>CM030363.1:115194003-115794003 GCA_017893485.1 Hemerocallis citrina
GCACATTCCCCAAGAAAACACTATCTTGTCGTTTAGTGTCCTTAGCGAGATCTGGGCTGTCTGATCGAGATTAGGCGTGAAAGTTGAGGAGAAAGTGTGTTTTCTCCGTTTGCGAGCTCGGAAAGGCACTTGCTCGGAATCCGTCTGGAGACAGGGGGTCTCGGCATGACGAGCGACGTGGCGCAGTCTGAGCCATTGGATGACGACGCGCATCTCAAGACAGGCACATTTCTCAAGAAAACACTATCTTGTCGTTTAGTGTCCTCGGCGAGATCTGGGCCGTCTGATCGAGATCAGGCGCGAAAGTTGAGGAGAAAGTATGTTTTCTCCGTTTGCGAGCTCGGAAAGGCACTTGCTCGGGATCCGTCCGGAGACAGGGGGTCTCGGCAGGTTGGGCGATGTGGCGCACTCTGTCTCGAGACGATCCTGTTCCCAAGGGCATTAATGGTGCTTCGGAGTTTGCGCGGCGTTCCGCTTTCCCAAGTTCATTAAGGATAACTCCTTCAATTAATGCGTGGCGTTTCGAATTCCGAGGGTCATAATGGCTGGACCTTGGAGGGGAGCTTATAAGTACTCCACTCCCTTTGTCATTTCAATCCCACCAAATGTAGAGTTTCAAACCTCGGGGGCACTGGCCTTGGGTAACTTGTCTTTCGAGGTCCGAGGTGGTTGTCGCACTTTTGCCTTTTTCTTCTCCCGTTCCTGAAGGCCCCAAAGTGGATGTCAGGAGCGGGGGGGGGGGGGGGAACGAGGCAGTAGTGGTGACGACCATAGTCCGGATCCGAGGGATGAGTTACTTCGGAAGGACGGGTGGTTGCCCTGTTGCCTCGTTCTTCTCCCGTTCCTCACGGTCCCGAAGGGGATGTCAGGAGCGGGGGAGAATGAGGCAGTAGTGGCGACGACCGTAGTCCGGACCCGGGGTGTGAGCTGCTTCGGAGGGACGGGTGGTCGTTCTCCCACCAAGATCTTCTGCCTACTCTGTTTGCTCCGCAGCGGGTGTCAGGGTCGGCAGGGATCATGGTGGGAGAGGTGGTCATCCATGTCCGAATCCGAGGGGTGAGTTCGTCGGAAGGACGAGCGGTCGTTCTTCCGGAAGAAATGAAGGGCGTTCCGGGCAAGTTGTTTGCAACTGTGAAGGCGCGGTTGCCAGAGCAGGCCGAACCTTTGCAGTTGCAATCAACTGGCTCGGAATGGTTGGCTTCTCCCGATCTCCGAGTGTTGATTTGCTTTCGACCGGGGCCCGTGGGTCGGCGGAATACCGACCGAGACACGGGACCTGGGGGTGCTCGCCGAGGGCGGTGCCTTAAAACATTGAATCAAAATTTTTCCTGGTTCCTCTAGACATAGGCGGGGTGTCCGAGGGTTCAGCCGTCCGAGCGACGTGGTGCAACCTGAGCCGTTGCATGATGGCGCGCATCTCAAGATGGGCACAATTCTCCAGAAAACACTATCTTGTCACCTAGTGTTCTCGGCGAGATCTGGGCCGTCTGATCGAGGTTTTACGCGAAGTTTGAAGAGAAAGTGAGTTTTCTCCGTTTGCAGGCTCGGGAAGGCACTTGCTCGGACGCCGACCGGAGTCTGCGCAATCTGGCAATCTAGCTCGGACTGCGTGCGACTCGGATTCAGATCCCATTGCGCCGAGCTGGTTGACTTGGTGAGGAAGGCAGTGGTGTTGGGCCTTCGCGACATTTCGAGAGCAGCCCAAAGGTCGCGAACTTTCGTTTGGAAGTCCAAGGGACATTCCCTTTTTACTATAAATCTTCACCCCCCCCTCCTTAGACCAAGTATCATTTTTCACTTTTACTCTCTCTCTTCAGTTTTTACTTCGCCTTCGAAGTTTTCCGCTCTCTGGTGGCGTTGCTAGCTGTCGCAGTAGCGTTCCTTGTCTCCGGCGAACTTTCCGACCGTACCTATCACTTCATGGTCAGTCTCTTTCCCTTCTCTTTTAGAAAAAATGATTAAGATCACGGATGAGACCCCCGCCTCGGAGCAAGCCGTTGGCCGAGGGGATAAAGGGAAGGAGGTAGTGGAGCCGAGTGATCAGAATGTCGTTCGTCCGGACAGAGAGGGCGAAGTGGCCGAGCTACCTAAAGAGGTTGCGGCGGTGTCCCGGGAGGGGAAGGCCGTGGTCACGATCGTGGAAACGCCGAAGACGGCGGGAGCGTTCGGTCGGCAGCCCATTTCTCTGTCGAGCGCGGGGGGCGTACGGGATTACGCCGAGGACACCTTGGAGAGAGTAACCCAAGGTACGGCTAAGTTGGTGGAGGAGAACGAGCCGAGGGAGCTGTCCGAGGTGGATCATACCATCTCGTCTCTCACTGAGGGTGACCTTCACATGATTCGAGAGGGTTTCCGGATCCCTGGCGAGTATGGACTGCTTCTCCCCGGGCTGGGTTTCCGAGCCAACACAAAGTCCTCGTCGGACCTGTGCGTCTTTCCGGTCGACTCCCTTATTGCCGGACTCCGCTTCCCCCTCCACCCGTTCGTGGTTGATGTTCTGACATGGTACGGTCTGAGCCCCGCCCAGCTGATGCCGAACACATGGAGGCACGTCATGGCATTCGTCCTCCAAAGCCAAGAGGTCGGTGGTAAGCCGAGTATGTTCCTCTTTCGGAGTCTCTACCGACCCTGTCAGCCAAGGCGGGACGAACAAAGGTTCTATCTTACGCCCCGGCCGGGCGTAAAGCTGATCGAGAATCCGGACTCGATCAAACATTGGAAGGAGAAGTACTTCCTCATCCGAGCTCCTTCGCCGTGGGTGATACCGACAGTTTGGGCAAAGGAGGGTCTGCCCAAGCGGACCAAGAAGGAGGCGGCGCTGAGTGATGAGGAGGCGGAGGTTCAGAAGAAGCTCCTCGCCCTGCCAGCGCTAAGTTGGAAGGATATCACCGAGGAGGATCTGTTCCGTGGGGGTCTCAGTCCGATTGACCCTAGTATGCTTCTGGTATTTATACTCTTTGTTTGTGGTTCACGAAAATTTTTCTAAGTTTTTTCGTTCGGCTTTTGCAGAGACGATGAAGCTGGATTACAAAGCTCTGGTGGCGAAGGGCCGGTCGGAGCAGGAGGCGAAGAAGAAGAGGCCTTTGGCAGGGCCTCAGGACAGCCGGGCCTCGAAGAAGCCTTCGGTCGAGAAGACTGCCGACCGGCCGAAGGTTGAGGTCCTCGAGCAGGAGGAGATCAGCGTTCTCGATCCCCCTACTTCGGATGTGCCGGCTCCGACCCCGAAGGCGGATGCTCCCGGTTCGTCGAGCGGTACGTTCGGCGTGAAGGAGGTGTTGTCCCTCCCAGTTCCACCCCTCACTGCCGATGCGGAGAAGATCCTGACCGAGCGTCACAAGCAGATCTTCGTGCCCGACTGGCAGGTGATGAACGTCGACGGCTTCTTGGGCGACGGCAACATCTGCATAGAGGCGGTGAGGCATCTGCCGACCCCAAAGGACCGAGCGACCCTGAAGGCCGGGCAAGCAGGGGACGCCGTGATGCAGATCGCTCGGAATACTATGTAGGTAAGTAGGTTGAGCTCTCCTTTATCCAAATCTTTCCTAAGTCTTTGGGTTCGGATTTTAATCCGCTGTTCTCTTTCAGACCCTCTGCCACTTTAATTTCCTGGTCGAGGAGTTTGCGAACAAGGAGCAGGAGAGGGAGCGGGAGAGGGCGGAGCGCGTCAAGGCTACGCAGCTGCTTGATGCCGAGCAGCTTCTCTCGACGAAGAGGGCTGCTGAAGTGAAGGGGCTGGAGCAGCAGCTGGCCAACGCCATTCAGCTGTCGAAGGACGCGGCGGCCAAACTTGAGGCGAAGGAGAAGGAGGCAGCCGAGCTGAAGGAGGAGTTGGCCAACGCCCGGTCGGAAGCGGAGAAGGCTCGGAAGAGGGCGGAGAGGATCAAGGCCAAGCACCTGAAGAAGGTGAAGAAGGTGAGGAAGGCCGTGCAGGAGGAGGCCGCGCAGCACATGATCCAGAACATGGAGGATGCCTACGGTCGAGCCCTGCTCCACGTAGCCGCCAAGAACCCGGGCTTCGACACGTCCTCCTACCATTTTTACGACCCTGTGGAGGGGGAGGAAGGGATTACCGAGGGTCTGCTCGGCCCCGAGGGAGAGACGGAACCTGTCGAAGGCCCAGGGGAGACCGAATCCGAAGGCGAGGAGGAGGACGACTCCGAGGAGGAGAGTTGGAGCGAAGGGGGAGGCGAGGGCGATGGCGAGGACAAGGCCGGGGGGTCGACGGACCCGAGCGGCAAAAAGGTCGACCCCTGACTCGGTTGTCTTTTTTAGTCTTTTGTCGCTTTGTTTATTTTTGTAAGCCTCATTGCGGACTGGCCACCGCTTGTGTAGAACTTTCACCTCGATTTTGAATGAAAACATTTTGTTTGGCCAAAATTTGTCCAAAGTGTTGAGCCTCGGATTTGTGCGTAACTAGTTGTAGATGTTTCCGTGTATTGTCCCATCGGATTTATCTCCGCTTTTCAGGTGAAGTTCGGTCCGATCACGGAGGTTGTATACCTTCAGAAGGAGCTGGCCAAAACGAAGCGTGAGCTCTCGGACAGCCGACAGAGGCGGTTTCTCCTGCTCAGCCAGCTGGAGGAGACGAGGGCAGCTTTGCGGAGGTACTGTCGCGAGCTGTGGCAACTGCGGAAGTACCCCCAAGCTCCTTGTCCCAAAGGCGAAGTCGAGCGGCTCCGTAGGGAGCTCACTGCCGCCGAGCAGAAGAATGACGACCTTTTGGCCGAGGTCCAACACTTGGAATTAGCGGAGAAAGAATGCGCGGCGGCGGAAGAGAAACTGACTTCCGAGCTGGAGAAGGCATCGACCGAGCGCAAGAGGCTATTGGCCGAAGTCGATAGGCTCAGGAGGATCACGATAGATAGGGGGATCGAGGTTACCCACTTCCGACGGCTTGCGACCGATGGCGCCACCATCTCTGGCTCGTCAAGACCCTCTCGTCCGAAGAAGACGGCGAAGGACGACGCTTTGAGAGACAGAATCATTGAACTGGAGGAAGAGGTCGCGTCGCTCAAGCTTGCGCCGGAGAGGGCTAACGTCCGCAGTACGTCGTGCACTCGTGAAGAGAGCGAAAGGGGGATTACGTTTTACGAACTCGCGACATGCTCGCCTGTGACCAGACGGAGTCCAGCCGATGCTCAGAGCAGTGCGGCCGTCTCGTCGAGCGGGGCCTCGGTCGGCATCGCAGTTAGAGCCAGCAGCGAGGGAGGGCCGCGCTTTGTTGGTTTAGGATCGAGCTCG
The DNA here is from genome assembly GCA_017893485.1 of Hemerocallis citrina. Classification (NCBI taxonomy): domain Eukaryota; kingdom Viridiplantae; phylum Streptophyta; class Magnoliopsida; order Asparagales; family Asphodelaceae; genus Hemerocallis; species Hemerocallis citrina. The sequence continues at coordinate 115,199,245 of CM030363.1, forward strand.
GAGGGCAGGCCTCGTCGTCCTCGTGTTTCCTTAAACCGAAGCGTTCCCCTTCCGAAGAGAACCTGACTATGTCGCTTCGTGTCCCTTCTGATTGGTTGTAAAACGTTGTTGTAGACTCGGTCTTGTTGTATTGTGGAACCATTATGTCTGAATATGATTGAAAAATTCTTCAAGTGCGGTGCCTCGGAAGTATATTGAAATCTTGTTGTTCATTTTCCCCTTTTTTCAGCTCGAGGCGGCCGATTCATATGCTGATATGCACGGCTCGGATGATGACTCTGAATTCGAAGGCACTTCAGGGACGGCGGTTCTGAGCCCCAGGAGCGTCGAGCTGGAGGTACGCCGAGCTGAGAGTGAGCAGGCTCACCTTTTGTCCGTCCTCGACCTACGGGAAGCCGAGATCCAACGTCTGGAGAATAGGATCGCCAAGCTGAACCCTGCAGAAGGGGACGAGGATTCGCAAACCGCGTTCAGCAATGCTCTTCGGGTCAAGTGTATTCGGCATAACCAGTCGAAGATTATAGCCGAGTGGGATGATTTGCTCTCGGAGATTCGGCATTTGCAGACTGTGGTAGCAAAGCTCCGGAACGATGTAGGGGAGCTACCAACCGAGGGGGACGAACAGTCAGCCGAACAGTCTAGTGAAGATTTTTCCATATGAGGGCTAAGTGTAGTGGGTCGGCGTCGTGTATTTTGTTTCCCAACGCTTTGTAACCATGAAAAGATGTGCTTTGTGTTATGGCCTGGTTGTTTAATAAAATATCTTTCATTGCTTTGCCTATATCTATGTTGGTTGCGCCGAGATCTTTGAACCGAGCGTGTTAGTTCCCTCGGCGAGAGTGTTGAACCAAACGGGCTCCTATGAGTACACTGTTTTGTCGTTTAGCGACTCTGACAAGGTACGACACGACTTCCCAGGCAGCTCTGCCCCCAAGAAAGCGCTATCTTGTCGTTTAGCGCAAGCAGCAAGATCTGAGCCGTTGAAAGTAGGCATGAATCTCGAGGCGGCTCAGTTCCCAAAAAAACGTTATCTTGTCGTTTAGCGCAGGTGGCAAGATCTGAGCTGTCTGATCGAGATCAGGCGCGAAAGTTGAGGAGAAAGTGTGTTTTCTCCGTTTGCGAGCTCGGAAAGGCACTTGCTCGGAATCCGTCCGGAGACAGGGGGTCTCGGCAGGACGAGCGACGTAGCGCAATCTGAGCCATTGGATGACGACGCGCATCTCAAGACGGGCACATTTCTCAAGAAAACACTATCTTGTCTTTTAGTGTCCTCGGCGAGATCTGGGTCGTCTGATTGAGATCATGTGCGAAAGTTGAGGAGAAAGTGACTTTTCTCCGTTTGCGAGCTCGGGAAGGCACTTGCTCGGTAGCCGACCCAAGGCGTAGGGCTTCGGGCTTCGGCTGTTATGTAGGAGAGTTCGGATTATGTGGCCAAACGTAGGTTTGGTGTCCCTCCGCTGACGGAGCGGAGGGGCGGACCATTCCCGATTTGCCGCGAAGCAAGCTTGGGTGGACTGGGAGCTAAGTGTTGGACTCCGGGTCCGTCGTTGTAGTCCAACGGTTGTGGGAGCAATTCCGAACGGCGATCTACCCCTAGCTCTCTCGGAGGCGAGCCGAGGAGGTAAAGTCAAGCCGAGTGTTGGACTCCGAACCATCGGTGTAGTTCAACGGTTGTGGGAGCAATTCCGAACGGCGATCTACCCATGGCTCGCTCGGAGGCGAGCCGAGGAGGTAAAGTCGAGCCGAGTGTTGGACTCCGAACCATCGGTGTAGTTCAACGGTTGTGGGAGCAATTCCGAACGGCGATCTACCCCTTGGCTCGCTCGGAGGCGAGCCGAGGAGGTAAAGTCGAGCCGAGTGTTGGACTCCGAACCATCGGTGTAGTTCAACGGTTGTGGGGGCAGTTCCGAACGACGGTCTACCCCTGGTTCGTCCGGGGACGAGCCGAGGAGGTGAGGTCGAGCCGAACGTGGACTCCGAACCATTGGTTGAAATCATTTATTTAAAAAGCAGGTGACAAGAGGGGAGAGAAACAGATGAATTCAAAAACATGCGAAAGCTTTCTTTATTAATAATCGACGGCGAACCGTTTTACATAGTACAATTTTTGAAAATAGGTTACAAGTCGGAGGACTGGAATGGCTCGATATCCTATGATACTTAGAGCGGCGCCGGAGCGCTTTCTTGGTATTTTAGGAGGTGGTCGGCATTCCAGGTCCTCGGAAGCTCTCTGCCCTCTAGGTCTTCGAGACAATATGCTCCGGGCCGAACAACCCTTGTGACCCTGTACGGCCCTTCCCAGTTCGGAGCCAGCTTGCTCTTCTGACTGGGGAAAGATATGGATAGCTTCCTCAAGACCAAATCTCCCTGCTTAAGGTTGGCGGGTCGGACCTTTTTGTTGTACGCTAGTTCAACCCTTCTTCGGTAGGTCTGCTGTCGAATTGACTCCCTTTCCCTCAGCTCGTCTATCAGGTCCAAGTCTGCTCTGAGGTCCCTGGCATTCTGTGCTTCGTCATAGGCTGTGAGGCGAGGGGAAGGTATTCCGACCTCGAGAGGTATCACGGCCTCGGACCCATAGGTGAGGTTGAAAGGGGACTCGCCTGTGGGGGTCCGCTTGCTCGTGCGATAGTTCCATAGGACGTTGGGGAGTTGGTCGACCCACAAGCCCTTGGAACTTTTGTCTAGCCGTTTCTTGATGCCTGCGAGGATCTACCGGTTAGCATTTTCTGCCTGTCGTTCGACTGGGGGTGGGAGACGGACGAGAAGCGCTGTTGGATGGCCAGGTCGTCGCATAGAGCTCGGAATGCTGCGCCCGTGAACTGAGTCCCATTGTCCGTCACGAGGACGCGGGGGACACCGAACCTACAAATGATACTCCTCCAGAAGAACTGTACCACTTTGTTCTCGGTTATAGTGGTGAGGGGCTCGGCCTCGACCCACTTCGAGAAGTAGTCAATGGCCACGACCAGGAACCTGAACTGACCCGGAGCCGGAGGGAAGGGCCCTAGTAAGTCCATGCCCCACATTGCGAAGGGGATGGGACTTGATAGGGAGGCGAGGTTGGCCTGAGGGAGGCGTCGGATGCTGGAGTGTCTCTGGCAGGAGCTGCATTGCCGAACGTGTCGTTCGGCGTCTTGAAGGAGGGTCGGCCAGAAGTACCCATAATTCAAAGCTTTCTGGGCCAAGGACCTAAATCCTGAGTGTGCCCCTCCGATGCCTTAGTGGAGCTCTGGTAGGGCGTATTCGGCCTGATCCGGAGAGAGGCACCTTAGGTACGGTCGGCCGTCTATTTGAGAGAAAGAGCATTTGTATAGGATGCCCTCGATCAAGACATACCGCTCGGCCCGGGTTCTGACTCGGCGAGCCTCTTTGGGGTCATCGGGCAGGAGCCCGTCCCTTAGGAATTCCACTAAAGGCTTCATCCAGTTATCTTGTAGCATGACCAGCAACGATTCCGCCGAGCCAGGCGTCTCATCTTCGATGCTCGGCTTAGAGAGGACTTCGATCAGCACGGTCTGTTCGAGATCTTGAAGTGAGGACGAGGCCAATTTGGAGAGGGCATCGGCCTGGGAGTTTTCTTCCCGAGGGACCCGCTGGATGAGCGCCTCCTCGAACCGGCCCATGAGATCCCGAACCCTAGCAAGGTACTTTGCCATCCGCTCATCTCGAGCTTCGTACTCGCCCAAGACCTGGTTCACGACGAGCTGGGAATCGCTGTGGATTCGGAGGCGCAGTGCCCCAGCACTTCGTGCAAGTCCGAGACCAGCGATGAGTGCTTCGTACTCCGCCTCGTTGTTCGAGGCCTTCAAGTTCATATGGATCGCGTATTGGAGGACGAAGTCGTCAGGGCCGTTCAGAATGATGCCAGCGTCGCTTCCTTCATTACAAGAGGATCCGTCCACGAAGACTGTCCAAATGGGGGGTCCATTCGGAATGTGTTCGACCTCAGGGGTAGTGGACTCCACGATGAAGTCGGCGAGCGCCTGTGCCTTAATCGCTGTCCGAGGCTGGTAAGTGATGTCGTACTGGCTCAGCTCTATGGACCACTTCATCAGCCAGCCCGAGGTCTCGGGCTTGTAGAGGATCTGCTTTAGTGGTTGGTCCGTGAGGACGACGATCGAGTGGGACTGAAAGTACGGGCGAAGCTTCCTTGCCGCTGTGACTAGGGCGTAGGCCATTTTCTCAATCTTCGGATAGTGGAGCTCGGCGTCCCGAAGCACCTTGCTCACGTAGTAGATGGGCCTTTGGGACCGGTCCTCCTCTCTTACCAGGACAGCACTTAGGGTCTGCTCGGAAGCAGCCAAGTAGACGAAGAGGGTCTCGCCCGGGACCGGTTTGCTGAGCAGAGGGGGGTTCACCAAGTATGCCTTCAGTTGGTCGAACGACTCCTGTTGTGGCTGGCCCCATTCAAAACCCTTAGCCCCCCTGAGTGCTTTGAAGAAGGGGAGGCATTTTTCTCCCGACTTCGAGAGGAACCGACCGATAGCAGCGAGCCGACCGGTGAGCTTCTGCACCTCCTTGATGTTCCGAGGCGGGGCCATATCTAATATGGCCTTAATCTTCTCGGGGTTAGCTTCGATTCCTCGTTGGCTTACCATGAAGCCGAGGAATTTTCCCGAGGAGACCCCGAACGCACACTTGTTCGGGTTCAGCCGCATGCTGTGCTTTCTCAACACGCCGAAGGCCTCCTAGAGGTCGGCTACATGATCGGTGCCTCGGATGCTTTTGACGAGCATGTCGTCAACGTACACCTCCATGTTTCGGCCGATCTGGCTCTGGAAGACCTTGTTGACGAGGCGCTGGTAGGTGGCGCCTGCGTTCTTCAAGACGAACAGCATTACCCGGTAGCAGTAGAGGCCTTGGTCGGTGACGAAGGAAGTCTTCGGAATGTCCGGAGGGAACATTCGGATTTGATTGTACCCCGAGAAGGCGTCCATGAAGCTGAGGAGCTCATGGCCCGAGGTGGCGTCAATAAGGGTGTCGATGTTCGGGAGAGGGAATGGGTCTTTCGGACGCGCCTTGTTCAGGTCGGTGAAGTCAATGCATATTCTCCACGAGCCATTAGACTTCTTGACCATTACAACATTCGACAGCCACTCGGGGTAATTTACCTCCTGTATGAACTTGGCCTTCAGCAGTTTATCCACTTCTTCCTTGATGGCCTGCTCTCGCTCGGGAGCGAACTTTCGCCTCTTCTGCTGGACCGGTTTGCACCCCGGTTCGACACTTAGGCGATGGACGAGCAGTTCCTCGGAAATGCCGGGCATGTCCGCGGCCGGCCATGCAAACAAGTCATGGTTATCTCGGATGCATTTAATCAGGTCCGAGCACAGTGCGGTCGGCAAGGATTTGCTGATGAGGAACTTCCGGCTCGGATCCTCGTCCGAGAAGAGCACTTCTTCTAACTCGTTCGCCGGCTCGGACGTTGGCCGGGCCTTCGGCTCGGGGATTTCTAGTGTCTCGAGCGAGAGCACTGGTCCCCCGGTGGAAGTCATGTAGCACTTCCGGGCTGTTTCCTGAGAAAAGGTTGGTGGAAGCTCAGAGCAGGCAGAAAAGCTATGCAGACAACCGGAGAAGGGACCTTGAGTTTGAGGTTGGTGACTTCGTCTTCCTGAAGGTATCACCCAGCAAAGGTGTGGTTCGTTTTGGCAAAGGCGGGAAGTTAGCCCCGAGGTTTATAGGCCCGTATAAGATATTGAAAAGGATCGGGAAAACTGCTTACCGGCTTGAATTACCGGAAGAGTTGTCTCAGGTGCACAATGTCTTTCATGTGTCTATGCTGAGAGGTTATATTCCGGACCCGAGTCATCATTTGCCTGAAGTGCCGGAAGATTTGCAGTTAGACCTGAATTACATCGAGTCTCCTGTTGAGATTGTTGACCGTAGGGAGAAAGTCTTGAGGAATAAGACGATACCGATGGTCAAGGTAGTCTGGAGAAACCACTTGGTTGAAGAGGCTACTTGGAATCTGAGGAGAGGATGTTGAAGGACTATCCTGAGCTTTTTGCTTGATTGTATTTTTGTATCTTGTTTCTTGTTGAGTGTGTTGTATTTTGTTTGTTCTCTCGCTCTTGATTGTAGTTCCGGGGACGGAACTATTCTAAGGAGGGAGTGCTGTAATACCCTGATTTTTCAATAAATGAAAAATTATTTGTTTTGCACGTGTTGTGCACGTGCAATATTTTGTTTGAATTATTTTATCATAATGTGTATAATTATTTAATATATTTTTCTCAAATTATTTTAGTACAAAAGCCTTTCTTTAAAAGCCTTATTCGATTTAATTAAAAAGCCTCTTTCTTAAAAAGCCCAAAAACATTTTTATTTTAATTATTTTTGTAAAATTATTTTGGCCCAAAAAGAAAGCCCATGAATTAAGTTATTTTAATTAAACTTGTCTTGTAGAAGACTTTTTTTCCACAAAATATTTTTATACAATTTTAGAATGTACAAATTTGGCCTAGTTGCATGCACGTGCACTACACGTACACGTGCATTGCACACTTCATTTTTGTGGCCGGGTAGCATTCTTTTGGAGGGAAATTTGGATTTTGGGTGTGGAGAACATGGGGGTAGTTTCAAGGAGGTGGGTAGCTCTTCTAACTCCTACTTTGATCTAAGCCCTTCATTTTACAACCACCAAGACAATCTTGGCCCTCCATTTCACTCATCTTTGAGTATAAATACCCCCCTCTCATGGCTAATTTTTCATATGCAAAGTATAATTTCTAAAGCTATAGTATTATAATTGTGTGAGTTATAAAAGATAAGAGAGTGTGTGGTTTCTTTTGGTTGCTTGGAGTGGCCGGCATCAAGGAAGGGAGCATTCGGCTAGGACTTGAGAAGCTTTCGGCATTGACTTGGAAGCTTGGAGTGGTGCACTCTTTTGGCTAGGAGGAGGTGTTCTCATCTACTAGGACTTGTTGCCTTTTGTGTTTCTCTCCATTAAGGTGGGTAAAATATTTCATATTTCTAATGTAGAATCCATGCTAGTTTTATTGTCAACACTATACATGGAAAATACTAATAAGAGTCCACCTTAATTGAAAAGTTAGTATATGAATGGATTGGAATGATGTGATTAATTTGTGTGTGAAATTCTAGCATGAAATTAAAGTATATGTAGCACTTTCTATGATTATTAGTTTAATTGAATGATGGTGGAATATGGCTAGTATGATGTGTGAAAATCTCCATTAATTGCTTGTAAATTGTATGGTTGAAACATGACAATTGATTAAGATAATGACACACTATGAAATTTGAATAGAAAGTATCTTGAATGCTTGAGTGATGAGTATGTTAAATTCATGAGTAGAAGTGGCATAAATGAACCAATGAAATTGCTTGTTGTCATCAAAATAGAAATACCCAAAAAATTAGTATTTTTTTTGAGTTTTACCTATTCATGTGCTACATGAATCCTTTTGCTAATATGAGTATGGGAAAATCCAAAGATGTATGTGGTGTGAATATAGATTAATAAACAGTAAGTTATCATAGGAAATTTGGGAATAAAAGAGATTAGAAGACCAATTGATTTTTCAATGTCGAAAATAAAAGATATGGTAGTCTTAATGAACAATTTATTAATTTGGGTGGAAAAAATTATGTTTTTAGTACAAAAAAATTATTTTATACTTACTGTTATGAAGATCAGTCAAAGGAGATTAAATCTGGAATTTTTCAGTAGTTTGTATAAAGGCAATATGAACCAAATTGATTTGAACATCGAGTTGTTTTCTAAAACAGTGCGAATATGAAACATATGGATTTTAACTTAGTAATGTGACAACCTGAGCTAGCAGCTCAGGCGGTCAATGACTGCGGGTTGCTTCTCTGGCTCGAACGGTTCGAGTCCCAGCGATGCCAACATTTTTTTCTACAAATTTTGAGGACTTATAACTACCGGTCTGGACACCCTATATACCATTTGATCCCTACTTATATCGCTAGCACATGTTGGCCTGTTGGCGGGTGCTCTGGGCTCTTTCTCTACCGTGCTGGGTTCGATTCCTCCCTTTAGCACTTTATAAAAAAAATATTTTTTTTGTGAGATTGTGATGTCCAAAAAATGTGAGAAAAATATGGTAATTTTCATAAAAATACAAGGAATTTTATGGGATTGAGTTGAGTATTATTTGAAGAAAATATACTGTAGTTTGTGAACAAATGGTATAATTAAAGCTATGGTTCTAAGACACATACTTATGGAAATTTTCAGTTTATAAAGATATATTGAAATGGATTTATTAGAAAGTAATTGACAAAAAGAATTTTGTGGTGTGACATGATATTATTAATTCTCACTTGAGGATATTGTGTAAAATATGAAGTATGAGTGTTTAATTATGAAGTGCATGAGTCCATTGTATGATTATGGAATTTAGAAATCATGTTGATGAGAGAAAAAGAAATTGTTGGCCATGAATATGAATTTTTATGAGTTATAAGTATTCACTATGGGCTTGTGAACAAAGTATAATCATGAATAAGAAAGAGTATGAAAATTTGACATGGAAGTTGTTATGAGTTAAAGATTGTGAAATGAAATTTGAAATAGAGTAGCTAAGTCTCCCCGGCACCGAGAAATGAAATAAAATGAAATTAGACCAAGGTTGGTCGTGATGAAATGAATAAGTCCGGTTGATGGAGAGGCTAACTCTAGAGATTAATTTTGTTCATGATTTTTAATAAAACTAAGGACTAGTGCATAGTGAAGACGTGATGAAAGTAAGAGAAAAACACTGAGTATGAGGGCCCTGGGTAGCGGCGGGAGCGTATCCCAGGAATTCCCATGACGAGTCTGGGTGAGGATACTGTTCCAGAGTACCGTCCCAGTGGCGACGCTCGTGGGATGTTTGAAGACTACGGGTGGTGTCATGTTTATGGTGAGAGCGTATCCCAGGAATTTCCCATGATGCGTCTGGGTGAGGATACTACTCCAGAGTGCCTAAACATGAGTTCGTAGGTCAGATAACATCTAGGATACTTACCGTAATTACAGTAGTAGATTAAATCATAACGGGGGATTGAACCCTATAAAGATGAAGAACGAATAAGGGCTTGCCCTCGGACCTATGTAGTATGGGATGCATAGAATCCGAACAAGTGTGCATTAGTGTCATGTAACACAATTAACTGCATTAAGGACTAAGTGCACAATCACAACACGACATCAATAGGGTAGTCCCTTTAGTTTAAAATGTGACAAGTTTGTGGTTGCTAAATATGAAATGTTAAGTTATACTATTTCCGGCATAGAGAGGATGGCCGTGTATAATGATCGTCGGTTGAATAAACTGACGTACCCACAGTCTGACATGCAGGTGAATGTTATGCTAAAGATTAAAGAGGATTTGGATGCTTAAAGATTATATCAAGCTGTTGTACTTGTATTTAATTGTTGCATTTTACTTCCGCTGTGCAAAAGAAAGATGTAATTATGATGTAATCTCTGATGTATGATGAAAAGTTTTAATTTCCCTGTAAAATTGTACTAAAGAAAGTGAAAAGATCCTGTAGAACATCTCGAATTCAGTGTATTTGGGATTCGGGGCGTTACAGAGTGGTATCAGAGCCACGCTTTCTACACTTTCACACTTGTACAAATTTATAGGGAACGACACCCTAGAAGTGGACATTAGAGTGTGTGTTTGAATCTAGAGATTTAAATGTAAGTGACTTACATTTGTGTTGCTCTAAGATTTATGCCTTCTCCTCTCTATTTCTAAGATGGCTGATCACTTCGACCCTGCTGGAGACGACGACTGGCACATCATTGAGGAAGAGTACCATCCTGGACAGGCAGATTCCGAGGACGAGTACTACCCTGGACAAGCTGATTCTGATGATGAGGAGTACCCTGAATCCCGAGAGATCACCCCACCTCCGGATTCATCTGATGATTCTTCTTCCGACGAAGAGGAAGTACCAGTTCCCAGTGGTCTTGTGACTTCTCTTCAGAGGCAAGTGGAAACCCTGAAGGAGAGAGTTGGATTGTTGGAGGCTCAGCTGGAGAAGCGGAAGGCTGACTATTCTGTTCTTAGCCATCGGATTTGGGAACTTGAGAAGAAAAAGAACCTAACTGATGTGCTGAAGGATGAGGTTGATGAACTGCGGGAAGAACTTCGAGCAGCGAAGAGGACCCGTAGGAGTTAGAGTGTTGTAGCTTCTGTTTCTTTCCGTTCTGATGTCAAAAAATGTTTTTAAATTCGAATGTATAAACTTTTGGAATTCAATGAAATGGAAGTTGGTTTAAATTCTTGTTATATACTTCGAATTTGACGGATCTTTTGCATCAGAATATGTCGAGAAGAGGAGCAAGGAATGGGGAAGGTTTGGATCTGGAGACTGAACTTGCTAGGGTCTACCAGACGCTGAATGCAGTGGCTCAGAACCAAGCTAGGGGGCCGGCAAATCCAGTGCCCGAGGCGATAAAGCTGGTGGAATCGTTCAAGAGAATGAAACCACCCGTATTCGAGGGAAAGTCAGACCCAGATACGGCTGACAACTGGATACGGCAAGTGGAGACAATCTTTGAGGTATTGGAGACCCCTGAGGGTAGCAAGGTCAAGTTGGCAACCTTGCAGCTGGAGAAGGATGCGGCGGTTTGGTGGCAATCCGTGAAGAGGACCATGGGAGGTCTGTTGTTTGGTTGGGAGGAATTTCTGGAGGAGTTCCGCAGCCATTATTTCCCCTCCGACGTCCAGGAGAAGAAGGCGATGGAGTTCCTGTCGCTTCAGCAAGGCAGCATGTCGGTGAGAGCCTATGAGACCAAGTTCACTCAGCTCTCCAGGTATGCTCCAGAACTGGTGGCAGGATGAGGCCAAGAAAGCTCGCAAATTCGAGCATGGTCTGAGGCCTAGTTTAAGATCTCGTATGATACCCCTTGGTATCAGGAGATTCGATAAGCTGGTCAAGAGGGCGGCAGCGACGGAGGCGGATATGGAGCAGTTCCACGTGGCCCAGAACAGGAGGAACAACTGGCAGTCCGGGAAGAGGCCTGCACATTCGGGGAGTTTCAGGGGGCAACCATCTGCGCAGAGGTTCAAACCGACAGGGGCGAACGCTGTGAGTGTGGCTGGGGGGCCTGGAAACAATGGGGTGAGACCTTCTGCGGTGACTTGCTACAACTGTGGTGAAACGGGACACTACAAATCTCACTGTCCCAAACTACAGGGTGGAAACAGCAACGCACCAACGCAGCAGGCTGGGAAGAGGCCGTACCAATCAGGGCGAGTATTTGCCTTGACGGAAGCTGATGCTGAGGAGGCAGATCAGGTCATCTCTGGTACGAGGGCTGGTGTTTAGAGTCTTTGTCATTTCTTTTCCCTTTGTTTAGTGAGGCTGTTATGTAATGATGTATATTATGTAACAGGCGAACTCTATCTTAATGGAATGAAAGCTGTCGTATTGTTTGATACTGGATCCTCTCATACTTTTGTGTCTCCAAAGTTTGCTAAAGTGTTGGGAGTTGAACCGAAGATTTTCCCAGGCAAGATCTTATCAGTAGCTACTCCGTCAGGGGAAAACTTTAACCACTGATCGGTATTATGCTGATTGCGAGATTGTGATTGGGGATAGAATCTTTGGCATTGATCTGATCGAACTGACTATCTTGGGAGTCGATGTTATCATTGGCATTGATTGGATGTCGGTGTACAGTGCAAGCATCGAGTGTAAGGCCAAGACGGTGACAGTGAAGGCTCCAGGTGGACCTGAAGTCGTGTTCCAAGGGAAGCGGAAATGTTCTAAGCTGGTGGCAACTATCCGCAAGGAAGAGACTCCTGTGGAAGTGCAAGGGATTCCTGTGGTTCGGGACTATCCGACAGTGTTCTTGGAAGATTTTCCTGGGTTACCTCCGCATCGTGATGTAGAGTTCAGCATCACTGTTCAACCGGGAAGTGCACCCATTTCTAAGGCACCTTATAGGATGGCTCGAGTGGAACAGGATGAGGTGAAACGGCAAATTGAGGAACTGTTGGGAAAAGGCTTTATTCAACCTAGTGCGTCACCTTGGGGAGCACCAGTGCTTTTGGTAAAGAAGAAGGATGGATCGATGAGGATGTGCATCGATTACCGGGAGCTGAATAAGGTCACTGTTCAGAATAAGTATCCGATTCCTCGAATTGATGACTTGTTCGATCGTCTGCAAGGAGCAGCTGTATTCTCCAAAATAGATCTTCGATCAGGTTACCACCAAGTTCGAGTGAAAGCTGAAGATGTGCATAAGACTGCATTTAGAACTCGGCATGGGCATTACGAATTCTTAGTTATGCCATTCGGAGTGACGAATGCACCTGCAATCTTCATGGACTTGATGAACAGAGTTCTGAGGCCGTTTATTGATTCTTTCGTCGTGGTGTTTATCGACGATATTCTCGTGTACTCCAAGTCAGAGGAGGAGCACACTGAGCATCTGACAGCGGTGTTGCAGAAGCTGGAAGAGCAGCAGTTGTATGCCAAGTTATCCAAGTGTGATTTCTGGAAATCTGAAGTGGCATTCCTAGGTCACATCCTTTCTAAGGAGGGAGTGGCAACTGATCCTCAGAAGATAAAGGCAGTGAGAGATTGGGCGAGGCCTACTACAGTGAAGGAAGTCAGAAGTTTCCTTGGGATGACTGGATATTATCGGAGATTCATTCAAGGTTATGCTCAAATAGCTGTATCGCTTACAGGGCTGACCAAGAAGAATGTGAGCTTCAAGTGGACCGAGCAATGTGAGGCGAGCTTTCAGGAGTTGAAAGATAGGCTGACTACTGCACCTATCTTGGCTTTGCCTAGAGCTGGTGTTGAGTATGACGTTTATAGCGATGCTTCACATCGGGGGCTTGGTTGTGTCTTAATGCAAGAAGGAAGAGTAATCGCTTATGGGTCCAGGCAACTACGACCACATGAGAAGAATTACCCGACTCATGATCTGGAGTTGGCTGCGATTATCTTTGCCTTGAAGCAATTGAGGCACTACGTGTACGGTGAGAAGTTGAATATGTACACGGATCATAAGAGCTTGAAGTATATATATCAGCAGAGGGATCTCAATCTGAGGCAGCGGAGATGGTTGGAAGTGCTCGAGGATATGCGACCTGAGATCAAGTATCATCCCGGAAAGGCTAATGTTGTTGCTGATGCACTTAGCCGCAAGAGCAGTTTGGCCTGTTTGATTACAACTCAGAGGCATCTGATTGAGGAGCTGGACCGAGCTGGTATTGAGGTTGTCTTGCAAGGATTGGGAGCATCTTTGGCTCAGTTGAGGCTTCAGCCTACTTTGAATGCAAGGATCATTGCAAGTCAGGAGGTTGATGCTGATACTTTGGAGATGAAGGAGCAGGTTGGTGCTGGCAGGTTGCCTGGATTTCAAATCAGGGAAGGAGTGCTGTGGTTCGGAGACCGGCTGTGCGTTCCAAATCAGGCGGACCTGAAAGAGAGTATTCTTCAGGAGGCGCATGCTACTCTTCTGTCTGTACATCCTGGGAGTACTAAGATGTACAAGGACATCAAGCAGCATTTCTGGTGGTCAGGTTTGAAGCGGGATGTGGCTGAATTTGTCGCGAAGTGTGAGGTTTGTCAGCAAGTTAAAGCCGAAAATCAGAGACCCAGAGGTCTATTACAGCCGTTACCTATTCCGGAATGGAAGTGGGATAACATCAGTATGGATTTCATTACGGGATTGCCTAAGAGTCCTAAAGGCAATGATGCAATTTGGGTTATAGTCGATCGACTTACCAAGTCCGCTCACTTTTTGGCGATGAAACTCACTGCTTCGATGGACAAGTTGGCTGAGATGTATGTTGGTGAGATTGTCCGACTTCATGGCGTTCCTTCGACCATTGTGTCTGATCGAGATGCTCGGTTTACTTTGCATTTCTGGAGGAGTCTTCAGACGGCTTTGGGTACCAAGACAGATTTCAGTACTGCTTTTCATCCGCAAACCGATGGGCAGACCGAGAGAGTCAATCGTATTCTGGAGGATATGCTGCGGTGTTGTATACTAGACTTTGGAGGCAGTTGGAAAAGGCATTTACCCTTGGTGGAGTTTGCCTACAACAACAGTTTTCAGGCCAGTATTGGGATGGCGCCGTACGAAGCTCTGTATGGCAGGAAGTGCAGGACTCCTGTTTGTTGGTATGAAGTGGGGGAGCGTCAGTTGTTTGGTCCTGAGCTTGTACAACTGACTTCTGAGAAGATTGATCTGATCAGGAAAAGGTTGGTGGAAGCTCAGAGCAGGCAGAAAAGCTATGCAGACAACCGGAGAAGGGACCTTGAGTTTAAGGTTGGTGACTTCGTCTTCCTGAAGGTATCACCCAGCAAAGGTGTGGTTCGTTTTGGCAAAGGCGGGAAGTTAGCCCCGAGGTTTATAGGCCCGTATAAGATATTGAAAAGGATCGGGAAAAACTGCTTACCGGCTTGAATTACCGGAAGAGTTGTCTCAGGTGCACAATGTCTTTCATGTGTCTATGCTGAGAGGTTATATTCCGGACCCGAGTCATCATTTGCGTGAAGTGCCGGAAGGTTTGCAGTTAGACCTGAATTACATCGAGTCTCCTGTTGAGATTGTTGACCGTAGGGAGAAAGTCTTGAGGAATAAGACGATACCGATGGTCAAGGTAGTCTGGAGAAACCACTTGGTTGAAGAGGCTACTTGGGAATCTGAGGAGAGGATGTTGAAGGACTATCCTGAGCTTTTTGCTTGATTGTATTTTTGTATCTTGTTTCTTGTTGAGTGTGTTGTATTTTGTTTGTTCTCTCGCTCTTGATTGTAGTTCCGGGGACGGAACTATTCTAAGGAGGGAGTGCTGTAATACCCTGATTTTTCAATAAATGAAAAATTATTTATTTTGCACGTGTTGTGCACGTGCAATATTTTGTTTGAATTATTTTATCATAATGTGTATAATTATTTAATATATTTTTCTCAAATTATTTTAGTACAAAAGCCTTTCTTTAAAGCCTTATTCGATTTAATTAAAAAGCCTCTTTCTTAAAAAGCCCAAAAACATTTTTATTTTAATTATTTTTGTAAAATTATTTTGGCCCAAAAAGAAAGCCCATGAATTAAGTTATTTTAATTAAACTTGTCTTGTAGAAGACTTTTTTTCCACAAAATATTTTTATACAATTTTAGAATGTACAAATTTGGCCTAGTTGCATGCACGTGCACTACACGTACACGTGCATTGCACACTTCATTTTTGTGGCCGGGTAGCATTCTTTTGGAGGGAAATTTGGATTTTGGGTGTGGAGAACATCGGGGTAGTTTCAAGGAGGTGGGTAGCTCTTCTAACTCCTACTTTGATCTAAGCCCTTCATTTTACAACCACCAAGACAATCTTGGCCCTCCATTTCACTCATCTTTGAGTATAAATACCCCCCTCTCATGGCTAATTTTTCATATGCAAAGTATAATTTCTAAAGCTATAGTATTATAATTGTGTGAGTTATAAAAGATAAGAGAGTGTGTGGTTTCTTTTGGTTGCTTGGAGTGGCCGGCATCAAGGAAGGGAGCATTCGGCTAGGACTTGAGAAGCTTTCGGCATTGACTTGGAAGCTTGGAGTGGTGCACTCTTTTGGCTAGGAGGAGGTGTTCTCATCTACTAGGACTTGTTGCCTTTTGTGTTTCTCTCCATTAAGGTGGGTAAAATATTTCATATTTCTAATGTAGAATCCATGCTAGTTTTATTGTCAACACTATACATGGAAAATACTAATAAGAGTCCACCTTAATTGAAAAGTTAGTATATGAATGGATTGGAATGATGTGATTAATTTGTGTGTGAAATTCTAGCATGAAATTAAAGTATATGTAGCACTTTCTATGATTATTAGTTTAATTGAATGATGGTGGAATATGGCTAGTATGATGTGTGAAAATCTCCATTAATTGCTTGTAAATTGTATGGTTGAAACATGACAATTGATTAAGATAATGACACACTATGAAATTTGAATAGAAAGTATCTTGAATGCTTGAGTGATGAGTATGTTAAATTCATGAGTAGAAGTGGCATAAATGAACCAATGAAATTGCTTGTTGTCATCAAAATAGAAATACCCAAAAAATTAGTATTTTTTTTGAGTTTTACCTATTCATGTGCTACATGAATCCTTTTGCTAATATGAGTATGGGAAAATCCAAAGATGTATGTGGTGTGAATATAGATTAATAAACAGTAAGTTATCATAGGAAATTTGGGAATAAAAGAGATTAGAAGACCAATTGATTTTTCAATGTCGAAAATAAAAGATATGGTAGTCTTAATGAACAATTTATTAATTTGGGTGGAAAAAATTATGTTTTTAGTACAAAAAAATTATTTTATACTTACTGTTATGAAGATCAGTCAAAGGAGATTAAATCTGGAATTTTTCAGTAGTTTGTATAAAGGCAATATGAACCAAATTGATTTGAACATCGAGTTGTTTTCTAAAACAGTGCGAATATGAAACATATGGATTTTAACTTAGTAATGTGACAACCTGAGCTAGCAGCTCAGGCGGTCAATGACTGCGGGTTGCTTCTCTGGCTCGAACGGTTCGAGTCGCAGCGATGCCAACATTTTTTTCTACAAATTTTGAGGACTTATAACTACCGGTCTGGACACCCTATATACCATTTGATCCCTACTTATATCGCTAGCACATGTTGGCCTGTTGGCGGGTGCTCTGGGCTCTTTCTCTACCGTGCTGGGTTCGATTCCTCCCTTTAGCACTTTATAAAAAAAATATTTTTTTTGTGAGATTGTGATGTCCAAAAAATGTGAGAAAAATATGGTAATTTTCATAAAAATACAAGGAATTTTATGGGATTGAGTTGGGTATTATTTGAAGAAAATATAATGTAGTTTGTGAACAAATGGTATAATTAAAGCTATGGTTCTAAGACACATACTTATGGAAATTTTCAGTTTATAAAGATATATTGAAATGGATTTATTAGAAAGTAATTGACAAAAAGAATTTTGTGGTGTGACATGATATTATTAATTCTCACTTGAGGATATTGTGTAAAATATGAAGTATGAGTGTTTAATTATGAAGTGCATGAGTCCATTGTATGATTATGGAATTTAGAAATCATGTTGATGAGAGAAAAAGAAATTGTTGGCCATGAATATGAATTTTTATGAGTTATAAGTATTCACTATGGGCTTGTGAACAAAGTATAATCATGAATAAGAAAGAGTATGAAAATTTGACATGGAAGTTGTTATGAGTTAAAGATTGTGAAATGAAATTTGAAATAGAGTAGCTAAGTCTCCCCGGCACCGAGAAATGAAATAAAATGAAATTAGACCAAGGTTGGTCGTGATGAAATGAATAAGTCCGGTTGATGGAGAGGCTAACTCTAGAGATTAATTTTGTTCATGATTTTTAATAAAACTAAGGACTAGTGCATAGTGAAGACGTGATGAAAGTAAGAGAAAAACACTGAGTATGAGGGCCCTGGGTAGCGGCGGGAGCGTATCCCAAGAATTCCCATGACGAGTCTGGGTGAGGATACTGTTCCAGAGTACCGTCCCAGTGGCGACGCTCGTGGGATGTTTGAAGACTACGGGTGGTGTCATGTTTATGGTGAGAGCGTATCCCAGGAATTCCCATGATGCGTCTGGGTGAGGATACTACTCCAGAGTGCCTAAACATGAGTTCGTAGGTCAGATAACATCTAGGATACTTACCGTAATTACAGTAGTAGATTAAATCATAACGGGGGATTGAACCCTATAAAGATGAAGAACGAATAAGGGCTTGCCCTCGGACCTATGTAGTATGGGATGCATAGAATCCGAACAAGTGTGCATTAGTGTCATGTAACACAATTAACTGCATTAAGGACTAAGTGCACAATCACAACACGACATCAATAGGGTAGTCCCTTTAGTTTAAAATGTGACAAGTTTGTGGTTGCTAAATATGAAATGTTAAGTTATACTATTTCCGGCATAGAGAGGATGGCCGTGTATAATGATCGTCGGTTGAATAAACTGACGTACCCACAGTCTGACATGCAGGTGAATGTTATGCTAAAGATTAAAGAGGATTTGGATGCTTAAAGATTATATCAAGCTGTTGTACTTGTATTTAATTGTTGCATTTTACTTCCGCTGTGCAAAAGAAAGATGTAATTATGATGTAATCTCTGATGTATGATGAAAAGTTTTAATTTCCCTGTAAAATTGTACTAAAGAAAGTGAAAAGATCCTGTAGAACATCTCGAATTCAGTGTATTTGGGATTCGGGGCGTTACAGTTCGACCCTCTAGATCTGACCTTCTTTGGAGGCATGGCTGCAGAGGACGACGAGGAAGAAGCTGAGGCTGTTCGTGTGGTTGTTCCCACAGACGGCGCCAATCTGTTACCGCTGATTTCGGTGTGGGGGTAAACAGATAGAATTTGTGAGTCCGAGAAAAACCTGAACAGTTGACTCAGCCTTCTTGCTCCTGGCGCAACCTGCAAGGAAGTGCGAAACACCGAGGTTGATTCCGGCGACGCACCCTCCGATGCTCTTGTCAGTAATCAGAAGAGATTAAGAAAGAGCTTAAAAGTGGTGAAAAAGTGATTAACCTGGTCATGGTGGTAGAGGGGTCACATTTATAGTCGCCAGGGGAGCCGTTAAGGGTCTGATCTCCTGTGTAACAGCTGGGAGCAAAATCCTCAGTCTGTTTTAGGAAATCTTTCCTTGATTCCCGGTGAGAGCAAATCAAGGCCATCGACTTGGCCTGATTTGTCTCTTGTTGGTTTGGGTTCGCCTCGGGTCGGGACCCGTACCCAATAGGTGTGGGTCCATTCACGGGTTATTGGATCTGCGAGAAGGAGATTCAGTACCCGCTTTGGATCCGCTTGTATGTGAAGTTACCTTTTTACCCCCGAGCTTCAAGATTCGTGCCCAATCTGGACGGTTTCGATTTAATCCCATTTTTAGCCATATCAGCATGGCTGGAGAAGATCTATTCCAACGGGAAGAGGGGAGGCCACTATTTGTTAGTTTCCCACAGACGGCGCCAATCTGTTGCCGCTGAATCTGGTGTGGGGGCAAACAGATAGTATTTGTGGGTTCTTGGAAAACTTTGAATAACAAACCTGTTACCTGTTCCGCCGGAGTTTGACCGTTGCTCCCGCCGTTCACCTGTAAGAAGTGCGAGACACCGGGGTTGTTCCCGGCGACGCACCCTCCGACGCTCAAGTCAGTAATCAGAAGTGAACGCAAAAACTGACAAAAGATTGATTACCTCTTAATGGAGATGGATGGGGGGTATTTATAGGCGCCGCTGGGATTAGATTAGGAATGTAATCCCTGTAGTTAGATAAGGAATGCAATCCCTAATCCCCTGGTGAAAGGATAGACATGAATCAAGGCCGTTGATTAGTATTAATCAGAAACCCTAATTCTATCCTTTCTGGACCGGGTTTAATGCGAGTTGAAACCTGCACCCAGTTGAGGTGGATCTGTTCGCGGGTTAGTGGGTCTTCGAGGAGGAGAACCCGTACCCGCTTCAGACCCATTGGTAGGTGAAATTACCGTTTTACCCCTGGGCTTTAAGATTCGTGCCCGATTTGGACGGTTCCGATTTAACCCCATTTTTAGCCATATCAGTATCCTTAGTGAGATTAGAGATTGACCATGGGTTGCATGATGAATTGGGTTTTCTTCTTGATGAATGTAAGTTTGAGTATAATGTTGTTGTTCAATATTGACGGTTCCATAAATTAAAGAACTTAATACTTTTATTATGATCGATACCTACAAAAATTTCCTTACCAGTACCATGCCGCACATCAACTTCCCCACAGCGTATTTTGCTAGCAACAATAAAAGGGAGTTAGCCAACTCTTCCCAACTCAGTCTCAAATCTCAATCCCTTCCTCCCTCTTACTTTTCCAGTTAAATCAAGAGATAAATGACTCCTACAAATATACTAATGACCTGCATCCCCCTTTTTGGTGCAACTAACTCCATCGATGAGGAAAATTCACTACCTCCGATCTAAACATAGTGCTAGCAACAAATGGGTATTGCAACTGCCAAAGACCAGAGTACACAGAATCATACTATACAATGCTTCAAAGACTGCTAGTACGTAATATAAATGGCTAGCAGTCATACTATAAAAGCTAAATTTTGCTTGAAAACGACGTATTGTCAGTTTATCACCCATTCCATCAAAACCGAGTAAAAGAAATAAATGACAGTACGTACCGATGCATTTGACTTTTGGACTAAACGGATCTGTTGCCACTTGCTCCTTGTAGCTCTTGAAGCCTTCAATTATAAGTTTATAACCTACCGAAAAACAAAAATGTTTTTTTAAAAAATCATAAAAATCGATGGTAATTGAAACAATCAAATTGAAAGCTCAAATTCAAATAACTAAGCACAATAAATTACCCTTCCGGATTTGGTGATTCGGTGATTCGGTGAAGAGGAAGATCTGATTCGGTGAAGAGGTGATTGGGTAATTTGATTATCAGTGAAGATGAAGATGAGTAGACGAGGTGATTGGGTAATTTGATTATCAGTGAAGATGTAGAGATATTGGTGGGAATGGAACTGGGTTGGGTTTGAGGGGGAAAATGGTCGATGGAGAGGGAGGAAGAGGTGAGGCCGTGGAGGTAGTCGAGGAGGGGTTTGCGGTCGGGGAGGGTGACGGAGGGGAGGCGGTGGAGGCAGGCGGACTGGAGGTAGTCAGTGTGTTTGAGGTGCTGATGGCGGAGAAAGAAGATGAGGGTTTCGACTTTCGAGGGAGTAGAGGTTGCCAAGCTTGGAGCGGTGGGAGGTGAGGGAGGAGGAGGGAAGAAGAGTAGAAGACTAGCTGACGGCTACGACTAGGGTAGAAAAATCAAAAAAATGAAAAAAGAAAGTCTGGGCCTGGGCCTAGGTTTTAAAATATAAAAATTAGATTAAATATATATTAAATATATTCGATACGGTACGGTATACCAACGGTATAAAAATTTTGTACTAGTACCATACCAACAAAAATCGGTATGGTACAATACCAAAAATTTGGTACGATATTACCAAGTTTCGATATTTTTTGGTATGGTAATGGTATGGTACGGTAATATGTTTTTTTTGCCACCCCTAATTTTAAATAGTGTATAAGTCAAAATTTGGCTTTCGACAACTACAGCGCAATGTCATTTTTTTCATTTTCAATTGTCAAATACTTGAATTGTGTTCTGAGTAGGTAGAGGCGATTTTGAA
Organism: Hemerocallis citrina; assembly: GCA_017893485.1. Classification (NCBI taxonomy): domain Eukaryota; kingdom Viridiplantae; phylum Streptophyta; class Magnoliopsida; order Asparagales; family Asphodelaceae; genus Hemerocallis; species Hemerocallis citrina. Next base: position 115,220,449 of record CM030363.1, read on the forward strand.
AGCGATTCTGAAGCGTTTTTTTTCTGGCTGCCCTCTCCGTCCTTCCATCGCCAGATCCGGCCAATCCTCACCTCCATCCACCTTACTCCCTTCTTTAATTGTGTTCAGCTCTCCTCTATCTCCAAACCCATATCCCCCTTTCCCCTCTACTCCCTTTCCTTGGCGATCAGTCTGCTCCCCATCGGTGGTTTAGTCTGAGCTTCCCACCGCCTCCAGGGCTGCTCCGCGTCCAGCCTCAGCCCAGTGCAGCGTCGCAGTTTTCGTGCTTTTTTTCTTTCTTCAGCATATCGAATTTCTCCCCCCTTGGCTGTGATTCCTTTGGCGCCTCCCTCTGGTGACTTCCCTCCATCCTTTCGCCAGTGTCTCCCTTCAGGGGAAGCTTTCCAGCCACGATCTCCCCCCCCCCAGCAGCGATCCAGACTCCTCTCTCAACCGCTCACTGTGAGTTTTAGTTTGTTTTATCCTTTAGCGGTAGATTCGCATAGTTTCGTTTTGTTGGGTAGAATTGGATAGATTGGTTTTGTTGGTTTGTTCCTTGGTGCTTTTCTTTCACCTTGCTGCTACATCTGTGCGCTGAGTAGGTCCCCATTAGCTGTGATCTCTCTCGGTTTATCTGATTAGTTGTTCTGGCATTGTGCTCCCCTTTCCCTAGGGATCATCTTCGCTAGCGGCTATTTCAGCTCCTTTTGGTGTTCTGACCAAGAGCTTCTTCTAGCTCGGTTGTGCTTTCTATCCTCTCATTTTCTCTATTTTCGCCATTCCTTTTCTCCCGTTTGGAGTGTGCGGTTTCTCATCTTTGAGAAGCGCTGTTTTGTTGTATCATTGGTTTTGCTTAACTTAGTTGAAGCTTTGTTTGAGCTTTGTCTTTGGTTTCAACTCTGTAAGTGTTTTCTTTATCCATCACCTTCTCATTGTTGGAGCTTTGTTTTGTTCCACTCTTGGAAGGCTTCTTCCATGAATCTCATCAAGGCTGTAGCGAGCTCTTCCTGTTCAGCTACGGATCAGGATTTGCTGCAGGATTTATCTTCTTCTCCTCTGGATTTAATCTACCCCTCTCAGGGTTCTCCCACTTTCTCTAATTCCCTTTCGCCTTGTAGGCCCGATCCTCATCGGGTCTGCTTCAGGTGCCTCCTTCCTGGACATCTTAAGCGTGAATGTATGAATAAAATGAAGTGCTTATTCTGTGATAAGCTCGGTCACTCTCGCAATCGATGCTTCTCCCTTCAAAAACTTCTTGGCTTTCCCAGAGGTCATTCCTTACCGGCCAAACTCCTCACCTTTCTTAATTACCCCCTCTTAAAGCTCAAGCTCCTGTATAGCTTGGTTAGTAAGTACAGTATGGTTAAGAGCAAGGACCTCGACTCCTCAGTTGTTGTTCCTCTGTCAGCGACGATTTCCTCAACATCTTTCTCTCCTCTCCGCGCATCTTTTGTTACTCTTCATCGGCCTAACACTGCTTTCTTTGTTAAGGATCGTAAAGTAATTACGAACTTTGTCTCCTACCCTCGCCGGGGCTCTTACAAGGCTCGTCCCCGCCCTTTCTCAGCGGCTCCGTCTTTGTATTGGATTTTGGGTAAAAATCCTGACTGTTTTAAGTCATATTTCTCGTATCTATCGTGGTCTCGCGGTGCGAGGGAGCTTGCTCTGCACTCCCGCATTTCGGATCCCCTAATGCACCCTGACAGAGCTGCAGTTTATTTTAAGGCCCCTTCGTTATCTTATGACTATCCTTGTGCTTTGAAGATCTCTATCCCCACATGTTCTGCGGTCTCTTTTCATTATCCAGGATGCTTATTCTCTTGGTATCAACATTTAGGGGTTCAGTCATGGCTCTATCAGGTCCTGAGGGCGTTTAAACTTTTCATGCTTTCCCTTCCCCTTAAGTATCCTTTAAGTCTTCATGTCCCTTCTTTTCCCCGTTGGGCCGGCTCCTCCAAGACCATTCATTCTGCCTCATCGGTTGCTCCCAGCAGTCTCGGTTACCCTTCGTGCCATATCTTTGTAGGCGCTTCATCATCGGACCTTGTGGCGCTTTCGCCCCCTTCTGTGAGGGAAGCCCCTCCCCCCGTCAAGCGAGGTTACAACAAGAAAGTTTTTGACCATTCGAAGATCCGAGTGCTCGGCTTCTTGCGAGGAAAGCAGCTTCCGTGTCAGCTCTTCAGCTAGGGCACAATTGAGTCTTACCTTCTCGTTGGCTTCATTGATGTAGGCAGTGCATTACCTCCGTTGTGCCGCTAGAGTCCCTCTAGACTGCTAGTGGAGTTGTATGCCGTCGTGGGGGGAGTTTTATCCTCCAGTTGTCTTGGATCAGTCGCTTAGGTCCACCTCCTCACTCGAGTGCGATAGTCTGGCTTTTGTCTCCTTCTTATTGCTTGCTTTTTCGGGCCGTTTGCTCCGCTCTCTGGTATCGGCGTGGTGCGTCTTGCAGTGGTTCCATCCTCTGTTTTGCTGCTGTTGAGCCTGTTATTGTATTTCTTATTTGTTCGCTTATTTCTGTTTTACAACTTGTAAAACCATTGATTATTTATTTTGTATGTTAACTGTTTTATTGATTAATATATTTTTTGATGGCTGGAGCCTTTTGGCCCTATCTGATTCATCAAAAAAAAATTGTCAAATACTCAAATTTGGGCTATCGACCACTACGGATGCTCCCCCCCCCCCCCCCCCCCTTTTCTCTCTCTTATTAAAAAAAAAAAAAAACAGACTTTTCCTACTATTACTATGATTAATTTCCATCCCCTCAAACGCTTCATATTCTCTCCTTATCGTCACCGCCGCTTCTCATCCATGTCGATTCCCGTCACTGCCGGTAAACGCACGGACCTGAAGGGAGTAGTCTTCGACATGGACGGAACCCTAACGGTTCCGGTGATCGACTTCGGCGCGATGTATCGGGCGGTGCTCGGAGAGGAGACATACGCAGCGATGCGATCGGCGTCCATCGATATTCTCCACCATATTGAGACGTGGGGCCCGCAGGAGCAGCACAAGGCGTATCAAACCATTGCTCAATACGAAAAAAATGGGCTCGATTGTCTCCAAATCATGCCTGGTTTTTTTTTTTTTTTTTTTTTTTTTTTTGTGAGCCCTAATTTTGATTTTTGTTTGATTGATTTGAGTGTGATGTGATGTACTAATGTGCAGGTGCGATGGAGCTCTGTGTTTTTCTTGATTCGAAGAAGATAAGGTATGATTCTTGAATTCTTGATTGTTGAGTTTTTGTATACTGCTAATTAATTATAAGATTTAGATACTGATAGTTACACTTGAATGTTTAAGTAGCATAATATGGCAACTACTTGTGTTTAGCTTATGTTTTGAAATCTCCATTTTGGAGTAGCAATGGGGATTGTTTATGTTGGAAAGGACTCTGAGAGTGTAGTGTGACCTTGGGGTGATGTCAAAAAATTCAGCAGAATTCGATAGAGATAGATCACACTAGTACTAGACAGTAAGAACAATCTGTAGGAAGGAAGAATCCAAAGAATGCTGGTACACACATGCACAGTGAGTCATGTATCTAAATAATCAATATGGAGATAAAATCAAAGTCAGTAGAGATGTGATGGTTTGGAGAATGGTAAACCTCTTGTACAGTGTTGATTTCTCAATAGTTGTATTTAATGGGAGCTTGATTTGGTTTCACACTCTCTGTTAGTGCATTTTGAGTGGTAATGCAGATTATTCATATTGGGAAGCACTCTGAGAGTTTGGGGTTTCAAGGAATGTATATCCTGTCGCTCTTTCACAAGAAACAATCACTGCTACTTTGGTCGGCTCATGCATCCTGACTAGATAACTTCACCTGAATTGGTCGGTACATGGTCTATAGATACCCAAGTATGAGTTTGGTGATTCAAGCATAGTCGTAAGAGGGACGATTCTGATGAATGGCATTGGCAAACCTCTTATGGAGTCTTGCTTCTCAATAAAAGTCATTTAGTTGGCATTTAACGTCATGCCGTGCTTCTAGAATTTTATATGCACTAAATGAGTAGATGACATATCTTTAAGTGCATACAATTTTGGGATTCTGAGCATTTCTAATAATCAGCCAAATGTTTAGGCAAACAAATCATGCCAACATAGCAAAGCCTAAAGCGTGCACAACTCCATCCTGAACTTGATTTTCATTTGTTTTTTGTTTATTTGAAGGAGGGGATTAATTACGCGCAATGTGAAGGATGCAGTTGATTTGTTCCATCAGAGATTTGGGGTAAGTTGTCTTTTTTTCCCCCCCTCTTCGTTCTCCCTAGTATATTTTCATCCAAATTAGATAAGCAGATATGGAAAATATATCAGTATATGTTAGTAAGCTTGTGTTGCACAGATTAGTGAATAGAATCACTGATGCTATGATGGGTAGACAGAACGTATGAGGCTATAATTACAACTGAGTATCTTCCAACTAATTGAATAGGTTGATTTCAGTCATTTGAGGTTCCCATTACAAAGGAGATATTTGTGATTAATAATGTATACGGTTGGACACAGAACACTAGATATGGGATGAGAATTTTTTGAATATTTTATTATTAATTTAAAAGTCTTCCTATGTAGGGCAGTGTGTGAATGTAGATGAAGATTCTCTCTCTGTCTCTCTCTCACTCTCTCTCACTCTCTCCTCATATTAAAACCAATAAAATGGATCCTTATCAACCTTCGTCCACTACAAGAATCACAACTCCTCAATAAACATATGTAATGGTAAACAAACAATAATCTGTATCATATTCCCTTACAAAATCTGTTAACTAGCAAAATTTCCTCCATTCCAAAAGTGCAATCCGTGAACTTGGTATATTCATCCTTCAACAACATAATCACCCTACATATATATAAAAAAATATTATCATCTCGATTACCAAAAGCTAATTCCTTGAGTGTTTAGGTCCCAAAAACAAGGAATTTCTCGAGCATCCTCTTCCACTCTTAATTCCCATACTTCCTACTAATGCCTGATCAACTTCCTAGTCATCTGCTTTCTTCTTTCACATGTTTTCTTGGTTGTATTGGTGTCACTGACATCTCTGTTTTGTCTTCTTCCTTGTGTCCCGAGATGGGGCCAATCATTTCTATTAGAACTGGAGTAGGAGATGCGAGAAAATATTTAAATTAAACCAATTCAACTACTAATTCTGATAAATAGATCAAAACATGTGTATACAAAGTTGTGGGGGTATTCTGCTGACAGTATTATGATTAAGTATTTTTTGTTTTGTTTTGTTTTTTTTTTTTTTTGTTTCTCTTGAAAACTAAATTATGATTAAGATTGATCCGTCAATGAATATAGACATGCTTCTGTTGTTTCTGCTGAAAAGAAAGGAAAAAGTGGTATTGAAGAAGATGGTGGGAAGGAATCCCAACGACTAGCTTATCCGTGGTTTAGTAACTTTAGTTTATAAGAAAAAATTAATTGTGTTGTTTTTTATGGTTATATTTAAGGATGTTTTTGGTTCTTTGTAAGTACTTGCAGCTCAACATGCAAGATTCTCTTGGGTTGCAACTGAAAAGTAAAAGAAATTACTTTCAGTTTGCACCTTGGGCTTACTGGTATTCTGCTTATGACCAATCTACATGCTGCATATGAGGTTAATCTCATTACTACGGAAGGTGATGAGCTGATAGTTATTGACCCTTAACTGGTAGGAAAGTGATATTTGTTACTCATTGTTATGTAATATTTTGGTGGTGGTTGCTGATTTTAGGATATTTAGACTGCTTTCGGGGAGCAAATTTTGTTTATGAAGCTTAGACTTCACATGTTCCTAACTTATATGTTTTGTAATGACTGACCCTTTCTTTTATATAGTTTTTGGCTAGAGTTCCATAGGAGCTCTATCTATTATATCCACACACAAAAAGAGAAAGAAATTACTTTCATTTTGCACCTTGGGCTTGCGAGCAAAGGGACTCTTGAAAGATTCGTTAGAGTTGCAGGTACTTTATTGAAGTTGCAAAAGTTGCAACTAAAAAGTAAAAGAACTTAGCTTTCAGTTTGCACCTTGGGCTTGCAACCAAAGGGAATCTTGCAAGTCGGGTTGAAACTTGGAAGTTACTTGCACTTGCTTCCAACTTGCTTCAATGAACTAAACACCCCCGTAGCAAATTTTTGTTGGCTAGTGGGCTTTTTTAAGGAGATTGTTGCTTACTATTGATCATGCTCTAGCATTGGCATGTTGCATACATGGATACGCCATTGTCCTCTTTCTGCCATTTTTGATATCTTGCCATGCTTTCACTTCTAGTGCCTGTATTGGTGGTCGTATAACCCTTATCCATGGCAAGTTTTCTGGTTGAGCCAGATGCTTAGGACCACTTTTGTATTTCTTCTCTCGGCGAAATTAGATGATGTAAGCTCATCATTAAAGTACAAACATGTGCATGTTAGTTTTAATTTCTAACACAGACCAGTCTTGCTGCAAATCTGACTAACAATTTGCATGGATCACACACTTGACAGAAAGTCGATATCCATATGTTGGTATGTACACATGGATATCTCTTGCAGATATGCTTCATAATGGACCAATAAGATGGAATTCAACTATGATCGTTTGAGCCGATAATATTGTAGCTAATTTCTTTGTTCATTGCCACATAGAGATGACTTTTCGCTCCTTTATTCTCTTGAATATGGAACAATGATCTGATTTATTTAGCCAACTTTTTTTAGCGTTCCAAATGATGGAATAATTAACTAATTTCTCTTAGAATAGAACACAAAAATTTGTGTGAAGGAGGTGTTGAAGGAGGATAATTGAGGTGATTCTAGTGAAAGAATGATGAACTATTATATTTTCAATTGCCATATATCTAGGATTATTGTCATTTCATGTGTTTTGGAGTATTAGATGCGCAGTCCTCCAAGAAATCTCCATTTGCGTTAAATCCAATATTCTTTAAGCAGTCCAAGCAACTGATTATATTAGTATCTAGCTTTAATTTACTATTATTGCAAGCACAATGGTATAACTAACTCAGGCCATGGGGATCATACTTTGTTGTTCCATTTGTCATCTTATTTCCAAACTCCCTGCGTTACCCATTAGTTCTTGCATTAGCCATGGAAAAATGGCTATACATGTTAGAATTGTATCCTTAGAGCAGAATTGATGTAGACTGGCAGAGATTGTGAGAATAGTCTCAAGAAGATAAGGATGGCTTATTCATCATACCCATTAGTGCTTTAGGGAAGCTACTTAACAGATGTGTGGATTGTGGAGCGTAGTTGACTCTTAATTATAATAAGTAACTAAACCTTTAGTCTTATATTAAGGATTGACCTTTAATTAATACATCTTGTTATAATACTATATTTTACTTTGCATTTGATAATTAGTTTACAGAGAATATGTCAATTGAGAGCTAGAATTTCTGGAGTCCTGAATAATTAAATTACTTGGAACACCATAATGGTATCATCCTGATGAAAACTTCTTTTGATTGCATGGAGATGTTTTAATATTGATTGATTGACTGTGGTCTATGTCTACTGTTGAAAAGTAGTAGGTACTAATATGTATATTCTCTTTCCTAATCTATTGGAAACAGATTTCCCAAATCTCTCACCACTCAACCTTCTCTCAATCTTCTTTCTTCTCCTCCAACAATGTAATCCTTATATATAGATGTATACAGTAAAGAATAAAGCATAAGAATAAAAATTATTTTTCCCAAATCAGTTTTTAAAATGGGATCAGAGCCTAATCAGATCTAGGCCAACGGAAGAAGAAGAGAAGGAGGTGATCAGATCTGACACTTCCATCTTGATCCGATCCCGACCAAATCCCGATCTCTGAATATCCTCGTCGACCGATTCCGGCGAACCCCCGTATCCGGCGACCTAACCCCATCATCGTCCTCTTTCTCTCTCCCCGAATTCCTGCCCAAATCACTGTACCGCAACTGTTCATCTTCTAACTATTGAACCCATCCTCTAAGTTCTTCTCCGGCCATCCCCTTAACCCCCGGCAACCCCCACTCCCATCGACCTTTCCCCAACACCGCCTTCCACCTCCCCTCGATGCCCTATTACCGAAAACCCCATCCCCTGTCCTCCCTTCCTGTTCCTCGATTTTAACAGTAGCCAAACCCACCAAATCCCGATGCCCTTCCCTGTTCCGCCGTGCTGCCGCGCCGCCGCCGTCGCCCACGTCGTCGCATCGACCCCTAGCGATGCCCCCTCGCCGTTGCTGCCATTGCCATGCTCTCTCTCTCTCTCTTGCCGACAGTCGTTGCTGTTGTGGCTCCTCTGTTGCTGCTGTTTCATTCAGTTGCTGTTGTTGTTTGGTGTTCGGGCTCTTAGATTTGATCCAGATCGGATCTAAAAGGAGCTATTCTATCGGAGGGTGCTGTTTGATTTGCTAGTTGCTGTTCTTGGCCAAGTTGTATCGTTTGCTATTGGTTGCTGAAGATAAGATCCGTTGCTTTTCTTGTGCTGCTACCATGGGACAAACTGATAGAGCTGAGAAGAGTATTGGACTTGCCTCTACATTAGTTACAGCTGTAGGTAATGATGGTAAGGTATTTAATATTTTTGCTTCTGTTATGAATAATGCATGGATAATTGATTCAGGTGCTACCGACTATATGACTTTTGATTCTAGACAAGTTCAAAATTTTCAACCATCCACCAAATCAACTGTGTCCACTGCCAATGGTAATCCTGCCAATGTTACTGGCGAGGGTACCATACATCTCACAAACAACCTAACCTTAGATACTGTCCTAGTTGTGTCATTCTTGAATTTTAACTTATTATCTGTTGCTCAAATAATTACTGCTTTACATTATATTGTAGTCTTTTGGCCTTCACATTGTGTGTTTAAGGATATTCGGACTCGCAAAACGATTGGTTATGGGGTTAGACAGAGGAAGCTCTATTACCTGGATTTAGAATATGAAAGTTCAAGCAAGTTGACTCAAGCTCTAAGTGGAAGGATCTAAAGATGAGAAAAAGAAATCAGATATATGGTTATGGCATCGACGTCTAGGGCATGCTTCTTTTGGTTATTTGAAAAAATTATTTTCAAGTTTATTTTTGAAGTTGGATATATGTGCCTTTCGGTGTGATGTGTGTGAACTCGCAAAAGGTCACCGTGTCTCTTTTCCTCCAAGTCCAAGTAGAAGCTCCCTTCCATTTATGATTATTCATTCTGATGTTTGGGGTCCACTCAAAACCACTACATTTGGAGGAGCCAAATGGTTTGTGACCTTTATTGATGACTGTACCGTATGACATGGATTTGTGTGAAGTCGAAAAGTGAAGTTAGTGTGGTTTATTTCAGAAATTTCACAAGCATGTTATGATTCAGTATAAATCACAGATTCAAGTTCTAAGGAGTGATAATGGCGGAGAGTACCTGAGTTCGAATCTGCAACAATATTTGGTGGAACACGGAATTGTTCACCAGACTACATGTTCATATACATCTCAATAGAATGGGGTTACAGAAAGAAAAAATAGACACTTACTCGAAGTGGTCTGTGCTTCTCTCATCCATGAAAATATGCCACTCATTTATTGAGGAGAAGTCCTTGCTACTGTTGCATACTTAATTAACCGTGTTCCCTTTAATATTCTAAACTTCCTCACACCATTTCAAGCATTAACTGAAGCTGTGAATGCACCAAAAGTCAACTTGCCACCTTGTGTGTTTGGGTGTGTTGCATTTGTTCATCTTTATCAATATGAAGCAATAAGTTTAACTCCTCGAGCTGTCCGCTGTGTTTTCGTAGGATATGTACAGAATAAGAAAGGGTATCGGTGCTATCACCCGCCAACTCAAAAGATGTTTGTGACTATGGATATTGTGTTCCATGAAGATGAGATGTATTTTTTCTCTGAGGTTGAACTTCAGGGGGAGTACCGAAGTGAAGTTTAAACTCTTGCCTATGATGAAGTGGTTACTATTCAGACTGAACAATCGGATATAAGGGGAGAAAATCAGGATGTAAGTAGTGACGATCACTCGAATGAAGACTTGGTTGAGGAAGAAAATTGTCACGAAGAATTACAGTCAGTGCCGAACCTCCATGAAGATGAGCCATCTCCACTACCAGCACCATCTGAACCTTCTCCACCACCAGCACCATAAGATCTATCTCTACCCCCAGCAGAACCCCAAAACCAATCGTCATTGCTGTCCGAAGCTCCAAGATGAGAACTCCCAAACCGTACTACTAGAGGTATCCCAAAATTCACTTATGAGCCTAATCCCACTAGTAAAGTCAAGTATCCCATGAGTCATTATGTGTTCACTCACCGATTGCTGAATCAAATAAGTCATTTGTGAATCAATTATCTGTTGTATCTATTCCTAATAGTGTGCAGGAAGCCTTAGCCGATCTAAGGTGGAAAGCAGCCATGGATAAGGAAATGAAGTCCTTGAAGAAGAATGAGACTTGGGAGATGGTCGAACTGCTAGCAGGGAAGAAGCCGGTAGGATACAGATGGATTTATACAGTGAAATATAAGTCGGATGGTTCGATAGAGCGGTACAAGGCAAGGCTGGTTGCCAAAGGGTACACTCAAACTTATGGAATTGATTATGACGAAACATTTGCACCTGTGGCAAAGTTCAACACTGTTTGAGTTCTACTGTCACTTGCTACAAATCTTGATTGGTCGTTGGAGCAATTTGATGTGAAGAATGCATTTCTGCATGGAGAATTGACAGAAGAGGTTTATATGGATCTACCGCCATGATCAAATAGACCAGTCCAACACAATAATAAAGTGTGTCGGTTGAGGAAGGCGCTATATGGTCTCGAACAATCGCCAAGAGCTTAGTTGGGAGGTTTACAAAATCAATGAGGACATTCGGATATTGTCAGAATAATTCAGATCATACCCTATTCCTGAAAAGGAAAGAAGATAATATTACTGCTCTCATTATATATGTGAATGACATGATAGTAACTGGAAATGATCCTGATGAGAGAATGACATTGAAGAGCAACTTGTCACAAGAGTTCGAAATGAAGGATCTTGGCTCTTTGAGATATTTCCTTGGTATTGAAGTTTCTCGCTCAAGAAATTGTATATTTTTGTCTAAAAAAAAGTATGTTATCGATTTATTGAAGAAAACTGGAATGTCTGCATGTCAGCCGATTGGTACACCATTAGAAGGACTGAAACTTTGCAACGAATTTGATCATGTGCCTTGTGATAAGGAAAGATATCAGAGATTGGTTGGACGGCTGATGTATCTTGCGCATACACGGCCAGATTTATCATATGCTTTAAGTGTGGTAAGTTAGTTTATGCATGCACCTCAGGAACACCACATGGATACAATGATGAGAATTCTGAGATATATCAAGTCTGCTCTAGGAAATGGGGTCCTATTTGCGAAACATGGTCACTTGAAGGTTGAGGCATATACTAATGCTGATTGGGCAGGATCTATAATTGATAGGCGCTCCACTTCAGGATATTTCACATTCGTTGGAAGAAATCTAATTACATGGAGAAGTAAGAAGCAAAATGTTGTTGCACGCTCTAGTGCAGAGGCTAAGTATCGCGGAGTAGCTCTATGTATAGTGGAAGCTTTATGACTGAAACTCTTGTTGCATGACTTAGGCTGTGGTCCGAATGAACCTATGAAAGTGTATTGTGACAGTCAAGCAGTATGTGATATTGTTGCCAATCCAGTTCAACATGATAGGACGAAACATGTAGAGGTGGATAGATTCCTTATCAAGGAGAAATTGGATGAGAAAGTCATTGAGATATCTAAAGTGAAGTCAGAAGATCAGCTCGCAGATATCCTGACCAAGGCAGTTTCGAGTCGGCTCTTCTTGAAATCTGTTGACAAGTTGGGCATGATCAATATCTATGTACCAACTTGAGGGGGAGTGTTGAAATGTAGTAAATACTAATATGTCTATTCTGTTTCCTAATCTATAGGAAACAGATTTTTCAAATCTCTCACCACTCAATCTTCTCTCAATCTCCTTTCTTCTCCTCAAATAATGTAATCCTTATATATAGATGTATACAGTAAAGAATAAAGAATAAGAATAAAAATTATTTTTCCCAAATCAGTTTTCAATTCCTACGTCAAAATTCATTTTTTCCATTCAAATGCTCATTCGCTTACAACTGCAGATAGAGTTTTGCCCAGCATTGAGTAGGGAATTTCGTCCTTATAAACCTGATCCTGCTCCACTGCTGCATATCTGTGCATGTTGGGGTGTTTCCCCAAATGAAGTTATAATGATCGGAGACAGCCTTCGAGATGATGTAAGTGAATATATATCCTGCAGCTCTTTAGATAATGAAAGGCACAACCTAGTCCTATAATCTAATGTTAATTTCTTCCAGCAGTATTCAACTTTTATACGCTTACTATATACAGGAGTCTGAAATTTCTAATTAATCCGAAGACTTCAATGTTACAATTATCCTAGACATAATAATCCATGCATTAGCCTCTAGATTATTTCTCCTTTTATATGAAGTTGAACATTCGAAGACAGATCATAGAAAGTTGGTCCTCTAATCTGAATTTTGCTATTGCTTACATTTTAATTAATTGACACTGCATTCAGCACACTCTGATGCCTTGTTCAAATTGAATGTAAATATGTTTACGGATTGCTACTCAATTAGACGACCAAATATAGGAAACTGTTTTACCTTCATAGTCTAGTTATGAACTTTGCATAACTCTAGTTATGTGTGCCAGCTTCATATCCAAATATAGCATAATTTGATATTTTTGATATGTGCATGGAAAATAGGTTGGTTGTGGGAAACGAGCAGGAGCATTCACGTGCTTGCTGGATGAGACTGGGAGATATGGCTCTATTGATTCATTGACAGATGATTCGAAGCCGGATTTCAAGGTTTCCTCTCTAACTGAAGTGCATTCTATACTGGATACCCATTTCAACCTACTTCCCCCATGTTAGAACTTTTAACTGATTGATAATCAATTCTCCTTGGAAAATATATTACTATAAAAAACTGGGTCCATTAATGTGTTGGTGGTTTTACTCTTCTATTCTATTTATTGTGTTTTTGTACCTGATTGGCTCTTCATGCTTACATGCCTAATTAAGCTCTTGTTGTATCACCAAGATGAAGCATAGATAAGGAGAATGTTCTTTTGTTGTTTTGTTTTGTTTTATTTTGTTTGTTTGAGTTGAAAGAGTTGATTACTGGTCACACTTGCTTTTCATTCTGGATTATTTAAGTTTTTGAGAAAACCTGTGAAACTTCAAAATGGGGTCGGCTCATTTATCCACTCTGTCTGTTGTATTTAAAATTTGGTTGAGAGAACCAATAAAGAGACAACTCAGACAAGTAAGAGCATCCACAATGGTGTTCCTAATTTTTTTAGAAAATGGCAGCTACAGTAAAAGTAAATAGTGAAATTGTCTCCAGCGCTTGTTTGCTATATTTTTTAGAAAGATGAGACATGATGTTTCCTCAGTTAGTTTTTTTATTTTATTTTAAAGATTTAATTAATTACTGATTCAATATTAAAATATGTTAATTAAATAAATTAAATAATATAATATTACCTAAAACCTAATTAAACACCCACTAAATCTAATTATATCCACTAAACCTACCCCTAATTTCACCCTGAATACTTGGACGGGACATGCCCCAAGCTTTTTTGCTTGAGATTAGACAACATGTCTCGTCTGAGCATTTTTTTTGTTTTTTTTTTTCCTTTCCAGACGAATCAGCCCGTCCGATCAAAAAAAAAAAATGTCAGACGAAACAAGTTGGCTCGTCTGATCCCATTAAAAAATTCAAAAAAATTTTGGACAGAACATGTGTCGTCTCTTATAATTTGAGAATCGCAAAATTATTTCTCAAAAATGAGAAAGAACTGTAGCTATTTTGCCATAAAATGACAAAATAGCAAATGACTGCAGCAGCTCATTTCTCAAAAATGAGAAATTGACAAATATAGCAAACGATTATGGATGCTCTAAAGAGACGTCTTTATTTGGAATAGAAAGACTGTCTACAGTAAAAGAAAATTTGGAGGAAAATATACGAAAAAAACGGAGTCTCTTCACACTGTCCGCTTTGGAAAGGAAATCAGTGAAAGGGATAGATTTCAGGTATTAGTAATTTTGGAAGAATTAATGAGATTTCAAATTTTCAAATTTTCAAAATGAGAAATGCTTGGAGTCATTTCACTTGTACTAAATAAATATTGATGATGTGTTAATTTTTTACATGAAATCTAATTATCACATACATCAAATATATGAATAATCAAATAAAATAATTAATTTTAAAGATTTTTAAGCAGGTGATTGTTGCTGCTGATTTTGGTGTGGGAGCAAACAGATAAATTTATGGATTCTTGGAGAAAACAATAAAGCAAACCTGTTGACCTGTTGAACTTCACCAATGTGTTGACTGGTTTCTTGCCACTGTCGTTGACCTGCAAAAAGTGCGAAATACCGGGATGGATCCCGGCGACACACCCTCCGACGTTTTTGTCAGTAATCTGAATGATTATAAAAGAGCTTTAATTGGAAAAGTATTGATTACCTTCTTATGGTGGGGGGAGAGGGATTTTTATAGTCGCCTTTAGGGATCCGTTTCGCGATAAGAACATATCTCTACTTCCCGGTGTGAGTGGATAGAAGTGGTTAAGATCACTTCCTAGGGATAATTATGAATCTGTTTCTTCTTTATCCTTCTGAACCGGTTTGTAACGGATTGAGACCCATACCCAGTAAGACAGATTCGTTTATGGGTTATTGGGCTTTGAAGAAAGACTCAGTTTCCATTTCAGACCCGTTTGTAGGTGAAATTACCATTTACCCCTGAGCTTTAAGATTCGTGTCCGATTCGAACGGTCCTGATTTAATCCCATTTTTAGTAATATCACGAGCCCCCCACTCCTGGAGACTAAGTTCTACAGTCTTTGAGGAGTAGTTTTGTTATTCTAATAGCGTACGAGATTTTATCGGTGTTCTTAAGGGAGTTCGGATCTTGCTCGAAGTGTAACGGTGTTATTCTGGGCTTGTAAAATGCCCAAAAATATCCTCGGAATTTTATGGATTTTTTGTGATTTTTCCAGATTTTTCTGAATTTTTCCTCATTTTCTTGAATTTTTTATTCATTTTCCGAATTAAATAATTAATTATTCTAATTTTATAATTATTATTTTCAGAATTTTAAAATAATTTTCCGAATTAATAATTATTTTTAGAATTTTTTAATTAATTTTTTCTATTTTTAATTAATTTTTCAGATTTTTTTAATATTTAATTCAAATAAATAATTAAATAAATAAATTAAATATTACCTGGACACGTGGCACATTTCTGGACGTCGATCATGATCAGATGACGCGCATCACAAAGAAGATCATTCTCTGAACACGTGGCGCGTTTCTTGACGTCGATCGTGTCGTGGCGCGAATTTTGAGACGATCTGACGGATCATGTGGCTTGGCAGTGTTTTTCTCCACATGTGCAGGTCGGTGCCCCGGTAGCTCGGCACCCGTCCTCGGATCTGGCCGAATGTTGGAGGTGACGCCATGTGGCATTTTTTTTTTCCTTTTTTTTTTCTTTTTCTTTTGCTATGTTCTTTCCTTCTCCTTCGTCTTCAACTCTTCTTCGCCTCTCCTCCCTTCTCCTTCGTCTCCTCCCTTCGGCGCCACCTCAACGAAGAGGGAAGCTCGACGTCGACATTGGAGAGGAGCTCAGCGGAGAGGAGTGGAGGTTGACGAGAGCTCTGTGGAGCTAGTGGAGGCTTGGCAAATCTGAGCTCGACCGTGGAGCCTGGCTACGAGGAGTTTCGGAGCTCATCGAGGAGAGAAGGCCTCGGCGAGGAAGATGGAGCATGGTAGTTGGGTGTGGAGCCGGAGCTCGCGTCGTGGAAGGTGAGCTTGTTGACGAAGCTTCGACTGAAGTGGTGTAGAGCTCGGGGGAGCTCTTTCGAGGGTGCTCGTTGAGGAAGCTGAGCTCGATGAGTGGATGAGCTCGCGAAGGAGGCTGATGTTCGGCGACGTTTCAGAGCTCGACGAAGGGGACGTCGGCGTTCGAGCTCGGTTGCCGTGAGGGGTCGGCGAGGAAAGGAGGTGAGCTCGGCTGTGGGCGAGCTCGGTGAGATGGCGAGGGGAGCTCGAGCTTCGACGTTGGAGATGTGTGAGCTCGGGACTGGGTTCGGAGCTCAAGGTTTTGGAACAGGAGCCTTGTGGAGTTCGACGAAACCATGGAGCTCGTCGTCGGAGCTTCGAAGCTCGACGTTGATAGGGTGGTGCCGAGCTCGGGGATCGACGAAGAAGGAGCTCGAGACGCCCGAGCTCTTCATTGGAGCTGGCGATGGCGTTGGGTTCGGCCATGGCAGAGCTCGGAGCTCGTTGAAGAAGACTTCGACGAGGGGGGTTGGAGTTGTGACGGAGCTCGAAGAAGGAGATGATGGAGCTAGTCGGTGTGGAAACGAGAGGCTCGAGCTTAGAGAGGAGACGGGGTCGAAGCTTAGAATTGGGTTTTTGTTCCCTTGGTTTTTGGCGCCATAAGTCGAAGGAGAAGAAGGGGAGGAGAGAGGAGAGTTTTTTGCTCTGTTTTGGTTTTGGCGGGAACTCGGTTTCAGAAGGAAGAAGAGAGTGGGTTGCGGGTGTGGGTCACTAACGTGTTCAAACCCGACCCGTTAACCCCTTAATTCTTTTTCCTCTTTATTTGTTGGCGAATCTGAGCCATTGATCTTGATTTGAGCACGGATTTTGAGGCATAATTTTTTGCCATCTTGCAGTTCGGTAGCTCAGTAGCTCGGATTTCAGATCCGAGCTACGTGGCTCAATCTGGACGGTTGATCACGATCATGGCGCGAATCACGAGGCACGGAGGCATGGATCACGAGAAAACGTGATTTTGTCGTTTAGTGGACACGTGGCGAAATCTAAGCCATCCATCAACCATTGGTGCGAACATCTGGACGATCTGATGGTCCAAGGAGCTCGGAGGGGTTTTTTCCCCAATACGGAGGTCGGTGCCCCCGGTAGCTCGGTGTTGTAGCTCGGTAGCTCTACGCTGTGGCTCGGGGGCATCTTTCTCCGAATGGGCACCTCGGTAGCTCGGCGCAGCTGTGTTGCGATCCACTTTTCCGGTGCTATGGAGGCCCGATCGGGGCGTGTGACCTCTCGTTTCGAAGCTAACTCGAAGATCTACAACTTCTCTTTAGGAGTGGGTTGAAGAATTACCCTTCTTCATGGTCAAAATATCCTCACAACATTCTTGTCTTCATAAAGTTGAGGAGTGTTTTGGTCTTCAGAATCTTCGAAGAGGAGCTCCACTCCTAGCGGCGAAGAAGATGGGCTAGGAAGATCCTCGTAAGAGCCATGAGAAGATCCATTCTTGGAGGTGAGTGCAAGGAGCAACTCTAGGGGAGAGTTTTGAGCTACGGACTCGTCAAGAAGAGGTCCGCTTTGGAGGCGAGCGGAGCGAAGAGCTTGGCTCTAGAAGAGAGCCATTTGGGAGACAAGTTTGAGGAGCAACTCTAGGAGAGAGTTGTGCTCCGAACTCGTCGAGAAGAGGTCCGCTTTGGAGGCGAGCGGAGCGAAGGGCTTGGCTCTAGGAGAGAGTCATTTGGGAGACGAGTTTGAGGAGCAACTCTAAGGGAGAGTTTTGAGCTCCGAACTCGCTTAGAAGAGGCCCACTCGGAAGGCGAGTGGGATGAAGGGCTTGGCGGTAGGAAAGAGCCATTTGGGAGACAAGTTTGAGGAGCAACTCTAGGAGAGTTGTGCTCCAAACTCGTTGAGAAGAGGTCCGCTTTGGAGGCGAGCGGAGCGAAGAGCTTGGCTCTAGGAGAGAGCCATTTGGGAGATGAGTTTGAGGAGCAACTCTAGGAGAGAGTTGTGCTTCGAACCCGTTGAGAAGAGGTCCGCTTTGGAGGCGAGCGGAGCGAAGAGCTTGGCTCTAGGAGAGAGTCATTTGGGAGACGAGTTTGAGGAGAAACTCTAGGAGAGAGTTGTGCTCCGAACTCGTTGAGAAGAGGTCCGCTTTGGAGGCGAGCGGAGCGAAGAGCTTGGCTCTAGGAGAGAGCCATTTGGGAGACAAGTTTGAGGAGCAACTCTAGGAGAGAGTTTTGAGCTCCGAACTTGTTGAGAAGATGTTCGCTTTGGAGGCGAGCGGAGCGAAGAGACGAGTTTGAGGAGCAACTCTAGGAGAGAGTTGTGCTCCGAACCCATTGAGAAGAGATCCGCTTTGGAGGCGAGCGGAGCGAAGAGCTTGGCTCTAGGAGAGAGCCATTTGGGAGACGAGTTTGAGGAGCAACTCTAGGAGAGAGTTGTGCTCCGAACTCGTTGAGAAGATGTCCGCTTTGGAGGCGAGCGGAGCGAAGAGTTTGGCTCTAGGAGAGAGCCATTTGGGAGACAAGTTTGAGGAGCAACTCTAGGGGAGAGTTTTGAGCTCCGAACTTGTTGTCTAAGTGATATAATCAACGGTTGTGGGAGCAGTTCCGAATGGCAAACCACTTCTTACTCGCTTATGAGCAAGTAGTCGAAGCGGAGTCGAGCCAAGTGTTGGACTCCGAACTCGTCGTTTAAAAGAGAGGATCAACGGTTGTGGGAGTAGTTCTGAATGGCGAACTACTTCTTACTCGCTTATGAGCAAGTAGTCGAAGCGGAGTCGAGCCAAGTGTTGACTCCGAACTCGTCGTTTAAAAGAGAGGATCAACGGTTGTGGAAGCAGTTCCGAATGACGAAGCACTCCTTACTCGCTTATGAGCAAGTAGTCGAAACGGAGTCGAGCCAAGTGTTGGACTCCGAACTCGTCGTTTAAAGAGATTCAACAGTTGTGGGAGCAGTTCCGAATGACGAACCACTTCTTACTCGCTTATGAGCAAGTAGTTGAAGAGGAATCGAGCCAAGTTTTGGACTCCGAACTTGTTGTTAGAGGGGGTTATCGAGTTGTAGGAGCAATTCCAAATGGTGAGCTGTCCCGCCCTTACTTGTTTGCAAGCGGCTAAAGCAACGACGAACCAAGTGTTGGACTCCAAACTCGTTTTTTGAGCTTAGTAAGTTGTGGGAGCAGCCATGTAGGAGAAGTTGGACTCTGAGCTCACCATTTAACGAATCGTAGATGTGACTCGAAGAGATAGAGATGAAGCAAGAGCAATAATTTTCAATAAAAAAATGCTAAGTTTTATTGAGATAAACTAAGGTACTGTTCTTTTTTTTACCTCTTATAAGAGGTAAGAGATTTACAGTAAGAGCCTCTTTTTGAGGTGTTCTTTTTATATAAAAATAACCTCTTAGAAGAACCTCTTATAAGACATTTCTGTTCTTTTTTCACCTCTTACAAAGAGTCTATATTGCCCCAAAGTCTATATTACCCCAAAGTATAAAAATAGTGAGATGAAGAACAAGAAAAGAAGGAAATTTGAGATTGAATGTGGCGTTCCAATAAACTGTATATAAAAAAAAGAAAAAAAAAGTTAATTAATAAGGAATACATCACAATCCTCAGAAGGTATGCAAAGGTTGGAGGCGACAATTTTATCAGTGCAATACAACCTCAAAAACACTATAGAGGGAAGTCAAATATACTGCATTAATATAATATAGATAGTAGCTGCTTTTAAACGTCTAAATCATTTACTTACGTATGATGCTGAAATGAATGTGTATCTACACTTCTAAATCAATTACTTATAATTGACAGGTCCCATCTAAAGTAAAATCAGCAACATTGAATTCAAAAATATTCGAGGCGAGCCAAGAAGTGGCAGTTAGATTGAAGAAGCCATGAATTACAAATAATCAAAACATCTAGATGGAATCCTATGATAACAATTGTGATTCTAACAGCCACTGCTGTGCCCTTTGAAAAGAAAACAATGACATAAGTAAAGTATAAAAATAGTGAGATGAAGGAAATTTGAGATTGAAATTAGTAACAATTATAATATAGACTTTGGGGTAATATAAACTTTTTAAGTGATAGAAGTCTTATAAGAATTTGAAAGAGGCTACTAGAAGTCTTTTAGGCTTAAAAGAGATTTTGGAAAAAATGTCTTATAAGAGGTAAAAAAAAGAACGCTTAAAAACTCTTATAAGAGGTGGACCACCTCTTACAAGAGGTAAATTGCTTATAAGAGGAGAAAAAGAACACTACCTAAGTGGCCGCTTCAATAGGGCGAGCCATTATTACATGCTAGTGGCCGGATTACAAGCATCGGCCTTATTGAAAATCAAGATCCTACTTCTACGATAAGGTGAAGACCTCTTGGGAGGAGCTGGGTTCTCCCTCCATTGGACCTCCTTGGATGAGGTGGAAGACGGCCCCAGGTTCTGAGTCTTGAAGCTCGGCGGGCCTCTCTGTTCGTTTGTAGGCTCCTCAGGGGGGAAGCTCGGCCCCATCTTTTTGGACGAACTTGGTCAGGTGTTCCTGCTGTATGAGTTCTTCGATCTCCTTTTTGAGAGTCCGACAATCATCCGTATCGTGGCCGTGGTCCATGTGAAAGCGGCACCACTTATCCTTGTTCATCTTCTTGCCAAGGGTATTCATTCTAGGAGGAGCGCAGAGTAGTCCTTCCTTGTCCACCTCCATAAGAACTTCTGATATATTAGCAATGAGGGGGGGGGGGGTGAATTTCTCAAAACGAGGAGTCGGGCGGCGCTGGCCATTGCCGTCCCTCTGGAGTTTTTGGGACCCCTCTTCGCTCATATTCTTCCGTTTGTTTCTAGAAGATGATTTCTCAAGAGTAGGGGGGTGAGAGCCTCTTCCACTCGTATGTACTTCTCCACCCTAAGTAGGAGTTCTGAGAAGTTCCGAGGAGGCTTCTTGGCAAGGGACGCCCTGAGGTTGGCATTAGTGACGTTGCGCTGGAATGCAGCAGAGGCTACTGATTGGTTGAGGGAGAAAATGGACTGGGCTTCGGCGGTGAAGCGTCGAACGTAATCCCTTAGGTGTTCACCCTTTCTTTGGTTGAGGGTCACCAGAGATACACTTGTTTTCTTGGCCCGGCGGCTACTCACGAAATGAGTAAGGAAGAGCCCTTCGAACTGATCGAATGAGAAGATGGAGGCCAGGGGCGAGTCGAGAGTACCATTCTCTCGCAGGCCCCTTCAGCGTAGCAGGGAAGATCTTGCAGAGGAGGGCGTCTGAAGCATGGTGGATCATCATGAGAGTTTTGAAACTCTCTATGTAATCCGCAGGGTCCGACTCCTCGGTATACGACTCGAAGTGAGGCGGCTTGAAGTTTTCTGGGACGGGGGCCTCCATGATAGTGCGGGAGAATGGAGGCTTGCTCGGACGGAGGTTTATCGCCCGTTGCTCTTCTTCCCTGTCAATTCGGCCGAGGCGCCTCTCCATCTCGTGGAGACGACGGTAGACTGAGTCTTCTCTTCGATCATATCTTGCCGAGCCCTGGGACTCATCTTCGTACGAGGGTGGACTGGGGCTGCGGTGATGGTAGCTTGGAGATGGACGAGGACTGGGAGTGTGAAGGCGGTGGCTCCTAGTTGGCTCAGGAGTAGGTGGCCTCTAGTCGTTATTTGGGGCGATATTGAGAGCCCGTAAGACTGCCGCTTGGAAGTCTTGAACAACTGCCCTTGTGACTAGTGCCTCTCCAGCTTGGCGGGCCCTATGTGTGGCTCGGTTTACTGGAGAATGAGTTCTCCGCTGATGACGCTGAGGGGACTCTTTTCACCTCCTCCGGGGGACGGGATCTTCTGGTCCTCGGTCGGCGGGGGGTGCGGACTCTTGAGACCCCTGGGTGCTCAGGTTGATGGACTCCCTCAAGTGCTCGCCATCCATTCAGGCGAGTTCGGAGGTCGACCCCCTTTTGGTGATCGGTAATCACTTGACGGAGATCCCGCTCGAGAGGGCTTTGAGAAGCCATAGATTCAACCAGAGGATTGTGGATCACGACATGGTCCTAAGGAGGACGTTGCTTTGGACGACTCCAACGGGAGCCCCCCTGGGCAGCCCCCCGAGACCCTGGAGGGGCCTGTTGAGGAGGGGCACCTTAAGCTGGAGGAGGGGGAGGAGGAAGAGAAGTGGTTCTTCGGCTGGAGACCGCTGCCTTTCCCTTTTCTTTTGGATGTGATATGGCTAAAAATGGGGTTAAATCGGAACCGTCCAAATCGCGTATGAATCTTAAAGCTCAGGGGTAAAAGGGTAATTTCACCTACAAACGGGTCTGAAATGGGTACTGGGTCTTTCTCCAAAAGCCCAATAACCCACGAACGGATCCATCTCAACTGGGTGCGGGTCCCAACCCGCAAGGAACCCGGTCCAGCAGGGTAGAATTAGGGTTTATGGTTATACATAATCAACGGCCCAGATTCGCTCTATCCTTTCACTGGGAATTAGGGATCTTATCCCGAAACTGGTCCCTATGGCGGCTATAAATACCCCCTAACCCCCTTCACCATTAACAGGTAATCAATCTTTTGCCAGTAAAAGCTCATTCATAATCTCTCTGATTACCGACTTGAGCGTCGAAAGGTGCATCGCCGGGATCAATCCCGGTGTTTTGCACTTTTTGCAGGTTAATGGCTGGAGATCACGGTCAAACTCCGGCGGAAAGGTTTCAGGTTTGACTATTCGATATCCCAAAGAATCCACAAATTCTATCTGTTTGCCCCCACACCAGATTTAGCGGTAACAGATTGGCGCCGTCTATGGAAAACACGAATAGCAATCCTTCCTCTTTCCTTAGTTAAGATCACCTCCTGCCATGCCTCCCCGTAAGCTGAGATTCAAAGGGTCCAACCGTGGACCCACTCCTCCTCAACCACAACAGGAGGTCCCCTCCAAACCGTCCAGCCGCAGAGGCAACTCCCACCACAACCTGATCAGCCCCCGCAGCTAAACCAACCTCCTATTCAGAACCTTCAATCCCAAAGGGCTCCGCTCGGGCCCCAGAATGCCGGCACAGGGGCCTCTCGTCCCAACCCTCAGAAGCAACCTCCTCATCGAGACCACATCTCCGTACACAATCCTTCTACCGATTCAATGGCATCTCACAACCCCCGGCCTTCCGAAGACCTCCGCAATACCCTCCTCAACCGGTAGAAAGAAGAGGACCTTCACCACCGTTTGGATGAAAGGCGGGCCCGTGAGGGAGCCTCCCGCCCGGAACGTCCAAATGACCGATCTCCTCGTCGTCGCGACCACAGGAGGTCCCCTCCTCCCAGGGGGCGGAGAGAGTCCCCTGAGTACCATCGAAGAAGACATCGTTCTCCCGCTGGTTGGCAGCCCTCGAGGGATGATAACGGACCTATCACCCGAGCTGAATTCCAAGAGTTCCAGGCTACAATCCTGCAGGCCCTCAACCTCCGTCCGAACAACAACAATGCTCAGAGGATCCCCACTCCTCCTCCGGCCCAAAGTCCTCGCCATCGGTCCTTAACCCCTCCTCGAGCTTCGAGTCACCGCCATCACAGTCCTCGCCCTTCCCCTAGCAACCATCGCCGAACTACGCGCTCCCCTTCTTATGAAGACGAGTCCAGAGGCTCGCTTGGCTATCGTCGAAGGGACGATGCGGTCTACCGCCGTCTCCACGAGATGGAGAGGCGCCTCGCCCAACTGGATAAAGAGGAAGAGCTGAAAGGAAAGACCCTCCGCCCAAGCTAACCCCCCTTCTCTCGAACAATCATGGAGGCGCCCGTTCCAATAGGCTTCAAGGCCCCGCAGTTTGAGACTTACTCTGGGGAGTCAGACCCCGTGGACCACATCGAAAGCTTCAAGACCCTTATGTTGATCCACCAAGCTTCCGATGCTCTATTGTGCAAAACCTTCCCAGCTACTCTCAAGAGTCCGGTCCGAGAATGGTACTCTCGTCTTGCCCCATCCTCCATATTCTCCTTTGAACAATTTGAAACCCTCTTCGTCACCCACTTCGTGAGTAGCCGCCGTACCGAGAAGACTAGTATTTCGCTACTCTACTTCAGTCAGAAGAAGGGTGAGAAGCTGAGAGATTATGTGAAGCGGTTTACTGCGGAAGCTAGGTCCATTGCCTCCCTCGACCAATTGGTCGTCGCTGCAGCCTTCTAGTCAAACATCCTTAACTCAAGCCTTCAGTCCTCCCTAGCTAAGAAACCCTCGCAAAACTTCTCCGACCTTCTTCTCAGAAGCGAGAAGTATATCCGGGCCGAGAAAGCTGAACATCGCCCAACTTTTGAGGGGTCTTCCTCTGGGACCAAGAGAAAGGCAGCTGAAGAAGAGGGAGCTAAGAAGCTCCAGAAGGACAACGGGGGCTAGCGTCGCCCCGCCTCCCAGATTTGAGAAGTTTACCCCTCTTAACGCCAACATTTCTACCATTATCATGGAGGTTGAGAAGGAAGGAGTTCTATCTCCTGCCCCGAAGATGAATACCCCAGCAAGAAGAGGGACAAGGAAAAGTGGTGCCGATATCATCGAGACCACGACCACGACACCAACGACTGTCGGGCCCTGAAGAATGAAATTGAGGCCCTCATCCAGAGAGGGCAGCTATATAAGTTTGTGAGAAAGGACCGAATTGATCTTTCTCCACCTCCCAGGGGGGCTAACAAGCGTCCCGAAAGGCGCGACGAGACTCCCGAGTTTGAAGAGGAACGCATCTTGCATCTCATTCATGGAGGTCCCATGGGAGGAACCTCCAACTCTTCCTGGAAGGCTTTCATACGAGAAGTCAATTCAGTTCATGGCATACCCCCTCCCAAAGGCCTCTGAGTCCCGATCAGTTTCTTAGATGAAGACCTGGAAGGAGTCTGAACCCCCTATTGTGATGCACTAGTGATCAACCTCCATATGGCGAATTTTAAAGTGGAGAAGATTCTGGTGGACAATGGCAGCTCCGTTAACATCTTCTTCTTGGTGGCTTTCCGAAGGCTCAAGTTATCACGGGACAGGCTCAAGCCCGCCGGCTACACGCTCCATGGGTTCACGGGAGTGCCAATGACTATCGAAGGGGTGATCACCCTCGACGTAACCGCTGGTAAAACTCCTACTACCCAGACGGAGCCGATGGATTTCATAGTTGTCGACATCCCAGCTGCTTACAATGTGATTCTAGGCCAATCCGACCTAGCTACTTTAGAGGCCGTCCCGTTGGCTTATCATCTTAAGATGAAGTTCCCCACCAAGTTAGGTGTAGGGGAAGTAAGAGGTAGCCAAGAGATGGCCCGCAAGTGCTACATGACGTCCACTGGGGGTCCTGTCCTCTCCCTCGAGACCCTCGAGATTCCCCAGGTGAACGCCCAACCTATGTCCGAACCGGTGGATGAGCTGGAGGAAATGCTCTTTTCCGAGCAAGATCCGAACCGCAAGTTCTTTATCAGCAAGATCCTCCCATCTGCCCTATGTTCCGACATAGTCCAATGCATCAGGAAGAACCTTGACCTCTTCGCCTGGTCGGCTGCCGATATGCTAGGAATTTCTGAGGAACTCCTCGTCCACCACCTAAGCGTTGCTCCGGGGTCCAAACCGGTCCAACAGAAGAGGCACAAATTCGCCCCTGAGCGCCGGCAAGCTATAAAGGAAGAAGTGGACAAGCTCCTCAAGGCCCGATTCATGCAAAAAGTCAACTATCCCGAATGGCTCTCCAATATTGTTATGGTTAAGAAGGCCAACAGGAGCTGGAGAATTTGCATCGACTTCACGGACCGAAACAAAGCATGCCCGAAGGATCCTTTCCCTCTTCCCAGTATTGACACCCTGATCGACGCTACTTCGGGCCATGAGCTGCTGAGCTTTATGGATGTCTTCTCCGGATACAATCAAATTAGAATGTCCCCCCCGGATATCCTAAAGACCTCCTTCGTCACCGATCAAGGGCTCTATTTCTACAGGGTAGTGCCCTTCGGGCTGAAAAATGCCGGTGCCACCTACCAGTGCCTAGTCAATAAAGTCTTCGAAAATCAGATCGGCCGCAACATGGAAGTATATGTTGATGATATGCTAGTTAAAAGTATCCGTGCGGCCGACCATGTTGCCGATCTCCAAGAAGCATTCGATGTGTTGAGGAAGCATGATATGAGGCTCAACCCGAACAAGTGTGAGTTCGGAGTCTTGTCGGGAAAGTTCCTAGGCTTCATGGTCAGCTAAAGAGGGATCAAAGTCAACCCCGAGAAGATCAAAGCCATACTGGACATGGCACCCCCTACAAGTGTGAAAGAGGTTCAGAAGCTCACGGGGCCATAAGGGCGCTTCCTGTCAAAGTCAGGAGAAAAATGTCTTCCTTTCTTTAAGGCCCTCAGTGGGGCTAAGGGCTTTGAGTGGGGCCAACAGCAGCAAGAATCGTTCGATCAGCTAATGACCTATCTGGTCAATCCCCCTCTCCTCAGCATGCCTATCCCCGGGGAAACACTCTACCTCTACCCAGCTGCCTCCGAGCAAACCCTCAGCGCTGTACTAGTGAGGGAGAATGACAAGGCTCAGAAGCCTATCTATTACGTGAGCAAGGTACTTCGGGATGCCAAGCTCCGCTATCTAAGATTGGAGAAGATAGCATACGCCTTGGTTATGGCAGCCAGGAAACTCCGCCCTTATTTTCAATCCCACTCGGTGGTCGTTCTAATCGACCAGCCGCTTAAGCAAGTTCTACACAAATCCGAGACCTCAGGCCGTCTGATGAAATGGTCGATCGAGCTGAGTCAGCATGACATATCTTACCAGCCTTGGACCGTAATCAAGGCTCAAGCCTTAGCTGAATTTATTGTTGAAAGCACAATTCCAGAGGTTAGTCAAGCAGCGAACGGGCCTCCCATCTGGACAATATACGTAGACGGGTCCTCTTGCACCGAAGGGAGCAGAGCCGGGGTCATTCTGGCAGGCCCAGATGACTTCGTTCTCCAATACTCCCTCCGTATCAACTTTAAGGCCTCCAACGAAGCGGAGTATGAAGCCCTTATAGCCTGCCTTGGTATGGCTCGCAAGGTAGGGGTACAACGTCTCCGAATATTCAGTGATTCGCAACTGGTGGTGAATCAAGTCCTAGGGGAATACGAAGCACGAGACGGCCGAATGGCTAAGTACCTAGCCAAGGTCCAAAGTCTCATGGCTTCATTTCAAGATACGCTAATTCAGCGGATCCCTAGAGAAGAAAATTCCCAAGTAGATGCCCTCTCCAAATTGGCCTCCTCCTCCCTCTAAGGTCTCGAGCAGACCGTCTTGATTGAAGTGCTCCTAAGACCAAGCATAGAAGAAGAAGCCCCCGACTCAATGGAGTCGCTGCCCGTCCAACTTCAGGATAATTGGATGAAACCTTTGATAGAATTCCTCAGGGATGGGCTCCTCCCCGGAGACCCTAAAAAAGCTGGTCGAGTCCAAACGAGAGCGGAGCGGTACACCCTTGTTGAAGGAGTTTTGTACAAATACTCCTACACCCAAGTAGATGGCAGACCCTACTTGAGATGCCTATTCCCGGAAGAAGCCTCATTTGCCTTGCAAGAACTCCACGAAGGCGTAGGCAGAGCCCACTCAGGGTCGAGGTCCCTTGCCAGGAAAGTGTTGAACTATGGGTATTTTTGGCCTACCCTACTCCGAGACGCCGAGCAACACGTTCGTCGATGCAGCTCCTGTCAGCAATACTCCAACATTCGTCGCCTACCCCAATCACAACTCACATCTCTATCAAGTCCGATTCTCTTCGCAATGTGGGGGATGGACTTGCTAGGCCCGTTTCCACCAGCTCCCGGTTAGCTCAAGTTCCTAGTCGTGGCAATCGACTATTTTTCTAGATGGGTCGAGGCCGAACTATTGGCTACAATTACAGAGAACAAAGTACTGCAGTTCTTTTGGAAAAACGTTATCTGTAGGTTCGGCGTGTCTCGGGTCCTAATAACAGATAATGGAACACAGTTTAGGGGGCCGCATTCCGATTTCTGCCTGAAGATCTCGCCATTCAGCAACGCTTCTGCGTTGTCTCCCATCCTCAATCAAATGGCCAAGGGGAAAATGCCAACCGGCAGATCCTCTCTGGTATCAAGAAGAGGCTAGATAAGGCAGCCAAAGGCTTATGGGCGGAACAACTTCCCAATGTACTGTGGAACTACCGCACTACGAAACGGACCCTTATAGGTGAGTCGCCATTTAATCTCACCTATGGATCCGAAGCTGTGATCCCCTTGGAAGTCGGTCTACCATCTCCTCGTCTTATGGCCTATGAAAAAGAGCAGAATGCCAGAGAGCTTTGGGCGAATTTGGACTTAGTTGATGAGCTCCGTGAAAGAGCTTCAATCCACCAGCAAAACTACTGAAGAAGAATTGAGCAGACCTACAACAAAAGGGTCCGTCCCACCAATCTCAAGGAAGGGGACTTGGTCCTCAGAAAACTAGCTATCTGCTTCTCCAGCAGAAAGAGTAAGCTAGCCCCCAATTGGGAAGGACCCTACAAGATCACCAAGGTAGTTCGGCCCGGGACGTACCGCCTTGAAGACCTTGAAGGCAGAGAGATACACAGGACTTGGAATGCTGACCACCTACTGAAGTACCAAGAGAGCGCCTTAACGCCTCTCTAAATAACTTCAAGTGTTGAGCCATTCCCATCTTTTCACTTGTATTTTGCTTCTTTATTTTGTCATTGTAATAACGGCTTGTAACTTAGAAGCAGCCGATTAGCAGTTATCAATAAAAATCTTTTTTTCCCTATATTTTCCGTGTGAATTATTTTTATCTTTCTGTTTAAGGCCTTTAATCACTCTTACTCAAACGACAAGTTCGGGGTCCAAAACTTGGCTCGATTCCGCTCCGCAAGTTCGCTCTTAAGCGGGCTAGAAGTGGTTCGCCATTCGGAATTGCTCCCACAACCGTTGAAATTCACTCAAACGACGAGTTCGGAGTCCAAAACTTGGCTCGATTCCGCTTCGCAAGCTCTCTTAAAGCGAGCTAGAAGTGGTTCGCCATTCGGAATTGCTCCCACAACCGTTAAGATCCACTCAAACGACGAGTTCGGAGTCCAAAACTTGGCTCGATTCCGCTCCACAAGTTCGCTCTTAAGCGGGCTAGAAGTTGTTCGCCATTCGGAATTGCTCCCACAACCATTGAAATTCACTCAAACGACGAGTTCGGAGTCCAAAACTTGGCTCGATTCCGCTTCGCAAGCTCTCTTAAAGCGAGCTAGAAGTGGTTCGCCATTCGGAATTGCTCCCACAACCGTTGAAATCCACTCAAATGATGAGTTCGGAGTCTAAAACTTGGCTCGATTCCGCTTCGCAAGTTCGCTCTTAAGCGAGCTAGAAGTGTTTCACCATTCGGAATTGCTCCCACAACCGTTGAAATCCACTCAAACGACGAGTTCAGAGTCCAAAACTTGGCTCGATTCCGCTTCGCAAGTTCGCTCTTAAGCGGGCTAGAAGTAGTTCGCCATTCGGAATTGCTCCCACAATTGTTGAGATCCACTCAAACGACGCGTTCGGAATCCAAATCACTTGGCTGGATAACTGATCGTTTCTACAACTATACTAAACATGGGAGAAGAGTACTTGGAGGAACTAACCTTTGGTTCTTATGATTCGTTTAAAGATGAAGTAATTTTTTAAGAGGCTGCTCCCCACTGCAAGATACTGGCTTCTCTTACAATTCGCAGCGGTCATAACATTGGAGGCTGCAAAAACCATAGCACTGCTTATCAATCTCAAGTTCACGAGGTTGACATTCCGAACCTAAAAGAATGCCCAGTTGCTTCTGATTTGCTTCTAATTCTGAGTAGTTGTCAAAAGTTGGAGGAGTTGTACTTGAATGAATGCCCCATTGCTTCTGATTTGCTTCTGATTCTGAGTAGTTGTCAAAAGTTGAAAGAGTTGTACTTGAATGAATGCCCCGTCGCTTCACTTGACTGGATAACTGATGAAGATATTCAAGCATACATTCCTGAGCCACTCGCATTTCGAGCTGCATATTAGGGAGAAATGCCTTGATCAGACGGCCATGACCACAAAACGACAAGATAGCGTTTTCTCGTGGTCCATACCGTCTTCTACATCGAGGGGGCTAAAAGTGGTTCGCCATTCGGAATTTTTCCCACATCCGGTGGGACCTGCTCTGGCAAAGAACGCGGAGCTCAAAGCTTGGTTCGGCTTTGCTTCTATCCCTTGCTCATAAGCGAGTTACAAGTGGTACCAAACAAATAACAAAGTACTAACAAAACATGCAAACACACAAACGCTAGGGAGTAAAACAAGCCTTCACTTCTATTAAAGTTCAAAGGAACATAGGTTACAAGGCCAAACTACTCTACTACAAGGGAATACAAAGTCTCAAAGAGGCATAATTACAACAACTTATTCAGCATTTCTTCGGAACAGGAACGTTTCGGTTCAAAGACACCTGGGGACGGCGTCGCCTAACCTCGGAGCTCGTCTCTAGACCAACGAACCGAGACGCCTCTTCAGTACTGCCTTTGACCGTGGCTCCAACCGAAGTGCCACTAGACGAAGCGGCCACTCCACTTTGAGCGTCCGCCGGACTCTGCCTAACGGCAGGCGAACGAGTCGCGATCTTATAAAATGAGATTCCCCTCTCACACTCTTCGCGAGTACATGACGTGCTTCTGACGTTAATCCTTTCAGGCTGAGGTTTGAGTCGGGCCACTTCCTCCTCGAGCTTAACGATTCGATCCTTCAGAGTAGCGTCCTTCACCACTATTTTGAAACGAGGAAGTTGAGCGGATCCTGCGGCTCCCGAGCTGTCGGCTGTAATTCGACGAAGATGGGTCACTTCGATGCTTTTATCGACTGTAACCCTCCTCAGCTCGTCAACCTTCGCTGTCAACTCGTCGCGCTTGACCATCAACTTACCCACCGCTGAAGCTAACTCCTCTTCCTCCGCCAAAAGTTCTTCTTCTGCTATCTTCAGGTGATGAGCCTCCACCAGTAGTTCGCCTTTCTCCTTCTCAGCGTCAAACAGCGTCTTCCTAAGCAACTCCACATCGCCTTCAAGACGAACCTCGTAAGATCGCTTCCGTAGTTGTTTCAGCTCGGAGAAATACTCCCTCGATGTTGCCTTGAAATTCTCTAGATCCAACTCGCTTTTGAGGAAACACTCTCGGCTACAGGAGAGGGCCAGCTTCGCTGCTTTCAAGTCGGCGCGAAGACGAGAGGTTTCGGCCACTGAACTCGACTGACAACCTGAAAAATGAAGGCATATCAACACGAAGAACAAGAGGCAGTTCCCAACACTTAGCCAAATCTCAAGACAACTATTTTCAAGGTTCAAAAAAGACTTCAACACTTAGCGAGTTTGCCAAAAACCAAATTTTCATTGATATCAAAAAGCGGTGGCCAGTCCGCTACAAGGCAGTACAAGATTTTTTTTTTTTACTACAAGAGCAAGAAGATCAAGGGGCCACCTTGGACGGTAGTTCGGAAACAGGCACCTCGGCAGATGGCCCCTCGTCCTCCTCCGCTTCGCCTTGGGGGTCGGCCACAGCCTCGAGGTCGGCAGGAGCATCGTCGCCTTGTGGCTCGTCCCCTTCCTCTCCTTCGTCCTCCTCCTCTTCCCCTTCGACTTCTTCCTCGGCACCAGGCCACAGCCTATACCCCGACCTGTCGAAGTCGAGAACTCGAGCCTCGACGTGATCGAGTGCTCTGGCAAAAAACAGCTCCATGTTTGTCGCCATGTGCTTCTTAGCCTCGGCCTCGATCTCCGACCTCGCCTTCTCCACGGCCTCGGCTTGTTGCAGCTTCACTGCCTCCAAAGCCCTCGCCGCTGCGGCCCTCTCCTCGGCTGCCTTTGCGACCTCCGAAGCAAGCTTCTCCTTCGCTTGCGCCAAAGCCACCTCGAGGTCGGCGACCCGGGCCGCCAGAGCGTCCGAGCAACGCTGCTCTGCTTCGAGCTGCTTCACGGCCCTTGCCCTCTCCACTCGGTCTTTGTCGCTGAGGGCCTTCAGCTCCCTCTCCTACTCGACATGCTCCCCGAGAAGATGGCCGAAGTGGCAAGTAGCCTGCATGGAGAGGTGGTTAGAACACAACAAAAACCGAGCTAAAGACTTAGAAAATTTTCAAGAAAAATTTGAAACTTACCGACACAAGCGATCGAGCTACCTCGAGAGCGTTGTCGCCAGTCGTCCCCGCCTTCAGGGCGGCTCAGTCCTTCGGGGTCGGGAGGTGGCGAACAGCCTGCATGCTCATCCCCGAGTCCCCTAAGAAGTCGTTGTGGTTCTTCACCCGCCAATCAGGCACGAACTGCTTCTTGTGAGCCTCGGTCAGTATCGCCTCGGCCTGCTCGGTCAAGGGCGGGGCCTCAAGCACCAGTGCCGCCGCGATGGAGAAGCCCTCACCTACAGGGGCAGAAAGGGTCGGCTGGACAACAACCGCCGACGACGGCTCCCGAGGAGAAACGGTGACGACTACCGAAGGTGCCTTGGTGGGTCGGCCAGACGAGGGACTCGTGCTCGTCCTCTTCTTCTTCTTGCCGTCGGCGGCTTTGCTTCGTTCAACCATCATACCCTTGAAGTCTATGTTCGGAGCCTCTATCCAAGTGAAAGGGAAAACTTGTTAGAAAAAAAAATGTATACAAGGCATCAAAGAAAGTAAAGCAAAAAGATACAGATGTCAGGAGCGTACTCGGGTCGATCGGATTAAGGCCCGACCCGTGCAACACCTCCTCGGTCATCTCCCTCCAACTCAACATCGGAAGACCGATCAGCTTCGCTGCCACCTCTGCCTCGGCCGGGGTCAACACTGGCTCGGACTTCGCATGCTTTGGCACATCTTCCTTCCACCGGGTCGGGAAGTCCCACGCCGAAGGGCTCTTGATCAGAAAAAACTTCCCCTTCCACGACTTTATCGAGTCGGGATTCTCTATCAGCTTAACTCCTTTCCGTGGCGACAGATAGTAGCGAGACTCGAGCTTGCTCATCCTGTTGATTCGATATAAACTTCGGTGGATGACGAGCTCCGGCTCCACTTTGGCTGTTCGGCATTGCAGCAGAAAACCGAGCACGTGGCACCACGTGTTCGGCATGAACTGTATGGGGCACAGTCCATACCACCGAAGGACTACCGTCACGAAGGGATGGAGGGGAAACACAGGCCGGCATTCAACGCGTCATAGGCGAAGACGCAGGTGTCCGGCGAGAAGACTGTGTTCGCTCGCACTCCGGGGCCGGGGAGAATCAATGTATATTCCGGGGGAATGGCGAAACCCTTCTGAGTCCGGAGTAGGTACCGCTCTGTTAGAACAGAGGGGATATCGTCCACCTTGGTAACGTCCCTCGGGTCGTTCTCCTCATAGGTCTCCGAGCAACCAATGACAGTCTTAGTCAGCAGCTCGCCGCTGTACTGCCTTATCCCTCCATGGCCGGATAGCACGGTCGGCATCCGACCCATCTCGCCCGCTCGTCTCTCGACCTCCACCACCGACTCGACGACCGGAGACCGAACCACTCCCTTCTCCTTCCCTTCGGTCGCAGACGACCCCACTATCTCCTTCCCCTTCCTTCGGCTCACCACTCCTCTCCCTTCCTCGGCACTCCGACCTCCCGAGGATGATGCCTCACTACCCGAAGACACTCGTGACATCTCGTAGAATAAATATCTAGGGCTAAATAAACTGACCTTTGATTTGATGCCTACGGTCGGAAAAAACTTCGCCGAAAATAGCCTGGCCTTCGCGACAGCTAGCGCAATCACCCTTGAGCTCAAATCTTCGCTAGCAGAGCAACTCGAGAGCAAAGGTAAAATTTGAGAGTAAAAGTGAAAGAATGAGCTAAGGGGTGGGGGGGTGAGAACTTATAGCCAAAGAGACAACGGTTGGGCTTTTGTAACGCTTGGGGGCCCGTTAAGGGAGACAGAACGACAGAATGGGGAAAGCTGCAACGGTTCAGAGGAAGGTCGCGACGGTTTACTTAACATCGCAGTCCGACGACTCGTAACTTGCCGAGCCACCGAGACACTCTGCCGAGCTACCGGGGCACCGACCTCCACATATGGAGAAAAAATGTCGCCGAGCCACTTTCACCGTCAGATTGTCACAAAATTCGTGGCCAAATCTGCTGAACGGCTCAGATCACGCCTTGCCCACAAAATGACAAGATAACGTTTTTTCGTGATCTGAACCTCCAACTTTGAGATCTGCACCATGATGAACGCCCCAGATCCAACCACGTGGCTCGGCGACTTGTAACTTGCCGAGCCACCGAGACACTCTGCCGAGCTACCGGGGTACCGACCTCCACATATGGAGAAAAAATGCCGCCGAGCCACTTTCACCGTCAGATTGTCTCAAAATTCGTGGCCAAATCTGCTGAACGGCTCAAATCATGCCATGCCCACAAAATGACAAAATAACGTTTTTTCGTGATCTGAACCTCCAACTTCGAGATCTGTGCCATGATGAACGCCCCAGATCCAACCACGTGGCTCGGCGACTCGTAACTTGCCGAGCCACCGAGACACTCTGCCGAGCTACTGGGGTACCGACCTCCACATATGGAGAAAAATGCCGCCGAGCCACTTTCACCGTCAGATTGTCTCAAAATTCGTGGCCAAATTTGCTGAACGGCTCAAATCACGCCATGCCCACAAAATGACAAGATAACGTTTTTTCGTGATCTGAACCTCCAACTTCGAGATCTGTGCCATGATGAACGCCCCAGATCCAACCACGTGGCTCGGCGACTCATAACTTGCCGAGCCACCGAGACACTCTGCCGAGCTACCAGGGCACCGACCTCCACATACGGAGAAAAAATGCCCCCGAGCCACTTTCACCGTCAGATTGTCTTAAAATTCGTGGCCAAATCTGCTGAACGGCTCAGATCACGCCATGCTCACAAAACGACAAAATAACATTTTCTCGTGATCTGAACCACCAACTTTGAGATCTGCACCATGATGAATGCCCCAGATCCAACCACGTGGCTTGGCGACTTGTAACTTGCCGAGCCACCGAGACACTCTGCCGAGCTACCGGGGCACCGACCTCCATATATGGAGAAAAATGTCGCCGAGCCACTTTCATCGTCAGATTGTCTCAAAATTTGTGTCCAAACATGATCAGCGGTTCAGATCACCCCACGCCCACAAAACGACAAGATAACATTTTCTCGTGATCTGAACATTCAACTTCGAGATCCGCGCCATGATGAACGCCCCAGATCCAACCACGTGGCTCGGCGACTTGTAACTTGCCAAGCCACCGAGACACTCTGCCGAGCTACTGGGGCACCGACCTCCACGTATGGAGAAAAATGCCGCCGAGCACTTTCACTGTCAGATTGTCTCAAAATTCGTGTCCAAACATGATCAGCGGCTCAGATCACACCACGCCCACAAAATGACAAGATAACGTTTTCTCGTGATCTGAACCCCGTCCTCGTGATTCGCACCATGATGAACGCTCCAGATAAAGCCACGTGGCCCAACGGATCGACCCGAGCTGCCGAGCCACCGAAGTGCTCAGCCGAGCTACCGAACAGCTTAGCCGAGCCACCGAGCTACTAAGGAGCAGAGGCCGAGCTACCGAGCCACCAAAGCAATGTAGCCGAGCTACCGAGGTACCGACCCTCACATGTGAAGAAAAATGACGTCGAACCACTCTAGCCGTCGGATCATTCCAAAAATCGTGCCAGAATATGATGAGCGACTCAGATCACGCCACGTCTACAAAACGACAAGATAGCATTTTTTCGTGATCTGAACCCCGTCCTCAAGATTTGTGCCATGATGGACACTCCAGATCTTGCCACGTAGCTCGACAGCTCGCTACGTGCCGAGCTACCGAACTACCGAGGACGACCTGCCGAGCTACCGAGGCACCGACCTCCGCAAGCGGAGAAATACGCTGCCGAGCCGCTTCGGCCGTCCGATCCTCCAGAAATTCACGCCCAGCGCTGCTGAAGGGCCCAGATCGTGCCACGTCATAAATCGAATTAAAAAATTAATTTTTATTTATTAAAATCAAATTATTTTTCTAAAAATTGCTGAAAAATGATTAAAAATTTAGGAATATTAATTAAAAATGCTAAAAAATAATTATAAATTCGGGAAAATATTTCTGAGCCCCTGGGTAAATAATTATTGCTTAGAATAGTTAATTAAGACCCCCGGACAATGAATCACCTGCTTCGCAAAATTAAATAAATAGTCCGTAAAATAGATAAAAATTAAGAAAAAATCACCAGAAGTCCGGGAAAGCTCTAGAACAACCTTGAGTGCGCAACTAGCTATGAAAATCACCATAATACCTCATACGGAGACCCGACACCCCTCATTTGGACTCCGATACAACTCCGCAAGCCATTAAAACAGTAAAACTACTCCTCACAGGCTGATCAAACTCAGCCTTCGGGAGTGGGGGGCTCGTGATATGGCTAAAAATGGGGTTAAATCGGAACCGTCCAAATCGAGCACGAATCTTAAAGCTCAGGGGTAAAAGGGTAATTTCATCTACAAACCGGTCTGAAATGGGTATTGGGTCTTTTCTCTAAAAGCCCAATAATCCACGAACGGATCCATCTCAATTGGGTGCGGATCCCAACCCGCAAGGAACCCGGTCCAGCGGGGTAGAATTAGGGTTTATGGTTATACATAATCAACGGCCCAGATTTGCCCTATCCTTTCACTGGGAATTAGGGATCTTATCCCGAAACTGGTCCCTATAGCGACTATAAATACCTCCCAACCCCCACCATTAACAGGTAATCAATCTTTTGCCAGTAAAAGCTCATTCATAATCTCTCTGATTACTAACTTGAGCGTCGGAGGGTGCGTCGCCGGATCAACCCTAATGTTTTGCACTTTTTGCAGGTTAACGGCGGGAGATCACGGTCAAACTCCGGCAGAAAGGTTTCAGGTTTGACTATTCGGCATCCCAAAGAATCCACAAATTCTATCTGTTTGCCCCCACACCAGATTTAGCGGTAACAAGATGCATGGCTTGAAACTAGTCACACTGATGAAGTTAGGTCGGGTTGCTTTTTCGCTTCCCACAGACGGCGCCAATCTGTTGCTGCTGATTTTGGTGTGGGAGCAAACAGATGAATTTGTGGATTCTTGGAGAAAACAATAAAGCAAACCTGTTAACCTATTGAACTTCACCAATGTGTTGACTGGTTTCTTGCCGCTGCCGTTGACCTACAAAAAGTGCAAAATACCGAGATGGATTCCGACGACGCCCTCTCCGATGCTCTTGTCAGTAATCTGAATGATTATAAAAGAGCCTTAATTGGAAAAGTATTGATTACCTTCTTATGGTGGGGGGAGAGGGATTTTTATAGTCGCCTTTAGGGATCCGTTTCGAGATAAGAACATATTTCTACTTCCCGGTGTGAGTGGATAGAAGTGGTTAAGATCACTTCCTAAGGATAATTATGAATCTGAATTCTTCTTTATCCTTCTGAACCGGTTTGTAACGAGTTGAGATCTGTACCCAGTAAGACAGATCCGTTTATGGGTTATTGGGCTTTGAAGAAAGACCCAGTTCCCATTTCAGACTCGTTTGTAGGTGAAATTACCGTTTTATCCCTGAGCTTTAAGATTCGTGTCCGATTCGAACGGTCCGGATTTAATCCCATTTTTAGCCATATCAGTGATGATAGTCATGCTAATTAGATTTTATGTTGGAATTTAATACATCAATTACTATATTAATGGATAGGTTAAATTTAAAAAAAACCATACTAAACTTTGGGCCATTTAAAAAAACCGCACTATGTTTTTTTTTATATAAAAAAAATCACACAAAACTTCAGTTTAATAAAACACACATAGATGGAGTTTCAGTCTGTTACTTTTTTGCACGTGCAATGCATGTGACCTATTTTTCTGACAAAAATACCCCTGTATAAATAACGGTTAAATTTTAAAAAACCACACTAAACTTTGGGTCATTCTAAAAAAAACCGCACTAAGTTTTTTTAAAAAAAATTGCACAAAACTGCAGTTTAATAAAACACACACAGTCGGAGTTTCAATCCGTTAGTTTTTTTGCCCGTGCGATGCACGTGACCTATTTTTTTGACCAAAATACCCCTGTTTGCAATTCGAAAACCCCTCTCTCTCTGCCATCCTCTTCTTCATCAAAATTCCAAAATCAAACCCTAATCAAGTTTGCCACCCTACAGATCAACCCATATCTTCTTCCTCACTCGATCGGATCTTGATCTATCAGAACTTGATGTATCCTCATTGCTAATACCAAATCTCAACTACACAAACAACCCAAACATTCATATCCATCGTGCAAACTTAATGCGTGTTTCATAATTCAAAATACTTAAATTACATTATCATCAAAATACAGTCTTTGAACAATTCAATACTGCAATTTCAACACATATAGTATAAAAACAACTAATACAAACAAAGACACAGTAAACCCCTTCATTGTTCCCTCCTTTACCTTCAAATCCGCCACATTCTTCCGCAGTGAGTCGCACTCTACTTCTAATTTTTGTAACCTCTTACTTGTTTCCTCAGCTAGCAAACTCACCTTAACATTTTCCACCTTCAAATATGAGTATGTTTTCTTCCCCTTGTTATCTCCCACAAGTTCTACCCGCCTAAAAAATTGGCAATTATCAGTTTTCCAATTTGGGCATCTAGCGAAGTATCTTCCAACATTGGCAGATGTACTAGCTATCTTAATGACAACAGATTCCTTGTGATGATTAGGGGTGGCCGATCATATCGAGATGATCCAACCGATCGGTTTTCCAACCGAACCAATCGATTCGGTACCGAAAAATTCGGTTACCAAAAGTATGGTACAGTTGGTACGGTACAACCGTACCGAGTTCTAAAATCCAGTTCAGTTTCATTATGAATATGGTTCAGTCGGTATTTTACCGTACCGTACCAAATATGGTTCTAATTTGATTGTCTGATGAAGAATTCTTATGGTGGACATCACACAGTTTGAAGGCTTTCTTGGTGTTGCTCTGTACTGTTAACCTATGATTTCTAAACCCATAAAGTTCCAAGATTTTTGAAAATATTCAAAATTTCAACTAGCTCTGTCCCACTTGTTTAACTATTTGTATTGGTTTTTGTTTAACTTTTTTTTACCTGAACACAGATAATGTTGATCTTGGAACAGCTTGTGGCAAATACTACCGAGTGTGCTGCCTCAGCATTATCGATCCAGGTTTGTTCCCTGTTCCCATTGGTTTTCATCTGTCTTTACTGTTTCGTTTTCTGCCCTACCCTATATCCTCACATTCATGTCTCTTCTTTTGCAGGTGATTCGGACATCATCAAAACTCTCCCTGGTGACCAGTGAGAATAGAGCGAAAAGTTTCGATTTTACTTGTTTAGAAGTTTCACTATGTTCAATCGAATATTGGAGTCATTTTGATTGTTATTTGTTAATTTTGACCCGGATTTTACAAGTGAACTATAATTTAGATGGAATTGTGTTTCTTGGTGCATATATGCCTTAACTCTTTATTAGTAGGTGTTCTTATAGCAGAAATTGAATTCTAATTTTCAGTTGAAATTAGTTGCTTGGTTGTACTGCAAACAAAATTTGATGTACTGTGGATCCAGGAATCGAATTCCTTGGAAATTTTATGTAGGGTGCTCTTTTGGCTTATCACCGTTTGCACCAAAAAGTTAATAATTATACCCAGTTTTTTTACAGGCCTCACAATAAAAGACTTGTGTGATATTGTTAACTTGTTATTTTTATTGATACTGATATTTGCTAAGGTATTTGTTGGATCATATTTGGTATAACACCAATACCGAACCGTACCAACCGAAGTAGTCGGTATACCGAACTTTTTGGTTGGTAACGGTTTGCATATTTTCATACCGAACTAGTTTGGTATGGTAATTGTACAATGTCAAAAAGTCTGGTACCGTATCGAGCCCACCCCTAGTGATGATACAACAGGGTTCCACCTCCATCGCAAATGTTAGAGGACCTCCTCCTTGTAGCTTTGGAAGTTGTGGAATCTGCAAGTAGTTGTATGCAAACATCAAAATTGTACATATGCAAATATATATGAGAGACTAAAATTGAATAGAGATTAAACCTGACATGAAGCTTTTAGACTGATTTTTCGCTTCCGATTGTAGCATAAGATCCAGGTTGGCAAGTTAGGGTTTGGGAGAATTTCAGATCGACTGATTGAGTAAGGAGGAAGAAGAGATGGGCCGATTTGTAGGGTAGGAAACTTGATTAGGGTTTGATTTAGGGATTTTGATGAAGAAGAAGAGGGCTGAGAGAGAGGGGTTTTCGTATTGCAAACATGGGTATTTTGGTCAGAAAAATATGTCACGTGCATCGCATGTGATGGATTGAAACTCCAATTGTGTGTTTTTTTACTAAACTGAAGTTTTGTGCGTTTTTTTTATAAAAAAACTTAGTGCGGTTTTTTTTAAAATGGCCCAAAGTTTAGTGTTGTTTTTTTAAATTTAGTCGTTGTTTATACAGAGGTATTTTGGTCAGAAAAATAGGTCACGTGCATAGCACATGCAAAAAAAGTAACGGATTGAAACTCCGTCTGTGTGTGTTTTATTAAACTGAAGTTTTGAGCGGTTTTTTTTAAAAACAGAATTAGTGCGGTTTTTTTAAAATGGCCAAAGTTTAGTGTGGTTTTTTTAAATTTAGCCTAATGGATATATTAAGAAATATATATAAACATTGAGTCACTTTTTCTCATAATATAATATACAAGTTGTTACAAATAATCCGTTTTGATCATTTTTAGTTAGTAATGCTACACCCACTACCAAATACACTATATTTCTCTTTACTATCTTAGCTGTCACATTACTATTAGAGGTTTCTACAACCTATTCTATACCTCATCTACAATAATTTTTACTAATAGTGTGTCACCTAAAATAGTGAAGAGATAAGTACTGAATTTGGCAGTAGGTTGGGTATTACTCTTAATTTAAATTGTAGATTATGAATTCTGGATCAAACAAATACTGATTAATGGACTAACTATATTTGGTGAAGTTATTGCCCCCACCCCCCCCTCCCCCCCCCCCCCCGCGTTCTCTCTCTATCTCTTTCTGTGTGTAGAGTTCCAAGTCCAATTCTAACTCCTTAGAGCATCGACTAAAGTTTGCTATTTACTTATTTTATCTATTTTTTAGAAAAATCGCATCCACTATCGTTTGCTAAAAACTTAGTTTTTAAAAAAGTCATGAATAAAGTACGCTGCTATATTCATCGAAAATTGGCAATTGCTAAATATAGAAGACAGAATTT
The DNA here is from genome assembly GCA_017893485.1 of Hemerocallis citrina. Taxonomy (NCBI): domain Eukaryota; kingdom Viridiplantae; phylum Streptophyta; class Magnoliopsida; order Asparagales; family Asphodelaceae; genus Hemerocallis; species Hemerocallis citrina. The sequence continues at coordinate 115,261,543 of CM030363.1, forward strand.
TTTTATATTAAAAGAGGACGGACCAATATTTAATTCATAAAAGTTGAAAGACGGAAGATGATGATCTTCCGTCTTTTTTTATTATTATTAAAAATAATAAAAAAAGTGCGACTCACTTAATTTTATTATTAAAGTAACAATCAAAGAAGTCACTTAATTTTATTACTTTTTTTGTTTACTTTTTTTAAAAAATATTTTGAAAATGTCATTTAAATAATAATAATAATAATTTTTATTAAAAAAAATCCCTGGAACGGAAGATCATCTTAAGGCCCAACTTTTTAATTTCCAAATATTACAATATTGCCATCAAAATATTTACTAGTTTGCCATCAAATATTTACAAAAATGCCATTTTAATTGTTTAAAAATTAAAAAAGGAAAAATTGTTCAGACGGAAGTTGATATTCCGTCTGGATTTTTTTTTTTTTTTTGTTTTCAAAATTATTACTCAGACGGATCTCCCGTCTGGCATTTTTTTATAAAAAAGTTTTCAGTCAAACGGAAGATCATCTCACAATTTTAACAATTTCTTAATATTAAAAAATTGTTAAAATTGTGAGACGGAGGATGTTCTTCCGTCTGTATATTTTATTATTATTTTTGATCAAATTTTGCTATAAACGATAGTAGTGCAACTCTCTTATTTCTATTTCTCGAATGCCAAATACCTATTTTTTTAACCGCACTTATAATGGATGCTGCATGTAAGTTTAGGATGCCTATTCATATCCCCAATCTATATAATAAAACACAAAGAAAGATATCAAGTGGCTCACCTTCAATCCTCTCAAAATCAAAAGCTCAGATTCAACCTCACAAAACGCATCCCCCCCCCCCCCCCCCCCCCCCCCCCCCCCCCCCCTCTCTGTCTCTCTCTTTCTCTCTCTCTCTCTCTCCCATTGTTTCTTTATTCACTTAGATTTTAAGATTTCAGGTTTGTAAAATTTTCAGAATTTTTTTTTTTAATTGCACATGTTATATTGAAAAAAAAAATCAAATATCTTTTCAACGGTTAAATTTCATCATTTTCCACTCTTAAAGTTCTAAGAAGTTGAATTTTACACCCCATTTATAATTATTTTTCAACATATACTAATAGAAACATGAACTTTTATTTACAACTAATTATTGTCATACTATTCAAACTTGAGCTACATAATTATTGTTTTACTGTTTACAAGACTTTTTGTGTGTTGTATCATTTCGAAGATGTGCCGTAGGTACGTGCCCAAAAGCAAATCTAGTAAGTTTATAACTAAGTTTCCACAAATATGCATATATAGGTCAACTGCATTCCTAAGTGTAGGACGCCTATTCATATCCCTAGGGATGGCGAACGGGTCACTCGGGCCGGGCCGGGCCCAACCCGGACGGGTTGGGACGAATTCATAACCGGGGCGGGCCGGGTTGGTCCCCTATACGGGCCGGGCCGGGCCGGGTTACATTCTCAAATGGGTGGCCCGCCCAACCCGCGAACCCTTTAGGGCTCAACCCGGGTTGGGCCGGGTCGACCCGCGGGTTGGCCCGTATAATAATTTTTTTTTTTTTTTTTAGTTTAAATTAAAATAATAATAATAATAATTTTTTGAATGTTGTATACTTGTATACAAACAATCATATCTTTGTTTGATGAATTATGAATACTACAATTCTTAAAAAATTATATTACTAAGTAAGTTACGTAGTATTAGTATCAAATTGAGGGATATTTCAAAAATTATGTTTGAATGTTACTAAGTAAGTAATTATATTAGTAAGTAATTTTGGGGAAATATCCCCAAGTAAGTAAAACTATCAAATATCAATAAGTATTTATAATACTACAATTCATTAAATTCAGTAATAATAATATTAAGTAATAATACTACAATTCTTCAAATGTCCCCAAATGATGTTTAATTATAATACTAAGTAATTAATAATATTAATAAAGAAAAAAAATCGTTGAAGAGTGAAGACTAATAATAAGATTGAAAGAGTGAAAATGACAACAAAATTTGGAATTTTATTCATATGAATTTAAGTTATACAATTTGAACAATTTATAACGAAATGAAGAATTCAATTCACAAATAAGTTTTATACAATAACATATTTGTTATATACAATTTTAATTGAGTACAAGCTTTCTAATTTGACATAACAAGAGAAAGCTATTGTAAGTGTTGTCATTGTTGTTGTTCTTGTTGTTGATCTTCGGGCGAGTTGCTCCCACTTGTTGAACTTGATAGTGCTTTTCCTTGCGTCCTATCTTCAGCCTTCAGCCAGTCTTCTGTGCAAACGAGCATCTCCAACGACTCCGGCTTCAACCTATTTCTGTAATCAGATAGAACCCTGCCACTTGTAGAAAATGCACTCTCAGAAGCAACTGTAGAGACAGGAGGAGTTAGCAAATCTTTAGCCATAATTGACAGAATACTAAAAGTGTGTTCATGTTCTTTCCACCACTGTAAAATATCTAGTGGAGAAATAGTAGGCTCAGTATCCTGTTGGTTATACCAATTTAATTCATTTGGTTGATTAGTCCTAGGTTTTTTAGATTGAATTTGTTCAAGTAAACTAAATGTTCTATCACCAATTCTACTTTTACCCTTATCTTTAGAACTACCAGACGAAGAACTAACTACAGAAGTTGTACCACTAGAAGCAAAACGTCTATCATAATAATCATACAAGTTATTTAAGGTAGTTTCAAACTGAACTAAAAACTGATCGCAATCAATTGTTAATTCTACATTGTTCTCTAAAAATCCAAAAAACATTTGTATCAAATTCTTCGTACCTTCTAATTTGATACGGGGATCCATAACAGTAGCAACACAAATCAACATCGGAGGAGGAAAATAATACTTCAAAAATTTTTGAAATGCAGGTATTACAATGTTACTAATATAGACATCATTTAACATTTCGTTAAATATTTATACCATGTTAACTAATTCAATAAAAATGCTACTAGAAGTAGATTCATATGTTTTAGAAAACTTTAAAGTTGCGGTTTTAAAAGGTTCTAAAAATTTCAACAAAGCTTCAGCAAAAAACCAATCGGCGGGAGTCATTTCAAAATTAGGCATATTTTGTGCGATACAAAAATCATTTACAACTGCTTTATATTCGGTGACAACATTAAGTAAATCAAAAGTAGAATTCCATCGGTGTCTAACATCCTTTGGAAATTTTCTAAAAGGAACTTTCCTAACTCTACACCAAGCTTTCCATTCTTGTAGAATGCTTGGTTTTAATGCAATGAAATGTACACAATTTCTAATTTTATGTATATATGGATCAGCTATTTTTAATGCGTCTTGAACACATAAATTTATAATATGACATGCACATCTAACATGAAAAATTTTGTCAGATGGAGGGTTTAATACAGATTTTAAAGTAGTAATTGCTACATTGTTGTTAGATGCATTATCAAAACTAATAGCCATAATTTTATCGCGAATATGAAAAACATCACAAATTTCTATAATACGGTTTGCTATTTCGTCGCCACTATGGGGATACGGCAACGACGCAAGTGATATGATTCTTTTATTAAGAATCCAATCATTGTCGATCCAATGACAGGTTATTCCCATCGTTGGAATATTGTTGACACCCGTCCAAACATCCGAAGTTAAACTAACCCTACAAGTTAAACTCCATAAAATTGCAATCAACGCGTCCTTCATTTCAACATACACTTTAAAACAATCCGATTTGCAAGTGTTTCTCGGAATTCTCCTAAAATGAGGGTTTAAGGCGGTTTGATTAAAGTTTTCCAAGTTCCTACTCTCGGGATAGGAAAATGGTAACTCTTCCTTAATTACTAATCGGGCCATTTCCCGACGAACAAGTTCGGGATCATAAGGGTGGCTATCTACTTGACCGGTCCTAGGGTTAATTTTTTGTTGGCCTTGTATTTGATCAAGGAGTTCTTTGTGATTATGTTGTATGTGTCTACTAATTGTACCGGTGCCGTCACCCCTCTTGAATTTGTATGTTTTGCTACATGTTTTACACACTTTCAAACCTACACCCGGAATATTTTCGTCCGGGATATACTCATAAAACTTGTGCCAATCGCTAGTTTCTCCTCTACTTTTCCTACTACTACGGGGTTGTGTGGTTTCGGGTTGTTGTTGTTGTTGTTCTTCTTCTATTTGAATGCCACCTACAACATCCATGTCGTGTGTACCCCATTGTTCCATAGTAGGATCAATGTAATCTTGGGCGGGCTCACTAATAGGGACAATTGGTGGCCTACGTGAAGAGGAGGAGGAATCTTGTCCGCTACGACCGCTACCGCGTGATCTAGACATAATGTAATAATGTGGTATGTAAAAAAAAATCTACTAAGTAGTGGCGGTGAATTATACAAAAAAAAACTAAAAAACAAGAGGGTTGAGAATCTTGAGATAGAGAAGTTCAAAAAACGAACAATAATTTTAACTACAACGCAAAAAATTGTGAGACGGAGGATGTTCTTCCGTCTGTATATTTTATTATTATTTTTGATCAAATTTTGCTATAAACGATAGTAGTGCAACTCTCTTATTTCTATTTCTCGAATGCCAAATACCTATTTTTTTAACCGCACTTATAATGGATGCTGCATGTAAGTTTAGGATGCCTATTCATATCCCCAATCTATATAATAAAACACAAAGAAAGATATCAAGTGGCTCACCTTCAATCCTCTCAAAATCAAAAGCTCAGATTCAACCTCACAAAACGCATTCCCCCCCCCCCCCCCCCCCCCCCCCCCCCTCTCTCTCTCTCTCTCTCTCTCTCTCTCTCTCTCTCTCTCTCTCTCTCCCATTGTTTCTTTATTCACTTAGATTTTAAGATTTCAGGTTTGTAAAATTTTCAGATTTTTTTTTTTAATTGCACATGTTATATTGAAAAAAAAAATCAAATATCTTTTCAACGGTTAAATTTCATCATTTTCCACTCTTAAAGTTCTGAGAAGTTGAATTTTACACCCCATTTATAATTATTTTTCAACATATACTAATAGAAACATGAACTTTTATTTACAACTAATTATTGTCATACTATTCAAACTTGAGCTACATAATTATTATTTTACTGTTTACAAGACTTTTTGTGTGTTGTATCATTTCGAAGATGTGCCGTAGGTACGTGCCCAAAAGCAAATCTAGTAAGTTTATAACTAAGTTTCCACAAATATGCATATATAGGTCAACTGCATTCCTAAGTGTAGGACGCCTATTCATATCCCCAGTAATTACCACTCTAATTCAATCATCAATTAATGGATGCGTTCATTACTTACTGACCACCTCTCTGCTCCCGCCATATTCAAAACCCCGTCTCAAATCTTTATCTCCTCAAATATCCCGCAAAATATCCACCAATAGCACCCTAAACCTATCATTTCTACAAAGACAAAATTCAGTCACCTTAAGGGAACTTCATTTCTCGTCCATTAAACTGTTCATGCGGAACGGCAGACGGGATGGTTCATCGTTCCTAACTAGGGATGGCAAACGGGCTGGGTCGGCCCGCGACCTGCCCGCCTAACCCTGCTCGTGAGTGACCGGTTCGGGTTCGGGTCGAACCCGTTAATCGAAACGGATCTTAAAAAGAACGAATTGAACCCGTTAAATCCGGCCCGATAACCTGCGCTACAGTACTCGACCCGCTCGCCTAACCCGCGGGTTGCAGACCGTTTGACCCATTTGACCAGTACGTTCGACCCGCGCGGGTTGAACGTTTGACCCGCGGGTCCAACGGGCCGAGAGCTCATTAACGGCTCTTTTAGCCGTTGATTTTTGTTTTGTTTTTTTTTTGTTTTTTATTTTTTCCCTATAAATACCTCAAAAACCCAAACTAAAAATTCACATCTTACTCTCTTACTCTCTCTACTATTATTACTCAATTCATTTCAATTTTTGTGAACAATTGAACAAGGAAGGTAGCAACATATAAACGATCAAGCGACAAATTCCGATCGTATCGAATTCAACATTCAACTACGTCTTCAAGTCTTCTACTCCTCCAAGTGTTCAAACAAAGAAGCTCTCTCTTTAAGTCTTCAGTTCCGGACTTCTACTTCTAATTCTATTTTTATTTTCTCTCTCATTTTATATACGACTATCCGTGGTGAACGGTATCAAAATTTCACAACCCTCTTCTTCTATTTTTATTTATTTTGTAGTTATAATTTTTTGTATCATATTTGTTTGTTGGTTTTTTGATCTTCTCTCTCACAACCCTCTTGTTTTCTAGATTCTTTTTTCTAACTTATCACGCCTACATTGTATTTAATTTTTTCACATACACTACTATATATCAACATGTCTAGATCATGAAGTAGTGGCCATAGCCAAAGTGGACAAGATTCCACCGGCACTTCCCGTAGGCCTCTAATTGTCCCGCCGAAGAGTACCCTAACTTATGACCCAACACTTCGGTACACACGATGATTTTGTAGGAGACATAGAATTAGAAGAAGAATTACAAAATACACAGGCTGTAGCGGCGCTTTTATAAGGCTATAGCGGCATTTTTTGGCGCCGTTATAGCCCATAAAGGCGCTTCTGAAATCGCCGCTGAAAATGCCGTTACAGCGTGCGTCGTTATAGCTACATGAGCTATCGCGGCGTTTACCGACGCCGCCGCTGTAGAGTGCCCACCTATAATGGCGTTGCCAAACTGCCGTTACAGGAGCATTTCCGTGACAGAGTTTTTGAAAAAATTAGAGCTATAGCGGCATTTTTCCAAGTGCCGGGATTGCTCCCCCGAATAATAGCTAGCATTGGTACCCTGCAGCGGCACTTGTCTAGCGCCGTGATAGAGGGTACTCAAAAGCGGTAGTATCTATTGTTGCGTTTATTGGTAAACACCGCGATAAGTCGTTTTTTTTTTCGTTATAAAATTTTGAATTGAAAAACCCAGTAATTAATCGCATATTACAAATACATGTAATCATATTAAATTTAAATACTTAAATCTTAAAATCAATAAAAACATCATAATCAAGAACCAAAAGTCACACATCACAAAAAACAACTTAATAGAAAACAAAAGAAGTAACACATATAAACTGTCATACAACGAGTGTCAAATGTATATATTGTACAACACTTAGTTATTACAAAACATTTTAAAAAAGTCAAAATTCGACAAACTACAGCAGGGGAGTCTCCTCGTGTGGCCCGCTGTTGCTTCCAATTTCATTGTTATTTTGTCCTAGTGTATGTGCGTGATTGGAAACCGATGGAATACGTTGGCCTTGTAGAAAAAACATGAATATTTCATCACCAATTTGTCAAACAAAAGAAGTAGTTTTTATTAGGGACTTGGATGGTGCAAAAGAGAGGCTTAATAAAGAAAATGGATGATTAATAAAGCAATTCATAAAATTAATACAAAAAATCTGAAGTATATCAATAAGAAGCAAAGTTAATTATAAGATTGTAGTACACTAAACATTGAAACAAGAAAAGCACTTTCAGGCTTAAGTGAAATTCTGATAGTTGTCAAGTCGTTATACTACACTATTCACATAGAGATCATGGTGCATCCAACATCAAATATTCCATAGTTAAACAAATCAAACAAGAATCCATGAATGCCTGCGATGAATCTTTGTCAGTTCATGTATGTCATAAAAATAAGAGCCATGTCAGCTCTTTGTAGGTTTGTCAAAGAAACTAAACATAGGTTTTCAATACCCAGATTTGAGAGAAAGGCAGCAGTGCATGGATCAGAAAAAGGAAAAATATAATAACTCGAGTGAAAGTAAGGCGAAATTACCTCTACGATGCTTTACCCTGATTTATGTGATTCTGTTCAATGGAATGATATGGCTCATACGAAGTATCCTTTCTAGCAGAGTCCGCAACTGAGGCATAGACATACCCCCAGAAACTATGATCTCTGCAGGTATCCATAACATCATGAGAAACAATAAATATCAAATCATTCCTAAAACAAATTAAGTGTACAGGAAAATAGTTGCCCATAGAAAGGACAACAGTTGCTTACTGGATATAGCTGCAGAGTAATTCTTATACTAAACATGTTCTATGATTACTCACATACCTAATTGTGTTGTATTAGTATATATGAGTTTGTGCATATCATAAATCAACCCTCCTTGCTTCCACACTATTTGCTCATTCTATGCTCGTGCATAGTGAGTTTATGAGGCAAATTTAGTGCACATACCCACTAAACATTTTACCATGTGTTTCTAATTTTGTATCCATTCGCTTGTTGTAAAGTGTTAAAATTTAGGTTTGACAGCCGTCTCTAGATTTTCTAATGACTTCCTAAAGTGTTGTCCAAATCATTTTAAATCTGTTTAGATTGAATAAATTGATCTCCTAAGAACATCTATGCCTCAAACAAATATGAAAAACATGATCTCAAGGGCTTGCTTGTATAAAATTTACATAGAGGTTTCCCTAATTTTCGAAATCTTTTCAGTGTACGTACATGACAAAAATTTAATAATACACTATTCTGCTATAGGTTTCATATAGTTCTAAACATCAAGTTTAATCTCTCAAGATACCACAATACCCCTAATACACCTGCTTTACAGTTTCTCTTCTTATACTCTAAACATAAGTTCACTAAGAGTACTAATTATTCTTTACAGGTTGCTAATTACTTCTGCTGCTCTAGGTAAAGAACTTTGAAAGCATATTTATGATGTATCTTCTTAATTAGAAAAGCATAACTTAAAAATCTGTTGTATATATCCCACAAATTTGTCTTTCATCTCATAGAATCTCAACACGACTTTCCGAAGCTAGAACCAGTAATTAAATACCTTAATAACAGAGAACGCTTCCTCCTTGGTGGTTTTTGAAATTTTTGACCAAGTCTCGTAGCATAAGGGAAGCAGCCGAGAATATGTTTATTACCCCGCATAATAAACATATCCAGTTCACGTTCCAGATAAAGGTAAAGGCCTGACAACTAAGTTTAGTGCGAAGTAATTAAATTGACCAATCATGACCTCCATGAGATGAAAAATACAGGAACTCTTAACATTATCCAACTTGATTTGAACATAAAGCTAATGCCCTGCTAATTAATGTCTTTGAATATATGAAGTTAGAAGCTTCAATGAGGTAGTTTGTGACACATGCATTGTAAGACAAAAATTACAAGGTAAAAAATATCATATCAAAATTCTTAAAAGAAAGTGAACTACCAAATAAAACCATATAGAAGTTGTCATCAGTTACTTCATTTACGTGGTAGAGTTTAAATTGATGAAAAAGTTAAGAATGTTTACTGTTTAGTACTAGTGTACTACATCAAAAAATTTGTTCTCGACTCTAATTAAATTTACGATCTTCACTATATATGTTAAAATAAAACTTCTGAAACAAATAAACTTTTATGATAAATCACATTATGTTTGTGACATCTAGAATGATATGTTTTGCACAAGTAATTAACTAAATATATATAGTGTTAATTATAGCTCTTAGTTTACCTTTCTATCGGTTACAAAGATTCTAAACTATGATTAGAATTTGGTTCATGTGATAATAATAAAAAAGGACCCTAACATGCACATATCAATGGCAGTGTAGTGTCAGCTCATTGTATAATGGAAGAAAAAAGGCTCAGCTAAATTTAGGTTCCTGCATTAGTTTTCTTTGCGTGAAATGAACTTATATGATGGTAGCCTAATATTAGGCATAGTTCTCTAAAAGGAAAAATTGTATAGAATGTGATTGATGGTATTCTATTTTTCTTCTTTCCATCTTCCCTTTAGTATTTGGCCATATATTTATGGGGGATAAGATCTGATTTTGGAAGCCTCCTTTCTAACAAATGTTAAATGATTGTACATTTGGTATTGTTAAAAATGTATCCTTTGCATATTGTTTCCCTAGAAACTAAATCTTCATAAAAATATGTTGATATGCAAGGTTTGAACATGTAATATAAAATGTATCCTAGTAGGGAGCTGTAAACAGGATAATTTGCGCGTGAACTTACCTGCTTTTCACTATGATTTGCCAACTTCAGTATTGACTCCTTGAAACTGCATTCAGAAACCAAATTTCTTTTTTACAAACTCATGTATTATTATGACATGATATAAAATACCAAATCTAACGATAGTACAATACAAGAAATATAAATTAAACAACATCAATACATGAGACCGATACGACTTATAATATCCCAAGAAGATAGGAAAATTCAACCAACCCGAAGCATAAAAGAAAAGGATCAATTACAATGCTCACTTAGCTCAATCTTATTAATTAGATGAAGTTTGATAAAGAATTAATGACTTTATTCAAAAATAATAATATACTATGATCATTTGCAGACTATTCTCATTATAATATTAGTGTCATTGGATTCAAAAATCTTCACCACACTCATGTTATCATTGTTAATCTTATCAGGGGCCTTATATCTCATACCAATTACATAAATTTCAGTTGAGGTCGACCTACTAGCAGCAGGTTTAGTCACCTCGACTTTCTCAAAAAGCTGTCATATACATAAACATGAAGATTTTATCCACAGTTGCAAAGACATTACACAGCTTCGGGAAATGATTATCAAGTAGTTTTACCTGTCTGAGGCAATAGACGATTGCATTATAGTCTTCAGACCTAAAAACCTACACACACACAACAAAAAAGCGCAACATCAGAGTACCATCAAAAGTATACAAATAACATGAAATATAGTTTTTTTACTTTGCTGTTTTACAAATGATACTTAGATGAAGTGCTTGGGAATATTAGAGGAGAACACCTCCTAGGAGAGGTCCGAATAGAGGCCGTGGTCAGACCTATAACCTGACTGCAGAAGAAGTAGAGACGGCCATTGACGTTGTAACATCCCCAAAAATAATAAAATTTATTTTTCATATTTTACTCATGCATTGCACGTGCAATTTTAAAAAATGGCAATTTAATCCAAAAAGAATTTCCTAAGAATGATATCAATTCTCATTTTTATCTATGCTATTATTTTGATTTTTATTCCATAGGCCTAAAGTCTCTTTAAAAGACCAATAGAAAATTTATTAATTAAAAGATAAGCCACTAATTAAAATAAAAGTCCATAGGAAACTAATTTCAAAATAAAAGCCCTTGATAAAATTTGATGTTAAAAATACTTTTAAATGTGTCATAGCACTTGTCATGTAACAAACATATACAAATGGACTAATAACAAAAAAAATAAAAGAATGAGAAGAGTGTGCACATGTGGGAAATCCAAGAGTTGGCATATTCCAGAAGGAGATGAAGGGTTAGAGGTTTGTGTAGTAAATGGTGAGTGGGTGATTAATTTTGTTAATGAGTATTTAATTTTGGGTAATGGGTTTTTTAATTTTGGGTAATGGGTTTATTTTCATTCACCCAAATGATCCTATAAATAGCCCCTCCTATCTCATGAAGAATTCACAAGAAATAAAAGAAAGAAACAACAGAGAAGAAAGAAAGAAAGAGAGAAAAGAAATAGAGTGCTTGGATTTCTTCAAGGAGGGCTTGAGCTTTACTTTGCTAGAAGGAGAAGGCTAGCATCTTGTTGGAGTTAGGAGCAATATTCAAGGAGTTCTTCCACTTTTCTTTCTTCAAATAAGGTGGGTGACTTCTTGAACTTTCTAAAATTTAGTATCATGCATGTGTAGGAAATTTGACATTTAGAATTGTTTATACATATGAGTGGTGGTTAATTTGTGATGATGATATTTAATTGAAATACGTGCTAATTAAAAGATTGTTATGTATATACGTTGAAATGATATTGTTTGGGTGCATGGTAATACATTATATGAATTGGACATAAGTTTATACACAAAGTTACTAATTTATGCCAAAAAAAGTTACTGTTTTGAATTCTGTTTACACATCAGAAAATCGTATTTAATAAAATAGTCAGAATCTAGAACTAAACTTTTTGGGAGTATATTGTATGTGTCAGGAACATCCCTTTAAAATTCTATAAGATTTGGAGACTTTTTACTATTTTAATAAAATCTAAACACAGAACTTGTTAGTAGTTTGACTGGTTGCTGGAAATCTGTACACATTTCGGTTTTTGATCAATTCAACATTGCAAATGAAATCATTTGACAAAAGTCAGAACTAAGAAATTGTAGTAGACTCGTTAAATTTTTTGAAAATTCTAAGAAATCAAAATTTTCATAAAGAATTGAATTTATAATGAATTTTTCAAGAATGTACAATTGATAGTATTTCGGTATTTCGACCCTACTGTATATTTCGAAGAATTCAGAGTTATAGATTCAGTATTTTGAGGAAACTTATAAGTAAGAAATTGTAGTAGACTTGTATACCTTTATTTTGATATAAAAAACAAAAAGTTTCGTGAAGTATTTTATTTTCTATGATTTTTACAAATAGGATGAAATTTAGTTTTTTGACTTTGAATTTACTATTTTACAAATGATAATTAGATGAAGTGATTGAGAATATTATAGGAGAACAACTCCTAGGAGAGGTCAGACTGGAAGCCGTGGTCAGACCTATAACCTGACTGCAGAAGAAGAAGAGACGGCCATTGACGTTGTAATATCCTCAAAAATAATAAAATTTATTTTTCATATTTTACTCATGCATTGCACGTGCAATTTTTTTTAAAAAAAAGCAATTTAATCCAAAATGATTTTCCTAAGAATGAAATCTATTCTTATTTTTATCTAAGCTATTATTTTGATTTTTAATCCATAGGCCTAAAGTCTCTTTAAAAGCCCAATGGAAAATTTATTAATTAAAAGAGAAGCCACTAATTAAAATAAAAGCCCATAAAAAACTAATTTCTAAATAAAAGCCCTTGATAAAATTTGATGTTAAAAATACTTTTAAATGTGTCATCGCACTTGTCATGTAACAAACATATACAAATGGGCTAATAACAAAAAAATAAAAGAATGAGAAGAGTGTGCACATGTGGGAAATCCAAGAGTTGTCATATTCAGGAAGGAGATGAAGGGTTAGGGGTTTGTGTAGTAAATGGTGAGTGGGCGATTAATTTTGTTAATGGGTATTTAATTTTGGGTAATGGGTGTCTCTTCATTCACCCAAATGACTCTATAAATAGCCCCTCCTATCTCATAAACAATTCACAAGAAATAAAAGAAAGAAACAAAAGAGAAGAAAGAAAGTGAGAAAAGAAATAGAGTGCCTGGATTTCTTCAAGGAGGAGGGCTTGAGCTTTGTTTTGCTAGGAGCTGAAGGCTAGCATCTTGTTGGAGCTAGGAGCAACATCCAAGGAGTTCTTCCACATTTCTTTCTTCAAATAAGGTGGGTGACTTCTTGAACTTTCTAAAATTTAGTATCATGCATGTGTAGGAAAATTGACATTTAGAATTGTTTATACATATGAGTAGTGGTTAATTTGTGACGATGATATTTAAATAAAATAAATGCTAATTAAAAGATTGTTATGTATATACGTTGAAATAATATTGTTTGGGTGTATGGTAATACATTATATGAATTGGACATAAGTTTGTACACAAAGTTACTAATGCATGCCAAGAAAAATTACTGTTTTGAATTCTGTTTGCACATCAGAAAATCATATTTAATAAAATAGTCAGAATCTAGAACTAAACTTTTTGGAAGCATCTTGTATATGTCAGGAACATCCCTTTAAAATTTCATAAGAGTTGGAGTTCCTTTACTATTTTAATAAAATCTAAACCCAGAACTGGTTAGTAGTTGACTGGTTGTTGGAAATCTGTACACATTTTAGTTTTTGATCAATTCAGCATTGCAAATGAAATAATTTGAGAAAAGTCAGAACTAAGAAATTGTAGTAGACTTGTCAAACTTTATGAAAAGTCCACGAAATCAAATTTTCACAAAGAATTGGATTTATAATGAATTTTTCAAGACTGTACAATTGACAATATTTCAGTATTTTGACCCTACTGTTTATTTCGAAGAATTCATGGTTATAGATTTAGTATTTTGAGGAAACTTATAACTAAGAAATTGTAGTAGACTTGTATAACTTTATTTTGATATAAAGAATGCAAAGTTTCGTGAAGTATATAACTTTCTATGATTTTTACAAATAGCATGAAATGTAGTTTTCTGACTTTGAATTTATTGTTTTGCTAATGATACTTAGATGAAGTGATTGAGAATATTTCTCACTATTTTAAGTTATATTTTTGGAAAAATAAAGATCATATTCATGCTTAGATGAGATGTGAACTTAAGATATATATATAAAATTAAAGATGTTAAGATTGATTCAAAATAAATTAAAGAAAAATGATGAGATCACTACAAGAAATTTGCCATATACCAACGGACACCTATAGTGACGGATCACTAAAACCGTGGGTATAGACATTGTATACCTACAGACGTATAATAAGCTGTGTGTATAGGTATCCTATAGCTTTAGAGTTTTTAATCCGTAGGTATAGATTTAGGCTTTAGGTTTTTAATCCGTAGATGGAGATCTCTCTCTCTCTCCATCTCTCTCCTATCTCAAAACTACAGATCAAAACCCCCTCAAATCTCTTCGAAACCCTAAATCCCCAAAATAAAAATTTTCTCCCTGAAATCTAGACCCGTCTCTCCCCAAAATCGAAACCCTAAATCCCCTGACAGATTGAAACCCTAAATCCCCAACAGATCGAAACCCATCTCTCCCCAAAATCGATCGACGTCCTCTCTTTTTTTTTCACTCGTAGTCCCCCCACTACCATCCCACACTTCTTCTCCACCGACACTGGCTCCTCCAACAGTCGGTCTCTGCCTTGCTCCACTCCATCGACGAGCCCCCACCACAGCACCAGAGCCAACCTCGAACACCCACCTTTGCTGTGTTGTCTCCATCTTCACCTTTGCTGCATCCCGATCTGCCACCCCCTCTCCATTGCAGCCACCGTGCAATGCTGTCCCGTGCTGTTGTTGTTGTTGTTCTATGATGTGTTGCCGCTGTCGTGCCAGTCAGCTAATATCTCTCCTTCCTTTCTTCAATCTCAAATTCCCTCTGTTTTATCTATTAAGGATTAGACAAACAAAGTTCCCACCTTTTTCAATCCAAAGAGAATTCTTTCAATGGAGGGGATACGCATTAGACCTCCACCTCCTAGGATTAGGGTTCCAATCTCAAAATCCAAATATTTTGAATGCAGGAACACCCTACCCTCCAAAGAATGGGCCCCACCCATTTCAATGGATAACCAAAGGAATCTCCCAATTCTCCGCTGCATTACAGCTGAAGAGGTCTGCAATTTTTACGCTTATATGTTTTTTCACGACTAGTTTGGTTGATGGGTTATAATCTGAATTTCTTAACTGTCTAGTTTGGATACACATTCCTCCCTTTATGCATAATAATTGGCCACAACTATTCCTGTCTTCATGTCTAACCGAGGTCGCCAGGTAATTTTGTGATAGATTTTCAGATATTTCATCACTCATATTATAGATGTCTCTTCTGTTTCCTCAAAATATAGATGGCTCTAATGTATCTTCCATGACAGAAGGTTTCATTTGAATTTTGTTTAAATGTGTGTAGAATATTTGTATTTGACATGGTTGGTGCTTACAACAGAGTATTTTGTACAGATTGTTTGCTCATTTCTAGTTCGAGATATGGGTCTAGACTGGCGAATGGGGGCTGAATGGTTCGAGACCTGTCTCCTTGATTACGATCCATGCTCAAATTATGGCAATTGGACCTATGGGGCAGGTAAGTGTTAGAAAATTTGCGGGGTTTCTCAAATGAAATTAGTATCAAAATGTAGAGAATGAGAGATGTAGAGATGTAGGCACAACACAAGAAAAAGTGAGTACACAAGATTTAATGTGATTCGGTCTAAATCAGCCTACATCCACGAGCGAAAACAACAAATGATTTACTAATATCAAGTGAAGAATACATTACATTGATTACAAGACACCCACACTACCCCCTTAACAAGAGAGCTAGTCTTTCTCACTTCTTTTTATTAAAAAAAAGAGCTAATTTTCTCACTTCTTTTATTTTCTCATAAAGAAAATAATTTCACAATTCTCACAATAACTCTCTAACTCATGAAGTTCACTACTACTACTACAACCAAGGACATCCTATGGGTATTCCACCAACAACATATGTTATTCACATGCTTAAAACCATGGTCAAGCATATGTGAATTATATGTTTAATAGTCATGGTAAAAGAACGCTAATGTGTTTCTTCCTTTCTTTCTTACCTCCGTTTTGGCCTTCTGTCATGTTAGATGAGCATGTTCTTCCAGACTGGAATTCTAAACATAATACTAATCCTAACCACTCGTAGGATAACAGAAACCAACTAGAAGAAGTTCTTCCAGACTGTAGTTCTGAACATAAATACTAATCTTAACAACTCGTAGAATGAGAGAAATCAACAAGAAGTTTACTTCTTAAAGGTTATATTTTGGAAATAATATATGCATAAGTAAGCATACATTTTTCTTTACATATCTCAGCTCAGTAAGAAAAACTACGAATTTGTAACTGTGTAGGTGTTGGCAACGACCCAAGAGAAGACCGGTATTTCAGTATACCAAAGCAAGTGAGTGCATCTGAAATCAAGAAAATCGCCTATAATCATTGTAGAACATCCAATTATTAATTGACCTCTATTTAGAGAAACTAAGCTCTCTGACATCGTACTACTTCATTTTCCAGGCGAGAACTTATGATCCTGAAGGTGAGTATGTTTGTTACTGGTTGCGGCAGCTAAAATCTCTTCCAAAAGAGAGAAGGAACTTCCCTGGGAGTTCGTATATCAAGCAAGTTGTACCTTTGAAGTTTGGGAACACAAATCAAAGGCCTGATTACGGTAGAAATGCAAGAAGAGGAGGGAGGAATGTGTATCCAAACTAGACAATGCATAATAATGCATAATGTGTAATCTGACTAGTTAAGAAATTCAGATTATAAGCGTAAACTGTATCCAAACTAGACAATGTATAATAATGCATAAGTTTGGATACACATTTCCTTTTTTTGCTTAGGTAAACTGAATTTCTTAACTGTGGATTTGATGATTTTATTATTGTTCTGAATGATCATTTTTCAGAAAGCTAAACTTTCACCTTGTAGAAGTGACTCTTCCTTTGACGGTAACTGGTGCTAGTCCTTTTTATTGTGCTATTCATACTTGAGTTTATATTACCATTTACTTATTGGTTATTACCATTTACTTTTATTATCTAACTGTTCTTTTGCGATGATGCAGGATCTTCGAAGCTTGAGTCACCATCATCTTGCATTTTTTCTTTTACTAAACAAAACGACAAATGGAATACCTTCTTTGAAGATTTTTTGCTGAAAAAACTAAATGATAAAAAAAACATAATGAAAGAACATAATTAAGTGACCCCCAAGAAAAGGAATAATGAAGATTCAGATGTACATTTCTGTAGTATAATTACTAAACTGAAGGATCCATGCGTATGCCCTGTCTTCATTATCATTCCTGGTGAACTTACAGCTTGAACTGTGATGAAGTTTTCATTTACAAGTGCATTCTGACTTCCAATTCTTAACTTTGATGCTCTTGCCTGTTTTTGAATCTCCACACAGTCCATAAATTATGTAAAATTGAGGAATTCATTTGTCCATTCGTATTAGATTAGAATTTGGTGTGGCTGGGACCACATTGTTTTCTTTGTCGTGCGCTTAATTCCTGACATGCTACTAATTCTCATCTATTGCAGGCTGACTACTATGAACATCCAGAACACTATGTCCCTATTTTTCATGAGAAGATTGCTCCCTATGCATCTGTAATTGGTGAGGCTGTTGTCTATTGTCATCCTTTCTATTGATATCTTTGTTTCTTTATTCCTCAATTGTTTAAAATCAATTGTTGAAGCAGCTTCACAAACTGCATGTTAATGTCATATCCATGCCCCCCTCCCTCTCTTTCATTTTCACTTCTACAGGAAGTAACTTTGCTTTTTTAATGTCGTGGAAATGTGCTTGAGCAAGACGGTAAACTATCATCCTATATTGGTGATGTAGACATCAATGAAAAACTTGATTGTGTTTTATTTATTGCAGGTTAACTAATGTTAATGAAGAAGGGCATCTTTATGGGGTTTCTGGAAGCTCGGGAGGTTATGCTGAAACGGTTTTTCGCCACGTTGCTAAAACCATCTTTAATACTGTTACCGCTAAATCTGGTGTGGGGGTAAACAGATAGTATTTGTGGATTCGTGAAAATCCTGAATAGCAAACCTCTAACCTGTTCCGCCAGAGATTGACCGTTGACTCCCGCCGTTAACCTGCAAAAAGTGCGAGACACCGGGGTTGATCCCGGCGACGCACCCTCCGACGCTCAAGTCAATAATCAGAAATGATTAAGAAAGAGCGTAAATTGAGAAAATACTCATTACCTCTCAATGGAGATGGATGGGGGGTATTTATAGGCATCTTTGGGACTGGATTAGGAATGTAATCCCCGTGATTAGATAAGGAATATTCTCCTAGTCATCAGATAAGGAATTGAATCCCTAATTCCCAGTGAAAAGATAGATGTAAATCAGGGCCGTTGATTAAGATCTAATCAGGGACCTTGATTGTATCTTGCTGGATCGGGTGTGCAGCGGATTGGAACCCATACCCAGTTGACGTGGATCCGTTCATGGGTTATTGGGCTTTGAATAAAGACCCTAGTTCCCATTTTAGACCCGTTTG
Organism: Hemerocallis citrina; assembly: GCA_017893485.1. Classification (NCBI taxonomy): domain Eukaryota; kingdom Viridiplantae; phylum Streptophyta; class Magnoliopsida; order Asparagales; family Asphodelaceae; genus Hemerocallis; species Hemerocallis citrina. Next base: position 115,280,223 of record CM030363.1, read on the forward strand.
TAGGTGAAATTACCGTTTTACCCCTGAGCTTTAAGATTCGTGTCCGATGTGAACGGTCCCGATTTAATCCCATTTTTAGCCATATCACGAGCCCCCCGACTCCTAGAGACTGAGTTTTTTCAGTCTTTGAGGAGTAGTTTTACTGTTCTAATGGCGTACGGGATTTTATCGGTGTTCTTAAGGGAGTTTGGATCTTGCTCGGGGGTGTAATGGTGTTATTCTGGGCTTGTAAAATACCCAAAAATGTCCTCAGAATTTTCTGGATTTTTGGTGATTTTTCCAGATTTTTCTGAATTTTTCCTCATTTTTTGAATTTTTTATTCATTTTCCGAATTAAATAATTAATTATCGAAAAATATTAAATAATTATTCTAATTAAATAATTATATTTCTTAGAATTTAAAATAATTTTTCTGAATTTATAATTATTTTTAGAATTTTTATTTAATTTTTTCCGATTTTTTAAATATTTTTTCGGATTTTTTAAATAAAAAAACAATTAAATAATTAAATAAATAAATTAAAGAATACCTGGACACGTGGCGCGATCGTGTGCGTTGATCACGATCAAGCGAGGGCGCATCGGGAGGAGAAAGAGGAGGCCATTTTTTGGTGTAATAGGATCGGTGCCATGAATGCTCGGCAAAAGGTGGCCGAAGTCTACGAGGGCGACACGTGTCAAGTCAACGTTTGACCTTTTTTTTTTTCTTTTCGCTGCAGTTGCTGTCGTATTCTCTCTCTTCTCCTTCGTCTGGTCCCTTTCTCACGCTCTCGCCCCTCCTCCCTTCTTCTTCGTTTTCTCCGTTCGCGAGGTGCGAGATGTCCACGAAGTGGAGCTCGATGGAAGAGCTCGGAGAGAGGGAGAGCTCGGAGAGTGGGAGAGCTCGGCAGCTTCGGTAAGCGAGCTCAGTACTGGGTTCGGCGTCGGAATGGAGCTCGACCATTGATTCTAAGGACGGAGCTTGCATAGTTCGGAGCTCGTCGAGGCGGTGACGGAGCTCGACTGTGGGAGAGCTCGACGTGGTGGTGAGCTCGATGTTGGTGAGCTTCACGACTTCGATAGCGGGGGACCTCGACTGCTGTGGCGAAGAGGTCGACGGAGCTCGGCGGCGACGGTGTGGAGCTCAAGCTTCAGCCATGGGAGAGCTCGGCGAGGAGATGAGTAGAGTTTGGCTGTCGAGGGAGATAGCTTGATGGTGGCTCGAGCTTGACGATGGAGCTGTTCGGTTGAAGATGACGAGCTGGTCGACGACACGGTGGTGTCGAGGTTGAGGAGAGCTCGGTTGCCGACGGGGCTTGGCTGCGAACAGAGGTCGCGTCGTGGAGGAGCTCGTGGTTCGAGCGCGGGTGGAGCTCGAAGTTGAAGGTGTTGACGATGTTGGGTTTGAAGCTTGCGAGAAGGTGACGAACTGTATTGTGTTATTCGGTTTTTACTTGGGTTTGGCGCCAAAGTGGCTTGAAGAAGAAGGGGGTGACGTGGCGGTTTGGTTTGGGTTCGGGTCCTCTTGATGGGTCCGAACCCGACCCCTTGTGTTCCCCTCGTCATTTTTTTTTTGGGGTCTGTGCTGGTGCCGAACTCAACTGGTGCAGAACTCAAGCCCGTAAAACGGTCGGTGTCAGGAACGCTCGGCAGATGGTGCCGAACTCAACTGGTGTCGAACTCAAGCCCGTAAAACGGTCGGTGTCAAGAATGCTCGGCAGCTGGTGCCGAACTTAACTGGTGCCGAACTCAAGCCCGTAAAACGGTCGGTGTCAAGAACGCTCGGCAGCTGGCCGAAGTCCACGTGGGCGACACGTGGCGAAGTCAACGGTATGCGTTGACCCCCCCCCCCCTTTTTTTTTCTTTTTTTGTTTTTTTCTCGCCAGGTCTGTTTCTTCTTCTCCTTCGTTGGTCTTCTTCGTCTTCTCTTTCGTTTCTCTTCTTCGTCCTTCGCCAGCTCTCGAGAGCGTGCTCGAGCTCGGAGCTTCTGGACCTCGGCAGCGGAGCTGAATGGAGGGGACTCGACGTCGGAGCTCGCGGGGGAGGTCGACGGGGAAGCTCAGAGCTCGGACTTTTGGAGTCGAGGTCGGGAGCTCGCGGAGCTTGATGAGGCGATGACGGCTTCGACGAAGGAGAGGGAGTGATATGGGGTTCTTGGCACACTGAAGGAGAGAGGAGTCCGGAGCTGTGTTCGAGCTCGTCGGAGGTAGAGCTCGATGGAGGTGAGCTCGGCGTCTTGGTCGGCATTGGTCCGGCGAGGCCTGAGGTTGAAGATGAACTCGGAGATAACGAAGCTCGACGAGGGAGACGCCGAAGGCAGCCGGCAATGGAGGGGAGAGCTCGGTATTGGAGATGGAGCTCGGTTGTGGGAGAGTTCGACGCAGAGTTTTGTGATGACGGAGCTCGACGACTGAATGAGCTCGTCGGAAGTGGAGCTCGACGTGTTGGAGCTCGGCGACGACGATGATGGAGCTCGTGGTTCGGCCATGGCGGTTGGTGTGTTGCTCTTGGCGAACGCCGTCGAGCTCGAAGGTGACGAGCTGTTTTGTGAAGCTCGGAACATGGCCATGGAGGTGGTCGAAGCTTGAGGCTTTGTTGATGAGGTCGACGAGTGGGTTCGGCGTCGGAGGCAGGAGACGACGGAGGGGGGAGCTCGAAGGTGACGAGCTGTCTTTGATGGAGACGGAGATGTTCAGTGTCGTGGGTTTCTCGGAGGTGAGCTCGGCGGCGGAGGCATTCGGCCATGGTGATGGAGCTCACGAACGACTGCGTTCGACGACGACGTGGAAGGTGTGTTCAGCGGAGCCCAAGGTCGAAGGAGGTGGCTTCGTTGGAAGTTGGCGACTGCGTGAGCTCGGTGACTGCGTGAGCTCGTGGCATGGAGGTGGCGAGCTCGTCGGACATGGAGCTTCGGGGGGAGACGACGTAGAGCTCGTCGAGGCGGTGTTGGGTTTTGGAGAAGAAGGAAGAGCTCTGTTTTTCTTTGTTCCTCGGTTATTGTTTTGTTCCTTGGTTTTTGCTTTGTTTGCTTGGGATTTGCGCCAAGGTGGCTGAAGAGGAAGGGGAGGAGAGAGAACGGGTTTTGGGTTCGGATCTTTAATGGGTCTGAACCCGACCCTATAGCCCCCCTTTTCTTTTCTGTGTCATTTGTATATGAGCCGTCGATCGCATTTGAGCACGGATTCCGAGGTAGAGACTTCCCTTTTCATTTTGAGCTCCGATGGCAAGTTGCTTCGGCAACGTTGCCGACCCTCTTCAAATATGTGTTAAGAAGGAGGCCGAAGCCCAGGGGGGTTCGGGGTTTCCTACCGAGGTGTAGAGATACTTCGGTGTGACGACATATGTAGAGAGGAAGTTCGGCGAGTCTTTGCCGGGGTCGGTGTCAAGATCGCTCGGCAGCGGGTGCCGAACTCAAATGTGCCGAACTCAAGCCCGTAAAACGGTCGGTGGCAAGAACGCTCGGCAGCGGGTGCCGAACTCAAATGTGCCGAACTCAAGCCCGTAAAACGGTCGGTGGCAAGAACGCTCGGCAGCGGGTGCCGAACTCAAATGTGCCGAACTCAAGCCCGTAATATGGTCGGTGGCAAGAACCTCGGAGCGGGTGCCGAACTCACGCCCGTAATACGGTCGGTGTCAAGAACGCTCGGCAGCTAGTGCCGAGGCTCGAGACTTAGAAATTTTTTGGAGATCTTGACTGCCGAACTCAAGCCCGTAATATGGTCGGTGGCAAGAACGCTCGGCAGCGGGTGCCGAACTCAAGCTCGTAAAACGGTCGGTGGCAAGAACGCTTGGCACGGGTGCCGAACTCCAATTTTCCCTGCAGAGTTCTTCTTGATATTCCCGGTGCTACGGAGGTCGGCTCGGGGCGTACGACCCCTTGTTTCGAAGCTAATCCGAAGATCTACAACTTCTCTTCAGGAGTGAGATGAAGATTCACCCTCTTTCATGGTCAAAATAGCCCCGCAACATCCTTGTCTTCATGAAGTTGAGGAGTGTTTTGGTCGTGGGGATTTTGGAAGAGGAGCTCCACTCCTAGGGGCGGAGAAGCTGTGCTGGGAAAAACCCTTGTGCCCAGAAGACCCTTGTAAGAGCCGTGGGAAGACCCACTCTTTGAGGTTAGCAGAGCGAAGAGCTTGACTCTGGGAGAGAGCCCTTTGTGAGACGAGCTTGAGGAGCGACCCAAGGAGAGAGTGGTGAGCTCCGAACTCATTGAGAAGAGGTCCGCTTTTGGAGGCGAGCGGAGCGAAGAGCTTGACTCTGGGAGAGAGCCGTTTGGGAGACGAGTTTGAGGAGCAACCCTAGGAGAAAGTTGTGGGCTCCGAACTCGTTATTTAAGTGAGGGAACCAACGGTTGTGGGAGCAATTCCGAATGGCGAACCACTTCTAGCTCGCTTAACAGCGAACTTGCGAAGTAGAATCGAGCCAAGTGTTGGACTCCGGAACCATCGTTAGAAAAGTTCAACGGCTGTGGGAGCAATTCCGAATGGCGAACCACTTCTAACCTGCTTAAGAGCAAGTTATTCGAAGCAGAATCGAACCAAGTGTTGGACTCCGGAACCATCGGTAGAGTTGTTCAACGGTTGTGGGAGCAATTCCGAATGGCGAACCACTTCTAACCCGCTTAAGAGCAAGTTATTCGAAGCAGAATCGAACCAAGTGTTGGACTCCGGAACTATCGGTAGAGTTGTTCAATGGTTGTGGGAGCAATTCCGAATGGCGAACCACTTCTAACCCGCTTAAGAGCAAGTTATTCGAAGCAGAATCGAACCAAGTGTTGGACTCCGGAACCATCGTTAGAGTTTAGTGAGTTGCGGGAGGAGCCATGTAGAAGAAGCTGGACTCCGAAATCACCATTTAACGAGTCGTGACTCGGAGAGATTGAGATGACGCAAGAGCAACAATTTCCAATGAAAAAACGTAAAGTTTTATTGAAATAAACTAAGTGGCTGCTTCAATAGGGCGAGCCATTATTACATGCTATTGGCCGGGTTACAAGCATCGGTCTTATTGAAAATCAAAATCCTACTTCTACGATAAGGTGAAGACCTCTTGGGAGGAGCTGGGAGGTTCTGAGTCTTGGAGCTCGCCGGTCCCTTCGGTTTGTTTGTTGGCTTCTCAGAGAGGAAGCTCGGCCCCCTCTTTTTGGATGAACTTGGTCAGGTGTCCCCGCTGTACGAGTTCTTCGATCTCCTCCTTGAGAGCCCGACAATCATCCGTATCGTGGCCGTGGTCCCTGTGAAAGCGGCACCACTTATCTTTGTCCCTCTTCTTACCAGGGGTATTCATTCTAGGGGGAGCGCGGAGTAGTCCTTCCTTGTCCACCTCCATAAGGACTTCTGATATATTAGCAATGAGGGGGGTGAACTTCTCAAAACGTGGAGTCGAACGGCGCTGGCCATTACTGTCCTTCTGGGATTTTTGGGACCCCTCTTTGCTTGTGCTCTTCCGTTTGTTCCCGGAAGATGTCTCCTCAAGAGTAGGGGGGTTGAGAGCCTCTTCGGCTCGAATGTACTTTTCACACCTGAGAAGGAGGTCGGCAAAGCTCTGTGGAGGCTTCTTAGCAAGAGAGGAACGAAGGCTGGAATTGAAGACATTCGATTGGAAGGCGGCCGTTGCGACGGATTGGTCGAGGGAGGCCATGGACCTGACCTCCGCAGTGAACCTCTTCACATAGTCTCTTAACTTCTCACCTTTCTCTTGCCTGAGCTGGAGGAGTGAGATGCTGGTCTTCTCCGTGCGCCTGCTACTCACGAAGTGGGTGATGAATAGTGTTTCGAACTGCTCGAAGGAGAATATGGAAGACGGGGCGAGGCGGGAGTACCATTCCCGAGCCGAGCCCTTGAGAGTAGCAGGGAATGTCTTGCACAGCAAGGGCATCGGAGGCTTGGTGGATGAGCATGAGAGTCTTGAAGCTCTCAATGTGGTCAACGGGGTCAGTCTCCCCGGTGTAAGTCTCAAATTGGGGAGGTTTGAAGCCGAACGGCACAGGTGCATCCACAATGGTTCGGGAGAAAGGGGGTCGAGTAGGACGTAGGGTCCTCCCCCTAAGCTCTTCTTCTCGACCTATCTGACCCAGGCGCCTCTCTACCTCATGAAGACGGCGATACATGGCGTCGTCCCTCCGACGGTAATCAGCCGAGCCTCTAGACTCGTCTTCGTAGGAGGGAGAGCGAGGGCTGCGGCGATGGTAACTTCGGGAGCGACGAGGACTTGGGGTACGCCGGGAGTTGGTAGGAGCGGGACGAGGAGATGGGGACCGTCGGCGAGGGCTTCGGACTGGAGGAGGGGACGGGGCCTTCGGCTCATTAGGGTTTTGACGGAGGTTGAGTGCCTGTTGTACCATTGCTTGGAACTGCTGGAACTCGGCACGGGTGATTGGTGCCTCATTGTTCCTGGGCTGTTGCCGATCTGCGAGGGAGTGCCTCCTTCTGTAATGCTCGGGGGACTCCCTCCTTCCCCTTCGGACAGGGGATCTTCTGTAGTCTCGGCGGTGAGGGGATCGCTCACCCGGACGTTGTTGGCGGGAGGCTCCCTCTCGGGCCCGCTTCTCGTCCAGACGGTGGCGTAAGTCCTCCACCTTCTGCCGGTTTTGAGGATTATGAGAGGCCATGGAATCCATAGAGGCTTTGTGTATGGAGACGCGGTCTTGATGGAGAGGTTGCTTCATGCGGGAGCCCCCCGCACCGGCATTCTGAGGACCGGTGGGACCCTTGGGGGGTTCCTGATTCTGAAGAGGAGGCTGATCTTGTTGAAGAGGGTCCTCCACTTGAGGCGGGGGTTGTCCCTGCTGCGGAGCGGGTTGGACGGGGACTACCTCTTGCTGATCGGCGGGGTTAGGGCCCGCGGTTGGACCCTCTGGACCTGACTTTTCTCGGAGGCATGGCTGGAGAAGATCGGACCAACGGGAGGAGGGGCTACTATTCGTTTGGTGTTCCCACAGACGGCGCCAATCTGTTACCGCTAAATTTGGTGTGGGGGTAAACAGATAGTATTTGTGGATTCGTGAAAATCCTGAATAGCAAACCTCTAACCTGTTCCGCCGGAGATTGACCGTTGACTCCCGCCGTTAACCTGCAAAAAGTGCGAGACACCGGGGTTGATCCCGGCGATGCACCCTCCGACGCTCAAGTCAATAATCAGAAATGATTAAGAAAGAGCGTAAATTGAGAAAATACTCATTACCTCTCAATGGAGATGGATGGGGGGTATTTATAGGCATCTTTGGGACTGGATTAGGAATGTAATCCCCGTGATTAGATAAGGAATATTCTCCTAGTCATCAGATAAGGAATTGAATCCCTAATTCCCAGTGAAAAGATAGATGTAAATCAGGGCCGTTGATTAAGATCTAATCAGGAACCTTGATTGTATCTTGCTGGATCAGGTGTGCAGCGGATTGGAACTCATACCCAGTTGACGTGGATCCGTTCATGGGTTATTGGGCTTTGAATAAAGACCCAGTTCCCATTTCAGACCCGTTTGTAGGTGAAATTACCGTTTTACCCCTGAGCTTTAAGATTCGTGTCCGATGTGAACGGTCCCGATTTAATCCCATTTTTAGCCATATCAAATACATTAGAAGTAAGTTTATTTTTAAGAGTTTATACTTACTTTCATTAGTGATTTATTTCCTGATATGTTACATGGTTTTCTTTTTTCGTAGATTGATGGTAAAATGGTTTTGAGATTTGTTCTGTGCCGAACAAGTTTTCTTTATTACCCTTCGCTGAATGTGCCTAATAACTATTCCTTTAATTTTTTGATGGTACAGGAACTTGCTGAGATGATTTCAACATTGTAGATCAGAGTTATTTATTGGCGAGTTGTAGATGTACACTATTTATTGGCAATGGAAGCTAATTTTCTGTTGATGGAGCAAACCTCGAAATTAAGTGGATGAGATTGTTATAAGACTTTATATGCTTATTATATGTCAGTATGGTACTCTTAGGTTGACATTTTAACTATTTTGTAATTTGAATTTGACATGCTTGTAATACTTCATTAATTTTTAATATGATTGAAGTTTAATTTTATTTAATTTTATTTCATAAACACATGTATTTATTTCATTGTGTATTTGGTTTATAATTGAATTAATATTATAAAAGAAAATATTAAATTATCATAAGCGTAATTAATAAGAAAAAATTGTGTATAGAGCGATGGGTATATATTCAAATAATTAGATGCGAAAACCATCCCTAAAACCTATAGCAATGGAGCTTCAACCGTGGGTATAGGAAAACAAAATGTGTCTTTAAAACCTATACCAACGGATACGAAACCGTGGGTATAACCCCAAGGTTTTGTCCAACGGGTGAAAAAACCGTCGCTACAGGCTATAGTGACGGCATTTTGCCGTGGGTATAGCTAATTAAAAACGACGGAAAAAAATGCCCGTTGGTATAGGTTTTACGGGCTATACCTACGGTTTTTCGCCTTTTACCCACAGATTTTTGCTGTCACTATATGTCAAATTCCTTGTAGTGGATGAATTTTCAATGATGAATTCTTAAGAGATTATGTTTTAATCTTAATTAACTTGTATTGAGAAAGTTTTGATGAATATGATAAGTGTATTGTGAAAATGAATAGTTTGAGATTGTACTTATTGATGAATAAATAAGATGAATGAAAGAATTTGAATAAAATATGAATACATGAAAATGGAGAACATGAGTAATATAGGGTAGAGTATCCCAAGTTGTTGAACATGAAAGATGTTGATTCTAGAGGCTTAGTGAGACCTAGGTTCCGGCAAAGAAATGAGAATGAATAATTGATTTTGAGAAAGGGTCAGTATGGGATATCGTTCTTGGTGTATGGTTTAAGACTGGTAGTAGGGTAAGCTAGCTCTAGGTAGTATTATTCAATCATGTTTCAAACATAAGGACATGCACTAGTTGGTGACATGATGAAACTAAAGCAAACATGAGTTATGGACTCCAGAATGGTCCTTGGAGAGAGACAGTCCCCAGTATTCTAGGACGATGGACGTAAGGGCCACAAAATGATCCACGGAGCGAGAATGATCTCCAGTATTTTGGAACGAGAGCGACACTCATGGGATACTTGTGCAATGAGGGCTCTAGGATGACCTGCAGAGTGAGACGATCCCCAGTATTCCGAAACGATGGACGTAAGGGCCACAGAATGATCCACAGTGTGGGATTGGACTCCAGTATTCCAAGGGACAAGAGCCAATACTTGCAAAGTGTCTGAATTTTGTAGTAATCATAGTAGTAGGATGCATGGCGTGGGATCTAACCCTATAATGTGGAGTACGTAGGTGCTTGCCCTCAGACCTATGTAGGATGGGGTGCATAGAATCCGAACAAGTATGCATTAGTGTCATTGTAGTATAACATCTGCATTAGACATTAAGTCATATCATATACTGACATGTTTAGGACAGTCACTCTTTACACTTTTATATGCTTTCAAGTTTGTGTTTGCTTAAGTAAGAGATTTCATTATAATAAAGCATAGAGAATATCACTATTTATAACATTGCGTCGGTTGTAAGCAACTGACTTGCCCACATATTTTCAGTGCAGGGCTGGATTGGATTGAGGACTTAAAGATGGTTGATGATAAAGATTATATTCATGATTAAAGCTGCTGATATTAGAGTTATTTTTCATGCTGTATTTTATTTAACTTCCGCTGTGTAACTCTGTAATAAACCATGTGTATAAAGAAAAGTTTTAATTTCCTTATAAAATTGTACGAATTGAAGTAAAAGATCATGTTGTACTACGAATTACATTCGGGGTGTTACAAGCATGGTTGTAGGCATATCTTAGTACACTCTTTCCCTGTTCAACATTCTGTTTTATTCTGGTGCTACCCACTCCTTCGTTTCTTTCTGCTTCGTTGATCGGCACTATTTGGCAAGCGACGTCATGTCAGCAGCCTGTAATATCACAACAGGTGGAGGCATCATTATTTATTCTAGGGTGTGCAAGCAGAGCCCTTTACTGATTAGTGACATGGATTTTAAGGCCGATCTTATCGTGATCAACAATTCTGAATTTGATGTTATTCTCGAGATGGATTGGTTGAGAGTTACCCATGCCGTGATTGACTGCCGAGAGAAAAAAGTAGTGTTCAAGCTTCCAGGTCACCAAGAGTTTGAGTTTCATGCGGGTGAGACACCATTTGGGCGTCTCAAGAGCTCTATGAACTAGAAGGCTAGTGTACTAGAGTCGATGTGCACTGATGGTGAAGTTGCACCCATGGTTGTGCAGGATTTTCTTCATGCCTTTCCAGAAGAATTGCCCAGGTTTCCACCAGACCGAGATTTATAATTCGGTATTGAAGTTCAACCGGGTACGACACCAATCTCGAAGAGTCCGTGCCGAATGGCACTAGTTGAGTAAGCCGAACTAAAGGTACAAGTCCAAGAGTTGTTGGATAGGGGTTTTATCAGGCCAAGTGTTTCACCTTGGGGAGCCCTGATTTTGTTCGCCAATAAGAATGATGGTAGTCGCAGACTCTGCATTGATTATCGAGAACTGAATAATGTCACCCTGAAGAACTGATACCCACTATCGAGAATTGATGACCTGTTTGACCAGCTTGGAGGTGCTTCAGTTTTCTTGAAGTTGGATCTTCATTCAGGTTATCATCAGGTTAAAGTTAAGATCGAAGAAATCCAGAAGACAGCATTTTGCACGAGATATAGACATTACGAGTTCTTAGTAATGTCATTTGGAGTCACCAATGCACCAGCTGTGTTCATGAGCCTGATGAACAGGGTATTCTCGCCATTTTGGGACTAGTTTGTGGTGGTGTTCACATCCTGGTGTATTCTCAGAACAGGGAGAATCAGCTTTATGGGAAGCTCAGCAAGCATAAATTTTGGCTTGACCATGTCAAATTTCTGGGCCATATTATCTCAGGTGATGGAATTTCAATTGATCCGTCGAAGATTACTGCAGTCAAGGATTGGCCGGTACCGAAGTCAGCATCAGAAGTGTGAAGTTTTCTCAGATTAACTGGTTATTATCAGAAGTTCGTTCAGGATTTCTCGAAGATTGCTAGACCCCTACCATATGACGAGGAAAGAACAAAAGTTTGTTTGGGATGGAGCTTGTGATGAAGCCTTCATTGAGTTGAAGAATCGGTTGACATCAGCACATGTGCTGACTATACTAGACACTTCATGAGGTTTAGTGATTCACTGTGATACTTCTGGCAGAGATTTAGGTGCAGTGCATATGCAACGAGGCAGAGTTGTCGCTTATGCATCCAGACAGTTGAGGCCACATGAGAAGAACTACCTTACACATGATCTTGAACTTACAGCCAGTCTCCACCTTGAAGTTATGGAGACATTATCTGCTTGGGGTTAGGATTGAGATTTTCACAGATTATAAGAGTCTCAAATATGTATTCACACAAAAGGAGTTGAACATGAGGCAGATAACATGGTTGGAGCTAATGGCAGATTATGACATCAACTTACAATACCACCCGGGCAAAGTGAACATGATACCCGCTGCCATGTTCCTTACCGAGCAGAAAGAAATATTGAAGGATATGGAAAGACTGGATTTGGATGTGAATTTTTTCGGTACAACACATCAGTGTATGATGTTGCAGTTGCAGTCTTCATTGGTAGAACAGATCAACGAAGCCCAAGTAGGTGATCAGCAGTTACAGAAATTCCGAAGCGAAGTGGAAGCAGGCTTAATAACTGACTTGATCATTCATACAGACGGACCGCTGAGGCAGATTGTGTGTACCTAAGGGGGAAATCAGGCAGAAGCTACTTGCAAAAGCCCATCGTTCACCATATTCTATTCACCCTAGAGGCACAAAGTGTTAGGTTTTGATGGTAGTCTCAGATCAAATACACAATGGAAAAATTACAAAGAAATATCGAAACATAGCCATGGATCCATGCAAAAACCATAAATCGTGTTTAGGAGTTATACCTTGAAGATGGATCTGCTGTCTCCAATGAAGGTCGATCATAACACTGCAATATTGTTGTGCCTCTACGGTATCCACACGAACGGGTCAAATCAAGCTTTCCCTCACGCCACGGTGCTAGCTACGGAAAGGGGATATTCCTCATGATCTCTCTCTCACAATTTCTGTGACTGCTAGGATTTTATCATGTAACTCTTTTTCACAGATACCTATCATATATATAGCTACAGAAAATCAACCCTAAGAGAGTAATGAGGCTGTTAGACTCATAATCTAACCTGGTTCAGATTCATGTGTGGGCCTTTGAACTTTAGTTAGTCCATTTAATCTAATTAAATGTCCAACCAATATCAGGAGTCCAAGTCTTACTTAGATCCCCAATTAAATTCATCTGTTGAATTTAAATTTAAATTTCGATCCATTCTAAGTGTGTGACCCTCTGGTTCTCGTTACGTTGACAGTGATACTAAAATCATATTCTAGTATTACAAACAGTGAGCGGTATCTCGCAATACATCACTGCTACTCAAGTAACGGGAATGTCAGTGATTAGACATAACCTATTCATGACCAATGTTTCCATGTAGTCTAATCCCTTCGTCCAGATATCTTAATTGACCACAAGGCGTAGAGCGTGTCACCCTTGTATAGTTCAATCTTTGGTTTCTTAATATCCAAGTACACTTACTAAAACAAATGAGCTCAATATCTCATATTGACTCATTTGAGCATGGCCATGCATTTTGCAGTCTCACTCAATCAAGGGTCCCATAGATATCGCTCCTGTTATGTAAGACAGACAAATCATATCTAAGTCACTTACATCCCTCTGCATGATTTGTAGTATATCCAACAGTCGACTTTATAATCAGATTATTACAGGCAACATTTGAAGACATTGAAACATATAACTTCTCATGTAGGGAACCGTAGTGACTTCAAGTCAAAGGACTACATACACTATGGTCACTGTGAGAACCGCTTATGACACTCATGTAACGATCCATGCAGTGTTCTTATGGTGGGTTAGTCCAGTACATTATTACTCTAATATGTACCCAATTGAAGACTTAATGTCTAATATCCATGACCCATAAGATATGGTCATCAGTCTACACACATACTAGTCTCTATACATAATTGTTGTCCTAATTCATAATAATACTTGACTAGGGACATTTAAGAATAGTGTTCTGATTACAACCAATGAGATCTCACAGTCAAGTCATGCACTTGATATCCCATGGTATTTAACCTACTATTCTAAGGACTTTATTATGTTCATTTAATCACAATAAACAACATAATAAATGAAATGCCTCATATATGAAATAAATATCATGATACAATGTAAACTAGTAATATCTATACACAACAGGCCTCTAGGGCATACACCAACACAAAGATGTATAAAGATCTGAAGCAGAAATTTTTTGGTGACACGGTATGAAGATAGCAGTGGCGAGATTTGTGTCTCATTGTTTGGTCTGTCAGCAAGTGAAAGTAGAGCATCAGAGGACCGCTGGACTCCTTCAGCCTCTTCCAATTCTGGAGTGGAAATAGGAGAAATTTACTATGGACTTTGTGATGGCATTGCCAAGGAGTCCCAAAGGTCACAATGCTATTTGGGTAATTGTAGATCGTTTAATGAAGAGTGCCAATTTCACCCCATTTAGAGCGGGTCAATCTACAGAGAGCCTGGCTAAGAAGTATATACAGGAAGTTGTGAGACTGCATGGAGTTCCTGTCAGCATCGTATCGGACAGAGATACGAGGTTCAGGTCCCAGTTTTGGGAGATTCTTTAGAGGAGTTTGGGAAGTAGGTTGAACTATAACACTGCATTCCACCCACAGACAGACGGGCAGTCTAAAAGGATGATTCAGACCCTGGAGGACATGTTGAGGTCTTGTGTTCTTCAGTTTGGAGGTTCTGGGGAAGATCATCTGCACTTGATTGAGTTCTCGTACAACAACAGCTATCAGGCGGGTCTTAAGACAGCACCGTACGAGTCACTCTATGGTTGCAAATGTAGATCTCCAGTCTGTTGGGATTAGCACTGGTATAAATACTCGATACCCGGACCTGGCATTAGACCGGAATCGACCCGGTCTATACGGGTCCGGGTCCGGGTCCGGTTCCGGGTCCTAAAATTGGACCCGTTGTGCTTCCGGGTCTGCTTATAATAGGCTCGACCCGGACCCGAACCCGTTAAAAAAACATAATAATACATAAAAATCGGGAAAGATATGGACTTTGATACTAATATGATATGGACCCGGACCTGTTCAAATCTCTTTCTTCTTACTAATATGATACTAAGTTTCTCGAATCATGATATTGATGACTGATTGTTTGATATTTAGTGGTTTATGCATTCAAATTTACTGTATCTGTATTTCTATATGTAGATGTACATAAAGTTTAGGAGAAAATTTTTTGTCCCCAAGAAGAAATTGAACTCGTCTGAGTTGGAAGTAACTAGTTTTGGACCCGTACGGGTAGGAAACTTTTAATAAGACCCAGACCGGAACCGGACCCGGTCCTCACGGGTCCGGGTCCGGGTCCAATTTTTTGACCTGTAAGGGACTGGGTCCGGGTAGTGAAGGACCCGACCCGACCCAACTCGATACCATTTCTAGTTGGGATGACATTGGCAAAACAAAACTTCTGGGGACTAAGTTGATCGCGAAGATAGTTGATGCAGTACCTCAGATCAGGAAGCACTTGCAAGCACCTCAAAACAGGTAGAAGAAGTGGGCAGATTGTCATCGAAGGCCTTTCGAGTTTGATGCAGGCGATCATGTATTTCTCAAGGTATCACCATGTAGAGGCGTTATCCATTTTGGAAGTGGGGGCAAGCTAAGTCCCCGATTCATCGGTCGGTTAGATATTATGGAACGAGTAGGCAATGTAGCTTATAGGCTCGCACTGCCACCGGCATTATCTAAAATTCATGATGTCTACACCAGGGATGACAGTCATGTGATCGACTACTCAAGAGTTGTCCATGAGACCAGACTTATCATGCGAGATCCCACCATCTCTATCTTGGACAGATGTGAGAATGTACTGAAGAATAAAGTCATCAAGCTTGTTCGTATCTCATGGGATCCTCACTCGCACGGTGAGTCGACTTGGAAACTTAAGGAGGAAATCGAGAAGAAGTTCCTTCATATCTTCGAGTAGGCTTTACTCGGGGCTATCCAACGATCCACCTGAATGAATTTCGATGACAAATTTTTTTTATAAGGTGGGTAAGATTTGTAACCTCTGTTTCCGGATATACGGGTTTCACTTGTATTTATGTTCTTTTTTTTTCAACTCTAGTATTCTTATTATCTAATAAAATCAAGTTATTCTTATGAAATCGTCGGCTCTCGTTGACTAACTGATTATCTTGTGGAACACTGGAATTCCACTTATTCTTTTATACTTATTAATATTGGAGTATGAATTTTATGTATGCTATTTGATTTAATTCATTAATATGAACTTCTATATTGCTATTAATTTTTTTTAGCCACTTCTTTAACCCTATAGTTTAACCCATGCCCATCTTAAAGCCCATACTACTTAATCCCCTATATAATACACTATGAACCCTAACCCTAATTAATTAACCAAATATAATCCATCTCCTTCACCAGCTGCCCCCGATCCCCTGCTCCTTCCTTCTTCTCCTACTGGTTGAACCCATCACCGAACCTCCCTCTTTCGTCTTCAACCACCGACTGCATCAACTCCGAAACCCTGACGCTGCCTCTGCACTGCTGCCGACCCGCCACCAACACCCGCAAGTCTCCTCTCCGCCCACCTCCTCACCCGCTCACACCACTATCAGCCACTTCAACAACCGACACCGCCATCAAACTCTGTCCAACCCAACTCCACCTCAACCACCCGATACTGCAACGATCACCATCTTGTTGCGCTTGAGTCCCGACTCACCCTGACTGCCTTTCCTCGCCTCTTCGATGTCGTCGCTCACTGTGAGGCTGCTATTTCTCTCACTATTGGTGTTACCGTCCGTGCCAATCTTGGTGTCGTTCTTGTTGCTGCTGTATGTTGTCGTTGCACATGTTGTTGCTATCCCTATTACTGTTGCTCTTGCCATGAGCCGTCGCCGCTCTTTTCTTCGTCATTTCATCATAATCATCACAAAAGGCAAGTTCTCTTGAATCGACTTATTGTTCTCGTTCAAGAAAATGTTTTTGATCTCCGTAAGTAGCTTTTTACTTCGTTTATCGTATCTCAATTGATTTACCTTTCCAATGAAGTTATTATGGATTCATCGACGAAACCAAGTAATAGCTTTCTTTTCATGCCACATCGTTGACTCGAACCCTAAACCAAGTTATTTCATCCTCATATACCATCTTATTCATTTTTTCATATCCATAAGACTTATTTTATTGCATGCACTGCACAAACATATGTAGAGATATGTGCTAGTCTATTTTTGATTGTATGAATTGTAACGGTATGATTATTAATAGTAAATTTTAAATCGTAGGAGTGATAATCTTCCATCATGTTAGCAGTAGGGATATACCCAAAATACTGAATATAAATGCTTGACAAATCCTATTAGAAGAGTTCATGTTTTTGTATCTTGGTTGTTTCAAATAAAATAATATTGAGCCGATGCCCTGTTATTTATTCCATCTTGTAGTGACTTTATAATCCAGTTGCTGATAAAAATAAATTATACCTTTGCAAACAAAATTTGTAGCCCTCTGAATCTAGTTTTTGGAACTTCTGACAGATCTGAATTCCGATTTGTAGACTGCAAGTTATCATGTTTTTAGTACTGTTAGGTTTTAAATTCCAAATTTCTGTTTAGAAGTATATCAATATGATTCACTAATTAAAACAATGTGTTATTAGTAGAATGAAGTCTTGAAATTAACCACGATGTTGCTAGACATGCTTAGGATTCATTTAATTTTTTTTATAAGATTAATTGATGAATTAATTTCCATTCTCGTTATGCATACAAGAACTTGACCATAGTTTACTGCCAGAACTCTAAATCTGTAAAGAGCAGACTAATAGACCTAGATACTGGAATTGAAACACGTCGTGTGAATATGCTTTGGAACTGGCAGGGAGTCTAATTTCTGAAACCCCTGACAGAACCTAGTTTACTTTTCCATATGTAACACCCCTGCCCCAAACTCAGACAATTTATATAATTTATCAGACAAATTATTTATTATTTAGTACAACTGCCCACCACAGGCTACCTCTCAATATGTGGTTAACCGGATTGGTGACTCTTCATCATAGGCATTATTATTTATTATTATTTAATTCATTTGTATTCCCAATGTGGGAAAAGTCTCATTCACTCTTCTCCCATTCTCTCACTTGCGTGTACAACCAAAGCCCCCCCCCCCCAAGGTGGGCCCCATGCCACGTCATACAAGAAAGCAGCAGCAGCTCTCAAGGGGCGGGCCCCACTGGCCATGCCACGTCACCCTAGGTGATGTCAACACACTACCGAACAGCAGCAGCATGCTATTTCTTTCACGTGCCCCCCCTCCACCATATTAATTCTATATACAATTCCCCATAGGTTATCCTATGGGGCCAACTCCAATCCCTTTATATATTTTATATATTATTATATATTTTAACACGGGGTGTTACAGACCCAGAACAATTTTTCAAGGAATTTTGAAACTTTTATTACATCAACAACACAGCGGAAAATAAATGAAGTACAACATGATTCAACTGTACAATTTAAACATCAATAACTCAAAGCGGGAAATGATCTTTAGCATTCAATCTTCTGTATATCTTCTTGCAAATAAAAAGTCTGCATTTGAAACTGTGGGCACGTCAGTTGCTTACAACCGACGCAATATTATACACGACCATCTTGCTATGCCGAAATATAACGACTTACTTAAATTAACATTCACAAACTTGAATGTAAACAAAGTGTTAAAAGTGACTACTCTAAAAATGTCAGTGTATGCAATGCCTTAATGCCTAATGCAGATGTTTTATGCTAAGATGACACTAATGCATACTTGTTCGGATTCTATGCATCTCATACTACATAGGTTCGAGGGCAAGCACCTACGTACTACACATTAAAGGGTTTAATCCCTTGCCATGATAACTACCTAGTAAAATAAGTTTTAGACATTCCACGAGTACGGATTCCAGTCCCAGAATCCACCGCCCGACTATACAGAATCCTCGTCATGCGAACATCCCGCAAGTGTCCCTCTAGCCCCGGTATACGCATATACACTAGAGTACGGCCAACTATCCGCCCGACTATTCATGATCCTGGAGTCCACCGTCAAACCAATCATAGTCCCGGATTTAATTACGGCTCACCTCCATTGCAAGTAACCACAGTCCCGGAATCCACCGCCTGACTGGGTCTATAGTCCCAGAATCCATCGCCCGACTATATAGAGGCCATCCACTCACGTTTTCCCAAGTTTACTACATCTTCACTTAGTGCCTAATTCTTAAGTTCAAAACATGAATAAATTATACTACCTAGAGTTAGCTTCCCCTCCTATCGGACTTAAACAAAAACATTGAGATAGCCCATATAGCCAAATATCAAATCAATCAATTATTTCAACATTTGCCGGTACTCGGGTCTCACTAAACCTCTAGATCACAACATTTCATGTTCCATAAATTATGGGCACTCATACCCCTCAATATTGTTGTGCTAATCTAGATACCTAAATATATAGATAAAACTAGACACAAATTATAAAACCTCGCAAGTGCACGAATCGAATCGTAGTAATAGCAAGGGTCGATCCCACAGAGATTGTAGATTTCAACTTACTAATTAATAAAACTAATAATAAGAATGAATAAGGGTTGTTGTAAAGATCTAAAAGAACTAAAAGATTAAAACTAAGATGAGAGGTGTTGAATCACAAATATCTCTTGAATAGTTGGGTTGTTGATCTCCACCAATAGTTAGTAATGCTAAGTTGCCTTCTGAATTTACTTCTAATTACTCATGTTTGTTCACTTCAAGGGCATGGTATCTACTCCTTAAAGTAATGTTTCCCTAAGCCAAGAATTAGGCATGGTATCTACTCTAATTCGTTTCTTTCCGTAAGTATCTAGCATGTATCTACTAAGTTATACTTAGAGAAAACATAAGAACAGTGGAAACGAACAAACACTTAAAGTTCTAGAAATTGGTATCAGATCTAGATCCTCTAAGTTGATTGAACCAAGAACCCCTAAAGATTCCCTTGTTACAAATTATGAGCACGAGATTCGGTCGTCTCAATATGCTCATATAACAGATTCAGATAAATGACATCCAAACTTGAGCTTCCCAAGTTCTGTACGTCAGTCGACTGGCTCTCACCTCAGTCGACTGCTCTCAGTCTTGAGAACTAGTTTGACTATCATAAACCTATACCAATTCAATTAGATTCAATCAATAAGTAACATAGAAGAGTTCAGAAGAAAATAGCATTACATAACTACGGTTTCGATCTACCCAACCATGAAATTAGTTCCACATAATAATAACTTTATTGCTTAACAAGTTTGAATACATGATCAACATAAAAGAATAAAGAGAGAAGAAGAAATAAACTAATGGATTCCGGCAATATGGTCGACTGGCTGTCACACAGTCGACTGCCTTCTGGTTGCTGGATCTTCTCTCTCCTTCTTCGATGTTGATGGAGTGATGCTCTCAATGTTTGTTCAGGAACTTGGTGATTGAGTCGCTTCCCAGAGATATATCTGATGATCCCGGATCTAAGTTGACCTCTTCTGATATTTATAGAGTACGGCTGAGAATTAGGGTTTCCACTTTTTCAGGAAGATCCTTCTTTATTTGATTTGATGATTAATATCTTTCTCTTTTCTCCTTTCCTTCCTTATCTGTTCACCACGTCCACTTGGAAATACCCTGTCTTTAGATTTGATTCGCTGCATAAAATCTTGATTCAAATAGATTTGAAATTAGATGCAGGTGTATCTTTGAAGATTTAATTTGTTTACTCCGCCGCAGACCAGTCGACTTATCTCTGGACCAGTCGACTGAGTCGAGACTTCTGTAGATTTCATCTTTGATCAGGCCAGTCGACTGCTCTTGGGAATAAGTCGACTGTTCCTCTGTGTATCATCTTTGAAGTCCTGAATCTGCTTCGTTTGCCTGTTATAAGCTGTTTCCTGTGGAAAAGAGAAAATAAGAGTTAAATACCATATATAGAGCTTTTAAATGTCTAATTATATTAAGATTATTGCTCTAAAAAAGTGAATAATAATGTGTTCATCAAATACCCCCACACTTAGCTTTTGCTTGTCCTCAAGCAAAGAGTGAATTTATGAACAAGGGAGTAATAATCAGAATAAACTCAACCATCAAGATTTCTTATTATGTGGACATCAAAATGAAAAATATAAAACTACAAACAATTTCAGATAAAGTAAAATTGAACATACCCACTTTCTCTAGTGCAATTGTTCAGTCATAATCCCCAAACTTAATCATATTTGTCATGCGATTAATGTAGTTATAGTATGCATCTACTCAGTCTGTGATTATCCCTTTTCTCTACTACAAATCCAGTAGCAAACTAGAGTTTTTTTTTTTTTTTTTTTTTTTTATAGTCTCTTCTTCAAAGTTGTCACTTGTCTTTTGACGCGAATGCGAAACATTTATGATGTATCCACCCGGTTACTCAACAAGTCACAAACATTAAAGTGCTTTGCATACTCATATTTCAAGTTGCCGTTTGACGTAAAGGTAAACATTGGTGATGAATACCCCTAGTTACTAAGCGCTCAAAACATTGGAGTAGACTGACTTTATTCAAATATATACATATATTGTATCACTCTATTTACTTAAACTCGATTTAGGACTAGATCTAAAGGGAATAATTATCAGAAAAAGCATCACATTTGTTTATTATGTATAATCGCATGACTCGCACAATTTTGTAGGGAATTATGAAACTCAACAATCCTAAAGTAAATAAGTATCCTTACTATTACTTTATAAGAAATTGTTTATCCTAAAAAAAATTCACAAGATTCTAAATATAACTAACTAATACCCCCACACTTAGATGGAACATTGTCCTCAATGTTCGCACAAAACATAAGATATAGGCATGTGTTACCATCTAGTAAGGAGATACTGAAAATAAAAATAACTAAAACAAAAATAATAATGAATAACTGAAAGGAAATAAAGGAAAGTGTAAATACTCCCCTAAAAAGTTGGGTTGCCTCCCAATAAGCGCTGTGTTTCATGTCTTCAGCTAGACATGATGAGTTCATGCAATGTATTGAATGGTTTGAAGATTCACATCTTCCTCTTGCGGTTCTAGACTCATCTCTATGTATGGCTTCGCTCTCTGCCCGTTCACCTTGAATGTTTGATTTCGTTCATCGCTGTGAACTTCCAATGCACCATGTGGAAAGACTTTTGTGACAATACATGGTCCATACCATCGTGACTTAAGCTTGCCTGGAAAGAGTCTTAATCTTGAGTTGTAGATCAATACCTTTTGTCCTTCATAAAACTCCTTCCTTGCTAATTGTTTATCATGGTATAACTTAGTCCTTTCCTTGTATAGCTTGGCATTTTCATATGCATCGTGCCTCAATTCTTCAAGCTCATTTAGTTGCAATCTCGTTTTGTCACCTGCCTGTTTCATATCAAAATTGAACTTTTTGATAGCCCAATAAGCTTTGTGTTCCAATTCTACCGGCAGATGACATGCTTTTCCAAAGACCAAACGGTATGGTGACATGCCAATGGGTGTCTTGAAAGCGGTCCTGTAGGCCCATAAGGCATCGTTCAAGCGTAGCGACCAATCCTTCCTCCTTGTGTTGACTGTCTTTTCCAAGATGCTCTTGATCTCTCTGTTGCTAATCTCCACCTGCCCACTGGTTTGAGGATGATATGGAGTTCCCACTCTATGTGTAATCCCATATTTCTTCATCAAAGAAGCAAATGGGTAGTTATTGAAGTGGCTCCCTCCATCACTTATTATTGCTCGTGGTGTACCAAACCTAGTGAAAATGTTCTCCTGCAAAAACTTGACAACAACTTTGTGATCATTAGTTCGTGAGGGGACAGCCTCGATCCATTTAGACACATAATCCACACCAACAAGTATATATAAATAATCAAATGAGTTAGGAAATGGACCCATGAAGTCGATTCCCCAAACATCGAAAAGCTCGATTACTTGTATGTTGTGTAGTGGCATTTGATTTCTAGAAGAGATGTTGCCTGTCCTTTGGCATTTGTCGCAAGTCCTGCAAAAAGAAAAAGCATCTTTGAATACTTTAGGCTAATAAAAACCAGATTGCAATACCTTAAGTGCTGTTCTCTTTGGCCCAAAATGTCCTCCACATGCATATTGGTGGCAATGTTGTAGAATACTCCTTTGTTCCTCGTCTGCCACACATCTTCTTATAATTTGATCAGAGCAAAATTTGAATAAATAAGGATCATCCCAATAATAGTGTTTGCTCAGATTCACCAATCTTTTCCTTTCCTGATGTGTCATACCTGGAGGAAAAACATGAGCAGTTAGAAAATTGACAATATCAGCAAACCAGGGGAACTGTTCAGAGAGTCCAGTCGACTGGTTGAAGGACCAGTCGACTGCCCCGAGAGTTTGAATATTTATTTCAAATAGATGTTCATCTGGAAAATTTTAATTCAGCGGGGGCACATTTCTTTCTTCCTCGTGCAGTAATCTGGACATGTGATCTGCCACAACATTGTCGCATCCTTTCTTGTCTCTAATCTCAAGATCAAATTCTTGAAGCAACAGCACCCATCTGATTAACCTAGGCTTAGCATCCTTTTTAGCAAACAAATATCTCAAGGCAGCATGGTCAGTAAAAACAATAACTTTAGAACCAATTAAGTATGATCTAAACTTCTCTACAGCAAAAATAACAGCTAACATTTCTTTTTCAGTAGTGGAATAATTTAGCTGTGCATCGTTTAAAGTTCGAGAAGCATAGTAGATAACATGAGATTTCTTATTGATTCGTTGACCTAAAACAGCCCCTAAAGCATAATCACTTGCATCACACATAAGCTTGAAAGGATGGCTCCAATCTGGTGCCATGACTATAGGTGCAGAGATGAGAAGATTTTTTAATGTATTAAAAGCATTTGTACATTCTTTTGTCCATATAAACTCAACATCCTTAGCTAACAAGTCACAAAGGGGTTTGGAGATTTTTGAAAAGTCTTTTATAAATCGTCTATAAAAACCCGCATGTCCTAGAAAACTCCTAACACCCTTAACTGTAGTGGGAGGGGGTAGCTTTGATATGATGTCAATTTTTGCCTTGTCCACCTCTATTCCCCTTTTGGACACCACATGTCCCAACACAATACCTTGTTGTACCATGAAATGGCACTTTTCCCAATTCAGCACTAAATTGCATTCTTCACATCTTTTAAGCACAAGCTGCAAATGGTTAAGGTATTCATCAAAATAAGATCCAAAAACACTAAAGTCATCCATAAATACCTCAATAAACCTTTCCACCATATCTGAAAATATGCTCATCATGCATCTTTGAAATGTAGCTGGAGCATTGCACAATCCAAAAGGCATCCTCCTGTAAGCAAAAGTACCAAAAGGGCATGTAAAAGTGGTCTTTTCTTGATCTTCTGGAGCAATAGCAATTTGATTATAGCCACTATAACCATCTAGAAAACAATAATGACTATATCCTGCTAATCTTTCTAACATTTGATCAATAAAAGGAAGAGGGAAGTGATCTTTCCTGGTTTCATTATTCAACTTCCTATAGTCGATGCATACCCTCCATCCTGTGGTTACTCTTGTTGGGATAAGTTCATTCTCTTCATTTGTTATCACTGTCACTCCACTTTTCTTAGGTACTACATGTATAGGACTTACCCATTTGCTATCTGAGATAGGATAGATGATGCCAACATCTAGTAGCTTCAAAATTTCTGCTCTTACCACTTCCTTCATGTTGGGGTTGAGCCTTCTCTGTGCCTCTCTGCTAGGTTTTGCATCGTTCTCAAGGAGTATTCTATGCATGCACTTGGATGGACTTATTCCTTTGATGTCTGCAATGGTCCATCCTATTGCATTTTTGTATTCTCGCAATACCTTCAGCAGCTTTTCTTCTTCCTGTGCATTTAAGTTTGCAGCAATTATCACCGGCAGTGTCTGGTTCTCGTCCAAAAATGCATGTTTCAAATGATCGGGCAGCTGCTTGAGTTCTATGTCTGGACGCTTCTGTACAGTCGACTGGTCCATGTCAGCAGTCGACTTGTTCTGGGTGTCTGGGTTTGGTCAACTGGTTAGAACACCAGTCGACTTACTCTGCTCATCAGTTGCCTGATCTGTAGAAGAACAATTTTTATCAGACACCAATTTTTCAAATAAAGGTGCAGGCTTACCTGAATATGACTGTGGAGTTTCAAGGTGATGTACTGTCTCTGCAATCTCCCAGTCATCGTATTCCTGTTCAACATGAGATAAAGTTACAGATTGAGTGATTGTGGCTTGTAGTGGTTCAACGCTATGTACCTGAAATGTTTGATCAACAATCTCCTGCACCACATCAATATTATAGCATTCATGATCATCTTGTGGTAATTTCAGTGTATCAAACATTTTAAATTCCACTTTTTCTCCGTTTATCTTCATACTTATAATGCCCTTTTTAACACAAATTTTTATATCAGCTGTACTCATAAAGGGTCTACCTAATATGATCGGTAGAGATGATGACATAGAAGATTCCTCCATATCTAACACAACAAAATCAGCAGGCAAAATAAAATCATTTACCTGAACTAGGACATCTTCTAAAATACCTCTAGGTCTTTTTATGCTGCGATCAGCCAATTGCAAAGTGATGGATGTTGGCTTGAGTTCCCCCAATCCAAGCTTTTCGTAAACAGAATAAGGAAGAAGGTTGATGCTTGCCCCCAAGTCTAGCAGTGCTTTTTCAAAGAAGTGCTCACCAACTTTGCAAGGAATGGTGAAACTACCTGGATCTTTCAGTTTAGGTGGTAATTTTCTTAATAAAACAGCACTCACTTCTTCTGTCAAGGCCACATCCTCCTTAACCTGAAATGTTCTTTTGTGAGTACAACAATCTTTCAAAAATTTGGCATACGAAGGAATTTGTTTAATAGCATCAAGTAGGGGAATATTAATTTCTACCTTTTTGAGAGTTTCAAAGACGTCAAATAAATGTTGTTCTTTCTTTTTATTGACTAACCTTTGAGGGAATGGTGGTGGAACTGTCCCTACTTTTTCACTTACCTTACTTGAACCCAAAGCTTTTGATGGTTGTGTATCTGGTTTGTCTGTGCAGTCGACTGGTTTGTAAAAACAGTCGACTGGTTTACTGACTGGCTTGTCTGTGTGTGTTTCAACCTTGTTATCAATTACCTTACCATTTCTTAAAGTAGTCACTGCTTGGAGTTGTTCTTGACCTCCTGGGTTTGGTATGGTTTGTGAAGGGAGTTCACCTGCCTTTCTTTCGCTTAGCTCTTTTGCAATCTGACCAATTTGGGTTTCCAACTTCTGAATTGCTTGCCCTTGTTGGTTGCTTGTTTGATGTTGTTGTTGGAGCAGTTGAAGAACAGTGGATTCAAAATCCAACTTCTTCTGTTCTGGAGCTGGTCTTTCAAACCCACTTCCCATCTGAAGGTTTCGTGCATGTCCTTGTGTGAATTGATTCCCTTGATTATTTTGATTATTGCTCCATGAGAAGTTTGGATGATTTCTCCATCCTGGGTTATATGTGTTCGAGTATGGATTGTTCTTTGGTGGAAACACTCCTCGACCCACATAATTCGCATGCTCCTGATCTGTGAAAGTAGACATGGGACATGTATCAGTTGTGTGATCTAAATGAGAACAAATTGCACACATTTCATTTGTTTGATTTTTAACTCCACCCATCGTCGACATTGCATTAACAAGCATATCAATTTTCTTATTCATGTTTGCCATTTCTAATTGAATGTTATTATTATTAGAGATCTCGTAAACTCCCTGTTTTTTCGTAGGTCCCCTTCTTGTTGAGAATTGTTGGGAGTTCTCGCTGAGTTCTTCAAAAAGTTCAATGGCTTCTTCTCCACTTTTCCTCATCAAAATTCCATTGCAAGCTGCATCAATAATTGCTTTGTTAGTGTCATTTAAACCTTCATAAAAAGCTTGTACCTGATCATCCTTAGGCAGATTGTGAGTAGGACACTTGAGAAGCTTGCTCTTGAAGTCCTTCCATGCTTCGAAGAATAGATCTCCATCTTTTTGCTGGAAGAGTTGAATCTCCCTTTTTAGCTGTTTGGTTTTCTGGGCTGGAAAGAACTCCTTCAAAAATTTCGTTGCCAATTGCTCCCATGAATTAATTGATCCTGGTTCTAAAGAATTATACCACAACTTAGCATTAAGTTTTAAAGAAAAAGGAAACAAGATTAACCTGATTTGTTCAGCGGTAAGCCCTTGGACGCTTTGTGTCCTGCAAAGATCGAAAAAGTCTTGCAGATGAAGATGAGGCTCTTCATCTGGTTTGCCACTAAAGTGGGGAACCATACTAAGTAAATGAGGAGATAGGTGCATGTTCCCTGTAGCATTAGGTTGAAAAGCAATGCAGGAAGGTTGCTCAATATTCTTAGGAGTGAATTTGTCCTGCATTGGTACTCGATTTTGTATTTCTTCAGCCATTCTTCCCTGTGAAATCTGTCTCTGTGCAGTCGACTGGGTCCGTACAGCAGTCGACTGGTTGGCTGCAACTAGCTTACCTAGTCTATGCAAAGTTCGTTCTGTTTCTGCGTCAATAGGTAGTAGCTCTGGTCGAAGTGATCGTCTACCGTGCATTCACCGAAGTCCTGTAACCTAAAAGAAAAATTATTAATAAAAGAAAAGAAAAACTAATAAAAAATTCTACTGACTTGTAAGTTAAAATACTAAACAATCCCCGGCAACGGCGCCAAAAACTTGTTGTGCTAATCTAGATACCTAAATATATAGATAAAACTAGACACAAATTATAAAACCTCGCAAGTGCACGAATCGAATCGTAGTAATAGCAAGGGTCGATCCCACAGAGATTGTAGATTTCAACTTACTAATCAATAAAACTAATAATAAGAATGAATAAGGGTTGTTGTAAAGATCTAAAAGAACTAAAAGATTAAAACTAAGATGAGAGGTGTTGAATCACAAATATCTCTTGAATAGTTGGGTTGTTGATCTCCACCAATAGTTAGTAATGCTAAGTTGCCTTCTGAATTTACTTCTAATTACTCATGTTTGTTCACTTCAAGGGCATGGTATCTACTCCTTAAAGTAATGTTTCCCTAAGCCAAGAATTAGGCATGGTATCTACTCTAATTCGTTTCTTTCCGTAAGTATCTAGCATGTATCTACTAAGTTATACTTAGAGAAAACATAAGAACAGTGGAAACGAACAAACACTTAAAGTTCTAGAAATTGGTATCAGATCTAGATCCTCTAAGTTGATTGAACCAAGAACCCCTAAAGATTCCCTTGTTACAAATTATGAGCACGAGATTCGGTCGTCTCAATATGCTCATATAACAGATTCAGATAAATGACATCCAAACTTGAGCTTCCCAAGTTCTGTACGTCAGTCGACTGGCTCTCACCTCAGTCGACTGCTCTCAGTCTTGAGAACTAGTTTGACTATCATAAACCTATACCAATTCAATTAGATTCAATCAATAAGTAACATAGAGGAGTTCAGAAGAAAATAGCATTACATAACTACGGTTTCGATCTACCCAACCATGAAATTAGTTCCACATAATAATAACTTTATTGCTTAACAAGTTTGAATACATGATCAACATAAAAGAATAAAGAGAGAAGAAGAAATAAACTAATGGATTCCGGCAATATGGTCGACTGGCTGTCACACAGTCGACTACCTTCTGGTTGCTGGATCTTCTCTCTCCTTCTTCGATGTTGATGGAGTGATGCTCTCAATGTTTGTTCAGGAACTTGGTGATTGAGTCGCTTTCCAGAGATATATCTGATGATCCCGGATCTAAGTTGACCTCTTCTGATATTTATAGAGTACGGCTGAGAATTAGGGTTTCCACTTTTTCAGGAAGATCCTTCTTTATTTGATTTGATGATTAATATCTTTCTCTTTTCTCCTTTCCTTCCTTATCTGTTCACCACGTCCACTTGGAAATACCCTGTCTTTAGATTTGATTCGCTGCATAAAATCTTGATTCAAATAGATTTGAAATTAGATGCAGGTGTATCTTTGAAGATTTAATTTGTTTACTCCGCCGCAGACCAGTCGACTTATCTCTGGACCAGTCGACTGAGTCGAGACTTCTGTAGATTTCATCTTTGATCAGGCCAGTCGACTGCTCTTGGGAATAAGTCGACTGTTCCTCTGTGTATCATCTTTGAAGTCCTGAATCTGCTTCGTTTTGCTGTTATAAGTTGTTTCCTGTGGAAAAGAGAAAATAAGAGTTAAATACCATATATAGAGCTTTTAAATGTCTAATTATATTAAGATTATTGCTCTAAAAAAGTGAATAATAATGTGTTCATCAAATATTCATGTATTAAATTTCACTTTATTCACGTCTTCAACTCTATTCATTCACATCTTAATCAATTCATCTTACTCTTGTAGCTATCATTCATGAAAACTCAATTTATTCATTTCCACAAAGCTATTCTTCTTTCATGTTCATCTAACTTCCAACACAAAATTATTAATGAATTAAATATCAACTCTTGAGATTTATACTTAGGAATTTATTATTCAAAAACCCATCACTTTTCTTTTCACCACAGTTAATCATACACATTGCATATCAAATCAAATTTATCACAAAAATATAACTCTTAATCTCAAAATTTATATTTTAATCAATGAGAAATATTCATATTATCCCCATAATATTTTAAAATTATTTGCACAATTTTCTGGATTTTTTAAAACTCTCAAAAAAATAATAGAATAACCCAAAAAATATCAAAAAGGGGAGTTAGAGGCTCAAACCCGAGACCTCACCCCGCCCATGAGCGCCATGTGGCGCAATGTGTATGATTAAATATCAACTCTTGACATTTATACTTAGGAATTTATTATTAAAAAACCCATCACTTTTCTTTTCCCCACAATCAATTTCCCTTAATCATACACATTGCATATCCAACCAAATTTATCACGAAAATATAAATCTTAATCTCAAAATTTATATTTAAATCAGTGAGAAATATTCATATTATCCCCATAATATTTTAAAATTATTTGCACAATTTACTGGATTTTTAAAACTCTCAAAAAATAGAATAACCCAAAAAATATCAAAAAGGGGAGTAAGAGGCTTGAACCCGAGACCTCACCCCGCCCATGAGCACCAACGTGGCGTGCTTAGGCACAACACCCACTCTCTATCCAATGCTGGCAAATTCTTAACTGATATATAAGGAGTTATATACGTTAAATACCCGCTCTCTGTTTATTTCTCTTTTCTTTATTTTTCAACTATTTTGTTTCCCATCCCCAAATTAATATTACAAAAATTACATTCCTAAACTCCAGAATTCTTCACTTACTGGTTTAATTATTTTTAAAGGGATTTATACCAATTTTTACACAAATTCACTTTCTAAAGCATATACATATATGAGAAACTTCTATTTCCTTTTTAACAATAATATAAATTAATATTCATATGTCACCAAAAATAATATTTTACTAATTTCATCCTTTTTATGAGTATTTAATCATCTTTTTCCTAAATTAGATACTTTCCTTCATAAGGGAATTTAAAATGTCAATATAACTATGCTAAATTTGCCTAACTTTCAATTAATGTGAGTTTCTTCATTAATCAACAATACCCATTTTATTCCCTCAATTGTTCCCCATTTTTCTTCACTAATTATCACATTTCTCATATATATTTTTTGTCTAATTTTGTACAAGACAACAATTCATGCAACAAAGAAACTCATTTTTTGTAATTGTGCCTAGCACTTATAAACATGCCTTTAATTATCCCTTCCATCATTCTATCATATCATTCCAATCATATACTTAAATGAGCACACAATGCAACTCATGATGAGAAATTTTCATCATAACAACATGTATCAAAAATGAGCAAGAATCATTACAACTAGACTAGAATTACCACGTATTCCCTAAACATGATTTCTAAGCCTAATTAGAAAATAAATAAGACACCCACCTCTTTTGATGCACCACTGAAAACTCCTAAGGAGCGAACCTAGCTCCACTCCACAAGCCTAGCACTTCTACTCCTAGCAAAGCAATCTCCAAGCCTCCAAGAAATGCAAGACAAAATCCAAGAAAGCAATCTCAAAGCAACTCTCTTTCTTTTCTTCTTTCTTATTTTTTCTTTAGTTTTTGGTGCAAATGACAAACAATTAGGGGGGGGGGGGGGGTTATATAGGGAAATTGTATGGCTAGGATTAACCCCACTACCCAAGAAACCACCCATGTTCTCACCCCACTCTCCCATTACTCCATATTGGCCGGCCTACACTATGCACACACTCACTTGTGCACGTGTAGTGCACAAGTGCACACTCTTCTCACTTTTATATTTTTATTACTTTTTGTAGTTACTAGTTGTTACCAATTAAGTGTAAAAGTGTACAAAATGTGTGTAGGTTCTCTTATTGGCCTTCTCATTGTGGGCTTGGTTTTATTTATTTATTTTATTTATTTTAATGGGCTTAGAGTCATCTATTAGGCCTATGGGTTCTAATTAAGAAAAGACAACTAAATAAGATAAACTAAATAAGAGAGAATTTATGCATACTTAAAAAAAAATTTAATGAAAGATGAGGTAAAATTGCAAGTGTGTTGCACGTGCAAAAAAATAAAAAATGCATTTTTACTTAAAAATTTAATATGGGATGTTACAACTTTAAAAAAAAAATGTAATTTTTTCGAATAAAATTTTTTATGATATTATTTTATACACCTCATTGAAAATTTTTATACTTATACTTATGTTATATTCTGTATTCTTTCAACTAAAATTCAACACTCATATTTTCGGATTTTGATCCAACCGCATTTTCTTAAATTACTAATTTAATTTTATCTCGTAATATATCATAATAGTTCAGTTTGTGATTTTAATCATTCCCCTGTTTATTCCTTTTATATATTTTTTTTTGATTACTAAGTCTATTAATAATTTATTAAAGTATCTATTGATCATGTTTCTCTTTATTCTTTCCAATTGCTTTGTATTTTTTCAAATTCTTTCACAATTAATGACTTAATTTATGTTATTTTTATATGAAAATTTCTTCCAATCTTTATGGTCACGTTTCTTTTATGCTGCTTTCCGAGTTTTCTTATTTCGTTCTTATAAATCTTGATACTCATAATTTTCATACATAAGTTGTCTTTTTTTCCCCATTGCTTATTTATATACTATATTTATTTTCTTAATGTTTGCTGTTTTTCTATATACAATAATGATGTTTTTCTTTGACATGTATTGTAACCCCTGTATTCCATTTTCTGTATTTTGGGTGTATTTTTTTTCTTTTTCGTGTCTTTATTCATTTTGTACTCTTCCATTCCTCTGAACCGTGTATTGTTCTTCGTTCT
Organism: Hemerocallis citrina; assembly: GCA_017893485.1. NCBI lineage: Eukaryota > Viridiplantae > Streptophyta > Magnoliopsida > Asparagales > Asphodelaceae > Hemerocallis > Hemerocallis citrina. The sequence goes on from CM030363.1 coordinate 115,311,791, forward strand.
CAATAATAAATCCATCTTTTCTGATTTTTTTGACTATTTTGTGGCCTTAAATATTTTCTTGATTTGATTCTGATATTTCTGTCCCAAATTATTGTCTCCGATTTAAATTGTTTTGCTCCAATAAATTTTGTTCATGGCCTATTTAATTATTGTTTAAATTTTATTCTATTTCTTGATGGATCTTTATACCCTAAAACCCTATTGGATCTTTAAATCCATAACCCATAATCCCAACTTGTTAGCCCCTTATTAGCCCTAGTTTGCATGTATATATATACCCTTTTTGCATCCCCCTGTTCACCATCAAGCCCTAGCCGCTAAACCCCAATCATCCCGATCCCACTGTTCATCCCCTACCTCTCATCTCCCGGTCTCTCCTAGCCCCGGTGCATCGCTGCCTAAACCCCGATGCCTCATCACCTAGCGTCGTGCTTCCTCCTCCCTATCGCGACCTCACAGCGATGCAGCAGCACCCCGACCACCTCGGCGCACCCCCTGTGTGATGTTTCCCCCGACCGCAGTAGCATACAGCAACATCAGCATCGACAGTGAGCACTACTGTCATTGTCCTCCGTTCCCCCGTGCACACCCAACTTCCTCTCTCTTGTGTGTGTGTGCTTGTTTGCGTTCATATGTTCGTGTGTTCGTGGGTCGTTCGTTGAGTTCATGCCCGAGAATCTGTTATCGTTTTTCTTGTTCTTACTTCGTTTCGTCGTCAATTTCAAGGCAAGTAACTTGTATTCCTTTTGTTGTATAATACAAGTACTAAATACCGCCTATAGTGTAGTTTTGTTTCTAGAGTTAATTCGTATGAAACCCTTGTTAGATCATGTCTCTAATTATTGATCCATCCGTAGTCATCTTTGGTTACACACACGACATGAAATAACTTAGAAATAATTAGTTCTTATTGCATATATGCGTGTTGTTCGTTAATTATGAAGTGTCATATGATTTTGTATGCTTGATGTGTTAGTCGTAGTATAACTTGTTGTAGACTCGTTAAATACCCTATACCATGTTGCTTGGACATCTAGTATACCATATTTCGTATTTTATTATGATTTGGATGTGTTTCATATAAACTAGTTGATTGTATGCATAAAGAAGATCTCGGTTTTTTTTTTATTGTGACCCCATTTTTTTCAGTATTTTAGACCCTATTAAGGTCAGTATGTGAAAATTATTTGTAAACATGAATCATAGAGATTTCTGTCAACTTTCCAGAATTTGTGACAGATCTTTCGGTTTGTGAGTTGCAAGTTATTGCTGTTTTACTACAGATGTGTAGAAAATTTCAGATTATATTTTATATGAATTTTGTATGGTTATTTATTTTTATACTGATGTTAAAGATAATATTTTGATCCAATATTTTGCTGAGTACAACTAGACTTGATTGGGATTAAACCCTAATTTTTGTGGATTTAATTGATGACTTTTATAAACTATTCTATACTTACAAATAACTACTATACTTGTAGAATTCTTATGCTGTTCAGTAAAGAACCTTCATTTCAACTTGATTCTAGTTGTTGTTGATAAAAACTTTGTAAATATGAAATATAGCCTATTGTATCAATTTTATCACCCTTTTGACGGATCAGGATTTCGTTTTATACTTGGTAATCTATTGTAGTTTTAGTACTGCTTTGTCAAGAGTTTCAGATTGACAAATTTGCTGTATCTTGCTGTTTTCTGATTTTATTTGACTATACTATCTATGTTGGAATATTATGAAATTATATTTGCTGATACTAGACATACTAGGGAATACCCCAATTTTTTTTGGATTTAATCAGTAAGCTTTTATATCGTTTTCTTGTTTATAAATATAAACTTCTAATTTCTGGCTGAACATGTTTTCTGAACACAATTCTGTTTTGAGTCCTATTTTTGTGAAACACCATACGACTTATATATATTTGCTGGATTCAGTCGAATGTCTATTTTCTAGATTTTCTGATGGATCCCGATTTGCATGTCTGTGGTAACGAGAATCCCAGATTCCGTGCAGTACTGTCTTGTTGTCCAGAACTAGAATTTTCATTGTCATAATTTATTTTGAGTCTTTCATCACCTGTTCGTATCCTTTGTTCAACTTGTACTTGTTCCTTGTCATATTACCATGTTTCTTGACTTGTTTGTGCACGACCATACTTGACTTGAAGAATAATAACAAGAAACTAATCCAGGGTTTATAGGGAAAGATCTAATAGTGGAAAATACAGAAACGTGTACTCGGAAGGGGTTCTAGATCCTACGTGATTACTTGATACTTGATACTTGGAGATTGACACGTGATCACTTGACACTTGCACACTTGACACATGATACTTGGTACTTGGAGCTTGATACTTGATACTTGATACTTGATACTTGTCCCTGAGTACACTGCCCTCTATAATTCACTATGAAATCTAAAATGTAAATTGTTTGAATGTTGCAACCATGTGATAAAAATTTGGGACGCATGAAGTGCTACCTAGATAGGACTAGATACAAGACTTGTACATGATACTTGACACTTGTTACTCGTTTATATGATACTTGACACTTGTTACATACCAGTTGCACCCGTTCATCTTGCCCTGCTAGTTGTTTCTATTCTTGATTTAGAGTTAGTCCTCTATTTTTTGCTGTCACATCTTTTCCATGTTATACTTGCTTCCGCTGTTACTCTATTCTTGTTTATCTTTCCTATACTTGTCGCCTACACTATAAGCGGCCCGTAACTTGCATTGACGGCATTTTGTTTCTCTTTCATTTTTTCTGCAATTTATTAAATTGTGGATTATGGTGATCAGCTGCTCGATGGAGTAGGTGATCAAAGATTCTATTTGGCTGGAGTTCTTGCTATATCTATTTATTTCTTGTTGCTTATCTTGAATAATTGTAACTTGTTACATGGATATTTGTATTGGGCATTTTGTCCCAGACTTTTGTTTTGTTCCAGATGTGATTATTTGAAATTTAGTATTCTTGGTTTTTATTTTAAGTAATCTTGTTGACTATATTAATTCAGTTATTCATGCGTAGTTGACTATTCCTTTTGTATATCTCTTGTTTATACTTGTGCTTGTTGTAAAGATTCTGACAACTTATGAATGGTGAAAGCCATTCACTAGACTTAGTCACGTATCCGTATTTCGTATCTCCTTTTTGGGAAGCGGGGCGTGACATGTATAAAATGCAAGTTCTACCCTAGTAAGTTCTGAGGAAAGAACTGTCCTAAGGGAGGAGAGTGTAACACCCCGCATAATTGAAAATGATAATTTTGCCCATCGTGTGTTACGCACGTGTATTTTGTTCCATTACTGGTGATATCCGTAATACATTTCAGTATAAATATCATACTTATTTCAAATATTTATGCATTTCCCGTCTTCTCAAAATTTATTTATCCTATTTGAGTCAACTCAAATATTAAATTTCAATCTTTGTGTTTTTACGTGCTTTATACGTGTTATCGATGCACATATCGATTACATATTTTTCCATCGCTACGTGTAATATTTTTTATGTGCTTTAACTATTTATTTTATGACTTCTTCGAATTTGTTTTATAAACAAAAATTCATTTTTTCTTATTTTGATTAAAATATTTTTTATACGTGTTGTGCACATGTTTTCTATGTACGTGTTGGTTACATTATTGAATGTATATATATATATAATTAATAGAATATATTTTTCATATGTATATTTCGATTACTTATAAACATTTTCCCGTCGATAAAATTTATTTCTTATTTTAATATTTTTACGTGCGACGCACGTGTTTGCAGTGCACGTATTAGTTGTATTATCCTTCAAAATAAAATTCATGAAGTATTTCTGTATCTATTTTTATTCATTCATGAAAAACCCTAATTTTAATTAAATTAAACTAGATTTATTTAAATACTTATTATATTATGATATATGTTTTTAATTTAAAATAAAAATATAAACAAAATAGTGTGTATGTGTGAAGCATGTGCACGTGTTTGTGCTTTTTGAAAGTGGTCAGCTATTGAGTTAGGAGGGAAAAAAATAATCTTTTGAGTTAAATTAGTGACTTGGTGGGGATTAAATAATGGGTAGTGGGTAGTTATTAAGACTAATCCATTTATATAAACCCCTTTTCTCCACTAAGCCATTCATTAAATCAAAAATAAAACAAAATCAAACCAAAAGTATAGGCAGAGCTCGGGAGTAACTTGCTGTGCATTTCGGGAGAAAGTTTTTCTTGGCTTTTGGAGATTTTGGAGTGCTTTTGTGAAAGAGTTTGCTATTAGGAATTTCTACACTAAAGGTGGGTGTCTTATTTATTTGCTAATTAGGCTTAGAAATCATGTTTAGGGATTATGTGGTAGTTGTAGTCTAGATCTAATGATTCTTGCTAATTTTTTTATACATGTTGGAATGATGAAAATGTACCATTATGTGTTGCATGGTGTGCTAATTTAAGTATATGATTGGAATGATATGATAGAATGAGGGAATGCATAAATTAAATGCATGTTTATGAATGCTAGGCACAATTGCATAATGAGTTTCTTTTGTTGCATGATTGTTGTCTTGAACAAAATTAGACAAAAAATATATATGAGAAGTGTGATAATTAGTGAAGAGAAATGAAGAACAATTGGGGGAATAAAATGGGTATTGTTGATTAATGAAGGAACTCACATTAATTGAAAGTTAGACAAATTTAGCATAGTTATACCGATTTTTTATTCTCTTATAAAGGAAAATGTCTAATTTTGGAAAAGCGGATTAAATACTCATAAAAATGGATGAAATCAGTAAGTTATTACTTTTTGTGATATATGAATACTAATTTTATTATTGTTAAAAAGGAAATAGAAGTTTTAATCAAATTTCGTATATGTATATGATTTAGAAAGTGAATTTGTGTAAAAATGAATGTAAATACCTTTAAAAGATAATTAATCCAGTAAGAAAAATATTCTGTTCGTGATAAATTTGATTTGATATGCAGTGTGTATGATTAAGGGAAATTGATTGTGGTGAAAAGAAAAGTGATGCACTTTTGAACAATAAATTCTTAAGTATAAATCTCAAGAGTTGATATTTAATTCATTAATAATTTTGTGTTGGAAGTTAGATGAACATGAAAGAAGAATAGCTTTGTGAAAATGAATAAATTGAGTTTTCAAGAATGATAGCTACAAGAGTAAGATGAATTGATGAAGATGTGAAAGAATAGAGTTGAAGACGTGAATAAAGTGAAATTTAATATATGAATATTGAGGGGTATGAGTACCCATGATTTATGGAACATGAAAGGTTGGGATCTAGAGGTTTAGTGAGACCCGAGTACCGGCAAATGTTGAAATAATTGATTGATTTGATATTTGGCTATATGGGCTATCTCAATGTTTTTGTTTAAGTCCGGTAGGAGGGGAAGCTAACTCTAGGTAGTATAATTTATTCATGTTTTGAACTTAAGAATTAGGCACTAAGTGAAGATGTAGTAAACTTGGGAAAACGTGAGTGGATGGCCTCTATATAGTCGGGCGATGGATTCTGGGACTATAGACCCAGTCAGGCGGTGGATTCCGGGACTGTGGTTACTTGCAATGGAGGTGAGCCGTAATTAAATCCGGGACTATGATTGGTTTGACGGTGGACTCCAGGATCATGAATAGTCGGGCAGATAGTTGGTCGTACTCCAGTGTATATGCGTATACCGGGCTGGAGGGACACTTGCGGGATGTTCGCACGACAAGAATTCTATATATTCGGGTGGTGGATTCTGGGACTGGAATCTGTACTCGTGGAATATCTAAAACTTGTTTTATTACTAGGTAGTTATCATGGCGAGGGATTGAACACTTTAATGTAGAGTACGTAGGTGCTTGCTGTAACACCCTATATTTTTAAATGATGTTTTTGGGATTAATAAATGAATTAAAATGGTTTTTGGTGATTTAATAAACTTTTTCTGAAAATTATTTTTTTACACGTGCAAAACACGTGCAAATATTTTGTTGGGAAGTCTTGTCATAAATTATTTTGGGTAAACCTAATATTTATTAGTAGTTATTATTTATGATTTTTCTATATTTTTCTGATATTTATTTGACATATTTGCAAATATTACAAAAGGAGGGGCTTTTGTGCAAAATTACCAATTGGAGTAAAAACACCAGATTTTGTTTTTCTGGACTGAGCATGATTGCTGTCCAACTGAAAGGTATAGAGTTTACTTTTTATTCTAATAGATTTGGTTTATTTCGCAAATTTGTTAAAGAAGGTCTTTTTGCAAAATTGCCACTTAAAGGCAAAAAAAATTACAATTTTTTTTTTGGGTTTGAAAACAGTGCCAACCAGATCTGGTTGGTTATTTTTTATTTTAAATCTAAATTTAATTGGTTATTCTAATTTCCTAGTATAAAGATTTACATATGTAAAGATATATTCAAAAGGGATATTTTGCAAAACCTACTCAAAACCCTAATACTAATTTCCGGCCTAATATAAGGGAGGTGCAGCCGTCTCTTTGCTGCACTAAATAAAGGGTTTTCTTTATTATTGATTTTTTGGAGTTTCGAAGTGAAGATCTTGGATTTCTTGCGAAAGGAATGATTTTTCTTATTCTCTTTATTATTTCGGTTGATTCTTCAATAAGGTGAGTAACATATGTTTGTTTCTTGTTGTTATATGCATGTTGTATGTGATGATTTGTCTATTAGAAAGTATGTTAGGGGTTGGTATGATGATATAATGAATTATTGAAGGATGGATGAATAAAAATTGAATCTTTTCATGAGAACTATACTATTGATGATTAAAACTCTATATAGATGACTTGAGATTGTTAAGAACCTAATAGAAATCATGGGTATGTTGTTGGTATTATATTCTTGCTGGTTTGATTACATATAATGAATAGTATGATGATTATTGCATAAAAGTGAATAAAAAGTGAAACTTTACTATGTATATATATGCATGATTGTTTTGGGTATTTTGATGAAGTAAAACTTGATTATTTACATGTTGTAGTTACATATATTCATGGGTAAACTATTATAATCAATGGGGTATGTGTATAACGAGTTGTAGGAGTTTATGGATAAAAAAGATCAAGTTTTGAGAGTTGTGGAGTTTCTTGATTTCGGGTCTGATGGGGTTTTCAGCGGAAATTGATTTTGATGCTTTTTGTGAAATTTTGATTGAATTTTGAGTTGTTTTGGATACTGAGATTGATTGAACAATATCCTACTTATATTTGATGAATTCTTGATGCTTCTAACCGATGCAATTACACATATATACACTTATATATATATCTTTATTGTTTTGAAGAGTTTTGATAAAAAAATGGTCGTTTATGATCTCGATGAGATTTTGATTAGTTTTATAAACTCCAGTATGTTAGCCAAGTTGTATTTATTCATCTCAGAAATTTTTTTTTACAAATTTATAATTTTACAAAGATTAAACGAAGTATCAGTAAAAATATGCACGAATATTAAAGTTGTGTATTTTCGAACTTGACAGTCAACCGCATGAAATTGCACATGAAATGTCGGTCGAATGGCAGTTCTTGGGTTTTTGGATTTTGGCTTGACAGTCGGCCGCCCACTTTTGAACTGTCTTTGACAGTCGACTGTCAGTGTTCTTGCTGATTGTTTTCTTGAGTTTTTCATCGTTTTTTGAACGGTTAATTCTTCGAACTTATGGATTATTGATCTACTGTTTTAGATGATGTTTTTGCTACAAATTAAAGTATTTTACATAGAGTTATATTTTGATTTTTATAGAATTTAATTTGTATTTTTATGACTTGATAAAAAGAAATATATATGGTTTTCGAAGGAATTGATGTTTTGTGGTTTTTTTACGACTTCAAAATATGATTCTCAGTTATTTAATGGATTTAATATTTTATTTCAATTATGGAATTGGTGAGTGTATTAAATGAATTTGAATTTTTGTTGATTAAAGAAGTTTTCTTGATATAAACATTTTGATGATGGAACTAAGAGATTTAATGAAGGATTTTGTGTTGGTATTCGCTTTGTGAGTCTCTAGGAGTTGAGTGGGGTTCCTGTAAACCGGCAAATGAGATTTTCTGGATTTTGACCAGTTAGAGTCTTGGGGTTGTTTGTTGGAATTAAGTCTAGCAGGATACACTAACTCTACAGAGGGGAAAATTGTGTTTTAATAATAATCAACTTAAGGACAAGCACTAGTTGAGATGTGATGGAACTTGGGAAACATAAGTATATGATCTAGGGGTCTAGTCCAATGGATGCGTTCCAGGATTGTGTGTTGTTCTGTCTCGAGAGGACATTGGTATGTTCGTGTGTAGAGGGTCTGCAGTGCCTATTCACGGAACATATAGGTGCATTCGCGTGTCGAGGGTCCACGGGCCTATTCACGGGATGTACTTGTATATCTGTACGTCGAAGGTCTGCGGGCCTATTCGTGGGGTACATGTCAGGGAGGTGATTCTTCCTAGGGTCAGAGCTATTCTTATATGATGCTTGCGCGCCGAGGGTTGTTAGGCCTATTCACGGAGTATTCTGAATCTTGTTTCTATCACCGTAGTAAGATTAGTTGCATGACGAGGGATTAAACCCTACAAAGTGGAGAACGATAAGGGCTTGCACCGGTCCTATGTAGTATGGAATGCATAGAATCCGACAAGCATGCATTAGAGAGTCATCATACTGCATTTGGATTTTCTTGACTTGGTTTTATGCATGTTTGTTTTCTGTTTTCCTACACTTGACACTTAGTTTAGTTTCACTCGATGTTTTCATGCTTTATTTATTGTTATTTCATTTTCATTCGTTACTACTGTTGGTATGTATTGATTATGCCTTTATTCTTTATATTTTATTTATGTTGCATTTCTTTTGATGTCACTCACACCGTTATGGCTGACCTTGTAGTTTTGGGAGTTAGGGTTATCTCTAACCTCATGTTTTACAGGTCAGTACCTATAGCTTGAGATTTGGATGCATGTGGTAAAATGATAACATGGCTTATGCAAATTGTAAAAGAATGTGTTGTAAAAGAAAAAAATTGTAATTCAAGGTATTTGTTTTCTGCTATTCTTTGTAAAGAATTGGTTTAATAAAAGTTGAAAAATTTATCTGTGTTTGTCTATGTTTACTATTACATTGAGGTAGATGCTAGAAATTGTGCCACGTATTTCTAAGATATCATATTGGAAATTTGGAGCGCTACACTTGCCATCAGACCTATGTAGTATATGATGCATAGAATCCGAACAAGTATGCATTAGTGTCATCTTAGCGTAAAACATCTACATTAGGCATTAAGGCAGTGTATATACTGACATGTTTAGAGTAGTCACTTTTAACACTTTGTTTACATTCAAGTTTGTGATGTTAAAATAAGTAAGTCATTATATTTCGACATAGCGAAGATGACCGTGTATAATATTGCGTCGGTTGTAAGCAACTGACGTGCCCACAGTTTCAAATGTAAGCTTTTGATTTGCATGAAGATATACAGAAGATTGAATGCTAAAGATCATTTCTCGCTTTAAGTTATTGATGTTTAAATTTTACAGTTGAATCATGTTGTACTTCATTTATTTTCTGCTGCGTTGTGGATGTAAGAGAAATTGATGTAATAAAAGTTTCAAAATTCCTTGTAAAATTGTATGAAGTGAAGTGTGGATCCTGTTGAGCTACGAATTACCGTATTTTGGTATTCAGGGCGTTACAGAGTGGTATCAGAGCCACGCTTCAATGAGTAGTACAAATTTACAAGGACAACACAGTAGGGTGGACATTAGAGTGTGAGTTCAACTTATAGAGATTTAAATGTAAGTAGTTTACATTTGTGTTGCTCTATATGCTGATGTTTCTCCTCCTTTTTCTATAAGATGGCTAATTATCATGACCCCGAGGATGAGGTGGAATGGCTCGTTCCTTTCGAAGAAGAAGAGGAAGAGCCAATAGAGGAAGAAGAAGACCCGAAAGAAATAGAAGAAGAGCTACCAGAATCCAAGGAGATTACTCCACCTCCACATGATTCCTCAAAAGAATGCTCAGACGTAGAACTCATTCAGGACGACCAAGACGACGTTGTTGCTTCTCTTCGGAGGGAGTTGGATGCCCAGAAGTGGAGAGTAAAACACTTAGAAGCACAGCAGGCAGAACACAGGAAGCGCATCCAGAAACTGAGTTACCAAGTGTGGGAACTTACGAAGCTGCAGCACGTGAATGCCCGAAACTTCTTCAAACTGGACCACATAACTCGTTAGGACAAGCAGGAGCGTCATCAGAAGTTTGAATATATGTAGAAAGAGATCGAAGAACTATGGTGAGAGCTCAGAAAAGCCAAGAGAAACCGTAGAATCTAGCATGTCTTTATGTTAAATTGATGTAATGGATGTAAAAGCAAGTTTTCTTTCCGAATGTAAAAAGTTTAACTTTGGAATGAATAAAATTTTGTTGAAAGAATATAAAGTTGTGCTATTTATGGTAATTAATAAGAAGTTTTATGACCCAAAAATGGCTGGAAGAAGGAACCAAAACAGGGAAGGGCACAGTAGTGAGAACAATGGGCTCGACCTGGAAACTGAACTAGCTCCAGTGTACCAAACCTTGAATGCTTTCGCCGCCAATGTTGCCGAGAATACTAGGCTGGGGCCAGCAGTACAGTTCCTGAAGCAATCAGACTAGTGGAGTCATTCAAAAGGATGAAGCCTCCTGTGTTCGAGGGCCAGGCCAATCCAGATGCAGTCGACGACTAGATCAGGCAGATCGAGACGGTCTTTGAAGTTCTAGAGACCCCCGAGGCGAGTAATGTGAAGCTGGCCACCATCCAGCTGGAGAAAGACGCAGGAGTCTGGTGGCAATCACTGAAGAGGACCTTGGGAAATATGTAGATCACCTGTGAGGAGTTCCTGGGAGAATTCCGAAGCCACTACTTTCCCATGGATGTTCAGGAGAAGAAAGTCATGGAGTTCTTAGGCTTACAATAGGGACGCACAACGGTATGAGAGTATGAAACAAAATTCAAACAGCTCTCCAGGTATGCGCCGGAAATGGTTCTGGACGAAGCCAAGAAAGCATGGAAGTTCGAGCAGGGTTTGAGGCCATGCTTGTGGACCCAAATGATACCCCTCGGTGTCAGAAGGTTTGAGAAGTTGGTCCAGAGAGCAGCCACCGCTACTGAGGCCGACATGGAGCAGTTCCATGTGGCACAGAATAGGAAGAACTCTTGGAACACTGGTAAGAGGTCCACAGCACCGAGCAATTTCAGGGGACAGCCTCCAGCACAGCAGTTCAAACCCACCGGAGCAAATGTTGTTACAGTGATTGGAAGGGTTCCCACCTGCTACAAGTGTGGAGAGGTGGGCCACATTGCTGCTGGGTGTACAAAGTCGCAGAGGGCCAAGACTTGTTTCCATTGTGGCAAGGGGGGCCACATCAAGCCATATTGCCCTCAGTTCCAGTGGGAAGGGCCAAGTCAGAAGCAGGCCAACCCAAGGCAGAAGCCATACCGCAGGGGTGAATATTCGCTCTAACTGAAGCTGATGCTGATGATGCTGACAATATCATCACGGGTATGGAAGAAACTGATTAGGGTTTTCTATTGTTATTTCCAGTTTATGTAATAAATGTTATGTAATGAGAGTACTCTATATGTAACAGGAGAAATTCAAATAAATGGAATGAAAGCATCAGTTTTATTTGATACGGGATCATCTCACACAATTGTGTCACCTTCATTTGCAAAATGATTGGGAGTCGAACCAAAAAAAATTTCTGGCAAAGTTCTATCTATAGCTACCCCATCAAGAGAAAATTTGACTACTGACCGATATGATGAAGGGTGTGATCTTCAAATTGGAGGCAGAATCTTTGGCATCGACCTTATTGAGCTGGCAGTTTTGGGGGTCGACATCATCGTTGGCATAGACTGTATGTCAATCTACAGTGCCACTATTGAGTGCAAGAGTAAAGAGGTTGTGGTAAAGGCACCAAGAAAACTAGCAGTACATTTCAAGGGAAGAGAAAGTGCAAATAGTTGGTAGCAGCTCTGACTAAGCAGAAGGTTCCTGGAGAAGTGAAGCAGATTCCAGTAGGCCAGGGTTTTCCAACAGATTTTCTAGAAGATCTACTTGGGCTTCCACCTCAGCGGGATGTAAAGTTCAACATCTCCGTTCAGCCAGGGAGTGCATCCATTTCTACGGCACCATACAGAATGGCACCGGTAGAACAAGATGAGATCAAGAAGCAGATTGAGGAGTTGTTGGCCAAAGGATTCATCAGGCTGAGTGTGTCACCTTGGGGAGCACCATTTCTTTTGGTAAAGAAGAAGGATGGATCGATGAGGATGTGCATCGATTATAGAGAATTGAATAAGGTGACGATGCAGAACAAATATCCGATTCCTCGAATCGATGATCTATTCGACCATCTACAAGGAGCAGCTATGTTCTCTAAAATAGATCTATGGTCGGGTTATCACTAGGTCAGGGTGAAGGAAGAGGATGTGCACAAGATGGCGTCAGAACTGGACATGGTCAATACAAGTTCTTAGTCATTCCGTTCGGAGTAACCAATGCACCTGCTATCTTCATGGACATGATGAACAGGGTCCTGCGGCCGTTCATCGATTCTTTCGTCGTTGTGTTTATTGACGACATACTGGTCTACTCTAAGTCAGAAGAAGAGCATGCCAGGCACCTAGTAGATGTACTGAAGAAGTTGCAGGAGCAGAAGCTATATGTAAAGTTTTCCAAGTGTGACTTCTGGAAAACAGAAGTCGCATTCCTCGGTCACATCCTTACTAAAGGGGGAGTGGCCACTGACTCACAAAAGATTGAGGCAGTAAGCCAAGACCGACTACAGTGAAAGAGATCAGAAGCTTTTTGGGGCTAACAGGCTACTACAGAAGGTTTATTCAGGGCTACGCCCAGATAGTCGTGCCACTCATGGGGCTTACAAGGAAGAACATAAATTTTAAATGGTCGGAACAGTGCGAGGCTAGCTTTCAGAAGTTGAAGAAGAGGTTGACTACCGCTCCCATCCTGGCTTTGCTAAGAGCAGGAGTCGACTATGGTGTCTACAACGATGCTTCCCATCGCAGATTTGGCTGTGTGCTAATGCAGAAAGGGAAGGTAATAGCTTATGGGTCTAGACAGCTGAGACTGCATACCCAACCCACGATCTGGAGTTAGCAGTGATCATCTTTGTACTAAAGCAGTAGAGGCACTATGTGTACAGGAAAAATGTTAACATGTACACGGATCATAAGAGCCCAAAGTATATCTACCAGTAGATGGATCTGAATCTTAGGCAGCAGAGATGGTTGGAAGTGTTGGAGTATATCCATCCCGAAATCAAATACCATTCAGGCAAGGCCAATGTGGTGGCTGATGCGCTTAGCCGAAAGAGCAGTTTGTCTCGTTTGATCACAACTCAGGAGAAGTTGGCAGAGGAACTTGATCGAGCAGAGATTGAGGTGGTGTTGCAAGGATTGAGGGTTTCCTTAGCTCAGTTAAGACTTCAACCCACACTAAGGGAACAGGTCGTCGACAGTCAGTAGACCGATCCAGAGATTCAGGAGATGAGAGAGCAGGTTGGCACCGACAGGTTAAAAGAATTCCAGGTGAGGGATGAAGTATTGTGGTTTGGAGAGCGGCTGTGTGTGTCAAATCAAGCAGGAAGGAAGGAGATTATTCTGCAGGAAGCTCACGCCACTTTATTATCCGTACATCCAGGGAGTACCAAGATATACAAGGACATTAAGCAGTACTTTTGGTGGTCAGGAATGAAGCGAGATGTGGCTGAGTTTGTCGCCAGATGTGAAGTTTGCCTGCAAGTCAAGGATGAGAATCAGAAACCCGGGGCTTTGTTGTAGCCATTACCCATTCCGGAGTGGAAGTAGGATAACATCTGTATGGACTTCATCACAGGATTGCCCATGAGTTCCGAAGGCAATGATGCAATTTGGGTGATAGTGGACCGACTCACCAAATCGGCTCAATTTTTGGTGATGAAGCTTACTTGGTCTATGGAGAAGTTAGCTGAGTTGTATGTCGGGGAGATCGTGAGGCTACATGGAGTTCCTTTGTCGATTGTATCCGACCGAGATGTGGGATTCACTTCACATTTTTGAAGAAGTCTTGAAGCAGCTTTGGGGAAGAAGATTGATTTCAGTACTGCCTTCCATATTCAGATTGATTGGCAGACTGAGAGGGTCAACCGGGTACTGGAAGATATGCTACGGTGTTGTGTGTTAGACTTTGGCGGCAATTGGGAAAGGCATTTGGCTCTAGTGGAATTCGCCTACAACAACAGTTTCCAGGCTAGCATCGGTATGGCACCATATTAGGCTCTGTATGGAAGGAAGTGCAGGACACCGGTGTGTTGGTATGAAGTAGGGAAACGACAGTTGTATGGGCCGGAGATTGTGCAACAGGCCTCAGAAAAGATCGAGCTGACTAGGAAGAGGTTAGTCGACGCACAGAGCAGGCAGAAGAGTTATGCCGAAAACTAGAGGAGAGATCTGGAGTTTGAGGAAGGTGATTTTGTCTTTGTGAAGGTGTCTCCAACCAAGGGAGTGATTCGGTTTGGAAGCTGAGGGAAATTAGCCCCGAGATACATAGGTCCTTATAAGATATTGAAGAGGATTGGGAAGACGGCTTACTGGTTAGAACTACTAGAAGAGTGGACCCAAGTACACAATGTCTTTCTTGTGTCTATGTTACGAGGCTATATTCCGGATCCGAGTCATCATTTGCCCGAAGTGCCAGAGGGTCTGCAATTGGATTTGAGCTACGCAGAGCGTCCAGTGCAGATTGTGGATCGTCGGGAGAAGGTCTTGAGAAATAAGACTATACCCATGGTCAAAGTCGCCTGGAGGAACCAACTTGTTGAGGAGGCCACTTGGGAACCAGAGGAGAGGATGATGAGAGATCACCCTAAGCTTTACAATTAAAATTTGTAAAATTTTCTTTCTTTTCACTCACTCTTAAGTGTAGTTCCGAGGACGAAACTATTCTAAGGAGGGAATGCTGTAACATCCCGTACTAAATTTTTAAGTAAAAAACTTTTTTTTGCACGTGCAACACACGTGCAATTTCACCTCATCTTTCATTCAAAAATATTTTTTTTAGTCTGCAAACTCTCTTTTATTTAGTTTATCTTATTTAGTTGTCTTTTCTTAATTAGAACCCATAGGCCTAATAGATGACTCTAAGCCCATTAAAATAAATTAAATAAATAAATAAAACCAAGCCCACAATGAGAAGCCCAACAAGAGAACCTACACACATTTTGTACACTTTTAGACTTGTTTGGTAACAACTAGTAACTACAAAAATTAATAAAAATATAAAAGTGAGAAGAGTGTGCACTTGTGTACTACACGTGCACGTGTGAGTGTGTGCATAGTGTAGGCCGGCCAATATGGAGTAATGGGAGAGTGGGTGAGTGAGGTAAGAACATGGGTGGTTTCTTGGGTAGTGGGGTTAATCCTAGCCATACAATTTTCCGGTGTTCCCCCCCCCCCCCCCCCCCCCCCCCCCCAATTGTTTGTCATTTGCACCAAAAACTAAAGAAAAATTAAGAGAGAATAAAAGAAAGAGAGTTAGAGATTTTTTCTTGCATTTCTTGGAGGCTTGGAGATTGCTTTGCTAGGAAGAGATGTTCTAGACTTGTGGAGTGGAGTTAGGAGCTTTTCTTAGGAGTTTTCATTTGTGCATCAAAAGAGGAGGGTGTCTTATTTATTTTCTAATTAGGCTTAGAAATCATGTTTAGGGAATATGAGGTAATTCTAGTCTAGTTCTAATGATTCTTGCTAATTTTTGATACATGTTACGATGAAAATTTCCCATCACGAGTTGCATTGTGTGCTAATTTAAGTATATGATTGCAATGACATGATAGAATGAGGGAAGGGATAATTAAAGACATGTTTATAAGTGCTAGGCACAATTACAAAAAATGGTTTCTTTGTTGCATGAATTGTTATCTTGTACAAAATTAGACAAAAAATATATATAAGAAATGTGATAATTAGTGAAGAGAAATGGGGAACAATTGGGGGAATAAAATGGGTTGATTAATGAAGAAACTCACATTAATTGAAAGTTAGACACATTTAGCATAGTTATATTGACATTTTAAATTCTCTTTTGAAGGAAAGTGTCTAATTTGGGAAAAGAGGATTAAATACTCAGAAAAAGGGATGAAATCAGTAAGATATTATTTTTGGTGACATATGAATATTAATTTATATTATTGTTAAAAAGGAAATAGAAGTTTTTCGTATATGTATATGCTTTAGAAAGTGCATTTGTGTAAAATTTGGAATAAATCCCTTTAAAAATAATTAAACTAGTAAGTGAAGAATTTTGGAGTTTAGGAATGTAATTTTTATAATATTAATTTGGGGAAGAAGAATGAGAAACAAAATAGTTGAAAAATAAAGAAAAGATAAATAAACAGAGAGCAGGTATTTAAAGTATATAACTCCTTATATACCAGTTAAGCATTTGTCCACATTGGCTAAAGCGTGGGCGCTGCGCCTAAGTGCACCACATGGCTCTCATCAGCGGGGTGAGGTCTCGGGTTCGAGCCTCTAACTCCCCTTTTTGATATTTTTTGGGTTCTTTTATTTTTTTTTCAGAGTTTTAAAGATCCAAAAAATTGTGCAAATAATTTTAAAATATTATGGGGATAATATGAATATTTCTCACTAATTAAAATATAAATTTTGAGATTAAGAGTTATATTTTTGTCATAAATTTGATTTGATATGCAATGTGTATGAAAAGTGATGGGTTTTTTAATAATAAATTCCTAAATATAAATCTCAAGAGTTGATATTTAATTCAATAATAATTTTGTGTTAGAAGTTAGATGAACATGAAAGAAGAATAGCTTTGTGGAAATGAATAATTTGAGTTTTCATGAATGATAGCTATAAGAGTAGGATGAATTGATTAAGATGTGAGTGAATAGAGTTGAAGACGTGAATAAAGTGAAATTTAATGCATGAATACTGAGGGGTATGAGTAACCATGATTTATGGAACATGAAAGGTTGTGATCTAAATGTTTAGTGAGACCCGGTACCGGCAAATGTTGAAATAATTGATTGATTTGAGATTTGGCTGTATGGGCTCTCGGTGTTTTAGTTTAAGTTCGGTAGGAGGGGAAGCTAACTCTAGGTAGTATAATTTATACATGTTTTGAACTTAAGAATTAGGCACTAAGTGAAGATATAGTAAACTTGAGCAAATGTGAGTGGAGAGCCTCTATATAGTCACGCGGTGGATTTTCGGGACTAAAGACCCAGTTGGGCAATGGATTTCGGGAGTCTGGTGCGCAGACGAGCCTCAATTGAATCCGGGATTATGATTGATCAGGCGGTGGATTCCGGGATCATAATTAGTTGAGCGGATAGGAGAGCAGATCTGCCTCAATTAAATTCGGGATTATGATTGATCAGACGGTGGATTCCGGGATCATGATTAGTCGGGCGGATATGAGAGCATATGCTCCACACCGACTAGAAAGTAGATCCTGCACTAGATTGTGTATGCCCCGTGCTCAGCGAGGACGCTGATTTCTGAAGGGGATGTCTGTAACACCCCATGTTAAAATATATAATAATGTATAAAATATATAAAGGGATTGGAGTTGGCCCCATAGGATGGACCTATGGGGGGTTGTATAATTAATGTGGTGGAGGGGGCCCACGTGAAAGAAACAGCATGTTGTTGTTGTTCAGTAATGCGCTGACGTCACCCAGGGTGACGTGGCCTCCCCTTTTTGATATTTTTTGGGTTCTTTTATTTTTTTTCAGAGTTTTAAAGATCCAAAAAATTGTGCAAATAATTTTAAAATATTATGGGGATAATATGAATATTTCTCACTGCTTAAAATATAAATTTTGAGATTAAGAGTTATCTTTTTGTCATAAATTTGATTTGATATGCAATGTGTATGAAAAGTGATGCATTTTTTAATAATAAATTCCTAAATATAAATCTCAAGAGTTGATATTTAATTCAATAATAATTTTGTGTTGGAAGTTAGATGAACATGAAAGAAGAATAGCTTTGTGGAAATGAATAATTTGAGTTTTCATGAATGATAGCTATAAGAGTAGGATGAATTGATTAAGATGTGAGTGAATAGAGTTGAAGACGTGAATAAAGTGAAATTTAATGCATGAATATTGAGGGGTATGAGTACCCATGATTTATGGAACATTAAAGGTTGTGATCTAAATGTTTAGTGAGACCCGGTACCGGCAAATGTTGAAATAATTGATTGATTTGAGATTTGGCTGTATGGGCTCTCGGTGTTTTAGTTTAAGTTCGGTAGGAGGGGAAGCTAACTCTAGGTAGTATAATTTATACATGTTTTGAACTTAAGAATTAGGCACTAAGTGAAGATGTAGTAAACTTGAGAAAATGTGAGTGGAGGGCCTCTATATAGTCGGGCGGTGAATTTTCGGAACTAAAGACCCAGTCGGGCAATGGATTTTGGGAGTGTGGTGCGCAGACGAGCCTCAATTGAATCCGGGATTATGATTGATCAGGCGGTGGATTCCGGGATCATAATTAGTTGAGCGGATAGGAGAGCAGATCTGCCTCAATTAAATTCAGGATTATGATTGATCAGACGGTGAATTCCGGGATCATGATTAGTCGGGCGGATATGATAGCAGATGCTCCACACCGACTAGAAAGTAGATCCTGCACTAGATTGTGCATGCCCCGTGCTCAGCGAGGACACTGATTTCTGAAGGGGATGTCTGTAACACCCCATATTAAAATATATAATAATATATAAAATATATAAAGGGATTGGAGTTGGCCCCATAGGATGGACCTATGGGGAGTTGTATAATTAATGTGGTGGAGGGGGGCCCACGTGAAAGAAACAGCATGTTGTTGTTGTTCAGTAGTGCGCTGACGTCACCCAGGTGATGTGGCCTGGCCAGTGGGGCCCGCCCATTGAGAGCTGTTGCTGCTTTCTCCCTTGTGTGACGTGGCATGGTGCCCACCTTGGGGGGGATTCGGTTGTGCACGCAAGAGAGAGAACGGGAGAATAGTGAATGATATTTGTCCCACACCGGGAATACAAATGAATTAAATAATAATAGATAATAATACCTATGATCAAGAGTCACCAATCCGGTTAACCACCTTTTCAGAGACAGCCTGTGGTGGGCAGTTGTACTAAATAATAAATAATTTATCTAATAAATTTTATAAATTGTCTGAGTTTGGGGCAGGGGCATTGCTCGTAATTCCATATTTTGGGAAGCAGGGCATGACAATTTACTAAGTTGTTGGAAGATGCTAGTACACCCTTGTATCGTGATTGTATCAAATTTTAAAAGTTCTCATTCATCATGAGGTTATTTCATATCAAATGTTTGAACAGTTGGTTTGCCAAGTCCTTTACCATGCTATTTAAATTGTTGAATGAAGGTTTGCCTGAAATCTGTCTCCTAAATTCAGCCTATGGAAAAAACTAATTTCTTAAATATTTTGATCTGGGGTATGAGAAGATAGTAGCAGGCCGATATGATTGTATGTTATTTAGGGTGGATAAGGTGAGTCCTGAGAACTGTGAAATTTGCAGTACTTCGAAATGGAAAGGAAAACAAAATAAAAACCAAGATACAAATGGGTCAGTTAAATCAATGTGAAAAAGAAGCCGGCAAAAATAGATGCGATACTTTCCTTCGATTCCAAGATTGTTTATGTGATCCAAGACTTCTTCTGATATGATATGGCATGCTGATGGTCGGAAGAATGATGGGATTCTCAAACATCCGGCAGATTCTACTTCATGGAAAAAATTGATGAAAGATACCCTGATTATGCTGAGGATACTCGGAACGTGCGACTTGGATTAGCTAGTGATGGTTTTTACCCTTTTGGGCAAATAGAAGTACATACAACATATGGTTTGTTGTGTTGATCCTATATAATCTACCTACTTGGAAGTGCATGAAGTCGTCGTCGTTTATTTTGTGCACAATAGTTTCTGGACTGAAAAGCTCGAAACATGATATAGATGTCTATCTTCAACCTTTAATAGATGAGCTCCAACAGTTGTGGGAGGGTGTTCCAACATATGATGCAACAACTAAGAAAGCATTCCATCTCCGAGTTGCATTGACTTGGACAATCAATGATTTTCCTGCATATACAAATTTATCAGGTTATAGCACCAAAGAGCGTAATGCATGTCCTTGTTGTGCTGATCAAACTACTTCACGATGGCTATATAATAGGAGAAAGTTTAGCTACATGGGTCATAGAAGATGGTTGCCTGACATACAATTTCAGGACAGAAACTGCGGCATTTGATGGGGAGGAGTGGGAACATGCTCCCGTAATTTTGTCTGGGTTTAATGTGTTAAGACGGCTACATGGTCATAATTTCAATCATTATAAGGAACCAGAAGCCATAAAAAAGGGCAAGAAAAGGTCAAGAGATGAAGACAATGTTGCAGATGAATGTGATGGTGTTGCTGATTTAGGTAATGGAAGAAGAAGAGCATTTTCTTTACACTGTCATCTTGGGAATTCAACCTATTGCGCCATAATTTAGATGTGATGCACATCGGGAAGAATATTGGTGAAAATGTATAGGGACAGTCATGGAAGATGATCGGAAGACAAAAGACAATCTTAAGTGTCGTCTTGATTTAGCTGTGGTTGACATACGACGTGTGTTGCACCTCGAATATTTATAGAATGGCAGAGTGCACCTTCCTTCTGTAATGTATTGCATGTCTAAAAAGGAGTTGGAATCGTTTTGCAAAGTTCTACAGGTGCTTAAATTTCTTGATGGCTATTCATCTAATATAGCAAGGTGCATCAACGATAAGGAGAAGAGGCTTCAGAGTCTAAAGTCACATGACTACCACATCTCGATGCACGATCCCCTCCCTGTGGCTCTAAGGTTTTCAATATGCGAGCAAGTCACTGCCATCATCAAGGATCTAGTAGAATTTATAAAGGACTTTGCTCAAGGGTTCTACGTGTTGAGGACATTGACCTATTGGAGCAACGTGCTGTAGTGGTACTTTGTCAAATGAAGAGAATATTTCCTCCATCGTTCTTCACTATAATGATTCACTTGGTAATCCATCTAGATGGTGAAACAAGACTTAGGGGATCGGTACATTATCGGTGGATGTATCCCATTGAGAAGTACTTATTCATATTTGTTAATTATCTACATATCGTTTGAATTATTCCATAATTTTTTTTATCTAACTATTTACCTTTATAGGTATCTATGTCGACTTAAGGGATATATTAAAAATAGAGCACATCCAGAAGACTCAATAGCAGAAGGTTATCTCTCGGAAGAGTGCTCCAATTTTTTTTTCATGATATCTTCAGGGTGTCGAGACATGTCTTACTAGACCAAGGAGAACCCAGTCGGGCCAAACCTTGGTGAGGCACATTATCTCTTCCAGACTGTTGGAAATACTATTGGTAAAGTTGATGTGTTTGAGTTAGATAACTTAACATGAGAACAATCACATCGATATGTGCTAGATCATCATGCAAATGTTGAGCCATTTCGAGAGTAAGTCAGAAATGGGTTGGTTTATATTTAATTTGTTGCTACTGAATTTTCGAGGTTCGATGTGAACATAACAAAGTAGACCTAATTGGCTATGCACAGATGGTGAGCCAGGGGATGTATTGGATAATACCGACAATTAGATTATCAATTTTTTTCTCCAAAATGCTCATAATCATAATGTATTCTCGTTACTTACTCTCAAAAATATAGTATTTGTATATTTAGTCAATTAGAAAAAATTATTTATTATAATTAGGATTCATAATTTGCACAACAAGTTTATTGCAGACTTCAAACCAATTGGGTGACTATGGAGGTCTAAATAGAATTTGAAATATTTGGTCTGACAACACGAAGTGTGTAACATGATGAGTTTGGATAGTTGATAAATATAGTGTCGGCCTTTCATAAGTTCGGTACACCACCTGGGTACATGATTTATGATTTGAATATATTAATCTACAACTATTTTCATTTTAGTTTGTTTATGTTGGTGCAATGTGATCGTAGAAGCATTGAAGGTAGATAGCCTGCAGAAAATTTGTTATTCTCTGGAACCGCTGTTGTGCAGAGTTGTAAGTCACTGACTCTTCTTTTTTATGTTATTAAATTTTTTATGTTATTCAGTACTAGACTGTTTATGGAGTTGTAAGTCCCTCACTCTTCTTTTTTTTAGCTATTATTGGTTACATATGTATATGCTAAATAACTGAAGGTAATCAAAACAATTCACATATAGATCTTGATAAAGGAAATGAGGAAACAAAAGAAACTCATCTGTATCTAGATTCTCTTACTAATATACAATACTGTTGGCATATGTCTCTTTTGAGAATAAACTTACTTATTAAATTGTTTCCAATTGCTTTGTCAAAAAAGGCTGATTGAATGAAACCTAGATGCTTATTGTTTTTCCGATACTAGCTAAAGTATTTAGCATATACATATGTAATGAATAATGCATGAGTTGAAAATCATTGTTGAAAATTTGTGGGATTGACAATTGTTGATGTGGATGTTAGGCATAATGTCTTTGCCTTATCATGGTTGGTGAATTGTATTAGTATTTCCAAGCCACTCATTTAACTAGATGGAAGTATAATGTGTATGATTTTGTAAACAGGTCTGAATTATGTCGCGAAGGAATAGGGAGCCTAGTCAGGAGCTTCTCAACGAGGGGGTAGTCAATATGAGGTGGGTGAGGGAAGCATAAAACGAACCAAAAAAAAGAACCCGAAAACTGAAAAAGAAGAAAGAGAGCCCCCTAAAAAAGAAGAAGAGACCCAGTGAGAAGAAGAAGAGAGAGAGAGAGCGCCACAAAAGAACTGAAAACCTAAAAAAAAAACTCACGTGGAAAGAGAGAGAGGAGGATGAGAGGGATATCTGGCTGGCTGGTTGAGTTCACCGGAGGCGGATTTGGGATGTGTCTGATGTTCGTCAGAGTCCCCGAGCACCGCTGCCTCTCCTTTCCAAAAGAGCAGAATCAAAACCCTAGATCTCAATCAAAATGAGAGAGCCAGAATGTGAATCGTTCACTGTGAGATCAAAGAAGTATCGGGCGGTTTTATTATTATTATTATTATTATTATTATTTTAACATTGTAAAAACATAAAAAATATGGGGCCCTATAAAATTGGGGGTCCAAAGCAATTGCTTGTACTTCTTGGGCCCACATCTACCCCTGCCTGGAATGGATGAGGTTGTACAACTTGTTGAGAATGCGAAAAAGAGTGGGAACAAACGGTTGGTCAAACTCGTGGACATGTAAAAGCGACCGAGGGTTATGGAAAATCTGGGAAGGAATGGAGGAAGCAAATTTGCTTCCTAGATTGAACGGTGCTGCACAAGATGGAATGTCCATGCTTAGATCGCTGCAGTTTAAGCACAATCATTTAGCTCCACAATTGCCTACAGAAATAGAGGTGAACTCAGCCGTGGCAATGTTGAAGACTTGGAAGGAACAATATCAGAGGTAGATATCTATTTAATCTTGGTGGACAGTTTCCAATAATATAGGAAATTTAGGTTACTTGCTACATTTAACTACTCTTGCATGAAGCTTTTGGTATAACTGATCATGGGTGATTATCGTTGGTCCACAATCTTCATCTGATTTTTTTCAGTTTGCATACAAGCTCACGGAATGCCAACTTGCAAGCAAAAACCATGATTCAGAAAGGTTCACAAGCAGAGGTCAGTCTCTCTCATTCCATTTGCAACATATGCTTCTTTGTTTAGTTGGTTGTTTCCCCACCTTTCCTTGTATGTGTGCTCCTAGTCCCAGTTAACTCATTACAATCTTGAAAACTTCCACTTACAAGCTTAGATTTTCTTATCTGTTTATGTCATATTTACTTCTTATCTTCTCATCCGGGACCTATGAGATTTTGCTTGTAGACTTGTAGTCCATGATCTTCGTTTTCTGACCTTCTAACACTAGATGATTCATGGACAAAGGGAGCTGCTCTTAGGAGGCGGAGTCTACCATCCGTATTTGACAATTATAGTGAGAGATGTTGAGTTATACGACACCCAAGCAAACACCTAGCACACCAAAGCACACAAGGTTTATCCCGGTTCGGTGAACCTAATCCGAGGGAGAAATAACTGTGATATTATTCAAGTAGAGAAGATACCAGAGTTACAATCACTCTCAGCAAGAACCTATTTATCTCTCAAGATTCACAAGAAGAGTATTTACAATAGAGAACACTATCAAATGAAGTACTATATCTCATGGAGGCCATTACATTGTTATTTAGAGATCTAGAAAACCCTGGAATGTAATCTTGATCCAACACAGTTCGATATAACCTGAAGAGCAAGCCACACGATAGGAGCCTTACGATCTTACTTGGATAAGAAAATGGGTTCAAACAGATCGATCAAGACCATGCCCAAATAGCTGCTATCGCCCCTTGCGGCCGACTGCTCAAAAAAGCAGTCGAATGCACTTGAAGTCAAGCTCCACTCTGCCTGGCAGCATTCGACGACAATAATAGCAGTCGATTGTCACCTCCTTCTCTTCACATTGCACATGACAACCCAACAATCTCCACCTTAGATTGCATGCACATGCTTCAACACCTCTGTGATTAATTGCCTCTAGCCTCTTTCCTTTCTCTTCTTGCAAACAATGCGATTCAGTGGCTTCTTTTGCTAGTCGAATTTACCTACATGTTATTTCTCCAATCATATGCTCCCTCAAGGGCATACCTAAAGAGGCATCATCACAGAGGTGCCATTATCCATACGAAATCCACCTACCTCGAGGCATCCCCCACCTCTCGAGAATATTCGAACATCGTGGTATTGCTCCAGTGATTCTAGTGGCGACGAACTAGATGATGATTTAGGAGTGCTGGGCTTCAAATCACTTGTACAAAAATTTTCGTTTCCACAAAGCTTATAGAGGTTGTGCTGAACACCCCTCCTTCCCCTCATCATCTTACGAAGTCCTTTCCAAACTGATAGAACTCCACATCAAGCTGTGTACCGGAAACCCAGTGCTTCCAAAGTTCCCAATGATATTATGTTATGTTTCAACAAATATGCATGACCTTCTCTAATGTGAACCCCGACATCTCCAACGCAAATGTTTCCTCACCCACTATGTCACAAATCTCACCAGTCTCATCCTCACACAACGACCTATTGTATACTTGTAAGTAGAAAACATCTTCCTCTCGAAGCAAATATGAAAAGAACTAGCAGAATCAAGAAACTAGCCAGAATCCACGTCTATAGAACTTGAAACAAGAAGATAGACTAAGTTATCACCTGACTCAGCGACACTGACTATGTTGGCACCTGTTTGATTCAACAACTTTCGACAATCCCTCTTGTAATGCACTATCTATATGCAATGGTGACAACAGATCTTACCCTTAAGATTACTTTTCTTTCAAACTGAAGTTCCCTCCACCACCAAGCAACTTATAGAAGTAGATGCTGATTTCTCACTCTCCTTTATAAGTTCATCCTCCTTCAAGCCCTTGATCATACAGGCAACCAAGAGCTTCTCCTTGACAGATTTTCCATGTAGCATGGTGGTTAGCAAATGCCCGTACGAATCTAACCGTGAATATATCAAGTTGAAAGCTTTATTCTCTCCGCTTAGATCATCGATGTTTATTGCCCTCAATTAAGATAAACCTTATTGAATTTAACTATATTATCTTGAAGAGCGGTACCTTTATTCACTGAGAAACAAAAGTTTTCTCTTTTAGTATATCAGATACACTAACGACGATCCCAAGTAGTCAATTTTGAGTCTCGCATATAAATTTTCCATGTTTTTCTCCTCAAGAAAGTTACACTTGACTTTGTCTGTCAATGACAGGAGATTTAAACTCAAAGCTTTTAAACAAATCTTATCACACTTCTCCAACTTCACGTGGGTTGGCTTTCCTTTATCTCCTTCTAGGACAAGATGCAAGCCCTTTTGAACCAATACATCGTACATGTCTACCTTCCAGAGATTAAAGTTGATCTTACTATCGAACTGCTTGATCTTCATGAAACCTTTATCTGCCATCTTCTCCAAGGAACCCAAGTAGCCTCCAAAATCCGGGATAAATTTCTTTTTGTGAGGATTATAGTGAGAGACAGTGAGTTATGCGACAACCGTCACCACGAACAACCAAGCAAGTAGATCACACCAAGCACATAAAAGCACACAAAATTTACTCGATTTGGTGAACCTAATCCGGGCAGAGAAATAACCGAGATATTGTTCAACTAGAGAAGATACAAGAGTTACAATAACTCTCACCAATAACTTATCTATCTTTCATGCCTTACAAGAAGATACTCTGCTGTTTACAACAGAGAACACTCTCAGATGAAGTACTACGGTTATATATTTTTTTAAACAAATATGGCTGAGATTGTACTCGTACCCCTATATATACTGGTTTTAGTACCCAATAATATTCATTTATCCTTGTTCTTAATCTCTCTCTGTTAACCTAACATGGTATCAGAGCAAACTCTAATACCAAATCTAAATCCCAAACCCTAATACATAATCTCCCAAACCCTAATCCTAAGAGCATCTGCAGTCATTGGCCCATTTTCCAAAATACCCAAAATTTGGCAAAAATTGAGCTGTAGTCATTGGCCATTTTTCCAAATTTTGGATTTGGGATGAACAGTGGCTGGCCATATTTGAGAAACAATATAGGATTTTGACAAATTTGGCAATCGGAATATGATATTTCGTCCGATGCTCAGATTCTCCCAAAATTTGAATGGACGGTAAATGATATTTCATCCAAATTTTTTTAATTGAAGATATCGGACGGGATTTGATATCCCATCTGTTTCTCCCAAAAAGTAAAAATTTAAATGAAATGGGAAATGATATCCCATCCCAATTTCCAACAGAATTTTTTTTGGATGAGACAGGAAATCACCTCCCTTCGATTTCTTTTGGGATGAATGAGAAGGGAAATCATCTTCCTTACGTTACTTTTTTATGAATGAGAAGGGAAATCATCTCCCTTCTGTTTTTTTTTTTAAAGTCAAAAGCCATTTATTGGGTTCGATGACTACAACTCATTTCCAAATTTTCTATTCCTATTTACCAAATACCCAAATTTTAACTTCTAACAACTAAAAATGCTCTAATGACCCACAACTAATCTCCATATTCTTCTTCTCAGTTGTCTCTTTACTGAACCAATTCCCGATCCACTCCAAAATCCATATATGCTGCAAATCTCGACCCATACGCCACCGTCCCACCGCTGTTCTCCTCCCTCCGTTGATTCCTTCCGACCACCCTCCTAACACCTCCTGCCAAAGTCCCCTCCCGCTCCTATTCCCTGCTCGTGCTCCTCTCTCGCTCCCGACCAAGCTCCCAATTCCGATCCCCTCAGATATAATTGTAATACCCCCTCAAATTAGTAAATGATTATTTTTCCCATTAATATTGTGCACACATAAGTGTCACACATATTATTTGTATTTTCTATCTTTTATTTGATATGAATAGAAACATATTATTTAGTGTGTTTTGAGCCTAACAAGTATATGTATGGTTGAACCGGAGTTAGGGTTTGGCATTGGAGTGGAACCAAGTCATTTCTAGACTTATAACCCAAGGTGGTTGCAACCTTTTGTGCAAAATGACTCAAGTGTGGAAGGCCATGGGGCTGACTGGCCACCCTAGCTAGGCTCTTGTAGGTGGGGAACTCCAACGGTCATTTGGGGGTCTCTAGGCATCACAGCAATTGAGTACCCTCTTGTAAGCCTCATATTGTAGTAATAGTGTTGTTAGAACCCATGTCCTGATGTTGCTGTATATAACTATTGATTTGGGTTCGTAAATGACCCAAATAGAAAATTTCGTTCATTATTTTCCCAATTTCACCCCTACTGTTGGGCCATCTTTCGCTGTTGTTCAGGGGCTTTTAGAGATGGAAGACTCACTATTTGAGACCCTTAAGTTGTTGTTTAAGTCAAGAACAAAGTGACATCATATTGTAATGTGACATACCGTATTAAATTTTTAAATAAATATACATTTTTTAGTTTTTGCTCGTGCAACACACGTGCAATTTCATCTCATTATTTTCATTCTTAAATTTATTAAGTTATGCATAAATTTCCTTTCATTTATTTTATTTCATTTAGTTGTCCTTTTTAATTAGAACTCATAGGCCTAATAGAAGACTCTAAGCCCATTAAAATAAATTAATTAAATAAAAAATGAACCAAGCCCACAAGAAGAATCCCACTAAGAGAATCCTACAATTAGTTGTACACACTCTTACACATGTCTTGTAACAACTAGTGGATACACAAATATAAAAATATAAAAAATGAGAAGAGTGTGCACTGTGCACTACACTGTGCAAAGTGGCCTACTGGTCTTTGGGCGCAGCTTTGGGCGCTGTTCTCTATGGATGCCGTGGTCGTGGGTTTGAACCAGGGCATGCCACATTTTAATTTTTTTTGGTTTTTTTTGTAAATTAGGGGTTTTCATGAGCATAAAAATTTGGGAAAATTTTTATTATTCCTCTAAAATATTATCTAGATTTTATAAGATATTTCTATAATATTTTGATATATTTTGTGAGAATTGAAAGTGGAATTCATATTAAATAATGTGTTGAAGAACTTAAAATTTTTTATTAAAATGTGATTCTTGTATGATTAAAGAAAAATAAAAACTTGAAATGCAAGTAGAATCCTCTTGATGAGATGTTATAGTATTTGATTAAGAATATTTGAATGACATACAAGGCTATAATTGATCAAATTGATAATGGAAGTTGAAGTGAGTTACTTCATGTTATGAGATTATAAAGAAATGTATTTGAGTAGGAGATTGTGAATAAAGAAATGAATTATATTGTTGAGGTTAGATGTAACCGAATTAATCTCTAGAACGAGATAGTTGTTGGAATCTAGAGGCTAGGCGAAACCCTTAGAAACCGGCAGTTGTCATTAATATGAATCTGAGAGCTAACCAGTGTGGGTTGAGCATCTTTTGAGAAGCAGCCAGTTGGGTTGACTGTCACTTGTGTTGATTTAAGTCTGGTAGGGTAAGCTAGCTTTAGGTTGTGATGATCTAAAAACTAAAAACTTAAGGACAGACACTAAGAGGAGACATGATAAAGTATGGGAAAACATGGGTATGAGGGCCACAGTAGGGCCACAGTTGGTCTGTGGTGTAAGATAGTTTCTCCGGAATTATCGAGGTGTGATTGGGATTGTTCCCAGCTCATCGGTGGTGTGGAATTCATCTTTAGAATTATTGGGATCGAGGCGACGCCTATGGGGTGTTTTAGGACTATGGAAGCGCCATAGCTTGCGGTGTGTGATGGTTTTCCCGGAATTATCGAGGTGTGATTGGGAGTGTCCCCAACTTATCGGCAGTGTGGGATTCATCTCCGAAATTATCGGGGCATGGGCTTAATACTCCCAGAACATCTAAACCTTACCTTAGTCACCATAGTAGTAATTCATGGCGAGGGATCTAACCCTATAATGTGGAGTGCGTAGGTACTTGCCCTTGGACCTATGTAGTATGGAATGCATAGAATCCGAACAAGTATGCATTAGTGTCATCATAGCGTAAGTATTTGCATTAGGCATTAAGTCATTGCATACACTGACATGATTAGGTTAGTCACTCTTTTACACTTTGTTTACATTCAAGTTTGTGGTTTTTTTAGAGAATCGTTATATTACAGCATAGTGAGGATCGCCGTTTATAATATTGCGTCGGTTGTAAGCAACAGACGTGTCCACAGTTTCATATACAGGACTTGAAATTTACAAGAAGATATAAAGATGAATTTGATGCTGATGAATACTTAAATGCTAAGTTGTTACAATTGTATATTTATCATGTTGTACTTCATTTATTTTCCGCTGCGTAACTGATGTAAACGAAAAATGTTGTAATAAAAAGTTCAAAATTCCTTGTAAAATTGTACGAAGTGAAGTGTTGATCTAGTTGAGCTATGAATTACCGTATTTTGGTATTCGGGGCGTTACATGTAGCATGTTGGAGTGTGTTTTTGGACCTGAACAGTGTGAAAAAGGGCAGCAAGGGGGTCGACTGGAGCTATTTGTGGTTTAGTTTTGGGTCGTTTGCATACTCGGGAATGAGTCATCGTTGAGCCAAACTTAGACCATTGTAGGGGTGGTGTTTGGGATCCGTATTTTTAGTTGAGAGTGGGCTAGGATGGATGGAACTAGGACTTAGATTTTTCCCAGTTAAGTTATGGTGTGTTTAGCTAACTCAATCTAGAACTAGTTTATAGTCTAGATCGAGTCTTGTAAATTAATAACTTGTGAGATTGAGTTGAATTCCGAGAATTTAAAATATGGTAATTGAACTTGTGAACTTGTCATGCCCCGCTTCACAAAAAAGAATACAGAATACGAATACGTAACTAAAGCCCAGCGAATGATTTTCATCATCCTTAAGCTGTTTCAGAATCTTTACAACATATCACAGAATTTATCACAGTCGGAAGCAAAAGGCACAACCAACATGCAATATTGAAACAGATTTACCAATAGAAATTTACTTTAATCCAAATACAATATTCTCAAATAAATCAGAGTCTGGAGAAAACAAATATCCTGGGTCACATCGCCCAAATACAAATAATATCCAAATAACCAAATACACTTGTTCAATGTTCGAGCAACAATAAAAATAATAATAATAAAGCAAAAATCTCCAGCACTTAAAACATCATCTCACCATTACCTTCTGGCAGCTGATCATCCTGATCTGCAAAAATAAATTTGCAGGAAAAAGGAGAAAAGAAGAAAATAAGTACCCATCAATTGCAAGTCGCGGGTCACAAATAATGTAGGATACAAGCACATGGGGAAACTAACTAATAACATGGTAGTCAACTAGCATGGTATTCTAACAGTCCAATTGTTTATGTCAAATGCAGTGTCACATGGCAACTAACAGTGTGTAGTAATAGTATCTCAGTATATCAATGAATCAGGATAACAGTATAACGGTATCGGTCCAACAGTCTCAGTATAACAGTCTCAGTCTAACAGTCACAGTCTAACAGTGACAGTCTAACAGTTACAGTTTAATGTTCTTACAGTCTTGTGTGATTACTATCTAGGTAGCACTTCATGCGCCCCAACTTTATCACATGGTTGCTACAAAAAATAGTTTCGCTTGTAGATTTCGTAGGGTATCATATAGGGCAGTGTACTTAGGTATCAGTAACAGTAGTAGTAGCAGTAACAGTCCGAACCTAGTGGTCCACCTCCGAGTACACCTTCCTATAGGGAAGTGTGCATTCAGGTAATCAGTAACAGTAACAGTCAGAACCTATTGGTCCTCCTCCGATTACACCTTCCTATAGGGAAGCATGTAGTCAGATAATCAGTAACAGTAACAGTCAGAACCCATTGGTCCTCCTCCAAGTACACATTTGTATGCTTTGCCACTACTAGATCTTTCCCTTAAGCCCTGGCTTGGTTACTTTTATTATGGTTATCAAACAGATATGAATGCATACTAAATAGTGTCAAACTAACATGGTATAATCAGTTTTAGGTTCAGGGAAAAAAATCAGCATGTATAGATGATATACAGTCACCTAAACGAGCAAAACAGTGTATGTTCATAATCAGGGCAGCATGACAGATCGGTACTAAAACAGTGACCCTCGTCTCTACAGAAATGCAAATCAAGATCCGTTGAAGGATCTGGAAACTAGACATCCACACGAATCCAACGAGTATAATTAAGTCATATAGTGATTAACAACATCTTAACTCAAAACAGGTTCGAAGACAGAAAACATGTTCAGTTAGAAATCAGGAAAACGAATTCTCAGTCAGAAAAAAATATCAGTAGCCTCTCAAATAATTCCAGGAAAAATCTGGGGTAATCCCCTATATGTCCAGAATCAAAATATAGAATTTTATAATTTTCCAGAAAGAATAGATAAGTCATCAAAAATAGGAAAACAACACGAAAACATAGTTTAGCGAATCTGGAAATCCCAACACTGCTGTACGAAAACTAGGCTATCTCGCAAACAGTGAAACAAAATCCAATTCTGCCAAAGGGATATGAAAATAGATAGAATTTACTAACTTTCATATTTTACAAGGAATTTTCATACAGTATAAGGAATCATAGTGAAAATATGATTCTTTACTGAACAGTAAGCAAAATACAACATGAGAGAATTTTAGAAAAGAGCATGAAACACCACATAAAACTTGTCTTTAGAATTCATCAAAAATCTGGGTAGTCCCTAACTTCATATAGAAACACTGACCGAAATATTAGATCAAGATAATATGTGTAGAATAGTTCTTGAAAATAGTTTGTTAATGAAATCAACCAAAAACTGAATCTGGAATGGATCGACACCTCTGTACTAAAACAGTCATAACTCAGTCATATGAAATCCAAATCAAGCAAAACCAGTGGGATTTGAAAATAAAAAAAATTATATAAAATTCATCTTTTATTTTGGAATCAAGATTCTGACTGTAGCATGGATGAAAATAGCAATCAAAACAAAACACCCAGTAAATACAGATTTCACACTTCAAATCAAGAACATTATAACTTCAAGAATATTGATCGAAACACAACCAAACTTGAAATACAACCTATCAAGCATCTAAAAATCATGATTTAGGGTTACTAACAAGTCCAAACCTATTATTTCACATGGGTATTCATCCAAACACAATTTCGCACAAATAATCACATACATGATTAAAAATTAAGATTTGGGCAAATCCTAGGTTATTACCTATCAAGTTTGGTGTCATAAGTCATCTATGACTAAATTATCACAATAGAGACAAAATCCATCAAGGAAAACACAATCTTTGGTCGTCTCTAGACCCAAGTACACTATAGGTGTCACGCCCCGCTTCCCAAAAATATGGAATACGAGCACGTGACGAAGCCCAGCGAATGATTTTTACATCATCCATAAGCTGTAGGATCGACTCAGCATCATAAAAAGAATATAACCAGATTTATATATAACCAAGCATGCATGAATAATTTATTAAGCAACAGAAACAATTTAAACAAATAATAATATTCAAATAGTTCTCATGTCTGGATCAAGTGTAAACTCGAAAACAAGTCTTATACAACAGAATAAATAAATACCTTAAGAAAGGCAACTATTTAAACAAGTCCTTGCTCCCAGCAAAACCTGAAATGTCTGCTCGCCAATTCTAGCAGGTAGCTTGTCCCAAAGTCTGCTTAATAAATATAAAAGGAAAAACAGGAAAAAACAAGAGAAGATGCCCTTAGTGCAAGCTAGGGCCACAAATAGTGAAACAAGTACAAGTATGGGGAACAGGAACTGGAATCAAGAATGTAACAGGGGTACAACAAGTAGTGGAAACAACCAGGAATTAGCTAGCAAGGGAGGACTACTTAGTAAACAGGCTAGTTAACAACTACTAATGGTAAAACATATGTCAGGTGAACCTGTAGGGGTAACTAACATCAAGTATCATGTTTCATGTGTCAGGTTTCACGTATCAAGTTTCATATTTCAAGTTACAGGTGTCATGTTCAAGTTTCATATATCAGATATCAGGTAACCAGGTAATCAGGTAACAGGATAATCAGATAACAGGATAATCAGGCAACAGGATAATCATGTATCAGGTATTAAGTTCAAGTCTTGTGTGATTACTATCTAGGTAGCATGACATGCATCCATCTTTTTACTACATGGTTGCTACAGTCAAATCAGTTGCGTTTAGACCTAGTAATGGAGTCTATAGGACGGTGTACTCAGGCATCAAACAAGCAAGTGATCAAACCATGGGCTCTAGAGGTGGCCCCCGTAGGCTCTAGAGGTGGCCCCCGTCACCATGACGTGGCACTTAGTTCTACGTGGCACTTAGTTTCATGTGATCGCAAATATATATCATGTAACCTTGTAATGGGCTCTAGAGGTGGCCCCCGTAGGCACTAGAGGTGGCCCCCGTCACCATGACGTGGCACTTAGTTCTACGTGGCACTTAGTTCCATTTAACATATAACTTGGGAAACACGGGCCCCCTTCCGAGTACACTTACCTATATTTTCCACTCTATAGTCCTTCCCTCAAACCCCGGCTTATTACATTTCTTCAGGCAGAATTGTATATTTGAGTTTATACAGGTGGAAAAGGGTTAAAATAATGAAAAATAATTCTAAGAAAAATTGGGTATGGCCTATAGGGTGTCCAGCAGCTACATATAAAATTTGGTGTCAAACGCTCGCTGTTTACATAGCTAAAATAATTTGCAAAGTAAATATATACAGCAATTTTGCAAAACTGCGTCTACTGACACAGCTGCAGTATAACTGCCATAACTCCTAGACCATAACTCCAAATTCGAATATTTTGGAGTCTATCGATATCCACACATCCGGATCTACAAAATCTATTCAGGGCTCGGGCCCAGATTCAAATGATAAAAGGGTCGAAATCGTAAAAGAATATTCAGACAGCAACACTCAGAATTTATTTACTAATGTAGGTTTCATGGAAATATGTAATTTGGCGTCTAAGTTGTTAAGTAGCATAAATACATGATCATGGAGGTCAAAACAGCAACTAATAAATAATTTTCAAGTCATAATAGTTGCAAGTTCGTCAAAATGCTAAATATAAATGCGTCTACCAATTTTAGGGCTCCTTAATTCATATGTCTATGTTTTCATGTGTCCAAGGGTAAAAGAGTCCAAAGATTATAAGTTAATTACAAGGAAATTTTGTGACTCTTAGATTTGTCAATTGGAGGTTCAATGTTGATCCACAACGATATTTCAAAGAGGAGTCACAATCTAACTATTTGTAGTATTTCAAGGGTGCTTGTACTAGAACAATAAAATGTACAAGGATACTTGCCTTTAGGGAAGAAGACGATGAATCCGACGGATGACGGGAACGGTCCCAAAGACACGGCGATGAGCGACCGATCACGATAATCACGATCAGGCACGGACCTCGATGATGATCACGATCAAGATGAAGATCCAGCGAATCCAACGGTCGAGATCGGAAATAAAATATATGAGAGTTAGAAGGGAATCAAAATATATCATGATTGACAATTGATGAATAAGAACAAAGTAGATCAAATGCTTACTCACCGAGCAAAGGGCGAACGAGACGATCCAAGGCCAAGATCAAGTTGATCAACCAATCGACGGCCGAGATCGAAGATCAAGATCAAGATGAGGATCGGACGGCTGAGATGTGATCAGACTGAAAGGATCTGATCTGATCAAAAATCAGATCTTGATCAATCGACGGCCCAGATTTAATTCTCACTCCTTCTGTCTTCTTCCCTCCTTCACTGAACAGAGAGCGGGAGAGATAGGATGGCACGGCACTGGCAAGCGGCGACCAAGGGGTCTGCAGGCGATCGCAAGCGGGCGGCGGGGAGCGTTGCGGAACAGGGATGGCGACTGCAGCGCCGGGGATGTTACTGTCGGCTAACGGCTGTGTTGTCGACGCTGCCTGCTATCGCTGGGGAGGAGACGAGAGGCGGGGTGTGGCGCGATGCTGTTGTCGGAAGGAGTAGGCGAGGGGACTGCAGCTTGCGGCATCGCAAAGAGCATGACGTGAGGGGGGGGGTCGCGGCAGTCGAAGGAGCGCGAGGGGATGCCGGCGCTACGGTCGGGGTTGCTGCGGGGAGGGGCAGCGCCGCGACTATTGGTGCAGCCGAGGGGGCGACTGGGGCGTCGAATGGTCTGACGCTGGTGGCGCCAGGGATGGAGGAAGGTGAAGGGACATGGGTGAAGGAGATGAAGAGAGGGAGAGAAACGGGAGGTAGATGAAGAAGATGAAGAGGTAGTTAGGGGTTGGCGGCTGTAGAGATTAACAGTAGGGTAGGTTTAGGGTATAGTATAGGTATTTATATAATTGGGTTGTGGGTATTTGGTTATTGGGTAAAGAACCCAATAAGAATGGGGTAGGTTTTACTTAAAGGATCCAACAAGATAATGGGTTTGGATTTGGGTTTTAAAATACAATAGAGAAATAAAATTACCAATAAATGTAGGTTTACATATATCAAGCTATATATATAGTACTACAATATGAAAATTATTTGAAATCGCTACAAGTACAAAAATCAATAGGAATAGGTTTCTAGATCATCAATCAAGATAATAATATTAATAACAACAATAATAAATTTTGATATACATATCAAGATGAGATGTGGGATAAACACGTTCATGAAAACTCAGATAGTAATAAAATAAGATACAATTTGCCAATCACTTATAAAATATACATTAATGTTGGAATACACTATTATTCGAAGAAAATACAATTTCCGGTTCGAAAGATTTTAATAGAAGGCCCAAAGTCGAGTTTAAATAATACTGAATTTATAATTAATCAAAATACGAAAATTATTCACAAAATACGTATTTAGGGAAACAGGGATTACAATAGGTGAACTTTTTGACTTGTATCAAACTAATGAATTATAGTATAAATTACTTGTCTTAGTATGGAGATGAACACGATGCAAATAGTCCTAGAAGCAAAACCCACGAGCGAAATCCTCTCCAAGCGCGAATCCAAGCAATCAACGAACAAACTCCTCTCACGAACAATCTCTTTGAAGCAACGATCAAAGTGGCAAAGCACCACTTTGAGAAACCACAAGAAAGGATGATGCAAGAGATGTTGATGTAGATTTTGATGGTGGTTGGAGGCCGGCCAACAAGCAAGGGATGGGGTTGGTTGTATGGAGATGGAGTCAGAGATTAGGGATGTGGTGTAGGCCGGAGTAGAGGAGTAATGGTGGTCGGTTTTTTTTTTTTTTTTTTTTTTTTTTTTTTTGAGGATGGAGGGGGCTTGGTTGGGAAGGTATGCAGGCCGGGAGAGGTGAGGGAGAGAGAATAAGGAGCTGGTTTGTAGGAGGGGAAAAAAATAGAATTAGGGTTAGGGTTTAAGGGGTTAGGGGTTATATATATGGGGTTTAATGTGGGCTAATGGGTTGTGGGTATTAGCATGTAGTAATAGGTATACAATTGGATAATGGGTATTGGATAAATAACAAATGGGGATACAATTTAGTGTGGAATCTATGGCTCTTGAAAAATCTAATTAGGGGTCAATGATCATAGGTTCGGGAAATTACCACCAAAAATTCCATCACAACACCAAAAATGTAAAATAAAGTGAACGAGGCCAAGAAAATGAGAAAAAGAATCAAAATGACGAAACCGAACAAAAGCGACGTTCACACAACACAAGGAGCTCAAAATAGAATAAAATGAATATATATTGAAGTCAAACCCAATATACGGTTCAGAAAAATTACAAGAGAGATAAAAATACAAAAAATTAAAAAATACACTCCAAAATACATAAAATGAAAAATAGGGGTTACAGAACTATTAGAAAGCTACATTGAGAATTAAGATCAATTAATCAGGTGTGAGACTAAGAGTTGTGCGAGACTTGAGTCGATCAAAATTGATAGACCAGACTATTTTGAATGCGAGGGAATCCTAGTTTTATATTAATTCGACCTACGAATTCTGAGAAACCAGTACCCTCTAGTTTCTATGTATCTGATAAGATGAGGTTGTTGTGGAAATTTCTAGTTCATAGCCTTGAGCAATAACCTAGGTAGCAATAACCTAGGTGTCTGGGTTCTAGAGGCTGAGCAAGACCCAAGGTGTCGGAAGTGTTGTGCTTCCTAAGAAGCATGGATATACCAGATTTGGCAAGTATTCCATGTGTTCTTGATGTAAGTCTGATAGGCTAACGCTTTCCCTATGTTGTATTTGTTAATGATTGTAAGGACAAACACTAATTGGGAGTTGTATTCACCTGTCAAATGGAAACTCATGGCGTTGTCTTGACTGTTATTTCTGGGATCAAGTGATAAGGATGGGAAACTACATGGGGTGGACTCCGAAGTGTCCGACGATGTCCTATGTTATCAAATACGAATGAAGAGTGAGAGTTTTACTCTAAGTCTCTCGGTGGAGATGGAGAAGGCTTGCATGGTCACCTTTATATTCGTGATAACTTTTGATAAGGTCTGGGAGTGGAGAGAGACCGCAGGGTCCAGGGAGTGAAAAAAGGTCGCAAGGTCCCAGTAGAATGGAATGGCCACAGGTCTGTCTGGGAGCGGAGAGAGACCGCAAGGTCCGGGCAGAGTGGTCACGACCACAATCCTTATGAAGTAGCGGAGATGAGCCGCAAGTTCGAGCTATAGTCCGGAGCGGAGAAAGGCTGCAGGTTTAGGCCATGGTCCGGAGCGAAGAAGGACCATAGGTACTGCAACCTTATCAGCCACTATAATATCAGAAGAAAGAAGAATGTGATGTTGATCATCATCACGTTGGATCGAACACTGTAAGAAAGGGAATGATAGTAGCTTGCATACGGAAGGTATGTTGTATGGGCAAAATAGGTTCTCAACAAGTGTACATAATGTGTATGGGCAACATAGGTTCATCACCTCTGCATCACTACCTCCGTAGCCTGCACATCCAGCATCGGTCCGTCACTCTACCTGTTCCACTATGGGTATCCCACCTACATGTTTTACACCAAATGCCTATGGTCCTCCCCACCAGTTTGGCTTTGTCACCCTAGCATCTTACTCACCACAGTTTCATGCATAACTCATTACCATAAACTCTACACGTGAGCCCAGATTTTATTAAGAAGCTATTCAACATCCCAAGTGGCGGAAAGCTACCGCAGATGAGTTCCGTGCATTTCACCAGACTGACACTTGGGATGTTATCCCACTACCAGAGGGAATCGAGCATGTTTGCAACAGGTGGATCTTCAAGGTCAAACAAAGTCCGAGTATGAGAAATTTATGTATGCGCGCTCTCGGCGGAGACCCTCCGTTTCATATCGACCTCATGGCTCCATTGAGCGACACAAGACTTATCTAATTTCCAGAGGTTTTACTCAGGAGTATGACATTGGTTATGATGAAAAAATTGCTCAAGGTACCCAGATGATCACATTTCACACTCTCCTTGTCGTTGCCTCCATTCGTCAATGGTCGTTATACTAGATGGACGTAAAGAATGCATTTCTTCATAGTACCTTATCGACGTTGTTTACATGTAGTCTCCTCTTGGCCTCACCACACTTTCTATGTAACACCCTAGATTTTTAAATAATGTTTTTGGGATTAAAAAATGAATTAAAGTGA
The DNA here is from genome assembly GCA_017893485.1 of Hemerocallis citrina. Lineage (NCBI taxonomy): Eukaryota > Viridiplantae > Streptophyta > Magnoliopsida > Asparagales > Asphodelaceae > Hemerocallis > Hemerocallis citrina. The sequence goes on from CM030363.1 coordinate 115,351,072, forward strand.
TTTTTGGTGATTTAATAAATATTTTTCAGAAATTTATCTGTTACACATGCAAATATTTTCTGGGGAAGTTCAAAGTCAGAAATTATTTTGGGAAAACCTAATATTTTTTAGTAGGTATTATTTATGAATTTTTTGGAATTTTCTTGTATTTATTTGATATATTTACAAATATTACAAAAAGAGGGACGTTTGTGCAAAATTACCACTTGGAGTAAAAATTCCAGAATTTTAGTTTTCTATGATGAGCATGATGGCTATCCAACTCAGAGGTAAAGAGTTTACTTTTTATTCTAATAGATTTGGTTTATTTCGCAAATTTTCTAAAGAAGGGTCTTTTTGCAAATTTGCCACTTAGAGGCAAAAATTACAAAATTCAATTTTCTGGGTTTGAAAACAGTGCTGACCAGATCTGGGTAGTTATTTTTTATTTTAAATCTCAATTGGATTGGTTAATCTAATTTCCTAGTATAAGGATTTTTATATGTAAAGATATATTCTAAAGGGATATTTTGCAAAATCTTCTCAAAACCCTAGAACTCTAGATTTCGGTCTATATTAGGGATACTACAGCCGTCCCCCTCCTCTGTAAACACAAAAGACTATTTTATTATTGGTTTTCTTGGTATTTCGAAGCGAGGATCTTGGATTTTTGCGGAAGGAATGACTTTTCTTAATTCTTTATTATCTTCGGTTGATTCTTCAATAAGGTGAGTGACATATGTTTGTTTTCTTATTGTTCTATGCATGTTGTACGTGATGATTTGTCTATTAGAATGCATGATAGATGATGGTATGATGATATGATGAAATTATTGATGGATGGGTGAATTAAAATAGAACTTTTCATGAAAACTATGAATTGATGATTTAAAATTTTATATACATGACTTGAGATTGTTAAAAACCTAATAGAAATCATGGGTAGGCTGCTTCTTTCATATGCATACTGATTTGATTGTTTATGATAGATTGTATGATGCATAATACACAAAATTGATTAAAGAGATGTCCTTATTGTGTATGCATGTATATATACACTGTTTGATGTTTTGATGAAGAAAAGTAGACTAATGCATGTTATAATTGCATATAATCATGGGCAAATTAATCTAACTAGTTGTATATGTATATGACAAGTTGCAAAGAGGTTTTTGGAATCAAAAGATCAAATCTTGAAGTGAAAAGGGGGGTTTGAAATTTCGGGTCTGATGGTGTTCAACCGAAAATTGATTTTTTTATGTTTTATGAAGTTTTCGAATTGGGTCTTGAGTTGTTTTGATACTAAGATTGATTTGAATAATATACTACTTATATACTATGTTTTCTTGATGTTTCTGATCCATAAATACACCCTACATATATACATATCTTTACTTTTACTGATTTGAAGAAGTTTTGATGAAAATTGCTCTATTATGAATTTGATGAGATTTTGATTAGATTTATAAACTCCAGTATGTTAGACAAGTTGTATTTGATCATCTCAAGAATTTTATTTTACAAATTTATGATTTTACAAAGATTAAACCATGTATTAGATTGAAAGTGCACGAAAATTAAAGTGGACTGTTTTGAACATGCCAGTCGACCGCCCAAGAACAACACTGGGATCGACGGTCGACTGTCAATTCTTTACTTTTGGGATTTTTAGCTCGACAGTCGACCATCGCTTTTGAACTGGTTTTGACAGTCGGCCGTCAGCTGTGTTGCTGAGTGTTTTGTTGAGTTTTCGTCGTTTTCTTGAACGATTATTTCTTCAAACTTATGGATTATTGATCTTCTCTTTTAGATGATGTTTTTACTACAGATTACTGTATTTTATAGAGAGTTATATTTTGATTATAATAGAGTTCAAATTTGTATTCCTATGACTTTATAATGTGAAATATATATGGTTTTCGAAAAAATTGATGTTTTGTGATTTTCTACGACTTCAAAATACGAAGCTCAGTTATTTAGGGGATTTAGTGTCTTATTTCAATTCTGGAAATTGTGAGTATATTGGATAAATTTGGGTTTTGTTGATTTAAAAGTAGTTTTCTTAATATCAACGTTTTAATGATGGAATTAAGAGTTATAATGAAAGATTTTGTGTTGATATTTGAATTGTGAGTCTCTAGAAGTTAAGTGGGATTCCTGTAAACCGACAAATGAGATTTTTTGGATTTTGACCAGTTGGTTCTTGGGGTTGTTTTGTTGGAATTAAGTCTGGCAGGATACACTAACTCTAGAGAGGAGAAATTTTGTGTTTTAATAATAATCAACCTAAGGACAGGCACTAGTGAAGATGTGATGGAACTTGGGAAACGTAAGTATATGCTCTAGTGGTTAGTCTAACGAATGCGTTCCAGGAATGTGTGTTGTTTTGTTCCGAGAGGATAGTTGGTATGTTTGCGAGTCGAGGGTCGGTAGGCCTATTCACGGAACATACAGTGCATTCGCATTTTGAGGGTCGGCAGGCCTATTCATGGGATATACTATGTATATGCACATCGAGGGTCGGCAGGCCTATTCGTGGGATACACGGTAAGGAGGTGATTCTCCGATTTTTTAGCTATACTTACATGATTCTTGCACGTCGAGGGTTGTCATGCCTATTCGCAGAGTAATCTAGATCTTGTTTCTATCATCGTAGTAGGATTAGTTGCATAACGAGGGATTAAACCCTATAAAGTGGAGAACGATAAGAGCTTGCACCGGACCTGTGTAGTATTGAATGCATAGAATCTGATAAGTATGCATTAGAGAGTCATCATACTGCATTTGTGTTTTCTTGACTTATTTTATGCATGTTTGTTTTCTGTTTTCCTACACTCGACACTTAGTTTAGTTTCACCTAAATATTTTCATGCTTTATTTATTTTTATTTCATATTCCATTCGTTACTACTGTTGGCATGTGCTGATTATGACTTTATTTTTTATGTTTTATTTATGTTGCATTTCTTTTGATGTCACTCACATCGTTATGGCTGATCCCTGGAGTTTTAAGGGTTAGGGTTATCTCTAGCCTCATGTTTTACAGGTATGTATCTATAGCTTGAGATTTGGATGCATGTGGTAGAATGATAATGTGGCTTATGCAATTTGTAAAAGATTGTGTTGTAAAATAAAGAAATTTTAATTCAAGGTGTTTATTTTCTACTGTGTTTTGTAACAAATTGGTGTAATAAAAGTTGAAAAATTTATCTGTGTTTGGCTATGTTTACTATTACATTGAGGTAGATGCTGGGAATCGTGCACGTATTTCTGAGATATTATAACGGAAATTCGGGGTGCTACAGAGATTGGTATCAGAGCTTGCTTCAATAGTAATGATAAATATGGTATAAGAATAAACCTAGGTGGACATTAGAGCATGAGTACCTAGGTTTGGATATTAGAGCGTGAGTATCACATAGAATTAAAATAAGATGAAATGATTTGGGGTATGGTTGAGGTTTTGCCATGAGGTATTGATGTGAATATGAATTGTGTTGTGATGCTCTAACTTTTCCCTCATTTTGCAGTATGCAGTATAATAGCAGGACCCAGGACCAGGAATGGTGGAAATGGTGATGGGGCTGAGGATTCCCATGGGGATGGACTTGATCTTGAGACTAAAATTGCCAAGGTGTATCAGACCTTGAACATATTCAGGGCAGCTAACATGGCTCAGAATCAGAATCAGAATTAAAAAGCTAGACTAGTGCTTATTAATGCTGACCTAATTAAGCAGGTCGAGTCCTTCAAGCGGATGAAGCCGCCCGTTTTTTACGGACAGTCTGATCCAAATTAGGCTGACGATTGGGTTAGACAGATGGAGATGGTCTTCAAAGTTTTGGAAACCACAGCAGCTAATAAGGTGAAATTGGCTATAATGCAGTTGGAGAAGGATGCTAGCATCTGGTGGTAGCCAGTGAAGAGGACTTTTGGGGATCAACAGGTGACTTAGGAGGTTTTTATGGAGGAGTTCAGGGATCATTTCTCTCCTTTGGATATTCAAAAAAAGAAGGCAACGGAATTCTTGAATCTGCAGCAAGGGAGGATGTCAGTGCGCGAATATGAGACTAAGTTTGCCTAGCTGTCAAGTTATGCACTGGAGCTGATTGTTGATGAAGCGAAGAAGGCAAAAAAATTTGAGCAGGGCTTGAGGCCGAATTTGAGGTTGCGGATGATACCTTTGGGCATCAGAAGGTTTGATAAGCTGGTCAGGAGAACAGCATTGACAGAAGAAGATATGGATCAGTTCCAGAAGAAGTAGGAGACCTAGAATATGAACAAGAGGTCAGCTGCTAGTCAAAGCGGGAAGAAGTTCCCAGTGAAGTAGGGCAGGTTCAGTAGGCCAGAGCAGAAGGCACCCGCAATTCAAAGCGTGACTTGTTTCAACTGTGGAGAGGTAGGCCACTATTAGTCAGCATGCATCAAGCCACCTAAGGCGCGGGCTTGTTATCTGTGTGTTCTTGAAGGGCATATCAGACCAAACTGTCCGTAGTTGAAGATGGAAGGTACAGGCGGAGGCAAATTTCAGAGGCAGGGGCGAGTGTTCGCATTAACTGAGGAGGGTAATTCAGAGTATGTAATCGAGGGTATGCAAGAATTTTAAATTCATTTATTTGATGTATTAAGTAAAACTTTGTTTAAGAATAAATTGGAGATTTAAGTATCATTCTTCATATAACAGGATTTGTCTTGATTAATGGAATAAAAGCAAAAGTTTTATTTGATATTGGTTTTTCACATACATTTGTGTTGCCAGATTTTGCTAAAGTTTTAGGTTTGGAACCTAAGTTATTTCCAGACAGAGTCTTGTCGGTGGCAACACCATCAGAGGAAGAATTGATTGCTGATCGGTATTACAAGGGCTTGTGATATCGATATTGGTGGGAGATTATTTGGCACTGATCTCATTGAACTACAAGTCATAGGTGTAGATGTGATCGTGGGCATTGATTGGATGGCAATATATGATGCCATAATTGAATGCAAGAAGAAAGAGGTGTTGGTGAAAGCAACAGGAGGTCCCGCGGTGACTTTTCAAGGGAAGAAGAAGGACCCGGAAGTGACTGCAATGGTATCTAATTTGATGATTCCAGATGTAGTCAGAAGGATTCCAGTTGTCAGGGATTTTCCTACGGTGTTCTTGGAAGATTTATCGGGATTACCGCCATAGCGAGATGTTGAGTTCTGAATTAATGTTCAGCCGGAAAGTTCTATGGTTTCTAAGGCTCCGTATAGGATGGCACCTGTAGAGCAGGATGAAGTTAACAAGTAGATTGAGAAATTATTGAGTAAGGGATTCATCAGGCTGAGTACTTCACCGTGGGGAGCACCAGTGTTGTTAGTGAAGAAGAAGAATGGGTCAATAAGGATGTGCTTTAACTATCGGGAGTTGAATAGGGTGACTATTCAGAACAAGTATCCGCTTCCACGGAATGATGATCTGTTTGATAGGCTTTGGGGAGCAGCTGTATTTTCGAAGATTGATCTGTGGTCAGGGTATCATCAGGTTCGAGTTAAGGAGGAAGATGTGAGTAAAACAGCTTTCAGAACTCGTCATTGACTCTATGGGTTTTTGGTAATGCCATTCGGAGTAACGAATGCGCCGGCAGTGTTTATGGATATGATGAATTAGATATTGTGGCAATTTATTGATTCCTTCGTGGTGGTTTTCATTGATGATATTTTAGTATATTCGAAGTCATATGAAGAGCAATTCAAGCACTTGGTAGAGGTATTGAAGAAGTTACAAGAGCATAACTTGTATGCCAAGCTGTAGAAGTGTGAGTTTTGGAAGTTCGAGATAGCTTTCCTTGGTCATATCCTTTCTAAGGCAGGTAGTGGCCACCGATCCTCAGATTGTTGAAGCAGTGAAGAATTGGCCTAGGCCAACGACAGTGAAGGAAGTCAGGAGTTTTTTGGGTTTGGCTGGTACTATAGGAGATTCATTCAGGGCAATGCACAGATCGCAATTCCTTTGATAGGGTTAACTCGAAAGAATGTGGTATTCACTTGGACTGATAAGTGTGAGGCGAGTTTCCTTGAGCTAAAGGAGAGGTTGACGACTGCGCCTATCATAGTTTTGCTGCAAGCTGGGAAGGACTATGATGTCTTCAGTGATGTGTCTCTCAGAGGTTTGGGGTGCGTCTTGATGCAAGAAGGAAAGGTTATTGCATATGGTTCAAGGCAGTTGCGTTCGCATGAGAAGAACTATCCGATACATGATTTGGAATTGGCAGCTGTTATCTTTGCCTTGAAACAGTGGAGGCATTATGTATGTGGAGAGAAGGTCAACATGTATACCGACCACAATGTTTATTCTTGGTTTGGATGACTACAACACAATACAAAGTTTGCCTATCACATATCTCTTGCAGAGTGTATTACAATCAATACCATGGTGAAATACACAAAGGCAAAACAATCCAATGAAGCTTTCAAGAGTAATTGATCAAGCCACAGAGATTTAAGATCAAGCCACATTGATCAGGCAAGCTTCAAGACAAAAAGACAAAAGCTCAAGCTCAAGTCAAAGACTCAAGTTCAAGACAAGATTCAAGTGCTTCAAATGTTTTGCAAAAAGTGTCTTGTAATATTGTAATTTTCATTCTTTGAGTCTTAGAAACTTGTAATAGCCTTGTCAGACATACACTCACAACATACACTCACACATACTTTAAATAATCTGAGTGTTTTAGAAAATTAAAAGGTCAAAATAAGCTTGAATAAGTTTAGCTGTTAAGTACCAGTCGACCGTTCCTTGGAACCAGTCGACTGTCATAGTACAAAACTGTCTGAACTCATACAAGCTCTGGCCAGTCGACTCATTATGGCAACCCAGTCGACTGTTCAAGCCGTTTCGACAGTTTTCTATTTTTAAAACTTGTTTTTCAAAATCAAATCTTCATACTTCCGTTGTATGGCAGTTGGGATTCAACCTCTCAACGTTCAAACGTCTCTAACTCTATAAAAAGAGTATAGAGATCATTTGGCAAAGGTACACAACATTTCCAAGCATTTCTTTAAGTTTCAAGCTTTTTGTTTTCAACAAGAAAAAGTCTTTCAAAAGCATACAAACTCTAAGTCTTGGTTCTCTAAAATTCAGTCTAGTATAATATCGAATTCGTTTTAGACTGATTTCAGAAGTTAACCTAATAGCTACTATACAAAAGCACAAATCACAAACAAGGCTATAGGTTATTGTAAACTCCTTTTGTTGTTGTTTTTCACTCTCGGGTTGTGAGAGTGGTCCTCTTAGTTGGAGAGTAGGGCTTTTGGTTGTAGAGTCGGTTTTTCACTCTTGGGTGTCGAGTGGGTTTGTCTCTCTAGTGGTGAGAGAGGTTTACGGGTTTAACATAATTATTGTCAAATTGCCATAGGGTATTCTTGTACCTTTTCAAGAATAGTGGAAAATCTCAAGTGGGTTGCTTGGGGACTGGATGTAGGTCAGGAGGACAGAACCAGGATACATCACTGTGTATTCTGTGCTTGACTCTCTGTGGTGGTTGTATTTTCTCAACTTGCATTTCTATTTTTTGTGTTTTATTCGTAAACTTGTCTGGTAAGTCGACTGAAGTTCCTCTATAAGTCGACTGATCAGACTTGTATAAAATACTCTTCTTTTCTGACGCTACAGTCGACTGTACTTCATTTTTCAGTCGACTGGACAGTACGAAAAGTTCAAGTTCTTAATTATTTTTTTAAACAACACTATTCCCCCCCCCCCCCCTCTAGTGTTATGTGCCTTGCCTATAGGATCCAACACTTGGTATCAAAGCCTAGTTGAGTGCAATGACATCTACTTCAAATGCAAACCAATACCATGAAGGCCAATCCATACAAAGGCCACCCCTATTCGATGAAACAAATTACAACTATTGGAAGTGTATAATGAAGATCTACCTTCAGTCCATGAACTATGAGATATGGAACATGATTGAGAAAGAATACACCGCTCCTACAATTCCTTATGCACAATGGAATGATGAAATGAAGGGCAACACAATGAACAATGCAAAGGCGATGAATGCTCTATTCTGTGCTCTTGCCAAAGAGGAGTTCAATCGTGTGTCCAATGCAACAACGACGTATCGAATTTGGCACACACTCGAGGTAACTCATGAAGGTACTAATAAGGTTAAAGATTATAAGATATCTGTTCTTGTTCATAGGTTCGAGATGTTCCGTATGAAGGAGAACAAGAATGTGTCGGACATGATAACACGGTTCACGAACATTACAAACTCTCTTATGGCCCTTGGAAAAATGTACACTCAAGCAGAAATGGTGAGAAAAGTTCTTCGGGCCCTAACCCCCGAATGGGAGAAGAAGGCCACCGCCATAGAAGAAGCCAACGGATTATGACAACTCTCTCTTGAGAATCTTGTGGAAAATTTTATGGCATATGAAGTACAACTTGAAGAACGCAAAAATGATCTAGAAGCTCAACAAGCAAAGAAGAAGACACTCTCTTTCAAGGCCATGTCGGACTCCGAAGATGAAGATGAAGATGAAGAAGAGATAGCCATGTTCACTAGAAAGTTCAAGGAGTTTCTTAGAAAAGGTAAATTAAATTCCAAATTTAAAGATACTCATGAACTTCCCACTTGTTTCAAGTACAACAAAACAGGTCATATGAAGAAGGATTGCCCATTAAAAAATGCGAAATCGAAAGGGAAGGCTCCTAACTTCAAGAAGGACAAGTACACAAAGAACAAGTATATGAAGAACAAGAAAGCATATCAAGCAACTTGGGACAATAGCGACTCTTCATCCGAAGAAGAGAATGAGGAGTCAAACGACGTTGCGAACGTATGTTTCATGGCCACACAAAATGAAGTAAGTGATAACTTTGATTCAAATGACTTATTAGATGCTTTCAATGAGATTTTTCAAGAACTCAAGAAGGAGAAAATTAGAGTTAAAAACTTAGAGAAAGTCAATCAAACACTTTCTCAAGAGAATCTTGACTTAAATGTTGAAGTCAAGTAGTTAAATTCTCGACTTTCTAATTTGGATATAGATCTTGTATCTCTTAAGAAAAATTATGAAGAGATATCCAAGAATGTATCTAAGTTTAATAAAGAAAATGAGAATTTAAATGAAGTTATCCAAAATCAAGTTCAATCCAATAAGAGATTTGGACTTGGTTTTCAAAAGTCTCTTCAAAAACATCATATTTCTAAGAATACTAGTAGTAATAAGATTGATTCTATTTCTAGTGTTAAGAACAAATTATATGAGTTTTTTGAGAAACCAAAAACTATTGTTTTCAATGAAAATAATAATTTTGTAGTTCAGACCAGTCGACTGAACCGTAATTTCAGTCGTCTGTCCAGAGGTTTGGATTCTTATTTAAAGAGCCGAAACCTCAGATAAGTTGACCTATTTCACCTCCCAACCAACTGTCCTCTCATAACAGTCGACTGAAAGGTACAATGAAGTCCACTGGACAGACTAAAAATATTTGGGTTCCAGTGAATCTGAATCTAAACGATAGAATTACTTATATAAATTCTTATGTTCTTAATATATGTAAGTCTGTTAATTATATTCCTGCTTTTGGTGGTAAATCAAACTCACTTTGGATTTGGTTTCCCAAAAACTAATCCCTTTTGGACCCAATGAAAAGGGTACCATATTCACAATGATTATTTTATAGGTACCTAAAAGAGAACGTTGGATACTTGATAGCGGATGCTCCAAGCATATGACTGGTCATGCTAACCTTCTTTCTTCCATACAAGAAATAGATGGAGGAACAGTTACATTCGGTGACAACAACAAAGGGAAGATTATTGGAATAGTCATGATCAGTTAGAACACTACCCCTACTATAGAAGAAGTTTTTTTTATTAGTGGTCTTAAGCATAATCTGTTAAGTATTAGCCAATTGTGTGATAAGGGATATAAAATTATTTTTGAAAAAGATGCATGTTTAATTTATGATTCTTCCATGAAAAATGTAATTTTCAAGGATTTAGGAAAAACAACATCTATGAATTATGTTTAAAAACTAATGAATTTTCTAATGATTTTTGTTTAGTAGCTTCTAACAATGATTCTAGGATTTGGCATAAGAGATTTGGCCATGTGAATATGAAAAATATTGCTAAATTGTAACACCCCGAATTCCAAAATACAACTGAATTCGAGTTCCACAGGATCTTTACACTTCTTTCGTACAATTTTACAAGGAAATAAAAACTTTTCTTTCATCAGAGTTACATTTACACATGTACATTATCACAGCGGAAGCTATATTACAATAAATTACATGAAACAATATTTAACTCAATCCTGCGCAGCATGTATGCTTCAATTGCCAAGCATCTTTACCCTACATATAAAACTGTGGGCGCGTCAGTTCATTCAACTGACGAAATAATATACACGGCCATCCTCTCTATGCCGGAAACAGTATAACGATTCTCATTTCTTAATAAACACAAACTTGTCACAACAAAGCTAAAGGGACTATCCTATTGTTGTCGTATTGTGAATGTGCACTTAGTCCTTAATGCAATTATTTATATTATATGACACTAATGCGCATTGGTTCGGATTCTATGCATCCCATACTACATAGGTCCAAGAGCAAGCCCTTAATTGTTCTTCATCTTGTAGGGTTCAATCCCTCGCCATGACTTAATCTACTACTGTAACTACGGTAAGTATCCTAGATGTTTTCTGACCTACGAACTCATGTCTAGGCACCCTGGAGGGAATCCCAACGCACTGACATATGTCTCTTCATGTAGGCATCCTGTGGTAATTCAGCTTCTACCATATACATGACACCACCCGCAGTCATCAAACACCCCACGAGCGTCGCCACCAGGACGGTACTCTGGAGCAGTATCCATGCCCTATCATGACTCATCATGGGACATCCTGTGAACACTCTCATGCCGCCAATCCAATGGCCCTCATACTCAATGTTTTTCTCTTACTTTCATCACATCTCCACTATGCATCTATTCCTTAGTTTTATTGAATCATGAATAAAATCAACTCATAGAGTGTAGCACTTCCACTATACCGGTCTTATTCATTTAATTCACATGACCCAAACATTGGTCTTCTCATTTCAAAATTTCATTTTCTCATTTCTTTCATTGCCGGTATAAGGCTTGGATATACCCTAATTCTCAATTTCAACTCATAATTACCATGTCATACTCATAAGAACTTTTCATGATTAATCACAATTCATATTTCAATAGTATAGTATTCATGTATCCACATCTTTCATAATTCATCACAATCAATAATTCAATTTCGTGTGCAATCTATGTGCAAGAATAAATTTCACTTAACAGTCACCAACAATTTCATATATTCCACAAATCTATAATTCACAAATTCACAATTTTACTACAACACATTTTTCTATAATTCCATTTAATCACGCTAGTCACAAACTTCAAAAATTCATCTTTTATAACTCAAAATTTTCATTTTTATTTTTCTTTCATTTAAAAGAGTAATTTAATTTCAAAATGAGTCATTCCTTGCAAAAACCTCAATTTCTTATTCACACTTCTTCAAAAGTTGTATCAATATTTCCTAATAAGTTCTAATAATTTTATCCAGTAATTAAAACATATTTTCCCAATTTTTATTCTATTTTTAAAATTCAATTTAATCCAAAATTCTCAAAAAAAAAACATTTTTTTTCTAAACTCAAACCCAACCGAGATTCGAACCCACAACCAGCGGCGAAACAGACAGCGCACAGACCAACGCGCCAAAGCCGCCCATCGATTTAACTAGGGGTTAAAGTCCCTATATTTTCAGTTCTCGGTGATTTGGATTTTTAACAAAAACGAAAAAATAAAACACAGCTTCGGGGTATCGAACTCAAGACCTCTGACCACTGTAGCGAACCCAAGTCTCTTCCGTCCAGTTGGTCTAAGTGGACATATCGATTAGAAGGTATTTAAAATAGGTTATGATCTTAATTCGCTGTTCAAAGTTATACTTCAAAATTTCTCAAAAACGAATTTGTCTCCTTTTCTCCTCTTTTGAAAACACAAATGTCCAGAATAAAAAAATACATTTAATTTAACAATAACCAGTATTTTTAATGGTATTTTTCCCTCTTATAAAACATATATTTAGCCTTAATTTGTATTTTATAATACTATTTCGACATTTGAAAACTAACACATATTTGTTCATAAATAAAGATGATTTCTCACACAAAATTCACCACTATAATGTTTTGACAACTATGATATTTTTAGAGCACAAAAAAAAAAATCTTTATAAGTGAATAAAACCTCTATTTTTATCAATTAGTCTACACATGAAGCATTCGATTATTTGTTTGCCAAAAATACATTCTTTTCATTTATTCTAATTTTCACATGGCATATATAGCAATGGGGAATTTCATTACATCTATTAGCAAGCATTTCTTAGCAAATTATTCTATCAATTCATCTTTAACACATCATTCTACTTTAGCATTTTAATCCATAAACATGATTCTAACTTCTTACTAGTGAATTTCACATAATTGCAATTAAAGCATAATTAGCATGCATTCTAAAGTTATAAACAATGAGAACATACACTTCCACTTATATTAAATGAATCTAACCATCACAATAACACCCATTTACTAGTTTATCAATTTCTACTCTAAATAGGCAACATGTATTTCATCTCAACTAATTACCTTTTAATAACAAATTCAATTTATTCCTAACATGATTTCTACTTTAGAAGTCATGAGAAACACCCACCTTTTTGAAGAAAACCAATAAGAAAATCTCCTAGAGCCTCCTAGAATGCGAGAGAGTGCCTTCTCCTCCTAGATTGCGATGCATGATCTCCTTCTCCTTGCTCCCTTGCAAAAACCGAGAGCTCCAAGTGGTGATGATGGCTGGCCTCTAATGGGGAACACACACACATACACTCACACTCACACACTAATATATATCTCCTATATAATGCTTTCTTCTTTCAATAGATTATTAGTGAAGAATACAAGTAGATAGGGGGGGTATTTATACTAATCCTAGGTTAGATTAGAGGGCTAGGATTTATTGGATAGTTATAGGATGAATGGCTAGGATAGGAGTAGGAGTTATAGCAACTACCCATACACTAAGTAACCACCCATGCACACTCACCCACACTCCCATCACTCCAAGCACAAACCGGCCCAAAAGGTGTGCATTGCACACTACGTGCATGCACGTGCCACCTAGTCCCCTATGTAGAAGTTTGTACAATTTTAATTAATCAAATTATTCACATTTTGTATCTACATGACCAGTGTGGCCATTTAATTGATTAATTAAATTAGTGGGCTTCATAAATAGTGGGCTTAGGCTTGTGGGCCAAAACAACAAATTAAAATTAATAGAAGTGGGCTAAAACAATTAATTAGTGTTTTAGGCTTTTGGAAAATAGGCATTTTTTTGAAAAATAAAGGAAAATAATTGGTCATACAAAATGAGATTTTATATAAAATAAATAGATAATATACGCATGAAGTTTGCACGTGCACAACGCGTGAAAAAAAAATATTTTTATTAAAATGAAATTTTAGGGTATTACAACATTCCCTCCTTAGAATAGTTCCATCCCCGGAACTACAATTAATGAGTGAGAAAACAAAACACAAGAAGAAAAATACAATCGAGCAAATAGCTCTGGATGATCCTTCATCATCCTCTCCTCAGATTCCCAAGTAGCCTCTTCAACCAATTGGTTTCTCCAGACTACCTTGACCATCGGTATTGTCTTATTCCTCAAGATTTTCTCCCGAGGATCAATAATCTCAACTGGAAGCTCAATGTAATTCAGATCCAACTGCAAATCCTCTGGCACTTCGGGCAAATGGTGACTAGGATCTGGAATGTTACCTCTCAGCATAGACACGTGAAAGACATTGTACACCTGAGATAACTCTTCCGGTAACTCAAACCGGTAAGAAGTTTTTCCGATTCTTTTCAATATCTTATACGGGCCTATGAACCTCGGGGCTAACTTTCCACCCTTGCCGAATCGGATTATGCCTTTGCTGGGAGATACCTTCAGAAAGACAAAGTCACCAACCTCTAACTCAAGGTCCCTCCTCCGATTGTCTGCATAGCTCTTCTGCCTACTCTGAGCATCCACCAACCTCTTCCTGATCAGATCAATCTTTTCAGAGGTCTGATACACAATCTTAGGCCCAAACATCTGATGCTCCCCAACTTCAAACCAACAGACAGGCGTCCTGTGCTTCCTGCCATACAGAGCTTCGTACGGCGCCATCCCAATGCTAGTCTGAAAACTGTTATTATAGCCAAACTTCACCAAAGGTAAATGCCTTTTCCAACTGCCTCCAAAGCCTAGTACACAACACCTAAGCATGTCCTCAAGAATACGGTTGACTCTCTCGGTCTGCCCATTGGTCTGGGGGTGAAAAGCAGTGCTGAAATCTATCTTGGTACCCAAAGCTGTCTGAAGACTCCTCCAGAAATGCGAAGTAAACCTCGCATCTCGATCAGACACAATGGTCAATGGAACACCATGAAGCCTGACGATCTCACCAACATACATCTCAGCTAACTTGTCCATCGAAGCAGTGAGTTTCATCGCCAAGAAGTGAGCGGACTTGGTTAGTCGATCGACTATGACCCAAATCGCATCATTGCCCTTAGGACTCTTAGGCAAACCCGTGATGAAATCCATACTGATGTTATCCCACTTCCATTCCGGAATAGGTAACAGTTGCAATAGACCTCCAGGTTTCTGATTCTCGGCTTTGACTTGTTGACAAATCTCACACCTCGACACAAATTCAGCCACATCCCACTTCAAATCTGACCACTAGAAATGCTGTTTAATGTCGTTATAAATCTTTGTACTTCCAGGATGTACTGACAAAAGAGTAGCATGGGCCTCCTGAAGAAGACTTTCTTTCAAGTTCGATTGATCCGGAACACACAGGCTCTCAGCAAACCACAGCACTTCATCCCTAATTTGAAATCGAGCAACTCGCCAGCACCAACCTGCTCTATCATCTTCTGAATCTCTGCATCTTCCTTCTGACTTGCAATAATCCTTCCATTCAGCATTGGTTGAAGCCTCAACTGAGCTAAAGATGATCCCAAGCCTTGCAGAACAACTTCAATTCCAGCCCGATCCAACTCCTCTGCCAGCTGCTTCTGAGTTGTAATCAAACTCGCCAGACTGCTCTTGCGGCTAAGTGCATTAGCAACAACATTAGCCTTCCCAGGATGATACTTAATCTCCGGACGAATGTCCTCAAATATCTCCAGCCATCTCCTTTGCCTCAGGTTCAGATCCTTCTGCTGATAGTTATACTTCAAGCTTTTATGGTCTGTGTACATGTTCAGCTTCTCGCCATACACATAAATTCCTCTATTGCTTTAAGACGAAGATAATCGCAGCCAGCTCTAGATCATGCGTCGGATATTCTTCTCATGCGGTCTTAGTTGCCTAGACCCATAAGCGATTACTTTTCCTTCTTGCATTAAGACACAACCGATCCCACGATGTGAAGCATCGTTGTAGACATCATATTTGACACCTGCTCTAGGCAAAGCCAAAATGGGTGTAGTAGTCAGCCTCTCTTTCAACTCCTGAAAGCTTGCTTCGCACTGCTCAGTCCACTTAAAGTTCACATTCTTCTTGGTCAAACCAGTGAGCGGCACGGCTATCTGAGCGTAGCCCTGGATAAACCTCCTATAATATCCAGTTAGGCCAAGGAAACTCCTGATTTCCTTCACTGTAGTAAGTCTTGCCCAATCTCTCACTACCTCTATCTTCTGAGGATCAGTTGCCACTCCCTCCTTAGAAAGGATGTGACCTAGGAATGCCACTTCAGATTTCCAGAAATCACACTTGGACAACTTGGCATACAACTCCTGCTCCTGAAGCTTCCTCAAAACTGTTGCCAGATGCTCCATGTGCTTCTCCTCCGACTTGGAGTACACGAGAATATCGTCGATAAATACCACGACGAAAGAATCAATGAACGGCCCTAGAACTCTGTTTATCGTGTCCATGAAGATTGCAGGCGCATTCGTCACTCCAAACGGCATAACTAAGAATTCGTAATGCCCGTGTCGAGTTTTGAACGCAGTCTTATGCACATCTTCAGCTTTCACTCGAACTTGATGATATCCTGATCGAAGATCTATTTTGGAGAAAACTGCAACTCCTTGTAGACGATCGAACAAGTCATCAATTCCCGAAATAGGATATTTATTATGAACAGTGACCTTATTCAGCTCTCGATAATCGATGTACATCCTCATCGAACCATCCTTCTTCTTTACCAAAAGTACTGGTGCTCCCCAAGGTGACGCACTAGGTTGAATAAAGCCCTTCTCCAACAGTTCCTCAATCTGCCGTTTGATCTCATCCTGCTCCACAGGCGCCATCCTATACGGTGCCTTGAAAATAGGTGCACTCCCTGGTTAAATAGTGATGCTAAACTCCACATCACGATGCGGGGGTAATCCAGGCAAATCTTCCAAGAACACAATCGGATAATCCTGAACCACAGGAATCTGCTGCACCTCTGCATGAATCCCTCTTTTCTGGCTGATAGCAGCAACCAAATCTGAACATCTTCTCTTCCCTCTTTTCTGGTTGATAGCAGTAACCAAATCTGAACATCTTCTCTTCCCTTGGAAAGTGACTTCAGGTCCACCTGGAGCCTTCACTGTTACTGTCTTGGTCTTGCACTTGATGTTCGCACTGTACACCGACATCCAATCAATGCCAATGATAACATCGACTCCCAAAACATTCAGCTCGATCAGATCGATCCCGAAAATTTGATCTTCAATTACAATCTCGCAGTCAGCATAGTACCGATCAGTGGTTAGAGTCTCTCCTGATGGAGTAGCTACTGCTAAAACCTTGCCTGGAAATATCTTCGGTTTGACTCCCAGAACTTTAGCAAATTTAGGTGAACGAAAGTGTGAGAGGACCCAGTATCGAACAAAACAACAGCTTTCTTTCCATTCAAAATAAGTTCTCCTGTTACATAACACTCACTCGTCATATAACAGTTCACTAATTAACAGGAAAAAGAGACAACAGAAAACACTCCTAAACATTCTCCCTCGTACCAGTGATGACGTGATCCACCTCATCAGTGTTAGCTTCAATCAAGGCAAATACTCGCCCCTGCTGGTACGGCTTCTTCCCGGTCTGCTAGTTGGTCCATTGCGGATGACATCCTGTAGTTTGGGGTAGTGAGACTTGTAGTGGCCTGTCTCTCCACAGTTGAAACAAGTCACTGGAGGTCTCGCCTAAGTATTTCCGGGTCTTCCTACCACTTGAACAGCGTTCGCACCCATAGGCCTGAACCTTTGAGCTGGTGGCTGCCCCCTGACATTGCCAGCAACTGCGGGCCTCTTTCCTGCATTCCAGTTGTTCCTTCTATTCTGAACAGCGTGGAACTGCTCCATGTCCACCTCTGTGGCTGCCACTTGTTTGACCAGCTTGTCAAACCTCCTGATACCGAGGGGTATCATCCTGGACCTCAAGCTCGGCCTCAATCCATTCTCGAATTTACGAGACTTCTTCACCTCATCCATCACCAATTTGGGAGAATACCTTGAGAGCTGAGTGAATCTGGTCTCATACTCCATAACCGACATGCCGCCCTGCTGCAGTGAAAGAAACTCCATGACCTTCTTCTCCTGGACGTCTGAGGGAAAGTAATGACTGTGAAACTCCTCCAAGAATTCCTCCCAGCCAAGAGCCAAGCCTCCCATCGTCTGCTTCATCGACTGCCACCACACAGCCGCATCCTTTTCGAATTGCAGAGTCGCTAACTTCACCTTACTGCCCTCCGGGGTCTCCAGGACTTCGAGAATAGTCTCTACCTGACGGATCCAATTGTCAGTCGTGTCAGGGTCTGACTTTCCCTCAAATACCGGTGTTTTCATCCGTTTAAATGATTCCACGAGTTTGATTACTTCGGGTACTGGATTCGTAGGCACCCTTCCTTGGTTCTGATTCATGGCCACGGCATTGAGTGTCTGATAGACCCTCGCTAGTTTTGTTTCCAAGTCCAGACCTTCACCGTTACGAGCTCGTCTTCCAGCCATATTCTGAGGCAAAAGATTCATTAAATTCGAAATATGAAACATGAACTTTTAAATTAACATTTCCATTTTATTAAATTTCAAACTTTATACATTCGAATTTAAAACATTTATGACATCAAAATGAAAGCAGTAATGATACAATGGTCTAATTCCTACGGTTCCTCTTGGCTTCACGAAGCTCTCCCCGTAGTTCCTCCACTTCCTCCTTCAGTACATCGGTCATGTTTTTCCTCTTCTCGAGTTCCCATACACGATGACTGAGAACTGCAAAATCATCCTTGCGCTTTGCTAGTTGAGCCTCCAATAGTCCGACTCTCTCCCGCAGAGTTTCTACCTACCTCTGAAGAGATATCACAAGACTACTTGCAACTGGTTCTTCTTCTTCGTCAGAAGAGTCATCAGATGAGTCCGGAGGTAGAGTGATCTCTCGGGACTCAGGCCATTCCTCTTCCACTTCTTCGGGATCTTCCTCGTCTGAATCAGCTTATCCGGGGTAGTAATCTTCCTCAATGATATGCCAATTGTCATCTCCAGCTGGGTCGAAGTGATTAGCCATCTCAAAAAAAGGGAGGAAGAAGCATAAGTCATAGAGAAACACAAATGTAAGTGGCTTACATTTAAATCTCTAGACTCAACACACACTCTAATGTCCACTTCTAGGGTGTCGTTCCTTATAAATTTGTACTACTTGGAAGCGTGCTCTGATACCACTCTGTAACACCCTGAATTCCAAAATACAACTGAATTCGAGTTCCACAGGATCTTTACACTTCTTTCGTACAATTTTACAAGGAAATAAAAACTTTCTTTCATCAGAGTTACATTTACACTTGTACATTATCATAGCGGGAGCAATATTACAATAAATTACATTAAACAATATTTAAACTCAATCCTGCGCAGCATGTATGCTTCAATTGTCAAGCATCTTTACCTGCAGATAAAACTGTGGGCACGTCAGTTCATTCAACTGACGAAATATTATACACGGCCATCCTCTCTATGCCGGAAACAGTATAATGATTCTCATTTCTTAACAAACACAAACTTGTCACAACAAAGCTAAAGGGACTATCCTATTATTGTCGTGTTGTGAATGTGCACTTAGTCCTTAATGCAATTATTTATATTATATGATACTAACGCGCACTTGTTCAGATTCTATGCATCCCATACTACATAGGTCCGAGGGCAAGCCCTTAATCGTTCTTCATCTTGTAGGGTTCAATCCCTAGCCATGACTTAATCTACTACTGTAACTACGGTAAGTATTCTAGATGTTTTCTGACCTACGAACTCATGTCTAGGCACCCTGGAGGGAATCCCAACACACTGACACATGACTCATCATGCAGGCATCCTGTGGTAATTCAGCTCCTACCATAGACATGACACCACCTGCAGTCGTCAAACATCCCACGAGCGTTGCCACCGGGATGATACTCTGGAGCAGTATCCACGTCTTATCATGACTCATCATGGGACATCCTATGAATACTCTCACGTCGCCAATCCAATGGCCCTCATACTCAATGCTTTTCTCTTACTTTCATCACATCTCCACTATGCATCTAATCCTTAGTTTAATTGAATCATGAATAAAATCAACTCTTAGAGTGTAGCACTTCCACTATACCGGTCTTATTCATTTAATTCACATGACCCAAACATTGGTCTTCACATTTCTTTCATTGCCGGTATAAGGCTTGGATATACCATAATTCTCAATTTCAACTCATAATTACAATATCATACTCATAAGATCTTTTCATGATTAATCACAATTCATATTTCAATAGTATAGTATTCATGTATCCACATCTTTCATAATTCATCACAATCAATAATTCAATTTCGCGTGCAATCCATGTGCAAGAATAAATTTCACTTAATAGTCACCAACAATTTCATATATTCCACAAATCTATTATTCACAAATTCACAATTTTACTACAACACATTTTTCTATAATTCCATTTAATCACGCTAGTCACAAACTTCAAAAATTCATCTTTTATAACTCAAAAATTTCATTTTTATTTTTCTTTCGTTTAAAAGAGTAATTTAATTTCTAAATGAATCATTCCTTGCAAAAACCTCAATTTCTTATTCACACTTCTTCAAAAGTTGTATAAATATTTCCTAATAAGTTCTAATAATTTTTCCAGTAATTAAAACACATTTTCCCAATTTTTATTCTATTTTAAAAATTCAATTTAATCCAAAATTCTCACGCCGCCAATCCAATGGCCCTCATACTCAATGTTTTTCTCTTACTTTCATCACATCTCCACTATCCATGTAATCCTTAGTTTAATTGAATCATGAATAAAATTAACTCTTAGAGTGTAGTACTTCCACTATACCGGTCTTATTCATTTAATTCACATGACCCAAACATTGGTCTTCTCATTTCAAAATATCATTTTCTCATTTCTTTCATTGCCGGTATAAGGCTTGGATATACCCTAATTCTCAATTTCAACTCATAATTACAATGTCATACTCATAAGATCTTTTCATGATTAATCACAATTCATATTTCAATAGCATAGTATTCATGTATCCACATCTTTCATAATTCATCACAATCAATAATTCAATTTCGCGTGCAATCCATGTGAAAGAATAAATTTTACTTAATAGTCACCAACAATTTCATATATTCCACAAATCTATTATTAACAAATTCACAATTTTACTACAACACATTTTTCTATAATTTCATTTAATCACGCCAGTCACAAACTTCAAAAATTCATCTTTTATAACTCAAAATTTTCATTTTTATTTTACTTTCGTTTAAAAGAGTAATTTAATTTCAAAATGAGTCATTCCTTGCAAAAATCTCAATTTCTTATTCACACTTCTTCGAAAGTTGTATAAATATTTCCTAATAAGTTCTAATAATTTTTCCAGTAATTAAAACAGATTTTCCCAATTTTTATTCTATTTTAAAAATTCAATTTAATCCGAAATTCTCAAAAAAAACAATTTTTTGTCCAAACTCAAACCCCACCAAGATTTGAACCCACAACCAGCGGCGAAACAGACAGCACACAGACCAACGCGCCAAAGCCGCCCATCGATTTAACTAAGGGGTTAAAGTCCCTATATGTTCAGTTTTCGGTGATTTGGATTTTTAACAAAAATGACAAAATAAAACAAAGCTTCGGGGTATCGAACTCAAGACCTCTGACCACTGTAGCGAACCCAAGTCTCTTCCGACCAGTTGGTCTAAGTGGACATATCGATTAGAAGGTATTTAAAATAGGTTTTGATCTTAATTCGCTGTTCAAAGTTGTACTTCAAAATTTCTCAAAAACGAATTTGTCTGCTTTTCTTCTCTTTTGAAAACAAAAATGTCCAGAATAAAAAAATACATTTAATTTAACAATAACCAGTATTTTTAATGGTATTTTTCCCTCTTATAAAACATATATTTAGCCTTAATTTGTATTTTATAATACTATTTCGACATTTGAAAACTAACACATATTTGTTCATAAATAAAGATGATTTCTCACACAAAATTCACCACTATAATATTTTGACAACTATGATATTTTTAGAGCACAAAAAAAAATCTTTATAAGTGAATAAAACCTCTATTTTTATCAATTAGTCTACACATGAAGCATTCGATTATTTGTTTGCCAAAAATACATTCTTTTCATTTATTCTAATTTTTACATGGCATATATAGCAATGGGGAATTTCATTACATCTATTAGCAAGCATTTCTTAGCAAATTATTCTATCAATTCATCTTTAACACATCATTCTACTTTAGCATTTTAATCAATAAACATGATTCTAACTTCTTACTAGTGAATTTCACATAATTGCAATTAAAGCATAATTAGCATGCATTCTAAAGTTATAAACAATGAGAACATACACTTCCACTTATATTAAATGAATCTAACCATCACAATAACACCCATTTACTAGTTTATCAATTTCTACTCTAAATAGGCAACATGTATTTCATCTCAACTAATTACCTTTTAATAACAAATTCAATTTATTCCTAACATGATTTCTACTTTAGAAGTCATGAGAAACACCCACCTTTTTGAAGAAAACCAATAAGAAAATCTCCTAGAGCCTCCTAGAATGCGAGAGAGTGCCTTCTCCTCCTAGATTGCGATGCATGATCTCCTTCTCCTTGCTCCCTTGCAAAAACCGAGAGCTCCAAGTGGTGATGATGGCCAGCCTCCAATGGGGAACACACACACATACACTCACACTCACACACTAATATATATCTCCTATATAATGCTTTCTTCTTTCAATAGATTATTAGTGTAGAATACAAGTAGATAGGGGAGGTATTTATACTAATCCTAGGATAGATTGGAAGGCTAGGATTTATTGGATAGTTATATGATGAATGGCTAGGATAGGAGTAGGAGTTATAGCAACTACCCATACACTAAGTAACCACCCATGCACACTCACCCACACTCCCATCACTCCAAGCACAAACCGGCCCAAAAGGTGTGCATTGCACACTACGTGCATGCACGTGCCACCTAGTCTCCTATGTAGAAGTTTTGTACAATTTTAATTAATCAAATTATTCACATTTTGTCTCTACATGATAAGTGTGGCCATTTAATTGATTAATTAAATTAGTGGACTTCATAAATAGTGGGCTTAGGCTTGTAGGCCAAAACAACAAATTAAAATTAATAGAAGTGGGCTAAAACAATTAATTAGTGTTTTAGGCTTTTGGAAAATAGGCATTTTTTGAAAAATAAAGGAAAATAATTGTTCATACAAAATGAGATTTTATATAAAATAAATAGATAATATACGCATGAAGTTTGCACGTGCACAACACGTGAAAAAAAAATATTTTTATTAAAATAAAATTTTAGGGTATTACATAAATTGTCTAAGTACAACCTAGTTAAAGGACTGCCAAGACTATCTTTTAAGAAAGATAAGTTATGTGATGCATGCCAACTAGAAAAACACGTCAAATCTACTTTTAAGACAAAAGAAATGATTTCTACTAGTAGGCCTCTCGAATTAATCCATATGGATTTATTTGGTTCTACTAGAGTCGCTTCTTTAAATAAAATTAGATATGTATTTGTTTTAGTAGATAATTTTCCAAGATTTACATGGGTTTTCTTTTTAAAACATAAATATGATGTTTTTGAATATTTTGCAAATTTTTGCAAACGAATTCAAAATAAAAAATCTTTAACCATAGTCACGATTAGAAGTGATCATGGTGGAGAATTTGAGAATGAAACATTTTCAGAATATTGCAACAAGAATGGTATAGCACATTCGTTTGCATTTCCTAGAGCTTCACCACAAAATAGAGTGGTCGAAAGAAAGAATAGGATATTGCAAGAATGTGCACGTACTGTGCTTGTTGATAACAATTTGCCTAAATACATCTGGGCTGAAGCTATTTCTACAGCAAGTTATATTTTAAATTGAATATTGATTAGGCCTAAGGTTAAGAAAACTTGTTATGAACTATTTTTTGAAAGAATTCCTAAAGTATCTTATTTTAAAGTATTTGGATGCAAGTGTTTCATTTTAAACACTGAAGATAATTTAGATAAATTTGATCTTAGATCTAATGAAGGTATCTTCATTGGATACTCAAATAGGAGTAAGGCATATAGAATTTTCAATAAGTCAACCTTGACTATTGAAGAATCTATGCATGTTTTATTTGATGAATCCTTGCCTTCATCTACTGTTATTGAAGATGATAAAATTGATTCATCACCTTTAAATAATGTTATTAAATCACTAGAGAAAATTACCCTAGACAAGTCGACTGATGTGAATCATTTGGCTGATGGACTTGTTAAGTCGACTGATCCTGTCGTGATGACTCAAACTTTACCAAAATCGTTTGTTGAAGTTAGAGATCATCCTCATGTCTTAATAATTGGTGACATCTCACGTGGTATTCAAACAAGATCTTATGTTAACATAATTTCTCATATGGCTTTCTTGTCGGATTTTGAACCGAAGAATATATAAGAAGCTTGTGAGAATGAATTTTGGATGAATGCCATGCAAGATGAATTAAACCAATTTATAAGAAATGATGTATGGGATTTAGTTCCACGACCTCCTGACCATACTATAATTGGTACCAAATGGGTATTCAAGAATAAGATAGATGAATTAGGACAAGTTGTTAGGAACAAGGCTAGGTTAGTTGCTTAAGGATATAATCGAGAAGAAGGAATCGATTTTGATGAAACATATACTCCTGTTGCTAGACTAGAATCAATTATGATCTTATTATATTTTACATGTTTTATGAATTTTACACTCTTCCAAATGGATGTCAAGAGTGCTTTTCTTAATGGTTTTATTAAGGAAGATGTTTATGTTAAGCAACCACCCGGTTTTGAACATGAACAATTCCCAAACCACATTTTTAAATTGAAAAATTCTTTATGTGGTCTTAAACAAGCACCTCGTGCTTGGTATGATCGGTTAAAAACTTTTATCTTAGAAACTGGTTTTGAGATAGGTAATGTAGATACTACATTATTTATTAGAAAAATAGAGACAGATATTCTAATCATACAAATATATGTCGATGACATAATTTTTGGTTCTACTAATAGTAATCTCTGTCAAGAGTTTGCTAATACCATGAAAAATGAGTTTGAGATGAGTCACATGGGTGAACTCAATTATTTCCTTGGACTACAAATAAAGCAGTCACAAAATGGTATATTTATTAATCAAGAAAAATATGCTAAGGAATTACTCAAACGGTTTGGCATGGATAACACTAGTAGTAAAACCACACCTATGACAAAGATGGTTTGGGTAAGAGTGTCGATCAAAAATTCTATCGAGATATGATTGGGTCACTTTTATATATAACTGCTAGTAGACCCGACATTATGTTTAGTGTATGTTTGTGTGCTAGATATCAGTCGAATCCCAAAAAATCTCACTTAAAAGCTGTGAAATGTATTTTAAGATACATTAAAGGCACATCTGGCTATGGTTTATTTTATCCATGCACCGATAATTTTCAACTTTTGTCGTATAGTGACGCTGATTTTGCTAGTAGTAAAACTGATCATAAAATTAATAGTGGAACTTGTCATTTTTTGGGACATTCTCTAGTATCTTGGTGCAGTAAAAAGCAAAATTTAGTATCCCTATCTACTACAGAAGCTGAATATATTGCTGCAAGTTTGGCTTGTGCCGAAATTTTGTGGATGAAACAAACTTTATTAGATTATGGTATTTCATTTTCAAAACTTGCTATAATGTGTGATAATACCAGTGCTATTAATTTATCTAAAAATCCAGTTCAACACTCACGTATGAAACATATTGATATTCGACATCATTTTCTACATGATCATGTTTTAAAGGGAGATATAACTTTGGATTTTATTTCTACTGATAAACAAGTAGCAGATATATTTAGCAAACCACTTAACGCGGACACTTTTATCAACTTTAGAAGAGTAGTAGGAATCTGCTGTTTTCATAACATTTCTTGAAAATATATTTTGTTTAAGTCGACTTAAACGTCTTTTTCAATCGACTTATAAAGTATTTTCGTTGTTCTTATTATTGCTGAATCTTGTGTTCTGAACAGTCGACTGTATACGTAACCAGTCAACTGAGAACAAGATTTTACTTGATATTTCTTTTGGTTCAATTTTTTTTCGACTAAGTCTACTTATCTTTAAAACCAGTTGACTGTCACGACATCAGTTTTTTTCTGATTCGAAACGACACACTTTTTGAGGTAATTTTCTTTATTTTTTTAACCCGTTGGCTGATCCCTAACCCTTGGTTCACTCCAGACTTGATCTCATCCCTCCATATCTTAGTAAAACCCTAGCTTTTACCCTCTTCTTTCACTTTCCCCTCTTTTCACTTTCTATCTCACAACAAGAAAACCAGTCAGCTGCACCCAATCTTGAAGATTTCGGTGCTTTGAAGCTCGAAGTTTGAAGATTTCATCCAAATATTGAGTACATTTCCCTTTTTGAAGTCTATTTCCGAGTTCTTTTGAAGCTTTGTGCTTCTCTCTGTCTCCATTGTTGGGTAAAATTTCTTGATTTCTCATTTTTTTCTTCTAGAGTTTCCCCACCTCCCCAAAGGGATAGAGGTTCCAATATTGCAGAAGGTTCATCTGCACAAAATTACCTTCAATATCTTAGGAATCCCAACCTAGTTGAGAAATTCTTTCTCATATATCAAATTGCTATATTTCCAGGGAGATTTGTCAATTTTCCTGATTTAGATAGGTTCCCCTTAGCCCCATTGTTTGAACAATGTGGGTTATTTGACTTGCTTTCTCTTCTCAATCAACCTTATTACTATCCACAACTTATCTGTTTGTTTTACACAAATATGTAGGTTTCCACCTCTGAGGATGGTAACGAAATATTTTTTACTACTACGGTAAAAAATATTCGTGTGAGTTGAACTTCTGAAAAATTGGGAATTATTTTGGGTATCCCATATGAAGGCTTAGATTTGGGTGAAATTGAAATGGATGATCAATCTATTTTTCAAAAATCTTTTTGCCTAATCGAGGTCCTCCAATGACCAACAAATCGATTACTCCTCTAGCCAAACTTGTTGCCCGAATATTGTCGTATAACATTATTCCAAAAACAGGTAGCTACGACTAATTCTCTTTTGAATTGCAACAAGCGGTGTATGCCATTTTTGGCAACATCCAAATAAATTGGAATCGAGTCATTTTCAATCGTCTCCATAAGGCTCACACCTCTTTCCTTCCTTTTGGTGCAATACTTACTCATGTCTTCAACTTCTATGAAGTTGATCTTACTTCTGAGTCTAGTGTTGTTACTCACTATGAGTCTTTTGATCGTGCGAGTTTGGCTCGTATGAAGATCCTTAACTCTCCTTCTCGGTCTCCTCAAAGGAATGTACCTCCTATTCCTTTAGCCACTTCTGGTTGTCGATCTTCTGCTTCTAGTTCTTCTCGTCCTAGAGCTGTCTTTGCTGATCCCGAGAGTCTTTATACTTCGGTAAATTATCTCATGGATCGTACCGATCTTATCCTTTCTAGACAGGATAATCTTGAGGCTAGTCTTGCTAACTTTACTCACTTGTTCACTCAACAATTTCCACAACCTCCTCCTGCCTCCACAGGTGATGACGACGAAGAAAATGAATAAACTTGATGTATTTTCTATTTTTTTTGTAATTTTTCATGTTTTATATATTTCACTTCTATGTAGTATTTGCAACCCTGTACTTCATTTTCTATGTATTAATTTGTTCTGGTTATGCAATGCCCCTCCTTCTATTTTTTTGTTTTTTGTTGTTTTTGTTGATGACAAAGGGGGAGAAAAGGCTTGTTTGTGGTGCACGTTTTGTCTTCTGCATGTTTTTGTGCATATTATTACTTGTATGCTTGTTGTACATTAGTTATAGGGAGCATACATGTTTATATTTTATATATCTTTCAATTTTGTCTGACTTCATGATATGTAATAGTTATTATTATAAGTTATTGTGTTGTCATCATCAAAAAGGAGGAGAATGTTGATTCTTGGTTTTGATGACTACAACACAATACAAAGTATGTCTGTAACATATCTCTTATAGAGTGTATCACAGTCAATACCAAAGGCAAAACAATCCAATGAAGCTTTCAAGAGTAATTGATCAAGCCACAAAGATTTAAGCTCAAGCCACATTGATCAAGCAAGCTTCAAGACAAAAAGACAAAAGCTCAAGCTCAAGTCAAAGATTCAAGTTCAAGACAAGAATCAAGTGCTTCAAAATGTTTTGTAAAAAGTATCTTGTAATATTGTAATTTTCATTCTTTGAGTCTTGGAAACTTGTAATAGCCTTGTCACACACACTCACACATACTTTAAATAATCTGAGTGTTTTAGAAAATTAAAAGGTCAAAACAAGCTTGAATAAGTTCAGCTGTTAAGTACCAGTCGACCATTCCTTGGAACCAGTCGACTGTCATAGTACAAAACTGTCTGAACTCATACAAGCTCTGGCTTGTCGACTCAATATGGCAACCCAGTCGACTGTTCAAGCCATTTCGATAGTTTTCTATTTTAAATTTTTTTTTCAAAATCAAATCTTCATACTGCCGTTGTATGGCAGTTGGGATTCAACCTCTCAACGTTCAAACGTCTCTAACTTTATAAAAAGAGTATAGAGATCATTTGGCAACGGTACACAACATTTCCAAGCATTTCTTTAAGTTTCAAGCCTTTTGTTTTCAACAAGAACATGTCTTTCAAAAGCATACAAACTCTAAGTCTTTGTTCTCTGAAATTCAGTCTAGTATAACATCGAATTCGTTTTAGACTGATTTCAGAAGTTAACCTAATAGCCACTATACAAAAGCACAAATCATAAACAAGGGTATAGGTTATTGTAAGCTCCTTTTGTTGTTGTTTTTCACTCTTGGGCTGTGAGAGTAGTCCTCTCGGTTGGAGAGTAGGGCTCTTGGTTGTAGAGTCGGTTTTTCACTCTTGGGTGTCGAGTGGGTTTGCTCTCTCTAGTGGTGAGAGTGGTCTACGGGTTTGACATAGTTGTTGTCAAAATACTGTAGGGTATTCTTGTACTTTTTCAAGAATAGTGGAAAATCTCAAGTAGGGTTGCTTGGGAACTGGATGTAGGTCGGGAGGACCGAACCAGGATACATCGCTGTGTATTCTGTGCTTGACTCTCTGTGGTGGTTGTATTTTCTCAACTTGCATTTCTATTTTTCTGTGTTTTATTCGTAAACTTGTCTGGTAAGTCGATTGAAGTTCTGCTATAAGTGACTGATCAGACTTGTATAAAATACTCTTCTTTTCTGATGCTACAGTCGAATGGATAGTACGCAAAGTTCAAGTTCTTAATTATTTTTTAAACAACACTATTCACCCCCCTCTAGTGTTATTTGCCTTGCCTACAGGATCCAACACACAAGAGCTTGAAGTACATTTATCGGCAGAAGGATTTAAATCTTTGGAAGAGAAGGTGGTTGGAGGTATTGGAAGACATTCGTTCTGAGATCAAGTATCATCCAAGCAAGGCGAATGTGGTCGCCGATGGGCTTAGTTGGAAGAGCAGTTTGTCAAGTTTGATCACTAATCAGAGAGAGTTGGCAGCAGAGTTGGATCTGGCAGGTATCGAGGTGGTGCTGCAGGGTTTGGGAGCACTTTTGTCTCTGTTGAGGTTGCAGCATTCTTTAGGGGAGCAGATTATGAAGGGTCAGAAATCAGATGCAGAGACTCAGAGGATGTTGCAGCAGATTTCCGAAGGCAAGTTATTAGAGTTCCGTGTCCAAGATGGAGTTCTATGGATAGGTGAGAGGTTGTATGTACCGGAGAATGCAGATTTAAGGGGGAGTATCTTACAGGAGGCACACATTACTTTGTTGTCAGTACATCCTGGAGGCACAAATATGTACAAGGACATCAAACAGCACTTTTGGTGGTCTGGTATGAAAAGGGATGTGGCAAACTTTGTGGCAAGGTGTCTAACTTGCCAGCAGATCAAAGCAGAGAATCAGAGGCCTAGAGGTTTGTTACAGCCATTGCCCATTCCGGAATGGAAGTGGAAGAATATTAGCATGGATTTCATCACAGGGTTGCCGAGGAGTCTGAGGGGCAATGACTCAATTTGGGTTATTGTAGACCATTTGACTAAGTCAGCTCACTTTTTGTCTATGAAGATTACTTGGTCGTTGGAGAAATTGGTAGAGCTATACATTGATGAGATTGTGAGACTTCATGGAGTTCTTGTGTCGATTTTTTCCGACAGGGATGCGAGGTTCACATCGAGGTTTTGGAAGGGCTTGCAAGCAGTTTTGGATACCAGAACCGAATTCAGTACTGCTTTCCATCTGCAGACCAATGGTCAGACTGAAAGAGTGAATCGGGTATTGGAGGATATGCTGAGGGCTTGTGTTATGAATTTTGGTGGCTATTGGGAGAGATACTTGGCATTTGTTGAGTTTGCTTATAACTACAGTTACCATGCGAGTATCGGGATGGCTCCATATGAAACTCTGTACGTGAGAAGTGCAGGACACCTGTTTGTTATTATGAAGTTGGTGAGAGGCAGATGTTTGGGCCTGAGATTGTGCAGCAGACATCGGAGAAGATCGAACTGATTCATAAGAGGTTGATTGAAGCTCAGAGTCGGCAGAATAGTTATGCAGACACTCGATGAAGGGACTTGGAGTTTGAGGTTGGGGATGCAGTCTTTCTTAAGGTGTCTCCGACTAAAGGAGTAATCAGGTTCGGGAAGCGAGGCAAGTTGGCACCAAGATACATTGGGTCATACAGGATTTTGGGGCGATTGGTAAAACAGCATATAAATTGGTGCTACCAGACGTATTGGCACAGGCACAGGATGTGTTCCATGTGTCGATGTTGAGGAAGTATGTGCCGGATCAGAATCATTAGTTGGCAGAAGTGCCTGAATGTCTACAACTGAACTTGAGTTACAAGGAGCGGCTTGTAGAGATTGTTGATCGTAGGGAGACGGTGTTAAGGAATAGGGTGATACCTATGGTCAAGGTATTGTGGAGGAACCAGCAGTGTGAAGAAGCTACTTGGGAGCCGGAGGATCGCATGCATAAGGATTTTCCTGAGCTCTTTGTATGATTGTATTCTTTTGGTTAAATTATATTCTCTTGTATGACTGTATTCTTTAAACTATTTTTCCATTTATGTGATTGCACTTTCTTTTGCTTATATCGTTTGGTCCGTATTAGTAGTAGTTCTGAGGACAGAAATATTCTAATGAGGGAGTAGTGTAACACCCTAGATTTTTAAATAATTTTTTGGGATTAATAAATGAATTAAAGTGATTTTTGGTGATTTAATAAACATATTTCTGAAATTTTTCTTTTACACGTGCAAAATACGTTCAAATATTTTCTTGGGAAGTTCAAAATCAAAAATTATTTTAGGGAAACCTAATTTTTTTTTGTATATATTATTTATGAATTTTCTGGAATTTTCTGATATTTATTTGGCATATTTGCAAATATTACAAAAAGAGGGGCTTTTGTGCAAAATTATCCCTTGTTGTAAAAACTACAGAATTTCGGTTTTTTGGGCTGAGCATGATGGCTAGCCAACTCAGAGGTTAAAGAGTTTACTTCTTATTCTAATAGATTTGGTTTATTTCGCAAATTTTCTAAAGAAGGTTTTTTTTGCAAAATTACCACTTAGAGGCAAAAATTACAAAATTCGTTTTTCTGGGTTTGAAAACATTGCTGGCCAGATCTAGGTAGTTATTTTTTATTTTAAATCTCAATTGGATTGGTTAATCTAATTTCCTAGTATACGGATTTATATATGTAAAGATATATTCTAAATGGATATTTTGTAAAATCTTCTCAAAACCCTAGAACTCCAGATTTCGGTCTATATTAGGGCTACTACAGCCACCCCCCTCCTCTGCAAACACAAAAGACTATTTTATTATTGGTTTTCTTGGTATTTCGAAGCGAGGATCTTAGATTTTTGCGGAAGGAATGACTTTTCTTAATTCTTTATTATCTTCGCTTGATTCTTCAATATGGTGAATGACATGTGTTTATTTTCTTATTGTTCTACGCTTGTTGTACGTGATGATTTGTCTATTAGAATGCATGATAGATGATGGTATGATGATATGATGAAATTATTGATGGATGGATGAATAAAAATAGAACTTTTCATGAAAACTATGAATTGATGATTTAAAATTTTATATAGATGACTTGAGATTGTTCAGAACCTTATAGAATTCATGGGTAGGTTTCTTTCTTTCATATGCATACTGATTTGACCGTTTATGATCAATTGTATGATGTATAATGCACAAAATTAATTAAAGAGGGGTCCTTACTGTGTATGCATGTATATATACAATGTTAGATGTTTTGATGAAGAAAAGTATACTAATGCATGTTATAATTGCATATAATCATGGGCAAATCAATCTAACTAGTTATATATGTGTATAACAAGTTGAAAAGTGGTTTTTGGAATCAAAATATCAAATCTTGAAGTGAAAAGGGGGGGTTTGAAATTTTGGGTCTGATGGTGTTCAACCGAAATTTTTTTTATTTTTTTATTTTTATGTTTTATGAAGTTTTCGGATTGGATCTTGAGTTGTTTTGATACTGAGATTGATTTGAACAATATACTACTTATATACAACATTTTCTTGATGTTTCCGATGCATAAATACACCCTACATATATACATACCTTTACTTTTACTAATGTGAAGAGGTTTTGATGAAAATTTCTCTTTTATAAATTTGATGAGATTTTGATTAGATTTATAAACTCCAGTATTTTAGAAAAATTGTATTTGATCATCTCAGAAATTTTATTTTACAAATTTATGATTTTACAAAGATTAAATCATGTATCAGATAGAAAGTGCACGAAAATTAAAGTGGACTATTTTGAACATGTCAGTCGACCACCTAAGAACAACATTGGGATCGATGGTCGACTGTCAATTCTTTACTTTTGGGATTTTTAGCTTGACAGTCGACCGTCGCTTTTGAACTGGTTTTGACAGCCGACCGTCAGCAGTGTTGCCGAGTGTTTTGTGGAGTTTTCGTCGTTTTCTTGAACGATTATTTCTTCGAACTTATGGATTATTGATCTACTGTTTTAGATTATGTTTTTACTACAGATTATTGTATTTTACAGAGAGTTATATTTTGATTATAATAGAGTTTAAATTTGTATTCCTATGACTTTATAATGTGAAATATATACGGTTTTCGAACGAATTGATGTTTTGTGATTTTCTACGACTTCAAAATATGAAGCTCGGTTATTTGGGGGATTTTGTATCTTATTTCAGTTCTGAAAATTGTGAGTATATTGGATAAATTTGGGTTTTGTTGATTTGAAAGTAGTTTGCTTAATATCAACATTTTGATGACGAAATTAAGAGTTTTAATGAAAGATTTTGTGTTGATATTTGAATTGTGAGTCTTTAGGAGTTGAGTGGGATTCCTGTAAACCGGCAGATGAGATTTTATGGATTTTGACCAGTTGGGTCTTGGGGTTGTTTTGTTGGAATTAAGTCCGACAGGATACACTAACTCTAGAGAGGAGAAAATTTGTGTTTTAATAATAATCAACCTAAGGACAGACACTAATGGAGATGTGATGGAACTTGGGAAATGTAAGTATATGCTCCAGGGGTTAGTCAACCGGATGCGTTCCAAGACTGTATATTGTTTTGTCCTGAGAGGACAGTTGGTATGTTCGCGTGTCAAGGGTCGGCCTATGCTTACATGATGCTTACGCGTCGAGGGTTGTCAGGCATATTCGCGGAATAATCTAGATCTTGTTTCTATCACCGTAATAGGATTAGTTGCATAACGAGGGATTAAACCATATAAGTGGAGAACGATAAGGGCTTGCACCGGACCTATCTAGTATCGAATGCATAGAATCTGACAAGTATGCATTAGAGAGTATTCATACTGCATTTGTGTTTTCTTGACTTGTTTTATGCATGTTTGTTTTCTGTTTTCCTACACTCGACACTTAGTCAAGTTTCACTAAATATTTTCATGCTTTATTTATTGTTATTTCATATTCCATTCATTACTACTATTGGCATGTGCTGATTATGACTTTATTCTTTATATTTTATTTATGTTGCATTTCTTTTGATGTCACTTACACAGTTATGGCTGACCCCTATAGTTTTGGGGGTTAGGATTATCTCTAGCCTCATGTTTTATAGGTAGGTACATATAGCTTGGGATTTGAATGCATGTGGTAGAATGATAATGTGTCTTATTCAATTTGTAAAAGAATGTATTGTAAAAGAAAGAAATTGTAATTCAAGGTGTTTGTTTTCCACTGCGCTTTGTAAAGAATTGGTGTAATAAAAGTTGAAAATTTTATCTGTGTTTGGCTATGTTTACTGTTACATTGAGGTGGATGCTGGAAATCATGCCACGTATTTCTGAGATATTATATTGAAAATTCGGGGCGCTACATTCTCGTCATGTTTGTCGTCTATATCGAGCTATTTATCGTACTAAACAGGCTCCTCGAGTCTGAATTGAGTGCTTTCGACATGTCATCACACAGACGAGTATCAGTTAGAGCTCACAGGATCACTCTATGTTTATGCAGTTATCATCGCAGGGAGGGTACATCTATTGCTTTATATTGATGATATGATTATTACAGGGGACGCCTTGGCATTCATTACATATACTCAGAGATACCTTCATCAGTAGTTTCACATGAAAGATCTTGGTAGGCTACGTTATTTTCTGGGGTTTAGGGATTGCCCATACTCCTCGAGGGATACTCGTTTCTCAGAAGAAATACACATCTGATATTATTTCTACTGCAGCTTTATCTGACAGTCGGTCCATTGATATTCCCTTAGAGCTTCATTTGAAGCTTCGTCCCACAGATGGTGAGCTCCTCTCCAATCCCACTAGATACATGCAAATTATTAGATAGCTTGTCTATTTATGCATGACCAGACCCGATATTGCTCATGCAGTCAGTATTGTCAGCCAGTTTGTTTTAGCTCCTCGATCAATTTACTACAGTGCTCTTCTTCGGATTCTCAGATATCTTTAAGGCACTATCACTATCTCATTATTCATGCCCTCTACATCTAGACTGGAGCTTCGTAAATATTCTAATTTAAATTGGGCAGGGGATCTTACTACCATACGGTTTACCACAAGTTTTTGTATCTTTTTTGGTGATTCGTTGATCTCATGGCAAAGCAAGAAACAAGCAGTTATTGCAACTTCTTCCACATAGAGAGATTGTTCATGTTCAGGTGGCTATTATCAGATATGGGTGTGACCCTTATAAGAGCCACTCCTCCTTCTTGTGACAACCAGAGTGTTATACATATTACAAGCAACCCGGTATTTTATGAGCGAACGAAGCACATAGAGATTGATTGTCACTTCGTACGTTAGCATTTTGAGGCAGGGATAATTTCACTTCATTGTGTGACTTCTTCAGAGTAGATAGCCGACTTCTTCACGAAATCCCACACTGTCCAAAGATTTTGACACTTGGTGGAAAAATTCACATTGGTTGATCCACCGTGAGTTTCAGAGGTGGTGGTAGATATTTTGTTAGATACATATGACTGAGATTGTACTTGTACCCATATATATACTGGTCTTAGTGTCAAATAATATCCATTCGTCTTTTCTCCCAATCTCACTCTGTTAACCTAACAACTACCTTTCATGG
Organism: Hemerocallis citrina; assembly: GCA_017893485.1. Lineage (NCBI taxonomy): Eukaryota > Viridiplantae > Streptophyta > Magnoliopsida > Asparagales > Asphodelaceae > Hemerocallis > Hemerocallis citrina. Next base: position 115,386,381 of record CM030363.1, read on the forward strand.
AGGTCATTATATTGTTATAGAGAGATCTAGAGAAACCTTATATTGTAGTCTTGATCAAACACCGTCCCATAAACCCTAAAGAGCAAGTCACCACGATCTTACTTGGAGAAACTGGGCTCAAACAATCCACCAAAATCATGCCCAAATAGCTGATGTCGTCGCTTGCGGTCGACTGCTCAGTCGACCACACTTGAAGTCGAGCTCCACTCTGCCTGGTTGCAATCGACTATAATAATAGTAGTCAACTGTAACCCCTTCTCAGCCAGAAACAACAACTCCTCTGCTCCATTTTCGCTCAAACCTCTTCTCGCTTCGCTTTAATCTCTTCATATCGAACTTAGTATGCAAGACATATACTCAACGCCGAAGGCATAAATTACAATAAGTATTATGCTCCTAGCTGAAGATATGCTTGTTATTTAGTATGAATTTAATTTATGTGTAAAAGGAAGGAACATCATTGTAGCGCATGCTATCATCCTATGCCTTCATTGGCTTTTATGTTCATGCCTAAATCAAAAGATGGTAGGGTCAAAATTTTGTTCTCCAATTTGATGGACATGGATATCGGCTTATGACTGAAGGTTTTTAATGTTCCTTAGAAACATTTTCTCTTTTCTTTTTTTCTCAAGCAAAATAACAAAGCCAAGTTCTCAGTATTTGGAGAAGGGAAAACGTTTTGAGGTTGGAGTAGGTAAAATTTATGAATATTAGAGACTCATCATTCTGATAATATGGCTAGAATACGTCTTGATGTAATACCTGTCTAGTCTAGAAGTTACAGTTCTTGACTTCTCACATGGCAAACTTTTGCCAATGTGCCTGACTGTAAAGATTGTGTGCTTGTTCTTTGATGCTTCATAGCATTTTGTGTATTCAACGGTCACATATATTATTTTTGTTTTAAATTTTGCCTCCTCTCTTATGTATACGGATTGCTCCACTCAATTCTAGTTGGTTATTATAAAAAGGCTATCCTTTCCTGTCATTTTCAGGAATAACTCTGGAATGACATCTGCTGCGGAATGCATTACTAATAAATCTCTTAGTAGGACTCGTCAATTGATGGTTCAGGCGGGTTTAGGAGTGTGGGACTTTATTCAATTGCGATTTATCTTATTCGTGGAATAAATGATCTTCTGGTTTTGACTTGTGATGTTGTGCAGGAGGTTGAAAGAAGCGCAAATACGTTAATGTCTTTTGGTATGCCATTCATGCCTTGTTGTCCACAAAGCAACTAACGGTTACTGTTATATATGATTGTGCTATCTTGCTATAGTGGGTATTTGTTCTTAATTGTTGCTCCCCCCTCTCCATCCGTTTGGGTAAATCAAAGCCGGGTTTGTCTTAAGTTGATTAATTACTACTGTCGTTGTCCTTTCTTTTTTTCTTTTTTTCCCAAACTAGTTATTATTCACTATTTTCGTTCCATTATGATTTGTGTGATTGTGTGTTTTAGATGGGTGGAACGTAAACGTTTTTGTTTTTGACCAAAGAAAGACAGAGGGACACCCTACCTCAATATATTAGTAAGTCAGAATTAATAAATGGGAAAAAGGGATATGAGCAACTTGCTCATTTAGTAAATAAGCAATTGATGATATGGCATGCATGTGATTGGAAAATCCTCAAAAATGTTAGTTGTCCAATGTATCACATGCATACCACATAATCAATTGCTCATTTACTAAATGAGCAAGTTGCTCATATCCCTTTTACCCTTAATAAATATATACAAGCATAAGCTTCAGTGTTCCAAAGAAAGAACCAGGAGTTGGTAATACATATGAGAAGAGACAGTGAGATGTGGTTCAACTCTAAGTGAAGGAAGGGTAGATCGTACATCTCTACTTACCCTAAAATTGAACTCATACAAACTCTCCATGTATCTATAGACTCCCACTCAAGAAAATTGGCTTCTTAAGAGCGACTAAAGTAGTATAGCAGCAGTTAAGAAAGCAACAAATTGTCCTAATACAATCCCAGAGTTTGCAACAGGAATAAAACTAGTATCAATTCATAATGAGGGTAAAAAATCACGGCTAATCGGCACCACGTGATCTTTCCATCGGCACCACCCGATCTTTACATAGATCTTGAGGCCCCTAAGGTCGAGACAGCAATCCCTTAAGCAGTTGCGGGCCCAAGACCGGCTCACGGCCGTCTACAAGCCCACCACCTAGGGTCGGCTCACCAAGGAAAGGTTGACAGCCATGTATAGCTGGTGATTACATTCCCTAAACATTAGGGGATTGATTATTCCATCATATCCCTAATCCACGGGATTTGATTAGGCAACCGAGAAATCATTCCCTAACTAACTTTCCATGGGCCTATAAATACATGTCACCCTTCTCAGTTACAAGGTAATCAATCTTTTGCCACTAAACCCTAATTTACTTGCTTGGTTGTTGACTTGATTGTCGGAGGGCATGTCGCCGGAAATACACCAGGTGTTTCAGGCTTTTAGTAGGTATTCGACGACCAACATCCACCAGATCCACAAACCCTAATCACACACTAGCCTCTCATCAGGATCAGATCTACGGCCGAAATCTGCGTTTCCCATCAAATACAAGAACTCATCATCTATTGCTCTGATACAAAAAAACAGCAGCATCAGATTGGCGACGTCTGTAGGAACACCCAGATCCATCCACTTTCTCAGATCCTTGATCCTATGAGCCTCCTCCTACCAAGGCACCCAAAGCCAAGAAGACAGCCATCGTGGGGCGTCTAGATGACCCCCCGCCTTCTCTTCGTCCTTCATGCAGCCAAGCGACCACTCAAAGGTTGCAACAACCACGAGTCAAAACCAGAGGCCAACCCTGAGCGCCTCTCATTCGGTCGCACAAAGAACCGAATGCCTAGCAGCTTTAGATCTCCAAAACCTTATCAACAACTGGTAGGACGAGGAAGCCCTTCACCATCGCATTAACTGCTTTAGAAATGGTAAAGGACCCTCGGACCACCCTCTGAATCTGAGCCGTATCCGTCAATCAGACCACGGTAGGGAGAAGGAGCAAAGTCTCCCTCCGAGAGATCGTCAAGCCTCAAAAGGCCCCAAAGAAGGGGGTCACGTGACCATAGCTGAGTTCCAAGAGTTCCGGAATGAGGTCCTCCAAGATCTCCGTAGGGGATCCAGGTATGAATATAGCTCAGACAATCCTCGCATTGAAAGAACTAAGAACGAAGAGTCCTACGGATCGACCCGATCCGAGGGACGAGAAGATGCTGTCTTGAAGCGAATGCAGGAGATGGAAGATCGCGCCCGAATAGGGGATGACGGGAGGCAGTCTATCAGGGGGTACCATTCGGTCTACCCTCCTTTCTCCTCCCACATCCACGAAGCCCCGGTCCCAAGGAGCTTCAAGCCTCCCGCAATCGAGATCTACAATAGGGAGTCGGACCTAGCTGATCACATTGAGAAGTTCAAAACCCTCATGATGATTCACCGCACCACGGATACCTTTCTCTGTCGTGCGTTCCCTACCATGTTGCTGGGCTCCGCGCGAGAGGAGAGTTACCTCGCCCACATTGTGACCAACCAAAAGGCCAAAAAGACGAGTGCCACCCTGCTCGATCTAAAACAGAAGGATGGCGAGTTCCTCAGAGAGTTCATCCAGAGTTCACCGCAAAAGCCAGACCCATCTCCTCCCTCGACACAGAGGTCGCGGTAGCTGCCTTTAGGCACAACATCCGACACAACCTCTTCAAGACTTCCTTGGCTGAAAAGCCTCCCGTGAATTTCCCCGGCCTCTTACTCTGAAGTGAGAAATGCATTTGAGTCGAAGAAGCTTAAACCCCAAAGGTCGGAAAGAATCCCCCGCAAAGGAAAGAAGGAAAATGGATAGCTCTGAAGTGTCAAAAAAGTCCCAGAAGGATACCTCAGGGCAGAGGCACCCTCCCCTGGTACCCTGGTTCGAGAAGTTCTGTAACCCCCATTCCCATAAATATATATATTTTGAATGATTTTATGTATTTCGATTATTCATAAATCTAGTTGTGTTAAATTCATTTTTTTGGATTTTCTGTTAAAATCTTTTCTAATCGGAAATTATGTTTATTTTCAAATAATGGTATATTTTAACCCCAATTTCTATTTCTAGTTGATCCACTACTTGGACTATTGTAATAATATGTTAAAACCGAATTTTGCATTTTGATATACATATATTATTATTACTGTTATTAATATTATTATTATTGTTGTTATTGTTATCATTTTTATTATTACTGTTATCAGCATTATTATTAATATTTGTACTATTATTATAATTACCAGTATTATTTTGTTGGTATTATTATTTTGCAGTATCATTATTTTTATTGTTAATATTATTATTGTTATTATTTTATTAACTTTGATTGTTTATTTAAAAACCCATTTCTATGTGTTAATTGCATTTATAGCCATTTCAAAATAAATTCTGTATGGTAATAAAAATTACATTTTTTTATTATAAATCATATTCTATTGGGTATTTTATTTTTCTTCTATCGGATTTTATACCCTAAAACCCATACACTATAACTCCTAATACTGTGTTTTAAAATCCCCAAACCCGTTTGCACACCCCAACCCATTATACCATATTCTATTTAATAAACCTAAACCCATACCCGCTAGCCAACCCGTTAGCATAAAACCCTACTAACCTATTTATAAATACCCATTGTTCCTCTAACCCTATTCTTCATCCAACCCTAGCGCCGCTATTTAACCCATCCCCGCTCATCTATCTCTTCCTCCGATCCTCCCTCCGCTCTCCTCCTGCACTGGCCTCCCGTTGTGCACCCTCATCCCTGTCTCCCCCTCCGAGCATCCACCTCCATAGCCTCCTCGCCCTGCTCCTCTCCCGCAGCAGCAGTAACCCAGCGACAGCACAGACCGATCGCTGTCTCCCTACCTTCCGTCGCGTCGTAGTTAGCTGTGACGACCCTTAGCCTGGGTGACAGCGCCGCTCTCCCTCACCCTGTGTTCCCCCTGTCGCACCTCCTTCCGTCGATGCATCGCAATGCCGCTCTCCGCGATGCCAGTGGAAGCTAGCATCGCAGCGCGCTTCCTGCCTGTGTGTGCTCCTTCGCCGAGCCATGGTGACCACCACCTCGTGCCGCCTGCCTAGCTCCAGCCAGTGCCGACTGCCTGTCTCCCGTCCTTCGCCTTGCCGCCGCCGCCCGCCGTCGGAGCCGGTCATGGTCATTGGTGTTGGTTTGATAAGCCTTGATGTAGGCCATTGATCATCATCATCATCATCATCAAGCTAGTTGATCTCGATCATCGGATCTCTTTTGTTCATCGCGATCGTGATCATCTTGATCTTGATCTTGATCTTCTATCCCAGCCGTCTGATCATCCGATCTTGATCCTCATCAAGATCCGTACCCGATCGTGGTTGTCATCGATGTTGCTTGGTTTGTGATCGTCGTCGTTGCCGTCAGGATTCTCATCTCGATATTCTATTGTATTCAGATCTAACGTCGTCCTAAAGGCAAGTCATTTCTACTCGAATAGTTATTGTATTATATTCGAGAATGTTTATTGAATCCCGCAAGTAGATCCAAATTGATTATCGTATACTGCTTATTGTTATCTATCATTGGGATACTACGGATTTACACGAGGGAATCCAAGTAGTAGTCTTCACTTCATGTCATCCCTATCTCCAATGTATAGAAATCTTACATGCATACATATAGTTAGTTACTGAATATAGGGATATGGATTATTATTGTATTTCATGTCATGACATCTCAAAACAATTGTAGATTGCATACTAGTATTGATGGCTTATATGATTGATGTTAGTGTGTTAGTTGTTTGTGATTAGTAAGATTATGGACATTATACATCTTAATACCATGTTCACATAGGTATAGCTTACTGTGATTTATGATTGTTAATTCCCAACTCATCGTTCTCAAAATTTTAATCATTTTATTTAAAAGGAATATGTTGACATCCTGAAAATTATCACCGACCTGAACATTACCATGCTGTTTCGACCTAGATAATGTCACCAAAATCAATAACTTCCTGAATATGAAATATAGCTCCAGATTTCTAGTTTACTACCCCTTTGACGGAACTGAATTCTGAGTTACGGTTTGTGAGATATTGCAGATTTACTACTGCTGCTGTGTCGTACAATTCCATATTCTAAAAACTACTGCCACACTCTGATTCACAATTAATTTAACCATGCTACCTATAAGATAATGACTTAATATTTTGCATGCTGATACTAGACACACTAGAGAACATTTCCTAATTTTCCTAGAAATGGAGTTTCAGTCCTGTTTCATATGTATAAACACAATTTTACAAGTTCTGGCTGAACACAAATCCTGTGTAGTTTGCTGTTTTACACATGTTGTCACAACTTTTATGTACCTTAATTATATGCGTTGGAACCAGGCAGGAGTCTAGTTTCTCGACCTTCTGATGGATCCACATTTGCTATCCTGTAGCAACAGGAATTCTGATTTTGGTACAACAAGTTGTCCAGAATTGGGTTCCTATGTTTAATAATATACAATTGACTCTATAATGTTATATTTGGTGCATTTAATTGTATAGAGTACATTGCATGATCTTAGGATTGTGTTATCATCTTTCTAGTGTCCCTTATTAATTACATTATTATATGTTAATGGAATAAAGAATGTTAATCAAGCCAGGGTTAAGGGTTGACTCGGGTAGTTGATAATATAGTGACTGTACTTGAGAATGTGAGGCCCGTGTTTCCCAAATATCGTTATCGTCATCTTGCAAGAAATTGCAAATAGCCAGTGTTATTGTCATTATGCAAGAAATTGTAAATGGCCAGTGTTATCGTTATTGTGCAAGAAATTTCTCAATAGCCAGTGATTATTATTAAAATGTTATATTGTGCCGAGTACATGACCTATAGAATCTACCACGTTAGTCTAAACGAAATTGATTGTATGCATGGAACCTGTAGTATGGGATGCAGTAGTACGTGCATTAGTTAGGATTAAAATGAATAATAGACTTAAGACTTCATCACATTATCATTGCATATTGTCATCTTCATTGAACAGTGTTATCATTATTGTTTACCGTCATGGTTACTGTTTATTGTTATTGTTATAAATCATCGTTATTGCACATTATACTATTATCGCCTGGTCACTATTCAATACTATTGATTTTATCGTCCATTGTATTCATCATTATACCGTTATTGTCATTGTTCCCAGTTTCTCTACTTGATGTCCACGACTTATTCTAAGAACATTTTTCCTCTCTTTTAGATGAACAGCTTCCAGGTAATCAGGGAGATTTGCCTGATAGACTAGGAGAACAACAATGGTAAAAGACTTGTGTTGCTGCGTCGTTTAAATAATTATTGTTTCTCCTTTTTTTTGAACTTCAATAATTAAACATTATTGTATTTGTGGGCTTTTGACCCAAATATTATCGTTGTTGATTCCAGATATTGGATTTATTTTATGTTGGTTATTTTATGCTTAAATTTTAAGTATTGTTATTTATGTGATTACTTCTTTTATTGCATGTGTGGTTGTTTTAATTCCTGCTTTATATTGTTGAGTTGAATCGATGACAACCTATGAATGACGTAAGTCATTCGCTGGGCCATATCACATGCTTGTATTCCGTGTTTTTGGGAAGCGGGGCATGACAAGTTCACTCCGCTCAATGTGAGTGCCTCCGCTATCCTCATGGAAGTAGAAGAAGAAAGGCTGATCCGACACCCTCCCTCGGTCGAACAACGGGAACAAAACGAGGGATATAAGGTTCTACTGCTGGTTTCACTGGGACCATGGCCATGAGACCAATAATTGTCGGGCGCTGAAGGACGAAATCGAGGTCCTTATCCGAATGGGCTATTTATCTAAATTGACCTGAAATATCCAAAGAGCCTCTCCCCCTCCTTGTGGGCCTAATAAGTGTCCGGAGACGGACTCTGAGAGGATGGCCATCTTTCATTCCATACATGAAGGACCGATGGGGAGCGACTATAACTCTTTCTGCAAGGTGTTCGTCTGGGAAGTGAACTCAATCCAAAACTGTCCTCTACCTCGAGGTCACAGACTCTCGATCTCGTTCTTGGATGAATATCTTGAGGGTGTCCGAATCCCTCACCGTGGCGCCCTAGTAATCTGCCTCAGCTTTGTGAATCACGAGGTCTGACGCATCCTCGTGGACAAGGGTAGCTCTGTTAACATCTTGTTCCTCGCCACCTTTGAGGGCTTGAAGCTCTCCTAAGAAAGACTAAAGCCCTCGAGCTACACTCTCCATGGTTTCTCTCGTGCTCCGGTCCAGATTGAAGGGATCATCACTCCGGACATTAATGCGGGAAAATCTTTGACCACCCAGACCAAACCCATGGACTTCATGGTGGTCAATGTGAAAGCAGCCTATAATGCCATCCTCGGGCATCCCGGTCTTAGGTCTCTCCAAGTCGTACCATCAGCCTATCATAAGAGGATGAAGTTCCCACGAAAGCAGCTGGTCAGAGTCATGAAGGGGTATCAGGAAGCTGCCCAAGCATGCTATACTACTATGGTGTGGGGCTTGGTCCTTCCTCCGGATGTTGTCAAACTCCCTAGTGATTGGAGTTCAATTGGCTCCAAGCATGTCGATAAGCTGGAACAGACTCCATTCTACGAAGCAGACAACTCCAAGTGGTTTAGCAAGGCCCTGCTCTCTGGTCTCAAGAAGGAAAATTAGCTACGTCTGACGGAACCAGAACCTGTTCGCTTGAACTCCCTCGGATATGCCAGGCATGTTAGAGGACCTAATCATGCACAAAATGAGTGTTAACCCGGACTTTAAACTGGTACAGCAGAGGCACCAAAAGTTTGCATCCGAGAGACAACATGCGATCAAGGAGGAAGTCGATAAGCTCATTGCCGCTAACTCTGTACAGGAAGTTAACCACCCAGATTGGTTGGCAAATGTAGTCATGGTGAAGATGGCCAGCGGCAAGTGGAGGATCTGTACTGAATTCACAGACCTCAACAAGGCGTGCCTTGAAGACCCCTTTCCTCTCCCAAGCATCGATGCCCTGCTCGATGGGAGCTCCAAGTAGATGGCTCCTCCTGCGAAGAAAGAAGCGGGGCAGGCATGATCCTGAATGCCCTGGACAACTTCGTCCTCTAGTATTCCTTGTGCCTCAACTTTCGAGCCGAGTACAAGGCACTGATCGCCGGACTCCTTCTAGCTCATAAAGCCGAGGAAAAAAGGGTCAATCATTCAATGATTCGTAGCTTGTAGTCAACCAAGTCTGTGACACCCGTATGGTTCAGTACTTAGGGCACATCAGACAACTCTTGGGGGATTTCGAGGATGCTTCCGTATCCGAATCCTAAGAGAACAGAAATGCCAAGCCGATTGTCCAAGCTAGCATCCTCCTCCTTCGAAGGTCTCGATTGCACAATACCAGTAGAGGTCCTTGTCCGACCAAGCATCGACAGCGAGAATCCTGAAATACTTTGCCTTGAAACCCCTACACAGTCGACAAAATGGATGGAACCAATCATAAACTTCTTGAAAAATGGTGAACTACCACCAGAACCATCTAAAGAGCAGAAGGGCCGAGATATTTATGCTAATCAAAGGGGTGATGTACAAAAAATCATACACGAAGGTCAACGGACAACCATACCTTCGATGCCTAACCCCCAAGGAATCTAAGTATGCGTTTGAAGAAATGCACGGGGGAGTTAGTAGTTGCCACATGGGCGGCAGGTCACTTGCAAGGAAGATCCACAAACACCGGTATTATTGGCCGACTCTATTACAGGATGCTCAAGACATCGTCCGAAAATGCGGCCCATGTCAAAGGTTCTCCTCCGTCAAGCACGTCCCCTAGGCAGAACTCAAATTGCTACCGAGCTGAACTCCCTTTGCCATGTGGGGGATGGACTTGGTCGGTCCGTTTTCTAAAGCGAAGGGTCAACGATGCTTCCTGATTGTTACCATTGATTACTTCATGAAGTGGGTCAAAGCAGAGCCTCTAGCCACCATCATCGAGCATCAAGCCCAACAGTTCTTCTGGAACCATATCGTTTGCCGGTTTGGGATCCCTCAGATCCTAATCACCAACAATAGTACTCAGTTCATGGGCAAAGGGTTATGCAAGTTCTACGTAGATCTGGGGATCCAACAGAGGTTCTCTTCTGTCTCGCATATCCAATGGGTAGGTTGAGAACTCCAATCGTCAGATCCTGAAAGGCTTCAAGAAGAGATTGGACAAATCCCCCAAAATATTGTGGGTCGCCAAGCTACCAACATGCTTTGGTCATATCAAACAACCAAGAGGATTCCAACAGGTAATCGCCCTTTAATCTTACTTTCAGAACCGAAGCCTTCATCCCCTTGGAAGTCGGACTATCATCCCCTCAGATAATGAGTTTCAACGAGGACTTGAACTCAGATGGCCTCAGAGCCAATTTAGATCTCCTTGATGTGGTGCGAGAGAGGTCTTCCATCAACAGAAACATCTATCAGCAGAGGGTAGAACGGTTCTATAATAAGAAGGTTCGGCCAACTGAAATCAAGGAGGGCGACATAGCACTTAGAAGACTTGAGATTTCTGAACTAGGTAAGAAAGGAAAGCTAGCTCCCAACTAGGAAGGCCCATATAGGGACTCCACAGTGGATCCCCTCTGGGACTTACCAACTTGAAGACCCGAGATGCAGGGTGATCAAGAGAACTTGGAACAAGGCCCTAAAAAGCTGGTGAATGCAATAAGTGTTCACCTGTCCACAACCAATGAATAAAGTTTGGTTTCGGTTCAACAATTGTCACTCGCTAGTTTTTCTTGCTAAGTTATCAAGTTACGGACCTCGCCCCTCAGCGTGGAACTACGGGCCACTCGTAAAGTTATCAAGTCACAGACCTCAGCCATCGACGTGGTACTCCGAGCCACTTGCAAGTTTTTCTCGCTAAGTTATCAAGACACATACCTTGCCCCTTGGCATGGTACTTCAGGAAACTCCCGAGTTTTTTTAGCTATGCCATTAGTCTAGACATGGGCGGTGACTTTTTGCAAGAAAAACGTGACTCGGAGTGCCGCTCTGGGGGGCGAGGGAGTTGAAGAGCAGGATGACGTCAGAGTCAGTGTTGACTATACCAGATGGTTCGGGTGGTTTCTTGATTCACTGTGACGCTTCAGGCAGAAGTCTAGGTGCAGTATTAATGCAGAAGGGTCAGGTTGTTGCTTATGCATCCAGGCAGTTGAGGCCGCACGAGAAGAACTACCCTACTCATGACTTAGAATTGGCAGCGGTGATCTTTGCTTTGAAGTTGTGGAGACACTACTTACATGGAGACCGAGTGGAAATCTTTACTGATCACAAAAGTCTCAAGTATGTCTTCACTCAGAAGGAGTTGAACATGAGACAGAGGTGCTGGTTGGAATTGATGGCCGACTATCACATCAGTTTGCAGTATCATCCCGGTAAGGTGAACTTGGTGCCAGATGCGTTGAGCAGAAGGCCAGTCGCCATGTTCTTGACTCAGCAGAAGGAGCTTATTGAACAGATGAGAAGGTTGGACTTGAATGTGACTTTTCCGAGCGTCGATCAAAGTTGTATGATGCTTCAGTTGCAGTCGTCTCTGGTAGAGCAGATTAAGGAAGCACAGGTAGGTGATGAGCAGTTACAGAAGTTCAGGGCAGAAGTTGAGGCAGGTTCGAGGACCGATATGGTCATTCACTCAGATGGATCACTTCGCTTTGGGGCTAGGCTTTGCGTCCTAAAGGGTGAAGTCAGGCAGAAATTGCTCGAGGAATCCCACCATTCGGCATACTCTATTCATTCCAGTGGTACCAAGATGTATCGAGATTTGAAGCTTCACTTCTGGTGGCATGGTATGAAAAGGGCCGTAGCGAGATTTGTGTCTCAGTGCTTGATCTGCAAGCAGGTGAAGGCAGAACATCAGAGGACCGCCGGACCTCTTCAGCCTCTTCCCATTTCGGAGTGGAAGTGGGAGCATATCACAATGGATTTTGTGACCGCCTTGCCAAGGAGTCCTAAGGGTCATAACGCCATTTGGGTGATTGTCGACAGGCTGACGAAGAGTGCTCACTTCATTCCCTTCAGAGTTGGTCAGTTTGCTGAGAGTCTCGCAGAAAGGTACATGAAGGAGATTGTTAGGCTTTATGGGGTTCCGGTCAGCATTGTATCCGACAGGGATACCAGGTTTAGATCTCAGCTTTGGGAGAGCCTTCAGAGTAGTCTTGGCAGCAAGTTGAAGTACAGTACAGCTTTCCACCCTCCGAGAGACGGGCAGTCAGAAAGGACCATTCAGACATTAGAGGACATGTTGAGGTCTTGTATACTTCAGTTTGGAGGGTCTTGGGAGGATCACCTGCACTTGGTTGAGTTCTCGTACAACAATAGCTATCAGGCTAGTCTTAAAGCTGCACCGTACAAGGCACTGTATGGTTGGAAGTGTAGGTCACCGGTGTACTGGGATGACATTGGTGAGAGAAAATTGTTGGGGCCAGAGTTGATCACCAAGACTGTCGATGCAGTGGCTCAGATCAGGAAGCACCTTCTGGCAGCACAGGACAGGCAGAGAAAATGGGCAGATGTCCACAGCAGGCCCTTGGAGTTTGAGGTGGGAGACCATGTGTTCCTTACGGTATCGCCGTGGAAAGGCGTTATCCGATTTGGAGGTGGAGGCAAGCTAAGCCACAGGTTCATCGGGCCTTTTGATATTGTGGAGAAAGTAGGCAAGGTAGCCTATCAACTTGCGTTGCCACCGGCTCTATCTAGGGTGCATGATGTCTTTCATGTCTCCAAGCTCAGGAGATACATTAGGGATGAGAGCCATGTGATCAACTACTCAGAGTTGTCTGTGCAGCCGGATCTATCTTGTGAGATTCCACAAGTTACTATTTTGGACAGGCGTGAGACGGTGCTGAAAAACAAGGTCATCAAGCTGGTTCGGGTTTCTTGGAATCCTCACTCGCCGGGTGAGTCGACTAGGGAGTTGGAGGAGGAGATTCAGCAGAAGTTTCCCCATCTGTTTCAGTAGCTTTTGTTTTGTTGTTGTTCTTTCTTTCCCTTTAGGGGTTGCCCTGTGTACCACTTTCTGAATTTCGAGGAAGAAATTCTGCTTGTTAGGTGGATAGGATTTGTAACTCTTGTTCCCCGTATTTGTATTTTTCTACTGTATTTCCATTCCTTGTACTCTAATCATCTATTTGAGATCTGTATTTTTGTTCCAGTTCTAATAAAATCATTCCATTGTTTTGACTCAATTTTTGTGCCAATATTTATTGCAAATTTCATTGTTCTTATCAGCTTTGATTGTTGTTCTTCATGGAGAGTTGACTGTTTCACCTCATCTATTTCTTTTTCCCTAATTATAATGAATTTGACTCAATCTCCTTTTAGATCCTACCCAAAACCCACTATCCAAATATCCAAAACCCTACTATTTAAACCTCCTAACCCTAATTAACCCTAAACCCCCACTACTGTTTAAACCTAATCTTTCAGCCGCCTACCTTCTCTCACCCCTTCTCCATCTTCCCCTGCGCTTATCAAAACCCAATTCCCATCACCTTTGCCCTCACCTCCATCACCGCCACCTCGTCTCCCCATAGTTGTCGTCCCCATCCCCTGCTCATCCTCTCCATCATCTTCCTTCGCCATCCAGTCGAACCACAACCATCGAAACCCATCCTCCCTTCCTCGTCTCCCTCACTCGACCACCGCTCGACCTCGAGCAACCAACCACCACCCCTTCGACAACAGCTCTTGTCTTCACCATCCAAAGCAGCCACCGAAGCCAGCATCCCCATCGACCCCGCACCGTCGTCGAACTCCCAAGCTCTGCCATCGCTCTATTTTTCCACTAAGAATAGGGCGATGCCATGTTGCCTCCTGCGTCGAGCTTCCCTCGACGTTGTCGCCGCCTACCACCGGTTGCCGCCGCGATCGCCCTCCCACTATCGCCATCGAAACTCCCACCGCCGTCGCTGCTGTTAATCAAGCACAGAAGAAGGAGGGAAGGTGAAAGGGCTACTTTGAATTGCAACCATCAGATCTCCTCAAGATCAGATCCAGATCTGGTCATCACCATCGCCAACAGATCTCAACCGTTGATCGTCTTGATCTTGATCATCTCATCAAGATCCGTGTCGATCGTGCTCATCGCCCGGGATCCATTCCCGTTATCCTCCGTCGGATTCATCGTCTACACCCCAAGGCAAGTATCTCTTGTACATTTTGTTTTCTAGTACAAGCTTCCCTTGAAAATACTGCAAGTAGATTGTAAATGTGACTCCTCTTTGTTTATCATTGATGATCTCATGTTTCGCCTTATCTATCACATGATCTAAGAGTCACAACCCTTCGTCAATTCACTTGTTCACAACGAGTAAAATTTTGATTTCATTTCATACAAAAAGTGTTTTATTTGGTTTCTGTTCTATCTTGGCTTGTTGTTTTGCCCTCGATAAAACCAAAATCTGAACTTGAGTCCTGATTATGAAATGTAGTCCTAAGTGTCTAGTTGCCAATAACATCCAGAATTTTTGAATTCCGAGTTACGGTTTAGGAGATATCGCAATTTTACTGCTGCTGTGTTGGTAATCGCAGATTCATAAAAACTGCTGCACTACTTTTGTTTACAATTATTTTAAGGGATATTTTAGCAAATGCCCTCATTCAAAATGTGAAAACTAGCATATACCCCCACTATTTTTAAAAACTAAGAAATACCCCTAGTTTAGACGAATCGGTAAAATTCCATTAAGTTAACTTACGTGCATCACATGTGACACAGTAAAATGACCAAAATACCCCCAATAAAATTATTTTAGCAAATACCCCTATTCAGAATATAAAAACTATCATATACCCCCACTATTTAAAAAAACTAAGATATACCCTCAGTTTGGAAAAGGAAAATTTTGTATGTATAATTATGCCATCAGGTAAGCTTGAAAATTTTCCAAATGTGCTATGTATAATTATGCCATCACTACTTTAAATTGAATGATTTACAACCGAACTTGCTTCTGCAGATAAATACTTAGAAAGGAGCTACAACAATGACTAAAAGGGGAGCTACAACTGAACTATGACCCAAAAGGGAATGACTTACAGTAATCTTAAATTGCACATTTATATTCTTGTAGATTAGTAGATATGCAACCTACTGGAAAATGTGTGGAATAGTTCTATAGCTAGCTACAAAGCACATACACTTCTATATGGAATCTCATATGCAATATCAACATATGCATATAACACCTTTGGCTATAGAGAAATCGCCAAGTTTATCTATTGGTTCCAACAGGTAATAACTAGGAACATATAACACATTTGTCGTCCATCAAATTTACACTGAGAAAAAAAAAAAGCAAAACCACCAAGTATAATTGACTATCTAAAAATTGCAAAGTAAAGTGGAAAATATTATGCTATAGAATAAACACTATGTATGGCACATAGGTATCATATCAATAGTGCTTTCGTTGGTGAGTGACATTCTGATATACAAAGATGGCATTTCAAAAAAATTCATAAATACTATCAGAAAATTAGTTCATTAGTCATTACCTTGCATTCACATAGAGAACTTTCTAAACTGATGTTTAGTACATCTAGAATACGAAGGGATCTGCTCTCCCAGCTCTTGTCAACAGACTTGCCTATATTCCTCGACATTTGCAATTTGGATGTTGAAACTCAGAACATCATGTACAACGGTTCAGATTTAATCCAAACAAATAAGTATAATAAATATTGCAACAAAAGTGGGAAAGTATGACTACAACATACTCTATGGAAGAGATTCACAGTGGAAGAAGATCGCAAGCACTCAGTCAGAGTTTTCAGGCAAAATTCCCGAACCACACTGCTATCAAACGAATTGCACTCCCCAACCAGGAACAATGAACATCTACATAGAGCATTCACAAGACAGGTATGGTACTTCTTCATTGAATCTGTACCTACCACCCTACATAGACAACAAATTTCTCATCAACCTAATCCCTGTTACGACTCCACACAATTAAAAAGTACCAAAATAAAATCAATCTAAATGGCTCATTTGGACTATTTGTTCCATAGATTTCAAGGAATTTCTTGAATATTTTTCAAAAAAAAGTTTGATGTTTAATTTTTATTTTTTTTTCCAGTTTTGGGTATCTATATTTGCATGCTCTATTTAGTCATTATTGTAGCTCATTTCTAAGTATTTATCTGCAGAAGCAAGTTTGGTTGTAAATCCTTCAATTTAAAGTAGTGATGGCATAATTATACATAGCACTTTTGGGAAATTTTCGAGTTTACCTAATGGCATAATTATACATACAAATTTTTTCTTTTCCAAACTGAGGGTATATCTTAGTTTTTTTAAATAGTGAGGGTATATGCTAGTTTTTATATTCTGAATAGGGGTATTTGCTAAAATAATTTTATTGGGGGTATTTTGGTCATATTACTGTGTCATATGTGATGCATGTAAGTTAATTTAACGGAATTTTAACGATTCCATCCAAACTAGGGGTATTTCTTAGTTTTTAAAAATAGTGGGGATATATGCTAGTTTTCACATTTTGAATGGGGGCATTTGCTAAAATATCCCTTATTTTAACTATGCTACCAGTAAGTAAATGACTTGAAATTTTGCGTGCTGATACTGGACACCCTAAAGAACATTCCTAATTTTCTCAGAATTATTTAATGAAGTTTCAAACCTGTTTCATATGTATAAACTTAGTTTTACAAATTCTGGCTGAAAACAAATGTTGTATAGTTTGCTATTTGGAATTAATTGCTACAACTTTAATGTGTCTTAATTATATGCGTTGGAACCGGGCAGGATTCTAGTTTCTAGGACTTCTGGCGGATCCACATTTGCTATCTTATAGCAACGGGAATCGCAGTTTTTGCGCAGCAACGTCATGCGGTCTAGAATTGCAATTCTCGTAGTTCTTGATGATCTTAAATTGTGTTGACCCTCGAATATGCTTTATGATTATCTTAAACTTGTTCCATGTTCTTGATCATGTTTACTTGACCTGTTTCGCACACTCTCATGCTTGTTTGATAATAATAATAAATAATAAGCCGGGGTTTAAGGGAAAGACCATAGTAGTGGATAATATAGGTAAGTGTATTCGGAAGGGGGCCCATGTTTCTCACTTGATACATGCTTCATGAACTAGTTATATTGTTATCTGATTCATGAACTAGTATATTATTTGATTCATGAACTAATATATTATTATCCGATTCATGAACTAGTATATTATTTGATTCATGAACTAGTATATTATTATTCGATTCATGAACTAGTATATTATTATTCGATTCATGAACTAATATATTATTTGATTCATGAACTAGTATGTATTGATTCATGACTTGTCTTGTTATGACTTGACACATGAACTAGTTATATGATTACTCGATTCATGAGCATGGCTTGCTTGATACTTGATCCTCGAGTACACCACCCTATAGACTCCACCACTAGGCCTAAACGTAACTGATTGTATGTAGCAACTATGTAGTAAAAGTATGGATGCATGAAGTGCTGCCTAGATAGAATTAAACATTAGACTTAAGATTAACTTGTTACTTGTACACACTTGATACCCTACTTGAGACTTGTTACTTGACACTTGTGTGTGATACTTGTTACTTAATGCTTGATACCATTACATGTTCACTAGACACTTGTTCTACTACTAGTATGTGTTACCCAACCTTGTCACCTGAGTTGTCCTTCTTGCTAGCTAATTTCTTAAAATCCCCCTACTTGTTGCATCTCGATTATATTATGTTATACATTCTTGATTCCAAATCTTGTTCCATATTTCTTGCATTTGTTTTCATACTCTTGCTTGTACTGCTTGCGGCCCTAACTTGTACTAAGGGCATTTGTCTTGTTTTCTCTATTTTTTCTCTTTTTTATTTATTTATATATACAGACTTTGGAGACGAGTTGCCTGCTAGAATTGGTGAGCAGACGTTCTAGGCTTCGCTTGGAGAAAAGAAACAATTTAAATAATTTGTTCTTTTTTTTTTAGTTGTTTATTTCTTTGCTTCTTGAATGTTGAACAGGCTTATAGTCCCGAGTTTTATCTTTTGATCCGGACTTGAAAACTATTTGGGATATTATTATTTTGTTTCAATTGTTTTCTATTGATTAATAAATTATTCATGCATGCGTGGATATGTACATTTTGTTATATTCTTGTAATGATGCTGAGTCGATCCTATAGCTCATGAATGATGAAAATCATTCGCTGGGCTTTGTCACGCGCTCGTATTCTGTATTTTTGGAAAGCGGAGTCTGACAAGGTTTCTAGTGGTATAGATCTTCCCCATAAGACTCAGTCTATTCAGTCAAGAAGATTCATTCGGACAAAATGTGAAATAAAAATCTTTTATTGAACAAAAATTAATTACCAGATAGGCGGTGGCTAGTCTGCAGTTGGCAAATCAAACCCAAAACGAACAAGCAAGGAACTACGCCTAAATACTCCTAAGCGGAAGTAGCCTCTCGTATCATGAAGTGCCAATCCCCCCCACTGCCAGCGTACGGTGGAAGTACAGTGTGTGAGCATCGATGACGAGTTAAAAGCTGGCTGGTTCTAGAAGAAAGCTGAAAGAACTTCGCAAGCATGTGAATCCCAACCTGGGCTAGATTTCCCCAAGTTTCCCATGGGAGAAGTAGTCCATTTCGGCCTCGACTCTAGGAACTCAGGGAACGATCTCAGATCTTGGGACCCGAGATAAATCCCCCAAAGTTCCACACCGGGACGCCGAACTCCCTCGAAGCAAAATGGCCCTATGTTCCCTACAAGAGAAATAATCCATTCTAGCCTCAGACCTCGAGGCTCGGGTAAAATCTCAGATCTTGGAACCCCGGATAAATCCCCCCAAGTTCCACGGTTAGACACCAATCCCCACTCGGTCGAACCCTCGGACCATGGGATGAATCTCCATCGGCTCGACCACAAAGCATCTACACTTAACTGCCTCGGCCCCTAGATTGCCATTTGAGGCACTCACCAAAAGACTCTTCAAGAGAATAATCATTCAAAAAGGGAAAACCATGAGATTTGTGAACAACACACTTGGAAACGGGTAGGATTTATAGGCCTCTTGTGAAATACTTCTTGATTACTGTGAAACCACCATCGTGAAATCTCAATCCTCCATCTCCACTCAGTGTTCAAGATGAAGGAGCATTTCAGATCCCAAGGCAGTTCAATGTTTCAACTTTCAGGATGAAAAACACATCAATTTCTATGAAGAATGACGAAACCAACGTTCGTGATCGCTCACGTGATAACTCGAAAGAAAAAGAGAAAAACTTGAAGGTACAGGACCCCCCCCCCATCGAGGGAGAGGCTTCACGAGGAGCCCAGCTCGTTGCTCACCCCTCGGCTTAGTAGTCCAAGACACAATATGGTTTCGCTGACAAGTCAGAGAAATCTAATAAGGGAGTTCGAAACAATATTCATTTCAAATAAATTTTATTCATTGAGAAAAGTCAGGTTACAAGGGTAAAGAGGTGGCCAGTCTGCTACAAGGTATGGATAAAAATAAGAAGCCTAAGACCAACTGCTTGGAAGAAGACCCCCTCTCGGCAGCGGTGATGGGGAGAGCCGGCCTGGACGGTGGAGTCGAGGGTCTCACAAGTCGCCATACCCTCTCCTCCTGAAGGCTTTATTCGAAATGGCGAGGCAGGCTCATTCTTCTTCATCTTGAAGAAAAGGCCCCAGAGGTCAAGATCCGGGTACTTGGCTCTGATGTCCTCAAAGTCACGGTTTTACCCTTCATCTTGACACCAGATGATACGGTCCAGTGTATCGTCATACTCCGCTGCCATCTTCCTCTCCTTCGCATGACACGCCAACCTCTCGTTGGCCAGCTCCTCCTTCTCCTTTGAAAGCTCCTTCCGAGCCTTCTTTCCCTTCACCAAATCCGTCTGCAATTCCCTCATCGTCTGCTAGAGATCATCGTTCTAATTCCAGATCTCCTTCTGACCCACCTCGGCCTATTGAGCCCACCTAAGGAGTGCCTCGCGCCTCTGCCTTAGCTCCGCCCCGTTGATGGCCACCTATAAGAAATAGGGGACACACCTAGCAAAATAATAAAAGAAAGGGGAAAAGATCATGAGGCATTGGCTATAAATGAACATAGTCACTAGAATGGAAGCCTGCGCCCAGCAAGCGTAAACCTCCTCTTCCGACTCCTTTAGAGCCGCTGGTGCGAAGAGTGGTGAGGTAATCGACCGCTTGTAGAGCATTAAGATGCTCCGCCAACATGTCTTCCTCTGTGACTGACCAAGAGGGCACCCACACCTTCACTGATGAGGGTAGTTTCGGAGCTGCCACAACATTTTTCGATGATAAGGTCAGAGACTTTGAGACCTCCAGCTTGACCATCCGCTCAGCCACCTTGGCCTTCGGGGGCTAAACGTCTTTCAATTTCCTCCGCTTTGAAGGCTCTTCGGGCTTTGGGGGTTTGGAGTGCTTCTGCACTTTGTGCCTGTGCCTTCAAGGCTACGAACATTATCTTCAACATTTCGTCGGACACCATGCGTGTTTGCCGAAAGAAGACAAAGTGAGGAAGATGAGAGTAAGGGGAAGCAAAAGTAAAAGTGAGAAAAGTGAGCAGAAATGAAAAAAAGTGGAATATCACAGCGATCATTGCGCCTAGCACGTGATATGACACCAGGCGTGAACATGCACATGAGGCAAGCGCACAACATCTCCAAATAATGGGAGCACACCTCGTGTCCCGCCCATCGTATTGCACTTCGAGCCATATATGCCGTCCCTCGGTGCGGTACCCCAAGCCTCTCATGTTTCTTAGTACCTTGCCCCTCGATGCAATGTGTCGGGCAGTTATCACCTTACATCCCTAAAGACCCGAAATATGCAAAAATACCTTTATTATCAAGAAATTAAAAGTACACTCTAAGGTTACATTCGCAGAGTTACATGGGGTATTACAAGTTCAAGGCATGAGGGTATGACCCCAGGTCTCCGACGATGACCCCCGACCACGTGCTTACTACATCGGTCCCCAAAAGACGGGTACTTAATTCAGGTGACTCAAGACCCCCTTGGACACTGGCAACAATGGAAGATTCGGCCACGCCACTTTTGGCATCACTAGGAACCCTCATTCTAGAACCGGTCCCCAGGTAAGGATCCCACCTCGAGAATGGACACCAAATGGTAGAATTCGAGCCCGCCTCTCTGAGTTTGACCCTTAGCCGATATATTTTCAAGTCCCTCTCCACAAGCAGTCGCTTGATAACAAAATCCGAGGACTACCCTCCGACAGAAACCAAGGGTGTATCTTCCTAGGATTGAACAAGAGCCAAGTCGAGGTCGGGGACAGATTCCCTTGGACGAGCCAGCCCCTGCCACTTCTTGCGATCATCGAATATGATAGTTGAACGCCCCTTCCAAGTCGACCGCTTCTTTCCGAAGACAAACGATGGTGTCCTCCGCTTGACGCAACTGATATCAAAGGATTCAGATCTCTTCCTGATACCCACTTCCCCAATTCTCGTACCTTATAATCTGATCCATAACACAATTTGAGTTTTAAGACTCGGGCAAAGGTGCGAAGCATAAAAAATGTCAAAAAATCGAATGAATTCTCACTACACGAAAAAGATAAGGGGGCGGTGGCCAATCCTCATTCGGCATCGATACAAAAAATGAGAAATTAGTACAGCCTACTACTTAGGTGAGAGGGGCACCTCTTGTCACGCCCCGCTTCCCAAAAGAGAATAAGGAATACAGATACGTGACTAAGCCCAGCGAATGATTTTCATCATTCATATGCTGTTCAGAATCTTTACAACATCTCACAGAAATAATCAGTCAGAAGCAAAAGGAATCAACCATATATGCAAAACCGAATCAAATATACCAACAGAAATTTACTTGAAACCAAAAATATTATAATCTCAAATAAATCAGATCTGAATAAGTTAATAATCCTGAGTCACATTGCCCAAATACAAATAAATCCAAGTATCAAATACAATATTCAAATAAGCAACAGAATAATAATAAATAAAACTCCAGCACTAATAATTCATATCAGAACCTCCATCTGGCAACTGATCATCAAGGTCTGCAATTAATAAATTGCAGAAAGAGGAAAAAGAAAAACAAACTCCCATCAATGCATGTTACGGGCCGCTTGTAGTGCAGGATACAAGTACAGGAAAAGCATAACAAATATAAAGCAACAGAAACAAACATAGGATGGTATAGGCTTGTCAACAGAAATATTATATCTAACATGAATCAGGAAACAAATCAATAGCATGGTATACTTACAGATACAGATAACATGTGTTAAGTGTCAAGTGGTATGCAGACAGATATACAGTTGATAGTGTGAGATGATAGTCAGACAGATAACAGATAATCAGATAACAGATGTCAGATAAACAAATACAGATAAACATATAACAGATGTTATGTTCTTATAAGTCTTGTGTGGTTACTATCTAGGTAGCACTTCATGCGCCCAAGGTTTTTATCACATGGTTGCTACATTCAAATAGTTATGTTTAGATTTCGTAGTGGAGTCCATAGGGCCGTGTACTCAGGGATCAGACAGACAGATATCAGATACAGATTATACATACAGAAAGAACCTATGGGTTCTCTTCTGAGTACACCTTCCTATAGGGAAGTAATGTATTCAGGGTTCAAATAAACAGAGTCTTGTATCATGTATTCATGAACACGTAACAGATAGGGAACATGGGCTCTCTTCTCAGTACACATTTCTATTGTTTCCACTAGTAGATCTTTTCCTGAACCCCAGCTTGGTTAAATTTATTATTATTATCAGACAGACATGTATGTGCCGAAAATAGAGTGAGAATAGCATGGTATAAACAATTAATAGGTTCAGGGTGACAGACAAACATATACATACTAAAGATAACACATAACAGAATAGTACAACGAAAATTCTAGTTCAGGATAGGAAGACAGTACTGCACTAAAACTTGGATTCCCGTTGCTACAAACATGCAAATCTGAATCCGTCAAAGAATCTTGAAAATAGACTCCCGGCCGAATCCATAAAACATATATAAGTCATATGGAATTTCACAAAATCATAACTCAAAACAGGTTTTAATCCAGAAAACACGTTCAGTCATAAATCAGCATCTTGTATTCACAGTCAGGAAAACTGTATGAAAACTCATTAATTAAATCCACAAAAAATCTGGGGTATTTCCCTATATGTGTAGTAACAGAATATAAAGTTTTATAATTTTTCAATATAAATAGTTTAGTAAAAAAAAAATCAGAAAACATCAAGATGCAGTAGTTTTGTAAATCTAGAATTATAAACACTGCAGTACGAAAACAACAATATCTCACAAACCATAAATCGAAATCCAAATCCGGTAAAAGGGTAATAAAATGCATATAATAGGCTAACTTTCATATTCATAAACATTTTACAAATAGTAAGTAGAATTAGGTCGAAAATCAGGTTCTTTACTGAACATCAAGAAAAATCTGCTAGTATAGTAATTGTTTGGAAACATAGAACGGTTTGTAACACTCGTCAAATAAATCCACAAAAATTTAGGGTTATGTCTAATCAGGTCTAGTTATATTGTGCAAAATATTGGATCAAAATAATACTTTTAACATTATGATAAAAATAGATTACTCTTCAGAATTCATAGAAAACAAAATCTAAAAATCTTTCTACACCTCTGTAGTAAATTAGACATAACTCACAATCCATAAAACGAAACTGAGATCCATCGGGAAGATTGAAAAATACACAGAATTCTCTACAGTTCATGTTCATAATTAAAATTCATATACTGACCTTAATAGGGTCTAAAATACTGAACAACATCAGGGTAACAGAAAATACAGATTTGTTCTTCATACACAAATCAACATAGATCACACGAAATTCATCCAAATCAACCTAAACAAGAAATATAGTGTACTAGATGTCCAAACAATATGGTATAGGGTATTTTACAAGTATTCGACAAGTATATCACGTATAACACATCAAGCACAGATATCTCAAAGTAGCATGAACATATACATCAAAAAAGTGGTCAACCCTAGGTTAATTCATGTTACATACGTCGTGAGGCAACTATGGTTGAATCATCACAATAGAGACAATAGATAACAGAGAATTCACACACAAATTGTCTCTAGAACCCAACTACACTACAGGTGGTATTTAGTACTTGTATTACACAAAGAAAAGAATACAAGTTACTTGCCTTAACTAACGATAAAAACCGATGAAGCAAAACCAAGAATAACGGGAACGGATTCCCGGAACACGAACTCCACGAACGAAACTCACAAAATGAACCAACGAACCAAATAACAAACAACGAATGAACCACGAACTAAACCAACACGTGCACACACGCACGTGCAACGAGAGGGCAGATAGAGGAACGATGGACAAACGATGACGGGCAAATGGTAGCGATGCTGTCGTGCTCACTATTCCGACAGTGACGGAAGGAGAGCACGGTGGCCTGATGGCCACTGTGCAGCCAGCCACGACAAAGAAGAGGAGGCAGCACCGGGGACGGGGTCGCGGCATCGGGGGGGTCTGCCCTGGTCACTGCATGTGGTCGTAAGGGGAGCACAGGGCGCGACGTTGGGGTGCATAAGGGGCTCGGGAATGGTGCAGGGAGATGAGGGATGAGAAAGATGGAGACAGGGAGGTCGGGAAGGGTGAACAGGGGATGGTAGGGTAGAGGGAAAGTTGCCAATGGCTAAGGTTTAGGATGAGGGAGGTAAATAGGAGCATGGGTTAGTTTATATAGGTGGAGTTTAGGGTTTTGCTGAAGTGGGGATCGGGTTTGCATGGGTATCGG
Organism: Hemerocallis citrina; assembly: GCA_017893485.1. NCBI lineage: Eukaryota > Viridiplantae > Streptophyta > Magnoliopsida > Asparagales > Asphodelaceae > Hemerocallis > Hemerocallis citrina. The sequence goes on from CM030363.1 coordinate 115,411,286, forward strand.
GTTGGGTAGTTTAGTGCAGATGGTAGTTAAGGAAACAGGGTAATGGGTAATTAAATAATGAGTTTGGGGGTTAATTTAATGCGTAATTGGTTATCAGGGGATTTGTATAATGGGATTCATAAGAAATAGGATCAATTGGGTTTTTAGGTTGAGAACAAGATTAAAGAAATATGGGGATCCAAAAATATAATGAGACGGCACAAAATGATGAATAAAATAGGGCATGAAAAAATAAAAATAATGAGGATCGAAACAAAATCTCGATCAAATAGAGATGGAAGAATAAACAGACAATTAAATCAAAAGATCAAATAAAAGGACGACAAATCAAATAAATGAATATATTGAAATAAAAATCCAATATACGGTCCAAAAGAGATACTAGAAGAATACAATACCCAAAAAGAAAGAAAATACACCCAAAAATACATAAAATAGAAAACAGGGGTTACAAATCCTACCCACCTAACAAGAAGAATTTCAACCTCGAAATTCAACAAGGAGATACATAGGGTAACCACGAAAAGTAGAGAAAGAACAAAACAAAAACTACTCAAACAAATGAGGAAACTTCTGCTGAATCTCCTCCTCTAGCTCCGAAGTCGACTCACCGGTCGAGTGAGGATTCCAAGAAACACAAACCAACTTGATGACCTTGTTCTTAAGCACTTTCTCCTGCAGATCCACAATAGCAGCTGGCGGAATCTCACAAGTCAAATTCGGCCGACGGTCAACTCAGAATAGTCGATCACATCGCTCTCATCTCGGATATATCTCCTGAGTTGTGAGACATGGAAAACATTATGCACTCCTGATAAAGCTGGCGGCAATGCAAGACGATAGGCCACCTTGCCTTCTCGCTCCACAATATCAAACGATCCAATAAAACTAGGGCTAAGCTTGCCCCCACCTCCAAACCGAAAGACACCCCGCCAAGGCGATACCATTAGGAAAACATGGTCACCAACATCAAACTCCAAAGCTCTCCGATGGACATCGTCCCATCGCCTCTGCCTATCCTGAGCTGCCTGCAAATGCTTCCTGATCTGAACCACCGCATCAACTGTCCTGGTGATCAACTCCGGACCCAACAACTTCTGCTCACCAATGTCATCCCAGCACACTGGTGATCTGCACTTCCGCCCATAAAGTACCTCGAATGGTGCAGCTTTAAGACTGCCCTGAAAGGCTGTTATTGTATGAGAACTCTACGAGATGCAAATGGTCCTCCCATGATCCACTGAACTGCAGCATACAGAACTGCAACATATCCTCAAGAATCTGGATGGTTCTCTCTGACTGTCTATCAGTCTGGGGATGAAAAGCTGTACTGTTCTTTAATTTACTCACCAAACTTTTCTGAAGACTCTTCTAGAACTGAGATCTGAATCTCGTATCCCTGTCGGATATAATACTAACTGGAATCCCATGAAGTCTGACAATCTCTTGCATGTACTTCTCAGCTAAGCTCTCAATAGACTGTCTGACATGAAAAGGAATGAAGTGTGCACTCTTCGTCAATTGGTCGACAATCACCCAAATATCATTGTGACCCTTAGGACTCCTCGACAAAGCGGTCACAAAATTCATAGTGATATGTTCCCACTTCCACTCCGGAATGGGAAGCGGTTGAAGAAGTCCAGCAGTTCTCTGATGCTCTGTCTTAACCTGCTGCTAGATCAAACACTGAGAAACAAACCGAGCCACAACCCTCTTCATCCCATTCCACCAGAAATGAAGCTTCAAATCCCGATACATCTTTGTACCTCCAGGATGGATAGGATACAAAGACTGGTGGGCTTCCTCAAGCAACCACTGACGAACTTCACCCTTCGGGACACATAACCTAGACCCAAAACGAAGCGATCCATCAGCATGAATAACCATGTCCATTTTGGACCCAGACTCAACCTCAGCTCGAAAACCCTGCAACTGCGCATCACCAGCCTGCGCCTCTTTGATCTGATCAACAAGAGACGACTAAAGCTGGAGCACCAAACAACTCCAATCAAAACTCGGCAACAAAACATTAACCTCCAAACTCCGCATCTGCTCAATCAAATCCCTCTACTGAGTCGAGAATATAACTGCTGGTCTCCTGCTCAAAGCATCTAGCACCAAGTTTACTTTACTAGGATAGTATTGCAAACTGATGTCATAATCGACCATAAGTTCCAACCAATGCCTTTGCCTCATGTTTAACTTCTTCTGGATGAAGACGTACTTGAGACTTTTGTGTTTTGTAAAGATCTCCACTCAGTCCCTAAGTAAATAATGTCTCCACAGCTTCAAAGCATAGATCACTGTTGCTAACTCCAAGTCATGAGTCGGATAGTTTTTCTCATGCGGCCTCAACTGCCTCGATGCATAAGCAACGACTCGGCCTTTCTGCATGAGAACTGCTACACGACCCTTACCAGAAGCATCACAGTGTTACAAATCTGCCTGAACCATCTGGAATAGTCAACACAGGCACTGACGTCAATCTGTTCTTCAACTCAACAAAAGCCTCACTGCATTTATCAGACCAACAAAACTTCTGATCCTTCTTAGTCAGCTTAGTCAATGGTCCCGCTATCTTCAAAAAATCTTGGACGAATTTCCGATAGTAGCCAGCTAAACCAAGAAAATTCCTGACCTCTGAAACTGACTTGGGAACAAGTCAATCCTTCACAGTCTCAATCTTGGCCGGATCTACAAAAATACCATCACCCGAGATAATGTGCCCCAAGAAAAAAACCCTATCAAGCCAGACCTCGCACTTGCTAGTTTACCATAGAGCTGATTCTTTCTCAAAGTCTGCAGAACCACTCTAAGATGCTCAGCATGATCTTCTCGATTCCGAGAATACACCAAAATGTCATCAATGAAGTCCACCACAAATTTATCCAAAAACTGAGAAAATACCCAGTTCATAAAACTCATGAATATAACAGGCATGTTCGTGACCCCGAACGGCATCACAAGATACTCATAGTGCCCATATCTGGTCCTGAATGCAGTCTTTTGTACATCAGTCGCCTTCGCTTTGACTTGATAATACCCAAAACGAAGATCCAACTTCGAGAAAACAACAGCTCCACTCAACTGATCAAATAGATCATTGATCCTAGGCAAAAGATACCAGTTCTTCACAGTAACACTATTTAGTTCCTGAAAATCCATGCACAGTCGACGACTACCATTTTTCTTGACTAGAGCACCCCAAGGCGAAACACTGGGTCTGATGAATCCCAAATCAAGCAACTCCTGAATCTGCACCTTAAGCTCTGCTAACGTAACCGGTGCCATCCTGTAGAGACTCTTCGATATAGGCACCGTACCCGGCTGAACTTCAATACCGAACTCCACATCTTTATCTGGGGTAAGCCAGGCAACTCCTCTGAAAAAACATCCAGGAAATCCTGAACTACTAGAAGCACAACCTTACAGCCTGAATGCAATTCCATCGCACAAAACTCCTGATCAACTGTAGCTCAGCCAAGGGAAGACTCCCCGGCATGGAACTCAAACTCTTGGCGATCTGGAATTCTGAACACAACTTTCTTCGCACGAAAATCAATAATGGCGTGGGTTTCACCCAACCAATCCATACCTAGAATAACGTCAAATCTTGAATTCCTAATTACAATCAGATTGGCTTTGAAATCTGTGCTCCCAATAATCATGGGACACTACCTGCACTCCCAGGAACAAATGACAACACCACCACCTGTCACAATGTTCCAAGCCTCTGACATGGTGCTGCACTCTAACTGATGACGAGCCATAAATTGAGAGGAGACAAAGGAATGGGTTGCCCTGGAATCAAAAAGAATATGAACAAGGAAAGAGCAAACAAGGACGAAGCCTAAGGTATAATAAAAAAGACAAGGAAACAAGGAATGGTTGAACAGGGGTGAGGAAAAACAAAGCAGAAAGATAACAGGAAAGAATAAAGCAAGACAAAAAGAAGGAAGCAAAAAGAAATAACAAAACAACAAAGCAAAATACTTGCAACAACACCTTCTGCTAACTCCGCATCTGCAGCAGTTAGGTTGAAAGCCTGACCTCTCCTCTAAACAGTGGTCCTCTGACCGAAAATCTAGCGCTGAGAAGGAAGCAGTGGTCTAACTGGACCACGAGCTGGGGCAACCTGCTGAACGGGACCCCTGGCTGGAAGAGCCAACTACTGTTGCGGCTGTGGACAATCCCGAACTGAATGATCAGCAGCGCCACACCTAAAGCATCAGCAGCTGGTGCGAAGACGGTTCTTGCGCTCATGCCCAAACACCTGGCAGAAGTCGCAAAAACCACCTCTCGGGAAACCAGCAGAAGGGTACGGAGCTGCCCTGACAGGACGGGCAAAAACAGGCCTCCGAATAGGCCCACCCGAAGGCCTAACAACAGCACAGGAGTGCGGAATAATTCGCTGAGAAAGAGCCAAACCACCATGGGCCTGCTCCTGAGCTCGAGCTGTCTCAAGAGCTTCTGCATAAGAGTGCAAGCGAAGGGAGACAAGCTGCACCCTAATCTCTCCCTCAAGCCCCAAAATGAATTTACGAGCCCTGTCCTCTTTGTTCGCCACAAGAACGGCTGCGAAGTGACTGAGTCTTGTAAATTCAGCTGCATACTCAACCACAGACTTGGAGCCCTGTTTCAAGAAAGTCTCATGTTACAACCTTGCATGGATAGTATGTAACAAAATTCCATTACTAGAAATAATGACCAACCTGTTTCAGGGCTAGGAATTGTTGCTCCATTTCAACTCTAGTGCTGCTAGGAAAAAACTTCTCCAAAAAGCCCCTAGTAAAAGTGGCCCAAGTGATCGGTTGTTCGAGCCTTTTGGACTCGGACCTTCACAAAATATGAGCCAAGTCCACCAGCTGGATGGCTACCACATCCACATGATCTGCAGCTGCAACTCTAGTCGCCAAAAGCAGTTGCTCAGTCAGGATCAACCACTGTTCAGCCTCCAAAGGCATCTCAGTGCCTGAAAACCTATCATGATGCAGCCTCATGAAGTCCGTGACTATACCCAGACAGGGAGGAAGAGCTGCCTGCATAGGAACAGTGGGCGGCGGAACCCGAGCAGCTTCCAAAGTAGCCATCACCAAGTCACTGTGGTTCTGCTGCATATTAATCAAGTGCTCAAGCATGGTGGTGACAGCCTCAATCCCACGCTGATCATCTTGGGGACGAGAAATAGAACCTCTATGGGCCATAGTCTGCACAAAATAAAAAACAATAAGCATACAGATCAAAGTTGATAATAATTCATTTATGCATGCTTGGTTGGTGAAATGTTGAGCCAATCCCAATTCGAGCCTAGCTTGTTTAATGTATTAGGCAACTAATACATTGGCCAAATTTTGGCTTTGATACCACTAAAAACCTTGTCACGCCCCGCTTCCAAAAAGAGAATATGTAATACGGATACGTGACTAAGCCCAGCGAATGAATTTCATCATCCATAAGGTGTTCAGAATCTTTACAACATCTCACAGAAATAATCAGAGTCGGAAGCAAGAGGAATCAACCATATATGCATAATCGAATCAAATATACCAACAAAAATTTACTTGAAACAAAAAATGTTATAATCTCAAATAAATCAGATCTGAATAAGTTAATAATCCAGGGTCACATTGCCCAAATTCAAATAAATCCATGTATCAAATACAATATTCAAATAAGCAATAGAATAATAATAAATAAAACTCCAGCACTAATATCTCATATCACCAACTCCATCTGGCAGCTGATCATCCTGGTCTGTAATTAATAAATTGCAGGAAGAGGAAAAAGAAAAATAAACTCCCATTATTGCAAGTTACGGGCCGCTTGTAGTGCAGGATACAAGTACAGGAAAAGCATAAAAAATATAAAGCAACAGAAACAAACATAGCATGGTATAAGCATATCAACAGAAATATAATATCTAACATGAATCAGGAAACAAATCAGATAGCATGGTATACTAACAGATACAGATAACATGTGTCAAGTATCAAGTGGTATGCATACAGATATACAGATGATAGTGTCAGAAGATAGTCAGACATATAACAAATAATCAGATAAGAGATGTTAGATAAACAGATATAAATAACAGATAACAGATGTTATGTTCTCATAAGTCTTGTGTGATTACTATCTAGGTAGCACTTCATGCGCCACAAGTTTTTATCACGTGGTTGCTACATTCAAACAGTTACATTTAGATTTCGTAATGGAGTCCATAGGGCCATGTACTAAGGGATCAGACATATATCAAATACAGATCATGTAACGCCACGAATTCCAAAATACACTGAATTCGAGATTCCACAGGATCTTTGCACTTCATTTAGTACAATTTTACAAGGAAATTAAAACTTTTCACTTTACATCAGAGTTACATGAAAACTTTACACTTTACATTTGTACAACGGAAGCAAATTTACAAAATTTAAATAAATGTACAACAACATTTGAATAATCTCTAAGCATCTGTTCCACTTTAATTTTTATCATGTCATTTACCCTGCATTCAAAACTGTGGGTACGTCATTTTATTCAACCGACGAACATTATACACGGCCATCCTCTCTATGCCGGAAATAGTATAACTCATTTTCCATATTTAACAAACACAAACTTGTTACATATCAAACTGAAGGGAATACCCTAATGATGTCGTGTTGTGATTGTGCACTTAGTCCTTAATGCAGTTATTTATATTACATGACACTAATGCACACTTGTTCGGATTCTATGCATCCCATATTACATAGGTCCGAGGGCAAGCCTCTTAATCGTTCTGCATCTTTGTAGGGTTCAATCCCTCGTCATGTCTTAATATACTACTGTAACTACGGTAAGTATCCTATATGATCTATGAGTACAAGCTCGTGTATAGAAAACCTGGAGGGGAAATCCCACGCCATGTCTTGACTCATCAAGCATGCATTCTGTGGCAATTCAGCCTCCTTAATGGCACACGATCCTCTTGCAGTCACCAAACATCCCACAAGCGTTGCTAAAGTCCGATCATTACTGAGTAGTGCCCACGCCATGTCTTGACGCATCAAGCATGCATTCTGTGGCTCACCCCCGCATCGTAAAGTCTAGCTCTCATACTTGTGTTTTTCTCTCACTTTCATCACATCTCCACTATGTACTAAATCCTTAAGTTTAATGAAATCATGAACAAAACCAATCTTTTAGAGTTAGTCCTCTCACTACTACCGGTCTTATTATTTTCATTTCACAATGACCCAACCTGGTCTTTTCAATTTCAATAGTCATAATTATTCATCACTTTCACTTGCCGGTGTGAGTTTGACTACACTCTAATTTTCAATTTCAATTCATAATCCATATGTTTGAGTTTTCATGCTCAATAACATTCTCTTTTCCAATAACATGATTTCTAATTTATTCATGAGTCCATAGCCATACATGGAATTCAATTATTCCTTATGTATTCCATCAAATATCATTTCCACATTAAAATCACATCACTAAATGAATATTCACATTTCATAATTTTCACACTATTCTTCAATGAGAATAATTCACATCACATCACTACATATAATTTCTTTCTTTATTATATTTCTTTTCTAACACTTTATTTCAAATTCTTTTGCGAATTATAACCTCCACAAAATATAATTGTAGAACCATAGTTCTAATTATACATTTATCCTCAAAGCATACTCCATTTCATGTAAATAATTCTCAAATTATTTTTCATAAATTCCACATATTTTTAGGATAATAATCATATTTTTTCATAATTTTTAATCATCAAAAATCCCCCAAAAAAAATGTTTTTCCCACACATTAAACCCAGGCCGAGACTAGGATCTAACCAGCGACCATAGGGAAACAAGCCACAGGCACAGACCACTAGGCCGAACACGCTAGGCGATATAAAGAAGGACTGAGAGCATTAAATGCTCTCGGCTGCAGTTACTTTGTTTTTCAAAAATACAAAACAAATATATAATGCTAACGGGATTCGAACCTGCAACCTATGAGACACCCGAACCCACTGTAGCAATTAAGAGCATCCCGACCACTTGAGCTATAAGCTCAGGTTGTCATAGTTCAACTCGAACTCTAATTAAATCAATTCTCTCTGTTTAGTAAAACATGTCGATGTTCAAAAAGCTCTCATTTGATTTTACTCTTACTAAACTTACTGTAAATTTCCAGATTAATTATTCCCAACGTAATTTACACTCCAGTATATTAAAAATAATTTTTTCAATAATTAACACATATTTTTCATACACTTAATTCAAATTATAAGCTACCACTACCACATTTCTTTTTCGACATTTCTTATCAAATTTTAACATCACTAATCTCTTTATTAACAATCTTTATATCAATTCTCTGTTTTTAATCACTTCACAAACCCCCAAATTATATTTTTAAGTCATTCATACAACATTATCACAATAGTCTATTTAAGCACATAAAGCGACATTGTCAATCTACTAATTTTGCATATAATTCTTGATGTTAATAATGAAGTTTTCTTCAAACAATCCATAGCCATAATCAATTTACACGCAACTTAAATTAAATAATGGATGCACAAACAAGTTATTCATTAACATTCCAATCAATTAATAGGCCAATTTTCCAATTAAAATGCACTCTTATTAATCTTTTTCATGCATCATCATTCAATTTAATACTAGCATGCTTCCTAATTAGAAATACGGAAAATTACCCACCTTGATTGGAGAGAAGTCAATTAGCAACACCTCCTAAACAAATTTCCTTGCCAAAAGAGCGATCCTCCTCCTTGATGCGCGCACCCGAGCCTTCCACAATGCCAACCCGAGCCCCTTCTTGATTGCCGGCCTCTCCTTTTAGATGCAAGCACAAACTCCTCACACAACTCTCAATCTTTTAACTCACTTACTAAACTACTAGCAATGTATTTTAAACTAAAGGTTTTGGAGGAATAATTAGCACAAAAATAACTAGGCTAGGGGGGGTATTTATACTAAAAATTTAGGAAAATGAAAGGCTAAGATTAAACTAGGAGTTAGAAACAAAGGGCTAGGATTCAAGGGGGAGTTGTAGTAACCAACCATGATCAAGTAACCACCACCCATGACTCCACTCAAAATTTTCATTTTCCCTCCTAAGCCAAAACCGGCCACACACCATGTGCATTTGCACGTGTACGTGTAATGCACGTGCATGCAACTTGTCACCATTTAAAATTGTACATTATATTTTACATAAAAATAATCTTTAAAATGTGTTCTACATTACAAGTTGTATTAAAAACAAGAATAGCTCATGGGCTTTAGTTTATGGCCCAAAATAGTAGTTTGCAAAAAGAAGCTAAATAAATTAAATTTGGGCTTAAAAAGAAATGCTTAAATTTATTTGAAAAAGGCCTTTATATAAAAATAATTAAAGAACACACATCATCCATAATAAAATGATTATAAGATTTCATACTACAAAAATTGCACGTGCACACTACGTGCAAAATAAATAAATAATTTCCATAAATGAAAATCGGGGCATTACAGATCAGATAGATAGATAGAACCTATGGGTTCTCTTGTGAGTACATCTTCCTATAGGGAAGCAATGTAGTCAGGGTTCAGATAAACAAAGTCATGTATCATATAGTCATGAATACGCAACAGATAGGGAACATGGGCCCTCTTCTCAGTACACAATTCTATATTTTCCACTACTAGATCTTTTTCTTAACCCCGGCTTGGTTAATTTTATTATTATTATCAGACAGACCTGTACGTACATAAAACAGAGTGAGAATAGCATGGTATAAACAATTAACAGGTTCAGGGTGACATACAAACATATACAGACTCAAGATAACACATAACAGAATGTACAACGAAAATTCTAATTCAGGACAACAAAACAGTACTGCCCTAAAACTGGGATTCCCGTTGCTACAAACATGCAAATATGAATCCGTCAAAGAATCTGGAGAATAGACTCTCGGGCGAATCCAAAAAGTAAATATAAGTCATATGGTATTTCACAAAATCATAACTCAAAAAGTTTTGAATCCAGAAAACACGTTCAGTCAGAATTCAGTATTTGTATTCACAGTCAGGAAAACAACATGAAAACACATTAATTAAATCCACAAAAAATCTGGGGTATTCCCCTATATATGTAGTAACAGAATATAAAGTTTCATAATTTATTAATATAAATAGTTTAGTCAACAAAAATTAGAAAACATTAAGATGCAGTAGTTTTGTAAATCTGAAATTATAAACACTGCAGTACGAAAACAACAATATCTCACAAACCATAAACCAAAATCCAAATCCGCCAAAAGGGTAATAAAATAGATACAGTAGAATAACTTTCATATTTATAAACATTTTACAAACAGCAAGTAGAATTAGGTCAAAAATCAGGTTCATTACTGAACAGCTGGAAAAATCTGCTAGTATAGTAATTGTTTGGAAACATAGAACGGTTTGTAAAACTCATCAAATAAATTCACAAAAATTCATTGTTAATCCCAATCAGGTATAGTTTTACTGTGCAAAAATATTGGATAAAAAAAATACTTTTAACATCATGATAAAAATATATTACTCTTCAGAATTAATTGAAAACAAAATCTAATCAAAATCTTTCTACACCTCTGTAGTAAAATAGACATAACTCACAATCCATAAAACGAAACTGAGATCCGTCGGAAGGGTTGGAAAATAGACAGAATTCTCTACAGTTCATGTTCAGAAATAAAATTCATATACCAACCTTAATAGGGTCTAAAATACTTAACAACATCAGGGTAACAGAAAATACAGATTTGTTCTTCATACACAAATCAACATAGATCATAGGAAATTCAACCAAATCAATCCAAACATGAAATATATTGTACTAGATGTCCAAACAATATGGTATAGGGTATTTTATAAGTATTCGACAAGTATATCACGCATAACATATCAAGCACAGATATCTCAAAGTAGCATGAACATACACATCAAAAACTAGTCAACCCTTGTTTAATTCATGTCACATATGTCGTGAGGCAACTATGATCGAATCATCACAATAGAGACAATAGATAACAGAGAATTCACACAAAAATTATCTCTAGAACCCAACTACACTACAAGCGGTATTTAGTACTTGTATTACACAAAGAAAAGAATACAAGTTACTTGCCTTAACCGACGACGAAAATCGACGAAGCAAAACCAAGAATAATGGGAACGGATTTGTAATGCCCCAATTTTCATTTATGAAAATTATTTATTTATTTTGCACGTAGTGTGCACGTGCAATTTTTGTAGTATGAAATCTTATAATTATTTTTCATTATGGATGATGAGTATATATATGTATATGTGTTCTTTAATTATTTTTATAAAGGCCCATTTTTCTTCAAATAAACATAAGCCTTTCTTTCTAGCCCAAATCTAATTTATTTAATTTCTTTATATAAAACTATTATTTTGGCCCATTAAGTAAAGCCCATGAGTTATTTTTATTTTAATTACAACTTGTAATGTAGAATATCTTTTAAAGATTATTTTTATAGAAAATATAATGTACAACTTTTTTAAATGGAGGACTAATGCATGCATGTGCATTGCACGTACACGTGCAAATGCACCATGTGTGGCCGGTTTTGACATGGAGGGAAAATGAAAATATGAGTGGAGTCATAGGTGGTGGTTGCTTGATCATGGTTAGTTACTACAACGCCCCCTTGAATCCTAGCCTTTTATTTCTAACTCCTAGTTTGATCATAGCCTTTCATTTACTCCAATTTTTAGTATAAATACCCCCCCTCCCCTAGCCTAGTTATTTTTGGTACTCTTTATTTCTCCAAAACCTATAGTACAAAATACAATGTTAGTAGTATAGTAACTGAGATAAAAGATTGAGATTTGTGTGTGAGAGAGTTGTGCTTGCACCAAGAGGGAAGGCCGGCATCAAGGAGCTCGGGTTGGCATTTTGGAAGGCTTGGGTGCACTTCGAGGAGGAGGAACGCACTTTTGGCAAGGACTTTTAGGAGGTGTTGCAATTGTATTTCTCTCCAATTAAGGTGGGTTATTTTCCATATTTCTAATTAGACATCATGCTAAGGTGGGTTATTTTTCATATTTCTAATTAGATATCATGCTAAGGTGGGTTATTTCCCATGTTTCTAATTAGATAGCATGCTAAGATTGATTGAAATGATAATGCATGAAAGAGATTAATAAGAGTACACCTAATTAGAAAATTGGTTTGTTAGTTGATTGAACTGATGCTAAATAGATTGCATGTTATTCCATCATGAATTGTAAGTTGTGTGTGAATTGTTTATGGCTATGGAATGCTTGGATTAAAATTCGTTATTAGCATCAAAACTAAATGCAAATGCTAGTAGATGAAATTGTTGCTTTATGTGCTTCGATGGACTTTCATGATATGAGTTAGAATGAACAAATTAAGGTATGTTTTTGGGATTATAAACGAAGTATAAACAAGGAATTAATATAGGGATTAATAATGTTGAGTTGTGTAGGAAATGGCAAATGAATTATGAAAAGAATAGTACACAGATTTAAATTATATTTTTGAAAAACCTCGCAGTACAGTCGACTGCTATGTGCAACAGTCGACTATTCTGATCATTGATTTGAAGATTAAAAATATCGCAAGCCAGTCGACTGATACATTTAACAGTCGACTTCTTTTCGAAGTTTTGCATTATTGCGGAACAGCCGACTGACCATTTCGACAGTCGACTTTCCTGAAGTTTTCAAGTAAATCTGTCTCTTTTGTGAAACAATTCATATGATTTGTGGCCTAGTATAAATGAGTACAACTTATGAGAAATTATTGGGAGTTACTAGAATGAAATAAAGCGTATTTGTGAAAGTAAAAGTGAAATTGGAACTATAGTTTTTACACTCGTATAATTTCATAAAAATGAGTTGTGACAAAGAAATTGAGATAAGTGTTAGAAAAGAAAAAAAAAATGGAAGAAAGAAAGTATATGTTATGTATGAATTATTCTTGTTGAAGAATAGTGTGACATTATTGAGTTTGTGAACATTCACTTTGATTAGACATTTGTGAAATGATTTTAATGTGGAAATACATGTTAGCTATGAAATACATGATAATTAAACTTCATGTATGGTTTTGGAGTCATGAATAATTTGGAAATCATGTGATTAGAAAAGAGAATGTTATTGAGCATGAAAACTCAAACATATGAATTGTGAATTGAAATTGAAAATTAGAGTGTAGCCAAAACTCACACCGGCAAGTGAAAGTGATGAATTATGATTATTGATATTGAAAAGACCAGTTTTGGGTCATTGTGAAATGAAAGAAATAAGACCGGTAGTAGTGAGAGGGCTAACTCTAAGAGATTGATTTTGTTCATGATTTCATTAAATTTAAGGATTTATTACATAGTGAAGAGGTGATGAAAGTGAGAGAAAAACACAAGTATGAGGGCCTCGAGTCTACGATGTGGGTGTGATCCACAGAATGCATGCTTGATGCGTCAAGACATGGCGTGGGCACTACTCCAGAAGATCGGGATCTTGGCGACGCTTGTGGGATGTTTGGTGACTGCAAGAGGATCGTATGCCATGAAGGAGACTGAATTGCCACAGAATGCATGCTTGATGCGTCAAGACATGGCGTGGAATTCCCCTCCAGGTTTTCTATACACGAGCTTGTACTCATAGATCATCTAGGATACTTACCGTAGTTACAGTAGTAGATTAAGTCATAACGAGGGATTGAACCCTACAATATGAAGAACGATTAAGAGGCTTGCCCTCGGACCTATGTAGTATGGGATGCATAGAATCCGAACAAGTGTGCATTAGTGTCATGTAATATAAATAATTACATTAAGGACTAAGTTCACAATCACAACACGACATTAATAGGGTATTCCCTTTAGTTTGATATGTGACAAGTTTGTGTTTGTTAAATATGGAAAATCAGTGATACTATTTCCGGCATAGAGAGGATGGCCGTGTATAATGTTCATCGGTTGAATAAACTGACGTACCCACAGTTTTGTATGCAGGGTAAATGACATGATAAAGATTAAAGAAGCACAGATGCTTAGAGATTATTCAAATATTGATGTACTTTATTTAAATGTTGTAAATTTGCTTTCACTGTAAAATGTAAAGTATAAAATTTTCATGTAACTCTGATGTAAAGTAAAAAGTTTTAATTTCCTTGTAAAATTGTACGAAAGAAGTGTAAATATCCGGTGGAATCTCGAATTCAGTGTATTTTTAGAATTCGGGGCATTACAGAGTGGTATCAGAGCCACGCTTCACACTTGTATAAATTTATAAGGAACGACACCTAGAAGTGGACATTAGAGTGTGTGTTTGAGTATAGAGATTTAAATGTAAGTTACTTACATTTGTGTTGCTCTATGACTTATGCTTCTTCCTCCCTATTTCTAAGATGGCTGATCACTTCGACCCTGCTGGAGACGACATTTGGCATATCATTGAGGAAGATTACTATCCTGGGAAAGCAGATTCCGAGGAAGAGTACTACTCAGGACAAGCAGATTCTGACGGAGAAGAATGGCCTGAATCCCGAGAGATCACCCCACCTTCGGATTCATCTGATGACTCTTCTGACGAAGAAGAAGAACCGGTTCCAAGTAGTCTTGTGATATCTCTTCAGAGGCAGGTAGAAACACTGTGGGAGAGAGTTGGACTATTGGAGGCTCAGTTGGCAAAGCGTAAGGACGACTTTGCAGTTCTCAGTCATCGTGTATGGGAACTCGAGAAGAGGAAGAATATGACCGATGTGCTGAAGGAAGAAGTTGATGAACTACGGGGAGAACTTCGAGAAGCGAAGAGGAACCATAGGAGTTAGACTGTTGTAGCTTCTACTGTTTTCATTCTGATGTCAAGAAATATTTTCAATTCGAATGTATAAAGTTTGAAATTTAATGAAATGCAAGTTGATTTAAAATTCATGTCCTATACTTCGAATTTAATGGATCTTTTGCATCAGAATATGGCTAGAAGAGGAGCTAGAAACGGGGAAGGTCTGGACTTGAAAATGGAACTTGCGAGGGTCTATCAGACACTCAACGCCGTGGCCATGAATCAGAACCAAGGAAGGGGACCTGCGAATCCGGTGCCCGAAGCAATTAAACTTGTGGAATCGTTCAAACGGATGAAACCACCTGTGTTCGAAGGAAAGTCAGACCCTGATGCGGTTGACAACTGGATTCATTAGGTAGAGACGATCTTCGAAGTGCTGGAGACCCCTGAGGGTAGCAGGGTGAAGTTTGCGACTCTGCAACTTGAGAATGATGCGGCTGTGTGGTGGCAGTCGATGAAGCGGACGATGGGAGGTATTGTTCTTGGCTGGCAGGAATTTTTGGAGGAATTCCGTAGTCACTATCTCCCTTCCGACGTCCAAGAGAAGAAGGCTATGGAATTTCTATCACTCCAGCAAGGTGGCATGTCAGTTAGAGAGTACGAGACCAAATTTACTCAGCTCTCTAGGTATGCTCCTGAATTAGTGATGGATGAGGTGACAAAGGCTCGTAATTTTGAGCATGGATTGAGGCCGAGCTTGAGGTCCCGAATGATACCTCTTGGTATCAGAAGATTTGACAAGTTGGTTAAGCGCGCAGGCAGCCACGGAAGCAAACATGGAGCAGTTTCATGTTGTTCAGAATCGGAGGAACAACTGGCAGTCTGGAAAGAGGCCCGTAAATTCTGGGAATTTCAAGGGTCAACCATCTGCACAAAGGTTCAAACAGACAGGGGCGAACGCTATTAATGTGGTTGGAGGACCCGAGAACAATGTGGTGAGACCTCCTGCGGTAAATTGCTTCAACTGTGGTGAGACGGGACATTACCAATCTCAATGCCCCAAGCCACGGAATGGTAATCGCAATGCACCAATGCATCAGACTGGGAAGAGACCGTACTAACCAGGGCGAGTATTTGCCTTGACCGAAACTGATGCCGATGAGGTGGATCATGTCATCACTGGTACGAGGGCGGATGTTTAGAGGTTCATGTTGTTTCTTTTCCCGCTTATTTCGTGAAACTGTTATGTAATGAGTGTGTATTATGTAACAGGAGAACTTTATTTGAATGGAATGAAAGCTGTTGTTTTGTTCGATACTGGATCCTCTCATACTTTTGTCTCTTAAATTTGCTAAAGTGTTGGGAGTTGAACCGAAGATTTATCCAGGCAAGATCTTAGTAGTAGCTACTCCATCAGGGGAAACTTTAACCACTGATCGGTACTATGCAGATTGCGAGATTGTGATTGGGGACAGAATTTTCTAGATTGATCTGATCGAGCTGACTATCTTGGGAGTCGATGTTATCATTGGCATTGATTGGATGTCGGTGTACAGTGCCAGTATCGAGTGCAAGACCAAGACAGTAACAGTGAAGGCTCCAGGTGGACCTGAAGTCACTTTCCAAGGGAAGAAGAAATGTTCTAGGTTTGTGGCAGCTATCCACAAGGAAGAGATTCCTGTGGAAGTGCAAAGGATTCCTGTGGTTCGGGACTATCCGACTGTGTTCTTGGATGATTTTCCTGGGTTACCCCCGCATCGTGATGTAGAGTTCAGCATTACTGTTCAACCGGGAAGTGCACCCATTTCTAAGGCACCGTATAGGATGGCTCCAGTGGAACAGGATGAGGTGAAACGGCAGATTGAGGAACTGTTGGAGAAAGGCTTTATTCAACCTAGTGCGTCACCTTGGGGAGCACCAGTGCTTTTGGTAAAGAAGAAGGATGGTTCGATGAGAATGTGTATCGATTACCGGGAGCTGAATAAAGTCACTGTTCAGAATAAGTATCCTATTCCCCGAATTGATGACTTGTTCGATCGTCTACAAGGAGCAGCTGTTTTCTCCAAAATAGATCTTCGATCAGGATATCACCAAGTTCGAGTAAAAGCCGAAGATGTGCACAAAACTTCATTTAGAACTCGAGATGGGCATTACGAATTCTTAGTTATGCCATTTGGAGTAACGAATGCACCCGCAATCTTCATGGATTTGATGAACAGAGTTCTGAGGCTGTTCATTGATTCTTTTGTCGTGGTGTTTATCGACGATATCCTCGTGTACTCCAAGTCAGAAGAGGAGCACACCGAGCATCTGGCAGCAGTTTTGAAGAAGCTGGAAGAGCAGGAGTTGTATGCCAAGCTATCCAAGTGCGATTTCTGGAAATCTGAAGTGGCATTCCTAGGTCACATCCTTTCTAAGGAGAGAGTGGCAACTGATCCTCAGAAGATAGAGGCAGTGAGAAATTGGGCTAGGCCTACTACAGTAAAGGAAGTCAGAAGTTTTCTTGGAATGACTGGATGCTACAGGAGATTCATTCAAGGTTATGCTCAGTTAGCTGTGCCGCTTACTAGTTTGACCAAGAAGAATGTGAACTTCAAGTGGACTGAGCAATGTGAGGCAAGCTTTCAGGAGTTGAAAGAGAAGCTGACTACTGCACCTATTTTAGCTTTGCCTAGAGCAAGTGTTGAGTATGACGTTTACAGCGATGCTTCACAACATTGGCTTGGTTGTTTCTTAATGCAAGAAGGAAGAGTAATCGCTTATGGGTCTAGGAAACTATGACCGCATGAGAAAAATTACCCGACTCATGATCTGGAGTTGGCTACGATAGAATTACCTGACTCATGATCTGGAGTTGGCTGCGATTATCTTTGCCCTGAAGCAATGGAGACACTACGTGTACGGTGAGAAATTGAACATGTACACGGACCACAAGAGTTTGAAGTACATATATCAGCAGAAGGATCTGAATTTGAGGCAGCGGAGATGGTTGAAAGTGCTTGAGGACATGCGACCTGAGATCAAGTATCATCCTGGGAAATCTAATGTTATTGCTGATGCACTTAGTCGCAAGAGCAGTTTATCCAGTTTGATTACAACTCAGAAGCATCTGATGGAGGAATTGGATCGAGCAAGTATTGAAGTTGTCTTGCAAGGATTGGGAGCATCTTTAGCTCAGTTGAGGCTTCAGCCTACACTGAATGGAAGGATCATTGCAAGTTAGGAGGTTGATGCTGATATCTTGGAGATGAAAGAGCAGGTTGGTGCTGGCAGGTTGCCCGGATTTCAAATCAGGGATGGAGTGCTGTGGTTCAGAGATAGACTATGTGTTCCAGATCAGGCAGACCTGAAAGAGAGTATTCTTCAGGAGGCGCATGCTACTCTTTTGTCGGTACATCCTGGAAGTACTAAGATATACAGAGACATCAAACCGCATTTCTGGTGGTCAGGTTTGAACCGGGATGTGGCTGAGTTTGTGGCGAAGTGTGAGGTTTGTCAACAAGTCAAAGCCGAGAATCAGAGACCCGGAGGTCTATTACAACCGTTACATATTCCGGAATGGAAGTGGGATAGCATCAGTATGGATTTCATTACGAGATTGCCCAAGAGTCCTAAAGGCAATGATGTGATTTGGGTTATAGTCGATCGACTAACCAAGTCCGCTCACTTGGTAATGAAACTCACTGCTTCGATGGACAAGCTAGCTGAGTTGTATGTTGGCGAAATCGTCAGGTTTCATGGTGTTCCATCAACTATTGTGTCTGATCGAGATGCGCGGTTTACTTCGCATTTCTGGAGGAGTCTTCAGACAATCTTGGGTACCAAGACGGATTTCAGCACTGCTTTTCATCCGCAAACCGATGGGCAGACCAAGAGAGTCAACCGTATTCTTGAGGATATGCTTCAGTGTTGTATACTAGACTTTGGAGGTAGTTGGGAAAGGCATTTACCTTTGGTAGAGTTTTCCTACAACAACAGTTTTCAGACTAGCATCGGGATGGCGCCGTACGAAGCTCTGTATGGCAGGAAGTGCAGGACACCTGTTTGTTGGTTTGAAGTTGGGGAGCGTCAATTGTTTGGGCCTGAGCTTGTGCAGTAAACCTCTGAGAAGATTGTTCTGATCAGGAAAAGGTTGGTAGAAGCTCAGAGCAGGCAGAAAAGCTATGCAGACAACCGGAGAAGGAACCTTGACTTTGAGGAAGGTGACTTCGTCTTTCTGAAAGTATCGCCCAGTAAAGGTGTGATTCGATTTGGCAAAGGCGGGAAGTTAGCCACGAGGTTTATAGGTCCGTACAAGATATTGAAAAGGATCGGAAAAACTACTTACCGGCTTGAGTTACCGGAAGAGTTATCTCAGGTGCACAATGTCTTTCATGTGTCTATGCTGAGAGGTTATATTCCAGATCCGAGTCATCATTTTCCTGAAGTGCCGGAAGGTTTGCATTTGGATCTCAACTACATCGAGTCTCCTGTCAAGATTGTTGATCGTCGAGAGAAAGTCTTGAGGAATAAGACGATACCGATGGTCAAGGTAGTCTGGAGGAACCATTTGGTTGAAGAGGCTACTTGGGAGTCTGAGGAGAGGATGTTGAAAGATTATCCTGAGCTTTTTGCATGATTTTTCTTGTGCTTGTTATGAGTGTTTTGTTTCTCGCTCTTGACTGTAGTTCCGGGGACGGAACTATTCTAAGAAGGGAGTGTTGTAATGCCCCAATTTTCATTTATGAAAATTATTTATTTATTTTGCACGTAGTGTGCACGTGCAATTTTTGTAGTATGAAATCTTATAATTATTTTCATTATGGATGATGAGTATATATATGTATATGTGTTCTTTAATTATTTTTATAAAGGCCCATTTTTCTTCAAATAAACATAAGCCTTTCTTTCTAGTCCAAATCTAATTTATTTAATTTCTTTATATAAAACTATTATTTTGGCCCATTAATTAAAGCCCATGAGTTATTTTTATTTTAATTACAACTTGTAATGTAGAACATCTTTTAAAGATTATTTTTATAGAAAATATAATGTACAACTTTTTTAAATAGAGGACTAAGGCATGCATGTGCATTGCACGTACACGTGCAAATGCACCATGTGTGGCCGGTTTTGACATGGAGGGAAAATGAAAATATGAGTGGAGTCATGGGTGGTGGTTGCTTGATCATGGTTGGTTACTACAACTCCCCCTTGAATCCTAGCCTTTTATTTCTAACTCCTAGTTTGATCCTAGCCTTTCATTTACTCCAATTTTTAGTATAAATACCCCCCCCCCCCCTAGCCTAGTTATTTTTGGTACTCTTTATTTCTCCAAAACCTATAGTATAAAATACATTGTTAGTAGTATAGTAAGTGAGATAAAAGATTGAGATTTGTGTGTGAGAGAGTTGTGCTTGCACCAAGAGAGAAGGCCGGCATCAAGGAGCTCGGGTTGGCATTTTGGAAGGCTTGGGTGCACTTCGAGGAGGAGGAGGAACGCACTTTTGGCAAGGACTTTTAAGAGGTGTTGCAATTGTATTTCTCTCCAATTATGGTGGGTTAATTTCCATATTTCTAATTAGATATCATGCTAAGGTGGGTTATTTTCCATATTTCTAATTAGATATCATGATAAGGTGGGTTATTTTCCATATTTCTAATTAGATATCATGCTAAGGTAGGTTAAATTCCATATTTCTAATTAGATATCAGGCTAAGGTGAGTTATTTTCCATGTTTCTAATTAGATAGGATGATAAGATTGATTGAAATAATAATGCATGAAAGAGATTAACAAGAGTACACCTAATTGGAAAAATGGGTTGTTAGTTGATTGAACTGATGCTAAATAGATTGCATGTTATTCCATCATGAATTGTAAGTTGTGTGTGAATTGTTTATGGCTATGGAATGCTTGGATTAAAATTCGTTATTAGCATCAAAACTAAATGCAAATGCTAGTAGATGAAATTGTTGCTTTATGTGCTTCGATGGACTTTCATGATATGAGTTAGAATGAACAAATTAAGGTATGTTTTTGGGATTATAAACGAAGGATAAACAAAGAATTAATATAGGGAATAATAATGTTGAGTTGTGTAAGAAATGCCAAATGAATTATGAAAAGAAAAGTACACAGATTTAAATTATATTTTTGAAAAACCCCGCAGTACAGTCGACTGCTATGTGCAACAGTCGACCATTCTGATCATTGATTTCAAGATTAAAAATATCACAGGCCAGTCGACTGATACATTTAACAGTCGACTTCTTTTCGAAGTTTTGCATTATTGCGGAACAGCCGACTGACCATTTCGACAGTCGACTTTCCTGAAGTTTTCAAGTAAATCTGTCTCTTTTTGTGAAACAATTCATATGATTTGTGGCCTAGTATAAATGAGTACAACTTATGAGAAATTATTGGGAGTTACTAGAATGAAATAAAGCGTATTTTTGAAAGTAAAAGTGAAATTGGAACTATAGTTTTTACACTCATATAATTTCATAAAAATGTGTTGTGACAAAGAAATTGAGATAAGTGTTAGAAAAGAAAAAAAAATGGAAGAAATAAAGTATATGTTATGTATGAATTATTCTTATTGAAGAATAGTGTGACATTAATGAGTTTGTGAACATTCACTTTGATTAGACATTTGTGAAACGATTTTAATGTGGAAATACATGTTAGCTATGAAATGCATGATAATTGAACTTCATGTATGGTTATGGAGTCATGAATAATTTGGAAATCATGTGATTGGAAAAGAGAATGTTATTGAGCGTGAAAACTCAAACATATGAATTGTGAATTGAAATTGAAAATTAGAGTGTAGCCAAAACTCACACCGGCAAGTGAAAGTGATGAATTATGATTATTGTTATTGAAAAGACCAGTTTTGGGTCATTGTGAAATGAAAGAAATAAGACCGGTAGTAGTGAGAGGGCTAACTCTAAGAGATTGATTTTGTTCATGATTTCATTAAATTTAAGGATTTAGTACATAGTGAAGAGGTGATGAAAGTGAGAGAAAAACACAAGTATGAGGGCCTCGAGTCTACGATGTGGGTGTGATCCACAGAATGCATGCTTGATGCGTCAAGACATAGCGTGGGCACTACTCCAGAAGATCGGGATCTTGGCGATGCTTGTGGGATGTTTGGTGACTGTAAGAGGATCGTGTGCCATGAAGGAGGATGAATTGCCACAGAATGCATGCTTGATGCGTCAAGACATGGCGTGGGATTCCCCTCCAGGTTTTCTGTACACGAGCTTGTACTCATAGATCATCTAGGATACTTACCGTAGTTACAGTAGTAGATTAAGTCATAACGAGGGATTGAACCCTACAAGATGAAGAACGATTAAGAGGCTTGCCC
Source organism: Hemerocallis citrina (assembly GCA_017893485.1). Classification (NCBI taxonomy): domain Eukaryota; kingdom Viridiplantae; phylum Streptophyta; class Magnoliopsida; order Asparagales; family Asphodelaceae; genus Hemerocallis; species Hemerocallis citrina. The sequence goes on from CM030363.1 coordinate 115,433,468, forward strand.
TCTAACCTATGTAGTATGGGATGCATAGAATCCGAACAAGTGTACATTAGTGTCATGTAATATAAATAATTGCATTAAGGACTAAGTGCTCAATCACAACACGACATCAATAGGGTATTCCCTTTAGTTTGATATGTCACAAGTTTGTGTTTGTTAAATATGGAAAATTAGTTATACTATTTCCGACATAGAGAGGATGGCCGTGTATAATGTTTGTCGGTTGAATAAACTGACGTACCCACAGTTTTGTATGCAGGGTAAATGACATGATAAAGATTAAAGAAGCACAAATGCTTAGAGATTATTCAAATGTTGATGTACATTTATTTAAATGTTGTAGATTTGCTTCCGGTGTAAAATGTAAAGTGTAAAGTTTTCATGTAACTCTGTTGTAAAGTAAAAAGTTTTAATTTCCTTGTAAAATTGTACGAAAGAAGTGTAAAGATCCTGTGGAATCTCGAATTCAGTGTATTTTTGGAATTCGGGGCGTTACAGGATTCCCGGAACACGAACTCCACGAACGAAACTCACGAACCGAACCAACGAACCAAATAACGAACAATGGACGAACCACGAACTAAACCAACACGTGCACACATGCACATCAAACGAGAGGGCGGACGGAGGGACGATGGAAAAATGATGACGAGGAACGGCAGCAATGCTGTCATGCTTGCTGTTCCGACAGCGACGGAAGGAGAGCACGGTGGCCTGAGGGCTGCTATGCTGCTGGCCGCAACAAAAAAGAGGAGGCAGCACCGGGGACGGGGTCGCGGCATCGAGGGGGGGTCTGCACTAGTCGCTGCCTGCGGTAAGAAGGGGAACACAGGGCGCGACGTCAGGGTGCACAGGGGGCTTGGGAATGATGCAGGGAGATGAGGGACGAGAGAGATGGAGACAGGGAGGTCGAGAGGGGTGAACGGGAGATGGTAGGGCTGAGGGAAAGTTGGCAGCGGCTAGGGTTTAGGATGAGGGAGGTAAACAGGAGCATGGGTTAGTTTATATAGGCTAAGTTTAAGGTTTTGCTAAAGTGGGGATTGGGTTTGCATGGGGATCGGGTTGGGTAGTTAGCTACAGATGGTAGTTAAGGAAACAGAGGAGTGGGTTATTAAATAATGGGTTTGGGGATTAATTTAATGCGTAACAAGTTATTAGGGATTTGTATAATGGGATTCATAAGAAATTGGATCAATTGGGTTTTTAGGTTGAGAACAAGATAACAGAAATATGGGGATCCAAAAATATAATGAGACGACACAAAATGGATGAATAAAATAGGACAAGAACAAATAAAAATAATGAGGATCAAAACAAAAGCTCGATCAAACAGAGATGGAAGAATAGACAGACAATTAAATCAAAAGATCAAATAAAAGGATGACAGATCAAATAAATGAATATATTGAAATAAAGATCCAATATACGGTCTTAAAAGAGATACAAGAAGAATACAATACCAAAAAAGAAAGAAAATACACTCAAAAATACATAAAATGTAAAACAGGGGTTACACCTCTCGAGGGGAAGACGGAAGAACTTCGGTCCCAACATCCTCAAGTTCGGTGGGTGACGAAGGAATCTCCTGGTCAACAGAAGGCAATTCCGCAGGGGTTGGAGGTGTACTATTGACATCTGGCTCGAAAGAAAAGCCGCCGAGATCAAGGCTAGGATACCTCTCCCGGACATGTTTGAGGTCTCGATCATAGCCCTCATCCTTCTTCAAGATGATTCTATCCATGGTGCCTTCGAGCTCCACTTTTAGCTTCGTCCGCTCTACCACCCAAGTTTCTTTCTCCATCATCAGATTGTCCTGGTCCAATCCAAAGCTTCGAGTGTGAGCTCCTCCCCCAGCTCCTTCCCCTTCTACTCGTGGGCGTCTGCTCGAATCTTTTACTCCTACCACTCCTTCTCGAGCCGGTGCGCCTTCCGGATGGCTCACTTAAACTCATGTTCGTACTACCTTTTCATTTCTGCTCCCTAGAGCATAGTCTGTAGGAAGAAAGTAAAAGACATAGTAAATATCAATTACAAAAGTAAAGAGACACAAATGATCAAGGCCAAGCCTCCACCGTGACAGAAGCTTGAGTGAACTTAAGAAAGCTCGAGCCATGGGTCTCCCTGGCGAGACTTCTTCTGTCCCTCAGCAGGGCAATATTGTTCATCACCTCAAGTGCCATACGAGGCTCCATAATGGAGTTAGCCAGCTTGCCCAATCGGGCCTAAAAGTCTCATCAGCCTTATCACCGATGACGGCCTTGAACATTAGATGGAATTGAGGGAGATGAGACTCGGCCCAATTCGGCAGCCCTGAGTGCACTCTCAATCAGCCAATCCCTCACAGTTTCCTCATGATCATGGATGAAGGGCCTTTGATCTCTTCGCCCTATCAGATCCCCCCCCCCCCGCACGGGGGGATGCGAGAGAAGTCAAGGCAGATCCCCTCTTCTTACCCTAGGGTCCTCGATGGCCTTTTTCTCTGTGCATTCGGCCCACCGAGTAGTAATAGCATCGTCCACCTTCATGGCTGCCAAGAAAAATAGTACATTATAACTAGGCGGAAGAGTACCACAAAAAGAAACTAAGATCATACGATGAACGTAAGTACTCAAGCAGCAGGCCGCCAACTTTGTCTCTGTCATCTTGCCCAATCTATGTTGTTATTGTAGATTCTTGATTTTGATGACTACAACACGATACACATATATTCTATTCAACATGTATCTTGCAGTGTGTACCCAAATCATTCAAGGTTCAAGATCGAGCTACAAGATAAATGTCACTCAAGCTTCAAAACAAGAGATCAAGCTACAAGACAAATGTCACTCAAGCTTAAAAACAAGAACAAAAGAGTTTTTATGTAAATTGATGTACAAAATTGTAATCTTTGATATGTTTGCTTAGAAATCTTGTAATAGCCTTGATGCATACACACACACATCTCCTAGGACTAAATCAAAAATATCAAATTCAAGCTTATATGAGTTCAGCTGTCAAGTACCAGTCGACTTACGATGTTAAGCAGTCGACTGTTCAAGTACGAAACAACCTGAACTTACTCAAGATCTGACCAGTCGACTCCTTTGGCAACCCAGTCGACTGTTCAAGCAGCTTTGACAGTTTTCTGAGTATTTAAATTTGATTTTCGAATTCAAATCTTTTCTGCTGTTTGATGGCAACTAGTTAACTGTTTTCCAACGACTCTGGAGTATTTACTCTATAAATAAAGTCCAAATTTCACTTGGAAAAGGTTACCTATTTTGCATAAAACAAGTCCTTGCTTTTGTTCAAGTTTTTGTGAGAAAGAACTCAAAGTTTTCAAAGAACTCTCACTCTCTTAGACTTGGTTCTCTAATCTCAGTCTTGTATAACAACGATTAAGTTTAAGACTACGATTAGAAGTTGACCTATACCCTCCATACAAAAAAGCACATTAAAAAATCAAGGCTCTAGGTGTTGTAATTTTCAATTTCTTTGTTGTTCACTCTCAGGTTGTGAGAGTGGTCCTCTCGGTTAGAGAGAAGGGCTCTTGGTGTAGGTCAGTGTTCACTCTAGATTGTAGAGTGGGGTTTTTGCTCTCTCTAGTGGTGAGAGGGGTCTACGGGTTTGGCATAGTTGTTGCCAAAGGTCGTAGGGTATTCTTGTAATTTTTTTCAAGAATATTGAAAAATCTCAAGTGGGTTGCTTGGGGACTGGACGTAGATCGGGAGAACCGAACCAGGATATATCGTTGTGTTAGCATTGTTGATTCTCTGTGGTTTGATATCTCTAACTTGTAAATTTAACTTCGCTGCATTTTAATTCTGTCTGTGTCTGATCAATCGACTATAGCCTTATTAAGTCAACTTACAGACTCGTTGTTTTTCAAGCTGATTAAGTCACTTTTTATCTGTTGATTCAGTCGACTGGTTTTGTGTCACAGTCGATTAACAGGTGTTTCAAGTTGAATAATTTTTAATAATTTTTTAATAACACTATTCACCCCCCCCTTCTAGTGTTACTGCCTTGCATGCTGGATCCAACACTTGGTATCATAGCCTGGTTAATCGCGATGGCATCTACTTCTTATACAAATGCAAATCAATACCACGAAGGTCAATCTACACAAAGGCCGCCTCTCTTTGATTGAACAAACTACAACTACTGGAAATGTAGAATGAAGATTTACTTACAATCCATCAACTATGAGATTTGGAACATGACCGAGACGGAGTTTATGTTGCCTACTCTTCCCTATTCTCAATGGAATGACAACATGAAGAATAATACCATGAACAATGCAAAGGCGATGAATGCCCTCTTTTGTGCACTTACCAAAGAAGAATTCAACCGTGTGTCAACCACAACAACGGCATACCAAATATGGCATACTCTTGAGGTAACACATGAAGGCACAAATAAGGTCAAGGAATCTAAAATTTCTGTTCTTGTTCACAGGTTCGAGATGTTTCGGATGAAGGAGAATGAAAGCATATCGGAGATGATAACAAGATTCACCGACATCACAAACTCTCTCGTGGGTCTTGGCAAAACATATGCGCAAGCAGAGATGGTGAGAAAGGTTCTTCATGCTCTTACCCCCGAATGCAAAAAGAAGACTACCGCAATTGAAGAAGCCAATGATTTAGCACAACTTTCACTTGAAAATCTTGTTGGAAATCTAATGGCAACAAGCCAAAAAGAACCGCAAAAAGGACTTAGAACCGCAACAAGCCAAAAAGAAAACTCTTGCCTTCAAGGCTATTTCTGAATCAGAAGATGATGAAGATGATGAAGAAGAAATGGCTATGTTCACAAGGAAATTCAAAAAAATTCCTTCGCAAAGGTAAATTTAATTCAAAATTAAAGGATACTAATGAACCTCCTACTTGTTTCAAATGCAATAAGATAGGTCATATGAAGAAGGACTGTCCATTGGAGAATGCAAAGTATAAAGTCTCAAACTTCAAGAAGGACAAATTTACCAAGAACTAGTACATGAAGAACAAGAAAGCCTACCAAGAAATGTGGGATGATAGTGATTCATCTTCAGAGGAAGATAATAAGGAATCTAATGAAGTTGCATACGTGTGCTTTATGGCAAATCAAAGCGATGTAAGTGATAGTATAGATTCTAGTGATTTGTTAGAAGCTTTTAATGAAAATTTTTAAGAATTAAATAAGGAGAAAATAAAAGGTAAGAATCTAGACTAAGTTAATCAAACTCTTTCTCAAGAAAACCATGATTTACAAGTTGAAGTCAAGTCTTTAACTTGTCGTATTTCCAACTTAGATAGATCTTATATCTCTAAAAAAGAATTATGAAGAGATATCTAAGAAAATATTTAAGTTCAATAAGGGAAAAGGGAATTTAAATGAAGTTCTTCAAAATCAAGTTCAGTCTAATAAAATATTTGGACATGGTTTTCAAAAAATTCTTGAAAAATGTCATTCTTCTAATAACACTAGTAATAACAAACTTTATTCTGCTTCGAGTATAAAGAATAAGTTATATGATTTCCTTGAAAAGCCAAAAATTCTTCTTAATCATGAAAATAGAAAGTTTTCGAAAAGACCAGTCGACTGGCTCTTCGAATAAGTCACTTGTCCAGAAGGATGCAGTCTTATTCGACGAGACAACAACCTCATATAAGTCGACTAGTTTCACCTTCTAGTCGACTGAAGTCACAAAACAGTCGACTGAAGGGTAAAAAGAAGTCGACTGGACAGTGTAAAAATATTGGGTTCCAGTTAATCTGTGTCTAAATGAAAGGATTTCTTATATAAATTCCTTTATAAATAATGTTTGTAATTCTGTTAATTTTAAAGCTGCATATGGGGGTAAATCAAACTCACTTTGCGTTTGGTTTCCCAAGCACTAATCTTTCACGGACCCAACGAAAAGGGTACCATATTCACAAAAAATATTTTGTAGGTGTCTAAAAGGGAACGATGGATACTTGACAGTGGATGCTCTACACACATGACTGGCCATGCAAACTTGCCCTCGTTTATTCAAGATATAGATGGAAGAACCGTTATTTTTTGTGACAATAACAAAGGAAAAGTCATCAGAATAGGCATAGTTGGTAAGAAAACTACTCCTATAATTGAAGATGTACTCTTAGTTAGTGGTTTAAAGCATAACATGTTAAGCATTAATCAATTATGTGATAAGAGTTATAAGATAGAGTTTGAAAAAGATACATGCTTGATTTATGACTCTTCTTTGCAAAATGTGATTTTTCAAGGTATTAAAAAAAATAACATGTATGAACTTTGTTTAAAAACAAATGAGTTTTCAGATGATTTTTGCTTAGTTGCCTCGAACAACAATTCTTGGCTTTGACATAAAATATTTGGACATGTAAACATGAAAAATATTGCTAAAATCTCTAAGAATAACCTAGTTAAAGGACTGCCAAAATTATCTTTTAAGAAAGATAAAATGTGTGATGCATGTCAACTAGGAAAACAAGTAAAATCCACTTTTAAAACAAAGGAAATGATTTCTACTAGTAGGCCTCTTGAATTGATCCATATAGATTTATTTGGTCCTACTAGAGTCGCCTCCTTAAATAAAATATGTATTTGGTTTAGTCGATGATTATTCAAGATTTACATGGTGATATGGCTAAAAATGGGGTTAAATCGGAACCTTCCAAATCAGGAACGAGTCTTAAAGCCTAAGGGTAAAATGGTAATTTCACCTACCAATGGGTCTGAAGCGGGTACTGGTTCTCCTCCTCAAAGATCCATTAACCCGCGAACGGATCCACCTCAACTGGGTGCGGGTTTCAACCCGCAGCAAACCCGGTCCACCAGGATAGAATTAGCATTTCTGATTAATCCTAATCAACGGCCCTGATTCATATCTATCCTTTCACTGGGAATTAGGGATTAAATTCCTTATCTAAACACAGGGATTACATGCCTAATTAGGTCCCAAAGGTGGCTATAAATACCCCTCATCCATCTTCATTAAGAGGTAATCAATGTTTTGCCAATTTACGCTCTTTCATAATCTTTTCTGATTACTGACTTGAGCGTCGGAGGGTGCGTCGCCGGGATCAACCCCGGTGTCTCGCACTTTTTGCAGGTGAACGGCGGGAGTCAGCGGTCAGACTCCAACAGAACAGGTTCAGGTTTGCTATTCAGGTTTTCCAAGAATCCACAAATACTATCTGTTTGCCCCCACACCAGATATAGCGGTAACAGATTGGCGCCGTCTGTAGGAATCAAACGAATAGCAGACTCCCCTCTTCCCGTTGGTCAGATCTTCTCCAGCCATGCCTCCTAGGAAAGTAAGATCCAGAGGGTCCAACCGTGGACCCAACCCCGTCGATCAGCAACAGGAAGTCCCCATCCAACCGGCTCAGCAGCAAGGGCAACTTCCTCCTCAAGCAGAGGACCCTCTCCAACAGGACCAACCTCCTCTTCAGAATCAGCAACCTCCTAAGGATCCCCCCGGTCCTCAAAATGCTGGTGCAGGGGTCTCGCGTCCCAACCCACAGAAGCAACCTCTCCATCAGGACCACGTCTCAGTACACAATGCCTCTACGGATTCTATGGCCTTCCACCATCCCCGAGCTTCCGACCTTCACAATACCATCCTCAATCTGCAGAAGGATGAAGATCTTTGCCGCCGTCTGGATGAGAGGCAGGCCCGAGAGGGAGCCTCCCGCCAATAACGTCCAGATGAGCGATCTCCACACCGCCGAGACTACAGAAGGTCCCCCGCCCGAAGAGGGTGGAGAGAGTCCCGCTGAGCATCATAGGAGAAGACCCCATTCCCCAGCCGGTCAGCAACATCCAAGGAACGATGAGGCACCCATCACTCGTGCCGAGTTCCAGCAATTCCAAGCTACCATCCTACAAGCTCTCAATCTCCGACCTAACAACACCAATCCTCTAAGGATTCCTACTCCTCCTCCGGTCCGAAGTCCTCGCCGATGGTTCCTAACTCCTCCCCCAGCTCCTAGCAACCCCCAGCACATTCCTAGTCCTCGCCGCTCCAGGAGCTACCATCGTCGTAGCCCCCGCCCTCCCTCGTACGAAGACGAGTTTAGAGGCTCGGTTGATTACCTTCGAAGGGATGATGCTGTCTACCGCCGTCTCCACGAAATGGAGAGGCGCTTAGGTCAGTTAAACAGAGAAGAAGAGCTTAGAGGAAGGACCCTTCGCCCGAGTTGACCTCCTTTTTCCCGAACCATAATGGAGGCACCCGTACCAATTGGCTTTAAACCTCCTCAATTCGAGACTTATTCCGGGGAGTCTGACCCCGTCGATCACATCGAAAGCTTTAAGACCCTCATGCTCATCCATCAAGCTTCCGATGCTCTGCTGTGCAAGACCTTCCCCGCTACTCTCAAGGGTTCAGCTCGAGAATGGTACTCTCGCCTTCCCCCATCCTCGATATTCTCCTTCGAGCAATTTGAGACCCTCTTCGTCACCCACTTCGTCAGTAGCCGCCGAACTGAGAAGACAGGCATTTCGCACTCTATCTCAACCAGAAGAAGGGTGAGAAGCTAAGAGACTCTGTAAAAAGGTTCACAGCGGAAGCCATGTGCATAGCATCCCTCGACCAGTCGGTCGCTGCAGTAGCATTCCAATCTAATGTCCTCAATTCTAGCCTCCGCTCCTCCCTCGCCAAGAAGCCCCAGCAGAACTTCTCTGACCTCCTCCTCTGGAACGAAAAGTATATTCGGGCCGAGGAAGCTGAGCACCGCCCCAACTTTGAGGGGCCTTCCTCCGGGTCCAAGAGAAAGGGAACAGAAGAAGAAGGAGCCAAGAAGCTCCAGAAGGACAATGGCAAGCAGTGCCGACCTCCCCCCAGATTTGAAAAGTTTACTCCCCTTAACGCCAACATCTCCAAAATTCTCATGGAAGTTGAGAAGGAGGGGGTGATACCTCCTGCACCAAAAATGAACACCCCTGGCAAGAAGAGGGACAAAGAGAAGTGGTGCCGCTATCACCGGGACCATGGCCACGACACCAATAATTGTCAGGCCCTGAAGAACGAGATAGAAGCCCTCATCCAGAGGGGTCAGCTAACCAAGTTCATGAGAAAGGACCGAGCCGATCTTCCTCCCCCGCCTCGGGGGGCTAACAAGCGTCCTGAACGTGATGAAATGCCCGAATTCGAAGTGGAGCGTGTCCTACACCTCATTCATGGAGGCCCAATGGGAGGCTCCTCCAACTCCTCTCGAAAGGCATTTATTAGGGATGTTAATTCGGTCCGCGCCACACCTCCTCCGAAAGGCCTCAGAGTGCCCATTATATTCTCAGATGAAGACCTTGAGGGTGTCCGAATGCCCCATTGTGATGCACTCGTTATCAACCTCCATATGGAGAACTTTAAAGTGGAAAGGATCCTAGTGGACAATGGCAGCTCCGTTAACATCCTCTTCCTCGCCGCTTTCAAAGGCCTCAAACTATCTCGGGACAGACTTAAGCCCGCCGGCTACACACTCCATGGGTTCACGGGAGTGCCAGTGACTACTGAAGGGGTTATCACCCTAGACGTAACTGCTGGCAAAACTCTTACTACCCGAACGGAGTCGATGGACTTTATGGTCGTGGATGTCCCTGCAGCCTACAATGTCATTTTGGGTCGGCCGGCTTAGCCACTCTCGAAGCCGTCCCTTCCGCCTATCACCTCAAGATGAAATTCCCCACACGAGCAGGAGTAGGGGAAGTAAAAGGTAATCAGGAAACGGCCCGCAAATACTACATGACCTCTACTATGGGTCCAGTCCTCTCCCTCGAAACTCTTGAAATCCCCCAAGATGTAGTTCAACCAACGTCCGAGCCGATGGATGAGTTGGAGGAAGTGCTCTTCTCTAAGCAGGATCCAAGCCGAAAGTTTTTTGTTAGTAAGACCCTCCCATCTGACCTATGCTCCGACATAGTCCAGTGCATCCGAAGGAATCGCGACCTCTTTACTTGGTCGGCCGCAGACATGCCCGGAATTTCCGAAGAGCTTTTAGTCCACCACCTCAGTGTCGCTCCGGGGTCCAAATCGGTCCAACAGAAGAGGCGCAAGTTCGCTCCCAAGGGCCAACATGCTATAAAAGAGGAGGTGGACAAACTCTTGAAGGCTCGGTTCATACAGGAGGTAAACTATCCCGAATGGCTCTCGAATGTAGTTATGGTGAAGAAGTCCAATGGGACCTGGAGGATTTGTATCAACTTTACCAACCTCAACAAAGCATGCCCCAAAGACCCATTCCCTCTTCCAAGTATCGATACTTTGATTGACGCCACTTCGGGCCATGAACTCCTCAGCTTCATGGATGCCTTCTCAGGCTACAATCAGATTCGTATGTTTCCCCCGGATATCCGGAAGACCTCCTTTGTAACCGATCAGGGCCTCTACTGCTACAGAGTAATGCCCTTCGGATTGAAGAATGCAGGTGCCACTTATCAACGCCTCGTCAACAAGGTTTTTCAAGCACAAATCGGCCGAAATATGGAGGTGTATGTTGACGATATGCTTGTGGAGAGCATCCACGGGGCCGATCATGTGGCCCATCTGCGGGAGGCATTTGATGTACTCAGAAAGCACGATATGAGGCTCAATCCGAACAAGTGTGCGTTCGGAGTCTCGTCGGGGAAGTTCCTAGGCTTCATGGTCAGCCAAAGAGGAATCGAGGCCAACCCCGAGAAGATCAAAGCCATATTAGACATTGCTCCCCCGAAGAATGTTAAAGAGGTTCAGAAGCTAACGGGTCGCCTGGCAGCCATAGGGCGCTTCCTTTCCAAGTCAGGGGAGAAGTGTCTTTCCTTCTTCAAGGCTCTCAGAGAGGCTAAAGGCTTCGAGTGGGGTCAGCAGCAACAAGACTCATTCGATCAGCTGAAGGCTTATCTAGTCAATCCTCCTCTCTTCAGCAAACCTATTCCCGGGGAAACCCTCTACCTCTACTTGGCAGCCTCCGAGCAGACCCTCAGCGCCGTCTTCGTGAGGGAAGAAGATAGGACTCAAAGGCCCATTTATTACGTGAGCAAGGTACTTCGGGATGCCGAGCTCTGCTACCCGAGGATAGAGAAGATGGCGTACGCCTTAGTCATGGCCGCAAGAAAGCTCCGCCCATATTTTCAATCCCATTCGGTGGTCGTTCTTACCGACCAACCGCTGAAATAAGTTCTCCACAAACCAGAGACCTCCGGTCGCCTTATGAAGTGGTCTATCGTGCTGAGCCAGCATGATATAACGTATCAGCCTCAGACCGCGATCAAGGTTCAGGCCTTAGCTGAATTCATAGTTGAAAGTACCATCCCCGAGGTCAGCCAAGAAATGAAGGGACCGCCTGTCTGGTCGGTTTACGTAGATGGATCCTCTTGTAACGAGGGAAGCGGAGTCGGGGTCATCCTGGCCGGCCCAGATGATTTCATCCTCCAATACTCCCTCCGGATCAACTTCAAGGCCTCTGACAACGAAGCAGAATATGAGGCACTCATAGCTGGCCTCAGAATGGCTCGCAATGCAGGGGCGCAGCGCCTCCGGATCTTTAGCGACTCTCAGCTGGTCGTAAATCAGGTCCTAGGCGAGTACGAGGCACGAGATGACCGAATGGCTAAGTACCTAGCCAAGGTCAGGAATCTCATGGCCCTGTTTGAAGAAGCTCTCATCCAGCGAATCCCCCGAGAGGAGAATTCCCAAGCCGATGCCCTCTCCAAGCTAGCCTCCTCCTCCCTCCAAGGTCTCGAGCAGATCGTCTTGATTGAGGTGCTCCTGAAGCCTAGTATAGAAGATGAAACCTCTGACTCGATGGAGTCGCTACCTGTCCTGCTTCAAGATAACTGGATGAAACCCCTGGTAGAATTCCTAAGGGATGGGCTCCTCCCCGAAGACCCTAAAGAAGCTCGCCAAGTGAGAACCCGAGCAGAGCGATACACACTTATCGAGGGCATCCTATACAAGCGCTCCTTCACACAAGTAGACGGCAGGCCTTATTTGAGATGCCTCTCCCCGGATCAAGCCGAATATGCCCTGCAAGAACTCCACGACGGCGGGGCACATTCAGGGTCCAGATCCCTAGCCCGAAAAGTGTTGAATTCTGGATATTTCTGGCCCACTCTCCTTCAAGACGCCGAACTACACGTTCGGCAATGCAGCTCTTGTTAAAAATACTCCAACGTTCGTCGCCTCCCACAAGCTCCACTCACCTCCCTATCAAGTCCTATCCCTTTCGTAATGTGGGGGATGGATTTACTAGGGCCATTCCCACCAGCTCCCGGCCAACTCAAATTCTTAGTCGTGGCAGTCGACTTCTTCTCGAAGTGGATAGAGGCCGAGCCCTTGGCCACAATCACCGAGAACAAACTACTTCACTTCTTCTGGAAGAACGTTATCTGCCGATTCGGTGTCCCTCGAGTCCTCATAACAGACAACGGAACCCAGTTCACCGAGGCTGCCTTCCGAGCTCTATGTGAAGACCTCGCCATCCAACAACATTTCTTCTCCATCTCCCTTCCACAGTCGAATGGTCAAGTGGAGAATGCTAACCGGCAAATCCTCTCAGGTATTAAGAAAAGGCTGAATAAGTGCTCTAAAGGCTTATGGGTCGATCAGCTCCCTAACGTGCTGTGGAACTACTGCACCACGAAACGGACCCCCACAGGAGAGTCGCCATTCAACCTCACCTATGGGTCCGAGGCTGTGATCCCACTGGAAGTCGGCATACCTTCTCCTCGCCTTCTTGCCTACGAAGAAGAACAGAATGCCAGAGAACTTTGGGCAAACTTAGACTTGGTCGACGAGCTATCGGAAAGAGCGTCAATCCATCAACAGGGTTATCAGAGGAGGATTGAGTTGGCGTACAATAAGAGAGTCCGTCCTACCGACCTCAAAGAAAGGGGACTTGGTCCTCAGAAAGTTAACAATCTCTTTTCCTGGTCAAAAGAGTAAACTAGCTCCAAATTGGAAGGGACCCTACAAGATCACCAAAGTAGTTCGGCCCAGGACATATCGACTAGAAGACCTCGAAGGCAGAGAGATCCCCAGGACTTGGAATGCTGACCATCTTTTGAAATACCAAGAGAGAGAGCATTAACGCATCTCTAAGTATTCTGGGATGTCGAACCGTTCCTCTCCTTTTACTTGTATTTTTTCCTTTATTTCTCTCATGTAATAACGGCTCGCAACTTAGAAGCAGCCAACTATTAGTTGTCAATAAAGAAAGTTTCTTCATATTTTACTTGTAAAATTGCTTGTACTTCTCTGCCTTTACTCTTCACCATAACGACGAGTTCGGAGTCCAACACTTGGTTCGATTCTGCTCCGCAAGCTCGCTCTTAAGCGAGATAGGAGTGGTTCGCCATTCGGAATTGCTCCCACAACCGTTGAACAAACTCTAACGACGAGTTCGGAGTCCAAAACTTGGTTCGATTCTACTCCGCAAGCTCGCTCTTAAGCGGGCTAGGAGTGTTTCGCCATTCGGAATTGCTCCCACAACCGTTGAACAAACTCTATCGACGAGTTCGGAGTCCAATACTTGGTTCGATTCTGCTCCGCAAGCTCGCTCTTAAGCGAGGTAGAAGTGGTTCACCATTCGGAATTGCTCCCACAACCGTTGAACAAACTCTAACGACGAGTTCGGAGTCCAACACTTAGTTCGATTCTGCTCCGCAAGCTCGCTCTTAAGCGAGCTAGGAGTGGTTCACCATTCAGAATTGCTCCCACAACCGTTGAACAAACTCTAACAACGAGTTTGGAGTCCAACACTTGGTTCGATTCTGCTCCGCAAGCTCGCTCTTAAGCGAGCTAGGAGTGGTTCGCCATTCGGAATTGCTCCCACAACCGTTGAACAAACTCTAACGACGAGTTTGGAGTCCAACACTTGGCTCGACTCCTCTTTGCAAGCTCGCTCTTAAGCGGGCTAGAAGGGGTTCACCATTCGGAATTGCTCCCACAACCGTTGAACAAACTCTAATGACGAGTTCGGAGTCCAACACTTGGCTCGCTCCACTTCTCTATCGCTGTTAAACAGGCCAAAAGTGGTTCGCACACAAGAAGGAAGATTTGCTTCTAATTTTGAGTAGTGGTCAAAAGTTGGAGGAGTAATACTTAAACTAATACCAGCCAACGCAACATTCGAACATCAGAGGCAAAACAAACTATTTTATTAAGAGCCCGGACAAGGCTGACACTACAACAGATTTTTACAATAACTTGAAGAGCATAATACAACTTGTTTAGCGCTTCTTTGGAAGGGAAACGCTTCGGTTCAAAGACTCACGAGGCCGGCGTCGCCTTACCTCTGAGCTTGACTCTAAACCAACAAAGCGAGAACCCCCTTCGCTGCTAATTCTAGCTGTGGCCCCAACCGAGGCGCCACTAGACGAAACAGCTACACTACTCTGAGCGTCAGCTGGGCTCCACCTAACGGCAGGCAAACGAGTCGCAAGTTCATAGAACGAGATACCTCTTTCGCTCTCTTCGCAAGTACACGACGTACTGCGAACATTGATCCTTACGGGTTGAGGTTTCAGCGATGCAATCTCCTCCTCTAGTTCGACGATCCTATCTCTCAGAATATCGCTCTCCGCCGATACTTTGAGATGAGGAAGTTTAGACGAGCCTGCAACGTTAGTACTGTCGGCCACAATACGTCGGAAATGAGTCGCTTCGATACCCCTGTCGATGGTGATCCTCCTCAGTTTGCCAATTCTGGCCGTCAACACATCACGCTCGGACATCAACTTCTCCACCTTCGAAGCTAACTCCTCTTCCTCCACCGAATGTTCTTTCACCGTTACCTCGAAATGACGAACCTCCGCCAGTAGTTCACTATTCTTTTGGTCGACATCGAAGAGATCCTTATGGAGCAACTCTATCTCGACTTCGAGACGAGTCTGTCGAGGTTGCTTCTGCAGTTCCCTCAACTCGCGAAAATACCCTCTCGCAGTTGCTTTGATATCCTCCAACTTCAAGAAGTCGTAAAACGCTTTATCCCGACTGCGAGACAAAGCCCGCTTCGTTTTCTTTAGCTCAGTACGAAGATGGGAGACCTCAGTGATTGGGCCCAACTCGACCTGAAAAGTTGAGGAATATCAAAAGAAGTCTTCAATACTTAAAGACACAATCTGAGCAAAAAGAGTTGAACAACTTTGCGAAACTTTGTAATATTCAGCCAAAAAGAAACCATTTCATTAAAAGTCTAAGAGCTATAAAAAGCGGTGGCCAGTCCGCAGTTAGGCATTACAAAAGAAAAAAAAAAGAACAAGAAAATAAGAAGAGGCGACAAAGTCAGGGGTCGACCTCATCATCGCTCGGCACAGCTACAATTGCACCCTCGACACTACCCTCGCCTTCGGAGTCTTCGCCGTCCGGCCTCGGAGCGAGCTCGGCCAAGGGCAACTCCTTCTCACCCTCTACGGGGTCGTAGAAGTAGTAGGACGAGACGTCGAATCCGGGGTTCCGAGCGACGATATGCTTCAGCGCTCGGCCGTACGCTTCCTCCATGTTGGTCAACATGTGAGCCTCGGCCTCATCCTGAACTGCCTTCTCTCCGGCCGCCACCTTCAACGCGTGATCGCTCAGGGCCTCCTCTGATGCCTTCACGGTCTTGGACAGATCCCCTTCGAGTCGAGTCGTCTTCTTTTCTAGTGTCTCGACCTTGGAGGCCTCGGCGGCCGAGCTCTTCAGCGCCACGGCGAGTTGAGCCTTTAGGTCGGCAACTTCGGCTTCGAGCGAAGCGGAATGCAACTGTTCGGCCTCCAGCAGCTTCACCGCCTCAGACCGCTCCAACCGTTCCCGGTCGTTCAGAACGGTCATCTCCTTTTCCTTGCTCGCGAACTCCTCGAGCAGATAATTAAAGTGGCAGAGGGTCTACAAGCCATAAAAGAAGCAGTCAAGCACGAGCACAAAAACTTAGAAAAATTTTGAAGAAAGTCCTCTACTACTTACCGACATGGTGTTCCGAGCAATCTGCATCGCGGCGTCACCAACTTCGCCTGCCTTGAGCACCGCTCGGTCTTTTGGGGTCAGCAGGTGCTTCACCGCCTGCATGCAGATATTACCGTCCCCTAAGAACCCGTCGACCTTCATCACGCGCCAGTCAGGGACGAAGATGTGCTTGTGCTCCTCGGTCAGAACTGCCTCTGCCTCGGCAGTGAGGGGCAGAACGTCGAGAGCCAGCGCCGCGCTAATGTTGAACGCTCTGCCGGAAGACCTTGGGGCATCTATTCCCGCCGTTGGGGTTGGCGCATCCGAGGTAGAAGGGGCGGACAACACCACGAGGCCTTGATCGGGCTCCACCAGAGGATCCTCGACAACCTGCCGCTCGGGGGTCGGAGAGACCGAGGGGATCTTGGGCGCTCGGCCGCCTTGGGTCCTGGATACGGTCCTCTTTCTCTTCCTCACCTCCTGCTCCTTAGCCGCTTGGGCCTTAGACATCAGACCTTTGTAGTCCATGCCGGGAGATTCTGCACAAACCGAGTGAAAAAAGTTAGAAAATTTTTCCAAACCTCAAAGACAAAACAAGAATAGGAGAAGCGTACTAGGGTCGATCGGACTGAGACCCCCTCGGAATAATGCCTCCTCGGTGATGTCTTTCCAACTGAGGGTCGGAAGCCTGAGCAACTTCTCCATGATTCCTACCTCCTCGTTGCTAAGCACGGGCTCTTTCTTCGCCTGCTTCGAAAGGCCGTCCCTCGACCACACCATCGGGATCACCCATGGCTCGGGAGCTCGGACGAGGAAGTACTTCTCTTTCCAATGCTTGATCGAGTCTGGGTTCTCAATCAGCTTCACACCCTTCCTTGGCGAGAGGTAGTACCTTTGCTCATTTTTATTTGGTTGGCAAGGACGGTAGATACTCCGAAGGATGAACATGTTGGGCAGAGCGCCGACCTCCTGGCATTGAAGAACAAATGCCATAACGTGCTGCCATGTGTTTGGCATTAGCTGAGTCGGACACAAGCCGTACCACTGCAGCACCTCGATCACAAAAGGGTGCAGAGGTAGCCGAAGTCCGGCATTCAGAGAGTCGGCAGGAAAAACGCATGTATCGACCGAGGACGAGGTGCACGCTCGGAAGCCGGGGCCGGGGATAAGGAGACTGTACTCCGCGAGAATTCGGAACCCACTCCGGATCCGATGCAAATCCGCATCGGTCAGGACCGAAGAGATCTGATCCACCTCAGAAATTTCCCTCGGCTCGTTCTCCTCAATCGACTTGGCGGTGCCCTGCGTCACCTTCTCCAATAGATCTCCGGAGTAGCTCCGCACACTGCCAACGCTCGACAGAATGCTCGGAAGCCGACCCAACTCCCCTGCAGTCTTCGGGTGCTCAATTACCCTTGCCCTTGCTAGATCAGACCACTACCTCCTGGAGAGGCTCGGCAACCTCCGCATCTGTACTTGGCCTCACCGTTGTCTCTCCGGTCGGCTCCACGACTTCCTTCCCCTTATCCTTGCTTGGCCTGACCGCTCGGCTGATGCCTAGGTCCGAGGAAGGGGTCTCATCCGTAGAAGAAAACTTCACCATTTTTAACAAAGATGAGGAGAGGGACTGACCTTGAAGTGACTTGTACGGCCAAAAAAGATCACCAGAGTTTAAAATGCCTCGCCGCGACAGCTAACAGCGCCGCTCAAGAGCTAAAAACTTCACTAAAGAGTAAAAACCAAGAGTGAGAAAGTGAAAGTGAGAAATGAAGTAAAGTGTTGAGGGGGTGAAAACTTATAGTAAAAATGACGCCTCTTGGGCTCTGTAACGTAAGGGCGCAACTCTTGGGCCTCCCTTGAATCGTTACAAAAGCCCAAACGGCTAAGCAACGAAGAGCCACAACTATTGACAAAGGAAGTGATGTTTCGATCCAAGTAAAATCGCTCGGCGCCTCGGAACCAAAATTCGAGAGACAGGCGATCCGACCTCCACAACAAGGAGTATAGCTCGGATTCCGAGCAAGTGCCAATCCGAGCTACGAATTGGAAAAAAATGACTTTCTCCTCAAAATTCGCGTAAGATTTCGATCAGACGGCTCAGATCATGCCAGCACCACTGCACGACAAAATAGTGTTTTCTTGGAAACTGAGCCAACATCGAGATTTGTGCCGTCATCCAACGACTAGGATCGCCCCACGTCCCTCGGAACAAAAATCCGAACGACAGGCGATCCGACTTCCACAGCAAAGAGGATAGCTCGGAATTCTGACCCGAGGAACTAGTGACCCGAGCCACTTCGCTCGGATTCCGAGCAAGTGCCAATCCGAGCTATGAATTGGAGAAAAACGACTTTCTCCTCAAAATTCGCATAAGATTTCGATCAGACGGCTCAAATCATGCCATCAACACTACACGACAAGATAGTGTTTTCTTGGAAACTGAGCCAGCATCGACATCTGTGCCATCATCCAACGGCTAGGATCGCCCCACGTCCATCAGAACCAAAATTCAAGCGACAGGCGATCCGACCTTAACATTCAAGAGGATAGCTCGGATTCCGAGCAAGTGCCAATCCGAGCTAAGAATTGGAGAAAAATGACTATCTCCTCAAAATTCGCGGAAGATTTCGATCGGACGGCTCAGATCTTGCCAGATCTTGCCAGTGCCACTACGCGACAAGATAGTGTTTTCTTAGAAACTGTGCCTGCCTCGAGATTCGTGCCAAGATTCGACGTTCCAGATCGCTCCACGTCGCTCGGAATTCCGAGCCGAGCAACTAGCGATCCGAGCCACTCGCCCAACGAAAAAACCGAGCCATTTCGCTCGGATTCCGAGCAAGTGCCAATCCGACCCTCGAGAGTGAAGAAAAATGCCGCCGAGCGTCTTCAACCGTTGGATCATTGCGAAAATCGTGCCTGACATGATGGACGGTCCAGATTACGCCACGTCCACTAAACAACAAGATAGTGTTTTCTTGGGAATTGTGCCCACCTCGAGATCCGCGCTGAGATCCGACGGCGCAGATCGTTCCACGTCGCTCGAAATTCCGAGCCGAGCGACTAGCGATCCGGGCCACTCGCGCGAGGAAAAAACCGAGCCACTTCGTTCGGATTCCGAGCAAGTGCCCATCCGTCCCACAAAAGTGGAGAAATTGCTGTCGAGCGACCCTGTCCGTTCGATCTTTCAGAAATTCGCACCGGCACAGGATCAACAGTCCAGATCGCGCCATGCCATAATTTGGTATTTTATTTATTAAAATCATTTTTATTTACTTAAAAATTGCGAAAAAATGGTTAAAATTCGGGAAAATTAATTAAAAATCCTGGAAAATAATTATAAAGCCGGGGAAATATTTTTGAGCCCCTGAGTGAATAATTATTGCCTTGGACCACTTGTTAAGACCCCCGAACGATGAATCGACGCTTCGCAAAATTAAGTAAATATTCCGGAAAAATAGATAAAAATCACCAAATGACCAGGAGAGCTCAAGAACAACTCAGAGCACGTAACTAACTTAGAAAATCACCATACTGCCTCCTGCAAAGATTCGAAACCTTCCATTCGGACTCCGATACAACTCTGCCAGCCATTAAATCAGTAAAACTACTCCTCAAAGGCTGATCAAACTCAGTCTTCGGGAGTGGGGGGCTCGTGATATGGCTAAAAATGGGGTTAAATTGGAACCGTCCAAATCAGGAACGAATCTTAAAGCCTAGAGGTAAAATGGTAATTTCACCTACCAATGGGTCTGAAGCGGGTACTGGTTCTCCTCCTCAAAGATCCATTAACCCGCAAACGGATCCACCTCAACTGGGTGCGGATTTCAACCCGCAGCAAACCTGGTCCACCAAGATAGAATTAGGGTTTCTGATTAATCCTAATCAACGGCCCTGATTCATATCTATCCTTTAACTCGGAATTAGGGATTACATTCCTTATCTAAACACAGGGATTACATGCCTAATTAGGTCCCAAAGGCGGCTATAAATACCCCCCCTATCCATCTTCATTAAGAGGTAATCAATGTTTTGCCAATTTACGCTCTTTCATAATCTTTTCTGATTACTGACTTGAGCGTCGGATGGTGCATCGCCGGGATCAACCCCGGTGTCTTGCACTTTTTGCAGGTGAATGGCGGGAGTCAGTGGTCAGACTCCAACAGAACAGGTTCAGGTTTGCTATTCAGGTTTTCCAAGAATCTACAAATACTATCTGTTTGCCCCCACACCAGATTTAGCGGTAACACATGGGTTTTTTTTAAGACATAAAAATGAAGTTTTTGAAGAATTTGCAAATTTCTGCAAACGTATTCAAAATCCAAAAATCTCTAACCATAGTCACTATTAGAAGTGATCATGGTGGAGAATTTGAGAATGAAACATTTTCAGAATATTACAACAAGAATGGTATAACACATACTTTTGCATTTCCTAGAGCTTCACCACAAAATGGAGTGGTTGAAAGAAAGAATAGGACTTTGCAAAAATGTGCACGTGCCATGCTTGTTGAAAGTAATTTGTCTAAATTCTTGTGGACTGAAGCTGTTTCTACAGCATGTTATGTCTTAAATAGAGTACTAATTAGGCCAAAGTTAAAGAAGACTTGTTTTGAGTTGTTTTTTGAATGTATTCCTAAAGTCTCTTACTTTAAAGTATTTGGTTGTAAGTGTTTCATATTAAACACAAAAGATAACATAGATAAATTTGATGCTAGATCTAATGAAAGAATCTTTGTTGGATATTCAAATAGGAGTAAGGCTTATAGAATTTTCAATAAGTCATCATTGACTATTGAAGAATCTATGCATGTCTCATTTGATGAATCTTTACCTTCATCTAGTGTTATTCAAGATGATGAAATTGTATCTTCACCACTAGATAACATTGTTAAATCACTTGAACAAATTACTCTAGATAAGTCGACTGATGGGCTTCATAAGTCGACTGATGTGTTGAAACAGTCAGCTGATGGGTTCATTAAGACGACTGATCCTGTAGAGATAACTCCAACTTTACCAAAGTCATTTGTTGAAGTTCGAGATCATTCTCATGACTTAGTTATTGGTGACATCTCATACGGCATTCAAACACGATCACACTTTAATATGATTTCTCATGCTGCCTTCTTATCGGATTTTGATCCCAAAAATATTCAAGAAGCATGTGAGAATGAATTTTGGTTGAATGCTATGCAAGATGAACTTAACCAATTTGTAAGGAATGGTGTATGGAATTTAGTTCCATAACCACCTGATCATACTATTATTGGTACCAAATGGGTATTTAAAAATAAGTTAGATGAATCAGGACAAGTTGTTAGGAACAAGGCTAGACTAGTTGCCCAAGAATATAACCAAGAAGAAGGTATTGATTTTGATGAAACATATGCTCCTGTTGCTAGACTAGAATCAATTAGAATTTTGTTATCTTTTGCATGTTTTATGAATTTCACACTTTTCCAAATGGATATTAAAAATACTTTCTTAAACGGTTTCATTAAGGAGGATATTTATGTTAAGCAACCACCGGTTTCGAACATGAACAATTCCCTAGCCATGTTTTTAAATTAAAAAGGCTTTATATGGTCTTAAACAAGCACCCCGTACTTGGTATGATCGTCTAAAAACTTTTCTTTTAGAAACAGGGTTTGAAATTGGTAAAGTAGACACTATATTATTTATTAGAAAAATAAATTTAGACATATTAATCATACAAATATATGTAGATGACATAATTTTTGGATCAACTAACAGTAATCTATGTCAAGAGTTTGCTACTACCATGCAAAATGTGTTTGAGATGAGTCACATAGGTGAACTCAATTACTTCCTTGGACTTCAAATAAAACAGTTTCAAAATGGCATATTTATTAATCAAGGAAAATATGCTAAGGAGTTACTCAAACGATTTGGCATGGATGGAACTAGTAGTACGACCACACCTATGGCTACTACTACTACACTTAAGAAAGATGAATTAGGTAAGAGTGTCGATCAAAAGCTTTATCGAGGTATGATTGGCTCACTCTTATATATAATAGACCAGATATTATGTTTAGCGTATGTTTGTGTGCTAGATATCAGTCTGATCTAAAAGAATCTCACTTAAAAATAGTTAAACGGATTTTAAGATATATTAAAGTCACATCTGAATATGGTTTATTTTATCCTCGCACCAATAATTTTCAGTCTGTCTTATAGTGATGCTGATTTTGCTGTAAGTAAAACTGACCGCAAAAGTGCTAGTGGTACCTGTCACTTTTTGGGACATTCCCTAGTATCTTGGTGTAGTAAAAAGCAAAATTTCGTATCTCTATCTACCACAGAAGCTGAATATATTGCTGCAACTTTGGCTTGTGCTCAAATCTTATGGATGAAACAAACCCTTTTAGATTATGATATTTTTTTTGTCAAAACCTTCTATAATGTGTGACAAAACTAGTGCCATTAATTTGTCTAAAAATCCGGTTCAACATTCATGTACGAAACATATTGATATTCGACATCATTTTCTACGTGATCATGTTTTAAAAGGAGATATTTTATTGGAGTTTATTTCCACTGATAAACAAATAGCGGATATTTTTACCAAACCGTTGAAAGAAGACATTTTTATAAAGTTTAGAAGAGAACTAGGAATCTGTTCATATCATGATATTTCCTAAAATTATACTTAGATTAAGTAATTGTCTCTTTCTTGAAATTATTGAATGAATAGATGACTGTCTTGGTTTTCCAGTCGACTGACGATGCTTTATAACTTGTACATTCATTTTAAAACTCTGTTTATTTTTGGACTTATTTTGTTCTCGCCTCAGTCGAATTCCCTCTTGGCCCGTCGACTGCCGCGACTGTCTTCAGATTTTTTTATAGTCTTTGAATCGTCACTTGTTTGGGATTTCTTTTGCTCTTCTTAGACCCGACCCGTTCTACTTCTATTATCTATTTGATCTCCATCATCAATCAATCCTATCTTTTAATCTCCACCTTTAATTTTTTATCTTATCTAGTAAAAACCCTAGTTCCATTAACTTTCTCCTTTTTACTCTTCCTCTTCCTAACCAGACGGCTGGTGAGGTGATTGGAGCTCGTTGATTAGATCGCTGATTGGAGTTTGCATATTAGAGCTTACTTCTTTGCTCGAAGTTTCTTAGATTCGGATTCATTGTCTCTCTTTGTTGTTGGGTAACGTTTTTTTTTTCTCTTATCACTTCAGGTTTTTAGGTTATTCTTTTCTTTATGTCGAAATCCAGAACATCTAGGTCTTCTGCTCCTGTTGAAGATGAACAAACCCGTCCTAATTACCTTCAATACTTGAGGAATCCAACACTAGTTGAAAAATATTTTGCCATTTGTCAATTGTTTATTTTTCCGGGTAGGTTTATTAACTTTCCCGATTTAGAGAAATATCCAATTGCTCCACTATTTCAACAGTGTAGATTGTTTGATCTTTTATCTCTCGTAAATCAACCCCATTACTACCCGCAACTTATTTACTTGTTTTATACTAATATGAAAGTTGCTAGTAATGATGATGGTAATGAGATAAAAATCACTACCTCTTTTAAAAATATGACTATGAAATTGAGTGTGAGGAAATTGGGATAGATTCTGAAAATTCCTGTTGATGGGTTGGATTTATGAGAACTTGAACTTGATGATCCTTCCATTTTGTCTAAAATATTTCTTCCCCAATATTTGCTTCAAGGTCCTCCTATGACCAATAAGAACATAACCCCGCTTGCGAAGCTTGTTGCACGAATTTTATCATATATTATCATATAATATTATTCCTAAAATAGGGAGCTACGATCAATTTTTGCACGAATTACAAGCGGCTGTTTGTGCTATTTTTGGGAATATTCATATCAATTGGAGTCAAGTTATCTTTAGTCGTCTCCACAAAGCTCACACCCCATTCTTACCTTATGGGGCTATTCTCACTCATATCTTTAGCCATTTTAAGGTAAATTTAGATCAGGAGTCTAGTGTTGTGTCTCGTTTTGAAATTTTTGATCAGGCCAGTCTTGCCCGTATGAAATTGCTCCGTACACCTCCTCATTCACCTACCCGTAATGCTCCACCTATACCTTTGGCCACTTCCATTCCACATCATTCGTCGGCATTTAGTTCATCTTCCGTTCCACCTAGGGCAAGCTTTTCTCATCCTAAAAGTCTCTATTCATCTGTCAACTACATTATGGACCGTCAGGATCTCATTCTAGGTCATCAAGACTCTCTAGAGGCTAGTCTTGCCAACCTCACTCAGTTGTTTGTTCGACAATTTCCTCCTCCTACTTCTTCCCCAGACAGTGACGAAGACAAAGATTGATGTTGCATGTCTTCTATTTTTGTATTACATTTCTGTTTTTTTTTTTCTATTTTTTAAAATTTTATCTTTGACTTTGGATTATGACTTTATGGTTATGTATGATTTTATGCACTATATTTGGATGCTTATGTATGACTTTATGTTCTCTCTTTGGATGGTCCCTTGTTATAATTTCTGTTTTTGTTGATGCCAAAGGGGGAGAATGTTTATGATCTTATTGTTGTATGCATATTCTTGTTGTATGCATGTGTGCATGTTCTATCTTATTTAAGAGGAGCAAATTTATTTGTATTGTATTTTTTAATTTGCATATCTATATGTGTGTTATATTCAGGAGAAGAATGTTTTTTAAAGTTACTATTCTACATTGTTTAGTTATTGTATTGTCATCATCAAAAAAGGGGAGAATGTAGATTCTTAATTGTGATGAATACAACACGATATACATATATTCTATTCAACATGTCTCTTGCAGTCTGTACCCAAAGCTTTCAAGGTTCAAGATCAAGCTACAAGACAAATTTCACTCAAGCTTCAAAACAAGAGATCAAGCTACAAGACAAATGTCACTCAAGCTTCAAAACAAGAACAAAAGAGTGTCCATGTAAATTGATGTACAAAATTGTAATCTTTGATATGTTTGCTTAGAAATCTTGTAATAGCCTTGACGCACACACACACACACATCCCCTAAGACTAAATCAAAAAAGTCAAATTCAAGCTTGTTGGTGTGAATACTTGCAAGTGTACAAAATCGCAACAAGTAATATAGTAGTGAATAGAGTGTCGAACCCACAGAGACTAGATATTTTATTGAGTACCGATATCACTAGATGAATCACTATTTGGAAGATCGAAATTAATAAAGAAAGAAAACAACGAAATTAAATTAATCTAAAAGTCTAACTAACTAAATTAATGGAGAGGGAGTGGAGTCTGAAAATTGTAATTTATTAATTGCAAATCAATTCTAGGGTTTTTGAGTTCACCTAGTTAATCAAACACAATTTAAGATTTCATAAAGAATTTATTTTTCCTGGTTGTAGACCAAAATCCCTTAATTATTTGATGCTTTCTCTCGAACAACACCAAAAATATCTCTAACTAACAGTTTGACACATCTCTATGCAAATTTAATTAATCAAAGACTCATTAAGTTCTATGGATTTCTTAACGGTCACATTAATCGCGGTAAATTATCTCTAATTTCGCTCAATTAATGGTGTTTAATTTTTATTGTTCTAAATCACAAATTACCTCTCGGTCTCTCCATGATCCAATAATCATACAAAAATCGGCCAAATAATTGTAAGCATTAAGCACAAAAACTAAACACACAACCGTAGAAAAATATTAAATTGTGTTCTCAAAACTAGGCTACATCTAAACCCCAGAACAATAAATTTAGTTCATAATAAAAATATTGCAATTAACAAATTTGTTCATGGATTGCATAATAAAATTAGAGAGAAAAATTAGATACAAAAATAGACCGTTTTGTAATAAAAATTGCAAACCGAACGGTATTGAAAATTGTGCCCAAACAAGTCAAGTTGTCTCTCCTTTTCTGCTGTCTTGAAGTCCGAGCCAAAAATAAAAAGTCACGTCGGCAAAAGAAACCCGAAGTCAAGTCGGCTGTCAAATCAGCTACAGTAGCAGCAGTCGCTGTCCCGCTACAGTGCACGCGTCAAGTGGGCGCTATGGACTCCGTGCGCTGGCTTCTCTCTCTCCCGCTGTTCTTTTTTTTCTCTTTTATTTTTTTATTTTCTTTTATTCGTCCTTGCTGAGTTCCCTCTGTTGGGAACCGCACCCCTCTCTCTCTCTGTTTCGACTGAGCTTCGTTCGCTGTTTATTTTTATTTTTTTTCTTTTTCGCTCTTTGCTGAGATGCCCCTTTGCCTCCGGGATTTGGGTCCTATTTATAGGAGTAGGTCTAGATGTGTAATAGGATTAGGATGTATCTTCTCTCTGTAGATTAGGATATATCTGCAAAAATATAAATCAGAATTTAAAGTAAATATTTAAATTTAAATTAATTAGATAAACTTTAAACAAATAACTAATTTTTATTTTTGCCTTATCAAAATCCATTTAAAATTTATTTATTCGTTTTACACCCTATTGACTATTAAAATTGTATTTTGCTCCTATATTGTCAATTTGTAACATATAAAATTCAACAAATCATTAAAAATAATAAAACAATAGTTTTTCTTTGTTTTGTTGATTTTTATCAAAAATAATTACATTTTGCATTAAAAATTCTTATTTCTTCAAAATAATTAATTAGTTGAAATCTTATAGAAATAAGACGAATTAAACACAATAAAAATGAAAACAAGCAATTTTTAATGGGTAATTGAATACAAATATTTATATAAAAATTAGACACATCACTTGTATGAGTCCAGCTGTCAAGTACCAGTCGACTTACGGTGTTAAGCAGTCGACTGTTCAAGTACGAAACAACCTGAACTTACTCAAGCTCTAACCAGTCGACTCCTTTAGCAACCCAGTCGACTATTCGAGCAGCTTTGACAATCTTCTGAGTATTTAAATTTGATTTTCGAATTCAAATCTTACTGCCGTTTGATGGCAGTTGGTTAATTGTTTTCCAACGACTCTTGAGTGTTTACTCTATAAATAGAGTCCAGATTTCACTTGGAAAAGGTTGTAGCGCTCCGAATTTCCAATATAATATCTCAGAAATACGTGGCACAATTTCCAGAATCATCTTCAATGTAATCATAAATATAGCAACCAAATACAGAGAAATTTAAAACTTTTTATTACATCAATTGTTTACAAAGCACAGTGGAAAATTAAACACCTTGAATTACAATTTCTTTCCTTTACAAGACACTTTTACAATTTACATAAGCCATATATCATTCTACCCCATGCATTCAAATCCCAAGCTATAGGCACCTACTTGTAAACATGAGGCTAGAGATAACCCTAACCCCAAAAACTACAGGGTTCAGCCATAACGGTGTGAGTTACATCAAAAGAAAAGCAACATAAATAAAACTTAAAGGATAAAGTCATAAACAACATGTACCAACAGCAAGAATAAATGAAATAACAATATGAAATAACAATAAACAAAACATGAAAACATCAAGGAATATGAGATAGTAAATAGTAGGGCATGAAAACATCAAGTGAAACTAGGCTAAGTGTCAAGTGTAGGAAAAACAGAAAACAACATTGCATAAAACCAAGTCAAGAAAATACCAATGCTATATGCTGACTATCTAATACATACTTGTCAGATTCTATGCATCCCACAATACATAGGTCCGGTGCAAGCCCTTATCGTTCTCCACTTTATAGGGTTAAATCCCTCGTTATGCAACTAATCCTACTACGGTGATGGAAACAAGATCCAGAATACTCTGCGAATAGGCATCACAGCCTTCGACGCGCAAGCATCATGTAAGTATAGCTCAAAAACCGGAGAATCATCTCCCTGCCGTGTACCCCACGAATAGGCTTGCGAGACCCTCGACGTGCAGATACACTAGGTACATCCCGTGAATAGGCCCGCCGACCCTCGATACGCGAATGCACCCTGCATGCTCCGTGAATAGGCCTGCAGACCCTTAACATGCGAACGTACAAATGTCCTCTCGAGACATAACAACACACAAGTCCTGGAACGCATCCGTTGGACCTAAACCAAGAGCATATACTTACGTTTCCCAAGTTTCATCACATCTCCACTAGTGTCTGTCCTTAATTTGGTTATTATTAAAAACAAAAAAATCCTCCGTCTCTAGAGTTAGTGTATCCTGTCGAGCTTAATTCCACAAAACCACCCCAAGACCCAACTGGTCTAAATCAACAAAATCTCATCTGCCGGTTCACAGGACTCCCACTCAACTCCTAGAGATTCACAACTCAACCATCAACACAAAATAAATCTTTCATTTAGTCACATTATAACAGTGTTAATTTGCTCATAGAAATTCATGCATTCATATTGTTTGTATATAAGTATATATATATAGAGTCCCCTTCGGTTGCACACTACTTTTGGTGAGCACTCCGTGAGCACTCCCGAACTAGAGACCCTATGAAAAATTCGAACCGCTTATATTGTTCTATATGCCTTAGATAGCCTAACAATAAAAAATCAAGTAATTTGAAGTTCATTTGCCCATCCATCATGCTGTTAGAATTTTCAGCCATACAATTTTGTGATGATGTAAATCATGGGTAAATGAACTTCAAATTACTTGATTTTTTATTGTTAGGCTATCTAAGGCATATAGAACAATATGAGCGGTTCGGATTTTTCATAGGGTCTCTAGTTCGTGAGTGCTCACGGAGTGCTCACCAAAGTAGTGTGCAACCGAAGATTTCTCTCTCTCTCTCTCTCTCTCTCTCTCTCTCTCTCTCTCTCTCTCTCTATATATATATATATATATATATATATATATATATATATATATATATATATATATGAGGTCCTCTTATTGAATAGAAGTGTGCATATGTGTGTACACATAATCTTTTTACTGAAATGACGTATTCATAGGTGTATATATAAAACCTCTTTACTGAGTTAAAACATTTGGGTATATATAACTGATATATAGAAAGATCTCTCTTGACTGAGTGGGAAGTATGTCGGGTATATATATGATGTATGTATAAAACTCCTTTTACTGATTGTGAAACAAACACTGAGTAATAGAAGATATAGACAAACTCCTTTCACTGATATATGCATATATGATTATATATATAGAAATCCTTTTTACTGATTTGAAGTGAAAAATGTGCAGAGTATAGAAGATGCCCTTTTGTACGAATTAGGCCAATGCAGGTTATAAAACATATGCAGTATGCAGTATAGAAGATAGTAAAAGCATATGCAGATTATAAAAGATCTAGAAAGTTTCCTTTTTCTGAGTTGAAAAAAAATGAATGCAGGATATGCATATAATCCCTTTACTGATATATACATATAGATATATCTGATACATAGGACAAACTTTACTGAAGTGTAGTGTATATATATATATATATATATATATATATATATATATATATATATGATGTATATAGAAGAAATCTCTTTTTGCTGAGTATGAGGTATAAACAGGATGTTCATATGATCACTTTACTGAATATGAATGTGCACATGTGTATAAAGTCTCTTTACTGAATAGGAGTGTTTGGACCATATGCAGGTTATAGGAAATGAACTTTTGTTGAATTGAAACATATGCAGGCTAGAAGATATGGAAAATTTCCTTTTACTGATAGGCAGTATATGCATGATGTAGAAGTAGCAATCTGCAGCTTATGGAAACTGATATTCAACCCAAACTTCATGCAACTTATTACTTATTCAAAATGTAAACTAGTTTCTTGATGGTTGATAAGTAAATTAGGTCTTTCAAAAGCATCAGTAACTTACTCTGATATGTCTAGTTCTATATATATATATATATACACGCAGATATGAACAGTTACCTGCTACCTATAATGAGTCTAAAAGTTCAAAGTTCCTCTTCATAAAGCAAACAGTGTGTGTGTGTGTGTGTGTGTGTGTGTGTGTATATATATAGGTCAATAATGCAATGGACATAACCAGTTGCTAATTCAAACCTCAACCAAAAAAATCAATTTTTGTAACTTAGTATCAGTTTTTTTTCTTTTTTTTTTATATTATTATTATAAAATAAGTTCAACCTGCACACGAAGGGAATGAAGAATTCTTCTTCGAATCTGATTTCCTCTTAAAGTTCATTATGTGTGATTGTCAATTCATACACAAATAGTCCTATTATTTCAGTCCTCACATTGGCCAAATCCATCAAAAATCCACAATTCTTTAAAACAGTAAATGTATAAAAGTGAATGTGTATGTGTGTATATATTATTTGGTGTATATGCACATATATTAGATCAGTTAAGCTTTGCAACCTCATTGATAGGAAGTAGTGTGATGTTGAGGTGATTTGAGTATGAAACACAGCAAGATCTAATCGAGGGCTTTACAAACACACAAATCCATCTTTTGATCTGTACACAAACAGACCCAAAATACAACATCCCTTCTTTCACTTCAAAACATTGTTTCTTTTAGTGTTATAAATTTTTATACACATACCCCGTTCACCTACATCAGTTTGTCCATGATTATAAACAATTATAAGGACATTTCAACAAGTTCATGCATCAACAGTGCACATATACCTATCAACAGTAGCAGACTCCACCCTTTGTTCAAATTGTGCATCATACAAATATATAATTGTCCAATCCAACAAATTAGCAAGCATGTAGATGAAAGCAACCTACTCAAAATTTCTATTAGGTTCTTTAATAATCACAAGTCATCAAATTAGGGTATTGGTTATCAATAGTATAGTTTCAAGAAAAGATTCAACTTTTAATTCATCTACACATTGAAATTCATTATATCTTCATACAATCATCTAACATGCTTTCTAATAGATAAATCATCACATACACATGCTTAGAACAATATGAAAATAAACACAACGCACTCACCTTATTGAAGAATCAACCGAAGATAATAAAGAAAATAAGAAAAAGCCCTACTTTTGCAAAATCCAAGATCATCGCTTCGAAACTCTAAGAAATTAATAGTAAAAATATATTTTATTTTTTGCATAGGAGAGGGACGGCTATAGTGGCCATAATATAGGCCGAAATCTTGAGTTTTTAGGGTTTTACAAGTTTATGGAAACATCCCTTAACAAATTATTACTTTACATATATAAACATTTCTTTAATAAAGTAGTTAAATAGGTTAAATAAATTAAAATAAAAACAAATCTTTTTACTACTGAGTTATCCAACCATCAAGCATAGCCCAGAAATTAAAAAATTCGGATTTGTACTCAAAGTGGTAATTTTGCACAAAGTCCCTCTTTTTATAATATTTGCAAATATGTCATAAAATATTCATAAAAATCCAAAAAATTCAGAAATAATATCTAATAATACATATTATATTTCTCCAATTAAAATTTCTGAATTTTACCTTCCAAGAAAATATTTACACAAGATCCACTTAAATTCCGTATTTGCAAAAACACCATATTTGTTTAAATCTTTACCAAATCAACTCTAAAAAGAACTTAAATAGATTTTATTTTCAATGATGACCATGGAAAGCCCAAAAATTAGTAAAAACGAATTTTCATTATTTGTTTGAGATCCAAACGGCTTTTTACATAAAGGCCCCTCTCTTTCAAAGTATTTATAAAAATAGTTTCTTTACTCAGAAAAATCCCAAAATTTAGGATATACTTAATTATAAATAGGATAATTTATTCAGAAATCTAAAAGTGGAGAATTGCACCCCCAAAAATATTTGCACGTGTTTTGTACGTATAAAATTTAGAAATTCATAAAATAGTCAAATAAATTCAAATAAATCTGAAAATTAAAATATCATAAATAAATGAGAAAAATTAATCATTAACCATAAAATTTCAAGAATTCAAAATTCCTAACTTTGCATGTGTGTTGCACGTGCAAAATTGCAATTTCAAGAAAATAGTCAAAATAGTCAACTCTACCAATTTAATACTATTTAATAATGCAAAATAAATTATTTTATTTTGCGGGGTGTACAAAGGTTACCTATTTTGCATAAAACAAGTCCTTGCTTTTTGTTCAAGTTTTTGTGAGAAAGAACTCAAAGTTTTCAAAGAACTCTCACTCTCTTAGACTTGGTTCTCTAATCTCATTCTTATATAACAACGGTTAAGTTCAAGACTGCAATTAGAAGTTAACCTATAGACTCCATACAAAAACCACATTTAAAAATCAAGGCTCTAGGTGTTTTAATTTTCAATTTATTTGTTGTTCACTCTCAGGTTGTGAGAGTGGTCCTATCGGTTGGAAAGAAGAGCTCTTGGTGTAGAGTCAGTAATCACTCTACGTTGTAGAGTAGGGGTTTTTGTTCTCTCTAGTGGTGAGAGAGGTCTACGGGTTTGGCAT
The DNA here is from genome assembly GCA_017893485.1 of Hemerocallis citrina. Lineage (NCBI taxonomy): Eukaryota > Viridiplantae > Streptophyta > Magnoliopsida > Asparagales > Asphodelaceae > Hemerocallis > Hemerocallis citrina. The sequence goes on from CM030363.1 coordinate 115,465,655, forward strand.
AGTTGTTGCCAAAGGTCGTAGGATATTCTTGTAATTCTTTTCAAGAACAGTGAAAAATCTCAAGTAGGTTGCTTGGGGACTGGACGTAGGTCGGGAGAACCGAACCAGGATATATCACTATGTTAGTGTAATACCGTGAATTTTTTTTATTAGTAAATGAGAATTATTGATTTTACTTGTTTTGCAAGTACAAATTTTGTACATATGTTCTCTTATAAAATTGTCTCTCATAACATGAACAAATATTTCCTTTCTTTCTCTTTGTTTTCTAAAAAGCCTATTTTAAAATCCTAAGATTGTTTTTCTATTTTTAAGCCCATCCTAATAAATTAAATATTTTATTTTGTCCCATGAGCCTAAAGCCCACTATTTTTGAAGCCCACAAATTAATTACTCTTTTAATCGTCATAACTTGTCATGCAGACACAATTAGTAGACAATTAATTAATTAATTTTTGTGCAACTTAATAATGGGGGGTACAAGAAAGGGCACGTGCACACACTAGAGTGTGCATTGCACGCCCTTAGTGTGACCGGATTATGGAGAAAGAGAGAGGGAGAGTGGAAGTGTAGTTGAGGAGTAGTTATGAGTTCAAGGAAGTTACTACAACTTTCCAATTCATCTTGATCCTTGATCTCTAACTCCTTGATTGAATCCTAGCCATCTATTCTCATTCTAAAAGTGTATAAATACCTCTATATTTCTTCTCATTAGTACACTAAACAATTTATTAAGAGAGAAAAGATAAGAGAGCAAAAGATTGAGAGGTATTAGTAAGCAAAAGATTAGAGTGCTTTGTTTGTGTGTGTTCCATTCAGGAGGAGGCCAGCCATCATCATCAAGCACAAGGAAGGCTCGGTTCCATCAAGCTCAAGGAAGGGGAGGCAATTTGCAACACAATCTAGGAGGAGAAGGCCACTTTCTTGCATTCTAGGAGCTTGCATTTCGTTTTTCTCGAAGAGGTGGGTGTTTCTCATACTTCTAAATCCAGATATCATGCTAGGAATAATTCGATGAAATTACTAAAGAACAACTAGTTGAAACTGGACTCATGTTTACCTAATTAGGGATGAGATAGTAATTTAAAAAATGTTGTTAAAATGGTTGCTAGTTGATTATTTGTGAATTAAAGTGCTAGAAAACTATCATGTTTGCCATGTTATATGTCTAAGAAGTATGCTATGTGGAGAAATTTATGCTTATGAGACAAATGATGAATTGAATGCTTCATGAGGAATTATTTGTAAACTCTATTGTAGAAAGAGGAAAATTTTGTGTGTCCTAAATTAATGTAGATGGTTAAATAATGAGAGAATGAAGAAACAAAGGATTTTGTAGAAATTTATATTGTAAATTTTGTGAAAATGGGATTGTTCTAAATGTCGAAATTATGGACATAGAACACCAAATGAGATAAAAATGCATGTATTATTAGTAAATAATGAATTTAAAAATACTGGTTTACTGTAATTTTACATACATTAAAATCTAGAGAGTTTTGACTTAAAAAGAGAAGAAAAAAGAACTGAAAACATTGTGGGAATTTTTGAAGACTAGTACTGAACGGAGAATCAGATCAAATGAATTCTTTTCCACTTTATAACAATCTGACCTCTTAGGTCAGTTGGTTCGGTAGGGCTTGGGCACTACTGTAGCGCACGGGTGACCCATGTAGTCTCGGGTTCGAAACCTAGGTTCAGCCTTCGGTTTGATTTTTTTGAAAACCACCAACCCAAAACCCAAATACTTACCCACTATTTTTCCTACACTCACCGTGCTTGCACCCTAGCCCAGTTGGCTTGCGGTTGCGGTTGGCTTCTCTCAGGTCGCGGGTTCAATACCTTGTCTCGGCCTATAATGTAACTTTTGGTTTTTTTAGGGATTTTAAAATCGATTCTTTGCTTTCAAAAATCCGAAAAAAAAAATATTAATTATTCTAAAATCATGTAGATCTCATGAAAAATATTTGGGAACTATTTAACAAAAATAAAAGTGAGTTAGAAGTGAAATTGTGCTGAAAAACTATTGAAATCTACCTTTGAAAAATTATAAAAGTGATTTATTTTATGAGAAAATTATGTTAAGTGATAAAGAAGAACTTTTGAATGAAAGGAAATCTAATGTGCTTTTCTATGGACTATTATTGTCAAATTGAATTGGGTTATGTATGAAAATACGACTTGTGGCCTTTTGAGTTGAATAAATGAAATGAACATTAGTATGAGAATCAAATGAAAAGATTAAAATGAGATTAAGAGAATTATATGGAAGAATAAACCATTGAATATGACAAGTTGAATATATTTGTTTATGCATGATATTGTACATGAAATTGAAATGGAATGACTTGATGAATTATGAAAGAATATGAATATACGAATGCTATGAACATGAAGTGAGAATCATTGTTAATCAGATCAAGACCTTATGAGTATGAAAAACTCAATTTTGTGATTATGAATTGAAATTAAGAACTAGAGTGTAGTTAAGCCTCATACCGACATTGAAAAAAATATGTTGAAATAAAATTTTGAAATGAAACGACCAAGATTTGGGTCATGTTGAATAAATGATTAAGACCGGTATAGTGGAAAGGCTAACTCTAGAGAATTGATTTTGTTCATGATTCAAATAACTAGAACTAGATACATAGTGAAGATGTGATGAAAATAAGAGAAAAACATGAGTATGAGGGCCTCGGAGCTACGATGTGAGAATATTCACAGGCTGTCTTCACGATACATCGTGACATGACGCGGATATGTCTCCAGGAGTCCATACCGCAGGCGACGCTCGTGGGGTGTTTGGTGACTGCGGGTGGTGTCTTGTCCCATGATGGAGGCTGAATTGTCCATAGGTTCTTCACGATGCGTCGTGACATGACGGGGGATTCCCTTCCAGGCTGTCTGGACATGAGCTCATAATTCATAGAACATCTAGGATACTTATTGTAGTTACAGTAGTAGTTTAAGTCATGACGAGGGATTAAATCCTACAAGAAGAAGAACGGTTAAGGACTTGCCCTCAGACCTATATAGTATGGGATGCATAGAATCTGAATAAGTGCGCATTAGTGTCATGTAATATACATAACTGCATTAAGGACTAAGTGCACCGCACAACACGATATCAATAGGATAGTCCCTTGTAGTTCTGTTTGTGATCAAGTTTGTGGTTTGTTTAAGTATTTGAGAATCATTATACTATTTTCGGCATAAAGAGGATAGCCGTGTATAATATTTCGTCGTTTGTAAGCAACTGACGCACCCACAATTTCTACAGGATAAAGTGGTTAACAAGACTAAAGAATGCATGCTCAGTAAAGAATGATTCAACACTACAAAAGATACTGCTTTCACCGGCGATTATTCACCGGCGTTTTACTAGTAGCGCCGGGGTAGAGAGCGAGTAGGAATTGGGCGCCAGATGGGATGGTCATACACTGGCGGTCGATTTAAAACGCCGGCGTATGTTAGTATTCACCGGCGTTTTACCTAAACACGCCGGTGAAGTTTATTATTCACCGGCGTTTTTTATTATAAACGCCGGCGAATATACGGACACATTCACCGGCGTTTCCAATTAAAACGCCGGTGAATAACTGGGAATAAAACCCGCGAACCCTAATCTTTCGCTCGCCATTTTCCCAATACCCCAAAAAAAAAAAAGGAAAGAGGCGCTTCGTTTCCCTCCTTCCTCGCTCTACTTCCTGCGCGTTTGCCTCCGCCGCTTCGTCCTCTTCGACGGCCTTCGACCTTTCGAAATCGTCCCTTATTCCCTTCGTCCTTTTCGATTTCCTTCTTCCCTCTCTCTATTTGGAGGTGAATCGGCGGTCGCCCCCTCTCTCTCTCTCTCCTACGCCCCCGCCCTCGTCGCCCCACTCCCTCTCTCTCTCTTCGGTATGATCTCTTGATTTCCCTTATTTTCCAAAAAAGGCAGCTTTTTTCAGTTTATTCATTTCGATTTCCTTAGCATGAACGGTTTAGTTGAGATGAAGAATTAATAGAAAAATATATGCTTAGATAATGGAAATTTTCATCTTCTTTTACTGTTAATGAAGCTGATTTCATGCATCTGATTGTCTTCATGGCATGTTTGTTTTTTTACCCAAAATGGGTTCACTGTGAACTAAGGATGCTCTAGGTACGTATGCCAATATCCTCCGGCCGGATATGCACAACAATTGGATTTTAGATTTAGTTGGGCACAGTGAATTAGTAGAGCAACATATAAGCTCACATAATGGGAAATTTTCATTTTCAGATACTGTTAAAGTAACCTGATTGCAATCTTTGGCATGGTTTTTTAACACAAAATGGGTTCACTTCCAAACTAAGTATGCTGCTAGCATACCCATTTTCTTTCACTGTTAATGAAGCTGATTTCATGCATCTGATTGTCTTCTTGGCATGCATGTTTTTTTACCCAAAATGGGTTCACTGTGAACTAAGGATGCTATAGGTACGTATGTCAAAATCCTCCGGCCGGATATGCACAACAATTGGATTTTAGATTTAGTTGGGCTAAAGAAGTAGTAGAGCAACATATAAGCTCAGATAATGGGAAATTTTCATTTTCAGATACTGTTAAAGTAACCTGATTGCAATCTTTGGCATGGTTTTTTAACACAAAATGGGTTCACTTCCAAACTAAGTATGCTGCATAGCATCCCCAGTTTCTTTCACTGTTAGTGAAGCTGATTTCATGCATCTGATTGTCTTCTTGGCATGCATGTTTTTTTACCCAAAATGGGTTCACTGTGAACTGAGTATGCTATAGGTACGTATGCCAAAAATCTCCGGCTGGATATGCACAACAATTGGATTTTAGATTTAGTTGGGCTAAAGAAGTAGTAGAGCAACATATAAGCTCAGATAATGGAAATTTTCATTTTCAGATACTGTTAAAGTAACCTGATTGCAATCTTTGGCATGGTTTTTTAACACAAAATGGGTTCACTTCCAAACTAAGTATGCTGCATAGCATCCCCAGTTTCTATAGGTTCACTTCCAGACTAAGTGAACTGAGGATGCTATAGGTACGTATGCCAAAATCCTCCGGATACGCACAACAATTGGGTTTTAGATTTAGTTGGGCTGAAGAAGTAGTATAGCAACATATAAGCTCTGATAATGGAAAATTTATCATTTTCAAATACTGTTAAAGTAACCTGATTGTCAATCTTTGGCATGGTTTTTATACCAAAATGGGTTAACTTCCAATCTAAGTATGCTGCTAGCATCCCCATTTTCTTTTTTTGTTGTTAGTGAAGCTTATTTTCATGCATCTGATTGTCATCTTGGCATGTTTTTTTTACCAAAATGGGTTCACTGTGAACTGAGGATGGTATAGGTACGTATGCCAAAATCCTCCGGCCGGATATGCGGCTACAATTGGGTTTTAGATTTAGTTGGGCTGAAGAAGTAGTAGAGCAACATATAAGCTCAGATAATGGGAAAATTTTCATTTTCAGATACTGTTAAAGTAACCTGACTGCAATCCTTGGCATGGTTTTTTAACAAAATGGGTTCACTTCCAAACTAAGTATGCTGCATAGCATCCCCAGTTTCTTTCACTGTTAATGAATTGAAGCTTATCCCATGCATCTGATTGTCATTTTGGCATGTTTTTTTGACCAAAATGGGTTCACTGTGAACTGAGGATGCTATAGCTCTATGCCAAAATCCTCCGGCTATGTACAACAATTGGTTCAGTCTGCAAAATATATGCTTACATACTAGACATTTTAATTTTTCTTTTACTGTTTCTTTTGTTTAGTATTATTATTATTATTATTATTATTATTATTATTATTATGAGATAAGTGATTATTAGTAGTCATGAACAGAATAGTTCATGAGTCATCAGATCTTCTTGTTACCGTAGTTACAGCACGACGCGCTCATTATTCGGCCGATTCCTCTTCATCAGCAAAATACCCTTTACCCTCATCATCTCCTTGAACGGAAAGCCAAATACATGGGAGACTATAGTCGATTTTTTTTATGCTCGAACACAGGGTGTGCGATAAAATACCGTCTAAGGTGGTTGTGATCATTTCCACAAAAGGTCGTTTAGGGTTTGGTGAATAGAGTAGATTGTGTTAAGATGTAGTTTTTTTTTGTACATTTTTTGGAGCCACAATTTCTTTATTTTACAGTTAAAGATTATATCGTTTATTTATTTGCAGCTAGGGATGGTTTTCAAATAGGTGAAATTTAATATACAAAATGCCTTTTACTGTTATTACTATTTAATATATCAAATTTTAATTTCAGACTGTGTGCTATTGATATAATGGATAGAAGTTGGATTAGTAAACCACGATTATCCAAGGAGTACCGTGATGGTATTAAAGATTTTATTATCTTTGCCAAACGACATTCCCGTGATCCCAACCTAATCCTTTGTCCATGCCTTCGCTGTACAAATTGTATGCTGAGGACATGTGACGTAGTACATACACACTTGGCTGTCAACGGTTTTCTTCAAGGGTACACAAGGTGGTTTTGTCATGGAGAGGATCATACGGCAGCTCCTGTTCGTCCGGTTGTATTAGAAAATGAGGCTGAGCCCTTAGTGAACGAAGACTTAAGCGTTCCCGATGAGATGCATGCTTTGTTACAAGATGCCATGGGGATTCATAATGTTCCTTTCCACACCAATGACCCAACAACCGAAGTTCACAATGAGTCAACAGAAACAAACCAGATTGGTGGTGGGGTGGACGAGGAAATGTCTGGCCCCACCCCTGAAAATAATAAGCAGCAAGAATCCTTCGCTAAGTTACTTGAAGATGCTAGTATCCCGTTGTACCGCGACTGCACCAAATTTTCTAAGTTCTCATTCATTGTCAGACTATTTCAGATTAAATGTTTAAACGGGTGGTCTGCTAAGTCCTTCACTATGCTACTTGAATTGTTGAATGAAGCATTTCCTGAAATCTGTATTCCAAACTCAGCCTATAAAATCAAAAAATTCCTAAGTTCTCTCAATCTAGGATATAAGAAGATAGCAGCATGTCCAAATGACTGTATGCTTTTCACGAGTGGTAAGGAAAGTCTGGAGAATTGCGAAGTGTGTGGTTCTTCGAAATGGAAAGAAAGACCAAATCAAGACGAGGGAGCCAGTGGATCTACTAAGCGAAGTAGGAAAAAGAAGCCTGCCAAAATATTGCGTTACTTTCCTCTGATTCCTAGGTTACAAAGGTTGTTTATGTCCACGAAAACTTCTTCTGATATGAAATGGCATGCTGAAGGTCGCACTAATGATGGGATTCTTAGACATCCTGCTGATTCTCAATCTTGGAAAAGATTTGATGAAAGATATCCTGATTTTGTGGAAGATCCTCGAAATGTGAGACTTGGACTAGCTAGTGATGGTTTCAACCCTTTCAGGCAAATGAGTAGTACATACAACATATGGCCGGTTGTGTTGATACCATACAATTTGCCGCCTTGGAAATGCATGAAGCAGTCCTCATTTATTTTGTCCATGATAGTTCCTGGACCGAAAGGTCCTGGAAATAATATAGATGTGTACCTACAACCGTTAATAGATGAACTTCAGAAGTTGTGGGTGGGTGTTCCAACCTATGATGCTGTGGCTAAAGAAACATTTTCTCTTCGTGCTGTGTTGTCTTGGACAATCAATGATTTTCCAGCATATGCAAATTTATCTGGATATAGTACTAAAGGACGTTATGCATGTCCATGTTGTGCTGACCAAACTAGTTCAAGGTGGTTGTACAATGGCAGAAAGTTTTGCTATATGGGTCATAGGAGATGGTTGCCTGACACACATATATTTCGGGCAGAGGCAGCGACATTTGATGGCACCGACGAGTGGGAACATGCTCCTGGGTCTTCTTCTGGTTCAGATATTTTGAGGCGGGTAGATGGTCATCAATTCAAATATGGAAAGGAACCAGAAGTCAGGACAAAGGGCAAGAAAAGGGCAAGGCCGGAGCAAGGTGAGGAGACCGATCTATATGGCGAGGATGAGGATCAAAACTTGACGAGTTTAGGTGCATGGAAGAAGAAGAGTATTTTCTTCAAGTTGCCGTATTGGGAATTCAACTTACTGAGACATAATTTAGATGTGATGCATATCGGAAAAAATATTGGTGAGAATTGTATAGGAACAGTTATGGGAGATGATCGGAAGACAAAGGACAATCTCAAGAGCCGACTTGATTTGAAGTCAATGGGCATCCGACATGAGTTGCACCCAGAAGAATTGCCGAACGGGAAAGTGCTCCTACCTCCTGCAATCTATTCAATGTCAAAATCGGAGTTGGAGTTGTTTTGCAAAGTACTACTTGAACTTAAAGTCCCCGATGGCTATTCTTCTAACATGGCAAAATGTGTCAACTTTAAAGAGAAGAGGCTTCAGGGTCTAAAGTCACACGACTACCACATCCTAATGCAGGATCTCCTTCCTGTGGCCCTAAGGTCTTCAATGTGTGAGCAAGTCACTACTGTCCTGAAAGATCTTTGTAGCATATATAAAGGTATTTGCTAAAGAATGCTTCGTGTTGAAGATCTGGACCAATTGGAGCAGCAGGCGGCATTGACACTTAGTAAAATGGAGATGATATTTCCTCCATCGTTTTTCACTATTATGATTCACTTGATAATCCACCTTGCTGGTGAAGCCAGAATCGGTGGTCCTATTCACTATCGGTGGATGTACCCCATTGAGAGGTAAAATAATTCATTCATCTTACGAAATTGAATTTTCAAAAGCTCATTTCTTTTAATCACCTAATCCGCTCTAGTTTATTAATTGTACATGTTCAGGTACCTATACCGGCTAAAGGGTTATGTGAAAAATAGAGCATATCCTGAAGGGTCAATAGCCCAGGGATATCTATCAGAGGAGTGCTCACATTTTTTTTCCAGGTATTTGCCTGGTATGGAGACATCTTCCAGTAGACCACGTAGAAATCCAGACATTTCCAACCTTGATGGTGCACAATATCTTTTTGATACCACTGGCACCACTGTTGGTAAAGTTGATGCATTTGAGCTCGATAGCTTAGCGTGGGAACAGACACATCGATATGTGCTAGACCATCATGCATCAGTGGAACCATTTCGAAAGTAAGTTGCTTTTGAATGTAAATCGAATACAGTGAAAACCGCGGAGTTCGATATTTTTGATACTTTTGTTATTCCTAATTTCAATTGCTTGTTTTTTAGCGAATTTGTCAGGGACATCAAACGAAGGGCTAGACCAAGAAGACTACCACCACGTGAACAAAACAAGCTGATGAATGAAAAATTTCATAAGTGGTTTGAATCTCATGTAGGTGAATTACAGTTATGCAAGTTAATCTTTATTATATCTACATTTTCTATGGTGTTGATACGATTTGCGCAAAATTAATAGGTACATTCTTTGGGTCCTGAAGGTGCGTCATCTGAAATACAAGTACTTGCCAAAGGTCCCTATCAGATGGTCAAAAGATACGGAGGATACATATTCAATGGTTTTAGATTTCGTACTAAGGATCGTGAATCTAATTTGAAGTCTCAAAATAGTGGAATGGTAGTGACGTCTAAGACTAGAAGTTATGCTTCCAAATCGGACACGAGGCCTGTAGATGGGGATCTCGACTACTATGGAGTGCTCACGGATATCATTGAGTTGAATTATTTTGGCCATTTCCGTGTTGTCTTATTTCGTGGGGATTGGGCTGAGTTTGATAGGAATTTTGCTAACAACAAGGACAAGCTTGGCTTCACAGTTGTAAACTTCTCAAAATTGATTCACATCGGTACACACATTAGCCATGAGCCATTTGTGTTTCCATCCCAAGTGCAACAAGTGTTCTACATTGAAGATCCAACCCTGCCAAAATCGTATGTGGCTATCCCTATGCAACCAAGAGATGTATTCCAACTGGGCGATACTTCAGACGATGAAGACGGTGAAGACATGAACAGTTACATTGCTTCTGAGTTTCCTGTGTTTGATGTAAACACAACCGATGTTGGAATTTGCGGGACTTGGCTCCGCAAGGATGGAGAAGAGGGCGATGTACTGGAAGATGTCGTATTGTAGTTTACATGATTTTCAATTGAGTTTATTATATGTCTGTAATTTTATGTCTTAAATCTTGTTATAATATTATGTCTGTAATTTCGAATATGTTCATTGTGAATTTAATACACTGGTTTAATTATCTTTCTATTTTCTACTGCTTGGTATTATTTATATTAAACTATGCTTAGTGTCATTTGAACCAAACTATCGTTGTCATTTGAACCAAACTATCATTTGAACCAAGTTATCGAATCCTTGACAGGTACAACACGCCGAAGCGTGGAAAGAGGATAAATATAAATGATGGCAACGAGAGCCATGGGGATGAGCAGCCACTAAATAATAGTGGCAGGCAAACATATGAGAGTGAGGGTAGCATGCCGCCCACTGTCAAAAAACATCGGTAAGTCTTAAAATTGGTATTTTTAAAGAGATTATGTTACTTGAATGCATGAAAGACACGTACTAGTGTTTGTGAGTCTGCATTGTGGCTGTCGTCTATAAGCATTTTGTCTATGTTTCTTAAGTGGGCTGTGATTAGAAAGAAAGGGCTGGAGTGGAGATCTGGAAACCCAAAATAGAGACATCTCGCTTTTTATAATCTACACTTATTGTTGGACCAACCCCCTCTTGCTGTTGTTGCTGATGTCTCTTTGTGTGCGTGTGTTGAAGAGAATGAAGGGATGAGAGAGAGATGAGGAAAATGCCGCTATGTTAGCCTGGTGTATCCTCATTCTCTACCATCCCTCTTTCTGGCTCCATATATGGCTTCTATATTAAATTGGTTTCCTTCCACGATGACAGTCCGTAATACTACACTTGATATGAACCCATGTTCATAGCTGCATCCTATTGCATACTCACAAACAACTAATACTTGTCGGCCTTGCATCGTATGCCCAACCCCACTTTGGCACATAACCTGGTATAGATGACATTGTATGACCTGCAAACAAGGATTGTTCAGTCGTGTTGTTGTACTGATTTGGAGGAGGTGAAAATGGGACCATAAAATAGCTTAAGAAGACCATCAGGTTTGTGAAATAAGCTTCACTAACAGTGAAAGAAACTGGGGATGCTATGCAGCATACTTAGTTTGGAAGTGAACCCATTTTGGCTAAAAAATCATGCCGAAGATAGCAATCAGATGCATGAAATCAGCTTCTTTAACAGTATCTGAAAATGAAAATTTTTCATAATCTGAGCATATATGTTTCTTTAACAGTGACTGTGAACAATTGTTCTTAATTGGGCTGTGATTAGAAAGAGACGAGTTGGAGTGGAGATCTGGAAACCCATATAGAGACATCTTGTTCATAATAATTTATTATTATTGTTGTTCTTGTCACTCTTGCTGTTGTTGCTGATGTCTCTATGTGTTCGTGTGCTGAAGGGAAAGAAGGGATGAGAGAGAGAAGAGGAAAATGCCGCTATGTTAGCCTGGTGTATCCTCATTCTCTACCATTCCTCTTTCTGGCTTCTATATTTGGTTTCCTTCCACGATGACAATTCCAGTTAAAACTACACTTGCTATGAGCCCTATTCGTATTTTTCTTCCATGAACTGAGGATGGTATATAGGTACGTATGCCAAAATCCTCCGGCCGGATATGCACAACAATTGGGTTTTGCGATATAGTTAGGCTAAAAAAGTAGTAGAGCAACATATAAGCTCAGATAATGGAGAAATTTTCATTTTCAGATACTGTCAATGTAACCTGATTGCAATCTTTGGCATGGTTTTTTTAACACAAAATGGGTTCACTTCCAAAATGAGTATGCTGCATAGCATCCCCAGTTTCTTTCACTGTTAGTGAAGCTTATTTCACAAACCTGATGGTCTTCTTAAGCTATTTTATGGTCCCATTTTCACTAACTGTTAGTGAAGCTGATTTCAAGCACCTGATTGTCTTCTTGGCATGTTTGTTTTTATACCAAAAATGGGTTCACTGTGAACTGAGGATATTGTATAGGTACGTATGCCAAAATCCTCCGGCCGGATATGCACAACACTTGGGTTTTGCGATATAGTTGGGCTAAAAAAGTAGTAGAGCAACATATAAGCTCAGATAATGGAGAAATTTTCATTTTCAGATACTGTCAATGTAACCTGATTGCAATCTTTGGCATGGTTTTTTTAACACAAAATGGGTTCACTTCCAAAATGAGTATGCTGCATAGCATCTCCAGTTTCTTTCACTGTTAGTGAAGCTTATTTCACAAACCTGATGGTCTTCTTAAGCTATTTTATGGTCCCATTTTCCCTAACTGTTAGTGAAGCTGATTTCAAGCACCTGATTGTCTTCTTGGCATGTATGTTTTTATACCAAAAATGGGTTCACTGTGGTCATCAGATATTATATAGGTACGTATGCCAAAATCCTCCGGCCGGATATGCACAACACTTGGGTTTTGCGATATGGTTGGGCTAAAAAGGTAGTAGAGCAACATATAAGCTCAGATGATGGAGAAATTTTCATTTTCAAATACTGTCAATGTAACCGGGTTTTTTAACACAAAATGGGTTCACTTCCAAACTAAGTATGCTGCATAGCATCCCCAGTTTCTTTCACTGTTAGTGAAGCTTATTTCACAAACCTGATGGTCTTCTTAAGCTATTTTATGGTCCCATTTTCACTAACTGTTAGTGAAGCTGATTTCAAGCACCTGATTGTCTTCTTGGCATGTTTGTTTTTATACCAAAAATGGGTTCACTGTGAACTGAGGATATTGTATAGGTACGTATGCCAAAATCCTCCGGCTGGATATGCACAACAATTGGGTTTTGCGATATAGTTGGGCTAAAAAAGTAGTAGAGCAACATATAAGCTCAGATAATGGAGAAATTTTTATTTTCAGATACTGTCAATGTAACCTGATTGCAATCTTTGGCATGGTTTTTTTAACACAAAATGGGTTCACTTCCAAAATAAGTATGCTGCATAGCATCCCCAGTTTCTTTCACTGTTAGTGAAGCTTATTTCACAAACCTGATGGTCTTCTTAAGCTATTTTATGGTCCCATTTTCACTAACTGTTAGTGAAGCTGATTTCAAGCACCTGATTGTCTTCTTGGCATGTATGTTTTTATACCAAAAATGGGTTCACTGTGAACTGAGGATATTATATAGGTACGTATGCCAAAATCCTCCGGCCGGATATGCAAAACACTTGGGTTTTGCGATATAGTTGGGCTAAAAAAGTAGTAGAGCAACATATAAGCTCAGATAATGGAGAAATTTTCATTTTCAGACACTGTCAATGTAACCTGATTGCAATCTTTGGCATGGTTTTCTTAACACAAAATGGGTTCACTTCCAAAATAAGTATGCTGCATAGCATCCCCAGTTTCTTTCACTATTAGTGAAGCTTATTTCACAAACCTGATGGTCTTCTTAAGCTATTTTATGGTCCCATTTTCACTAACTGTTAGTGAACCTGATTTCAAGCACCTGATTGTCTTCTTGGCATGTATGTTTTTATACCAAAAATGGGTTCACTGTGAACTAAGGATATTATATAGGTACGTATGCCAAAATCCTCCGGCCGGATATGCACAACACTTGGGTTTTGCGATATAGTTGGGCTAAAAAAGTAGTAGAGCAACATATAAGCTCAGATAATGGAGAAATTTTCATTTTCAGATACTGTCAATGTAACCTGATTGTTTAACACAAAATGGGTTCACTTCCAAACTAAGTATGCTGCATAGCATCCCCAGTTTCTTCTTTTGTTGTTAGTGAAGCTTATTTTCATGCATCTGATTGTGATCTTGGCATGTTTTTTTGACCAAAACGGGTTTACTGTGAACTGAGGATGCTATAGGTACGTATGCCAAAATCCTCCGGATACGCACAACAATTGGGTTTTAGATTTAGTTGGGCACAGTGAATTAGTAGAGCAACATATAAGCTCAGATAATGGAAATTTTCATTTTCAGATACTGTTAATGAAGCTGATTGCCATCTTTGGCATGATTTTTTAACAAAAAATGGGTTCACTTCCAAACTAAGTATGCTGCTAGCATCCTCATTTTCTTTCACTGTTAATGAAGCGTATTTCATTAAGATCCACGATGGCAAATTTTGACTGAGCTATGATTGGATTGTTTAGTGGATGTTGTCTATGTTCTTAATTGGGCTGTGATTAGAAAGAGTGGGCTCGAGTGGAGATCTGAAAACCCATATAGAGACATCTTGTTCATAATAATTTATTATTATTGTTGTTCTTGTCGCTCTTAAGGTGGTTGCTGATGTCTCTTTCTGTTCGTGTGCTGAAGGGAAATAAGGGATGAGAGAGAGATGAGGAAAATGCCGCTATGGTAGCCTGGTGTATCCAAAGTCTCTACCTTTCTTCTTTCTGTTTCCATTTCTGGCTTCTATATATATTTGGTTTCCTTCCACGATGACAGTTCCCTAAAAATACACTTGATATGTGCCCTATCTTATTTTTCTTATTTTTCTTATATTTGGTTTCCGTCCACGATGACAGTTTCATGGATTGTCTGAACAATGCATGAAGGACATGCTTAGATACTGAATTTTCATTTGTTTTACTGTTTTAGATAGTGGATATTCCCAATCAGAGGAGAATATAAAGGTTTCAAGTTAGATACTGAATTTTCATTTGTTTTGTTATTTTAGATATATTTAAAAACAAAATTAAGTACTAGATTTTTAGCATTGCAATGTAAGTATTTTACCTCTGTATATATCATTAACAATTCCATTTGCAGTTGGCACTTTGATCTTATAATTCGAGATACAGGTAGTTCTTTTTGCAAGTTCAAAAAATATGTATATTCTGTATTGTGATCTACTGTTCAATTAAACTATTGTTTTTTTTTCACAGAGCGGTCGTCAAGATGAAGGAAATTCTGATGATCAGAGATGAAGCTACTCGAGGGGTATGAATCTGCGGTCCTCCTTGCTGTTCTTATGTCCTCCTTGCTGTATGGTTGTTGTTCTTATGTCCTCCTCCTTGCTGTTGTTATGTCAGACTGGTTTTTTTTATGAGAGTTATGTCATACTTTGAATTTGGGATATTTTGGATATTTGTCAGACTGGTTTGTTTGGATATTTTGGATGTTAGTCTCTATATTAATTTGTTAATTATGACACTGTTAATTAATCAATGAATTTGGACGTTGATATGACACGTGTGAGACTTGATTATCTTTAATTATTCTTGTGTTTGGTTGTGGTTTGCGCAGTAGTATGTAACGAAATTGATTGAATCAGTTGTGAGAATTAGTTTACAGGTTTTGTATATGAAACTGTGAATTGAAATCGAACGGAAAAGCGGAGTATCGAAAATAAACGGGCATAGCCAGAACGGCGTTTTAAAAAACGGCGGTCTATATAATTTAATTGTTGGAGTGTGTGATACACCGGTGTTTCAATGCACGCCGGCGAATGTTATCAGCTGTAACGGCACAGTCGTACACCGGCGTTTTATAAACGCCGACGTATATAACTACACCGGCATTTTTTGGTCGCGCCGGTGTTCGTAAACAGGGAAAAGCAGGCGCTCATAAACGCACATACACCGGCATTTCTTGACTGCCGGTATACTTTCGATCTACACCGGCGTTTTCATATATGCCGGTGAATGTATAAATACCGGCGGTTTACGACCGCCGGTGTATGTATATAGGTGCACAAGAACGGCACCCAGAGACCGATATACACCGGCGTTTTATGACCGCCGGTGTAGTCCTAACATTTACCGGCATCCACCAAAAACGCCGGTGTAGACCCCTTCGTTTCAGCGACGCCCGCTTCGGCGGCAGTTGGACCGGCGCTATTGTAAACGCCGGTGAAAGTTTCACCGGCGTAAAAAAACGCCGGTATAGACGTAAAAAAGCGCCGGGAAAGCTACTTTCTTTTGTAGTGCAAGTGTTGTACATTCAGTTTATGAATTGTTGTAAATTGCTTTCGCTGTAAATATGTAATGTAAATGTAAACTCTGTTGTAACAAAAGTTTTTATTTCCTTGTAAAAATGTACGAAGAGAAGTGTAAAAATCCTGTTGAACTTCGAATTCAGTCTGTCTTGGAATTCGGGGTGTTACAGAGTGGTATCAGAGCTACGCTTCCAAGTAGTGCAAATTTATAAGGAACGACACCCTAGAAGTGGAGCGTGTGTTAAGTCTAGAGATTTAAATGTAAGTCACTTACATTTGTGTTGCTCTATAAGTTATCCTTCTTCTTCTCCTTTATCTAAGATGGCGGACCACTTCGACCCAGCTGGAGGCGATAACTGGCACATAGTTGAGGAAGATTACTACCCCGGGCAAGCTGATTCAGACGAACAAGATCCTGCAGAATTTGAAGAGGAATGGCTAGAGTCCCAAGAGATCACTCCACCTCCAGATTCATCTGATGATTCCTCCGACAAGGAAGTACCAGTTTCGAGTAGTCTTATTGTGTCTCTTCAGAGGCAGGTAGAGACTCAGAGGGAGAGAGCGGAGCTGCTGCAGGCATAGTGTGCGAAGTGCAAGGAGAGCATTACAACTCTCAGTCATCGTGTATGGGAACTCGAGAAAAGAAAAAACATGTACGATGTACTGAAGGAAGAAGTGGCGGAACTATGGGAAGAGCTTTAAGAACCCAAGAGGAACCGTAGGAACTAGACTGTTGTATCTCCTCACTGCTTTCATTTTGACGTCTGAAATGTTTTAAATTCGAATGTATAAAGTTTGGAATTCAATGAAATGAAAAGTTGATTTAAATTTATGTTTATACTTTGAATTTAATGGATATTTTGCATCAGAATATGGCGAGAAGAGGAGCTCGAAATGGAGAAGGTCTAGATTGGAAACAGAACTAGCGAGAGTCTATCAGATACTCAATGCCGTTGCCATGAATCAGAATCAGGGAAGAGTGCCTGCGAATCTAGTACCCGAAGCAATCAAACTCGTGGAATCATTCAAGCAGGTGAAACCACCCGTATTTGAGGGGAAGTCAGACCCTAACATGACTGACAACTGGATCCGACAGGTAGAGACTATCTACGAAGTCTTGGAAACTCTGGAGGGCAGCAAGGTGAAGTTGGCGGTGCTGCAGTTCGAGAAAGATGTGGCTGTGTGGTGGCAGTCAATAAAGCGGACGATGGGAGATATTGTTCTTGGCTGGGAGGAATTCTTGGAGGAATTCTGCAGTCATTATTTTCCATCAGACGTCTAGGACAAGAAGGCCATGGAGTTTCTGGCACTGCAGCAGGGCAGCATGTCAATTAGGGAGTATGAGACAAGGTTCACTCAGCTCTCGAGGTATGCGCCTGAACTAGTAATGGACAAGGCGAAGAAGGCTCGAAAGTTCGAGAATGGTTTGAGGCCAAGTCTGAGATCCAAGATGATACCACTCGGTATCAGCAGGTTTGACAAGCTGGTCAAACAAGCTGCAACCACTAAGGCAGACATGGGCAGTTCCATGATGTTCAGAATCGGAGGACCAACTAGAATGTTGGAAAGAGGCCCACAGTTTCTGGCAACTTCAGGGGATAGCTGTCAACCCAGAGGTTCAAACCAACAGAAGCAAATGCTGTCAACGTAGCTGGGAGACCCGGAAATAATTGGGTGAGACCTCCTGTGGTGACTTGCTTCAACTGTGGTAAGATGGGACATTACAAGTCTCAATGCCCCAAGCTACAGAATGTCACCCGTAGTGGACCAATGCAGCAAGTTGGGAAGAAGTCGTACCAGCAGGGACGAGTATTTGCCTTTACTGAAGCTGACGCTGATGAGGTGGATCACGTCATCACTGGTACGAAGGAGGATGTTTATAGTGTTTTCTGTTGTTTCTCTTTTTCCGCTTTTATAGTGAACAGTTATGTAACGAGTGTGTGTTATGTAACAGGAGAACTTTATTTGAATGGAAAGAAATCTATTGTTTTGTTCGATACTGGGTCCGCTCACACTTTTGTATCGCCTAAGTTTGCTACTCTATCAGGCAAGATCTTGGCAGTAGCTACTCTATCAGGGGAGACTCTAACCACTGATCGGTACTATGCAGACTGTGAGATCGAGATTGGGGACAGAATGTTCGGGATTGATCTGATCGAGCTGAATGTCTTGGGATTTGATGTTATCATTGGCATTGATTGGATATCGGTGTACAGTGCAAGCATCGAGTGCAAGACCAAGGAAGTAACAGTGAAGGCTCCAGGTGGTCCTGAAGTCACTTTCCAAGGGAAGAAGAGATGTCCTGGTTTGGTTACAGCTATCGGCAAGAGGGATATTCCTGTAGAGGTGCAGCAAATTCCTGTGGTTCGGGATTACCCGACTGTGTTCTTGGAAGATTTGCCTGGATTACCCCCACATCGTGATGTGGAGTTCAGCATCACTATTCAGCCAGGAAGTGTACCAATTTCCAAGGCACCGTATAGGATGGCGCCTGTGGAGCAGGATGAGATCAAACGGCAGATTGAGAAACTGTTGGAAAAAGGCATTATTCAACTGAGTGCATCGCCCTGGGGAGCACCGATGCTGTTGGTAAAGAAGAAGGATGGTTCGATAAGGATGTGCATCGATTACCGGGAGCTGAATAAGGTCACTGTTCAGAATAAGTTTCCTATTCTCCGAATTGATCACTTGTTCGATCGTCTACAAAGAGCAGCTATTTTTTCCAAAATAGATCTTCGATCAGGGATATCATCAAGTTCGAGTGAAGACTGAAGATGTGCATAAGACTGTGTTCAGAACTCGACACGAGCATTACAAATTCTTAGTTATCCCATTTGGAGTGACGAATGCACCTGCAATTTTCATGGATATGATGAACAGAGTTCTAAAGCTATTTATTAATTCTTTCGTCGTGGTGTTTATCGACGATATCCTCGTGTACTCCAAGTCAGAGGAGGAGCACAGAGAGCATCTGGCAGCAATTTTGAAGAAGCTTCAGGAGCATGAGTTGTATGCCAAGTTGTCCAAGTGCAATTTCTGGAAATCTGAAATGGCATTCCTGGTTCACATCCTTTCTAAGGAGGGAGTGGCAATTGATCCGCAAAAGATAGAGGCGGTGAAGGATTGGGCAAGGCCTACTACAGTGAAGGAAATCAGAAGTTTTCTTGGGCTAACTAGATACTATAGGAGGTTTATCCAAGGCTATGCTCAGATAGCCGTGCCGCTCACTGGTCTCACCAAGAAGAATGTGAACTTCAAGTGGACTGAGCAGTGCAAGGAAAGCTTTCAAGAGTTAAAGGAGAGGCTGACTACTGCACCCATTTTGGCTTTGCCTAGAGCAGGTGTTGAATATGATGTCTACAGCGATGCCTCACATCGTGGGCTTGGTTGTGTCTTAATGCAAGAAGGAAAAGTGATCGCTTATGGGTCTAGGCAACTACGACCGCATGAGAAAAATTATCCGACTCATGATCTGGAGTTGGCTGCGATTATCTTCGCCTAGAAGCAATGGAGACATTACGTGTATGGTGAGAAATTGAACATGTACACGGACCACAAAACCTTGAAGTACATCTATCAGTAGAAAGATCTGAATCTGAGACAAAGGAGTTGGCTGGAAGTACTTGAAGACATTCGTCCTGAGATTAAGTACCACCCGTGGAAGGCAAATATTGTTGCTGATGCACTTAGCCGTAAGAGCAGTCTGGCTAGTTTGATTACAACTCCGAGGCAGCTTGCAGAGGAGTTGGATCGGGCTGGTATTGAAGTTGTTCTGCAAGGCTTGGGATCATCTTTAGCTCAGTTGAGGCAACAACCAATGCTTAATGAAAGGATTATCGCAAGTCAGAAGGAAGACGCAGAGATTCAGAAGATGAAGGAGCAGGTTGGTGGTGGCAAGTTGTCCAAGTTTCAGATCAGGGACGAAGTGCTGTGGTTTGGAGAGAAGCTGTGTGTTCCAGATCAAGCAGAATTGCAGGAGAGCATTCTTCAGGGGGCACATGCTACTCTTTTGTCAGTACATCCTGGGATTACCAAGATGTATAAGGACATTAAACAGCATTTCTGGTGGCCAGGTTTGAAGCGGGATGTGGCCGAGTTCGTGGCGAGGTGTGAGATCTGTCAGCAGGTCAAAGCCGAGAATTAGAAACCCAGAGGTCTATTGCAACCGTTACCTATTCCGGAATAGAAGTGGGATAACATCAGTATGGATTTCATCATGGGTTTGCCCAAGTGTTCAAAGGGCAATGATGCGATTTGGGTCATAATCGATCGACTAACCAAGCCCGCTCACCTCTTTGCGATGAAACTCACTTCGTCAATGGACAGATTAGCTGAGTTGTATATTGGTGAGATCGTCAAGCTTCATGGTGTTCTGCTAACCATTGTGTCTGATCGAGATGCGCGTTTTACCTTGCATTTCTGGAGGAGTCTTCAGACAGCTTTGGGTACCCAGATGGATTTCAGCACTGTTTTTCATCCTCAGACCGATGGGCAGACCGAGAGAGTCAACCGTATTCTTGAGGATCTGCTTCGGTGTTGTGTGCTAGACTTTGGAGGCAGCTGGGAAAGGCATCTAGCTTTGTTGGAGTTTTCCTACAACAACAGTTTTCAGACTGGTATTGGGATGGCACCGTATGAAGCTCTGTATGGCAGAAAATGCAGAAAACCTGTTTGTTGGTTTGAAGGGGGGAACGACAGATGTTTGGGCCTGAGATTGTGCAGCAGACCTCTGAAAAGATTGATCTGATCAGGAAGAGGTTGGTGGACGCTCAGAGTAGGAAGAAGAGCTATGCAGACAACTGGAGAAGGGACCTTGAGTTTGAGGAAGGTGACTTTGTCTTTCTGAAGGTATCACCCAGTAAAGGCGTGATCCGATTTGGCAAAGGAGGGAAGTTGGCCCCGAGGTTCATAGGCCCAAACAAGATATTGAAGCGGACTGGGAAAACTGCTTATCGGTTGGAGTTACCGGAAGAGTTGTCTCAGGTGCACAACATCTTTCATGTATCTATACTGAGAGGCTACATTCCAGATCCCAGTCATCGTTTGCCCGAAGTGTCGGAAGGTTTGCAATTGGATCTGAATTACATTGAGCTTCCAGTTGAGATTGTTGATCGTCGGGAGAAAGTCTTGAGGAATAAGACGATACCGATGGTCAAGGTAGTCTGGAGAAACCATTTGGTTGAAGAGACTACTTGGGAATCGGAGGAGAGGATGATGAAAGATCATCCAGAGCTCGTTGTGTGATTTGTATCTTCTTTTCTTTTCTTACCTCTTTATTGTATTCCTGTTTTTCTCACTCTTTAAGTGTAGTTCCGGGGACGAAACTATTCTAAGGAGGGAGTGTTGTAATACCCTGAATTTTTTTTATTATTAAATGAGAATTGTTGATTTTACGTGTTGTGCACATACAAATTTTGTATATATGTTCACTTATAAAATTGTCTCTCACAACATGAACAAATATTTTCTTTCTTTCTCTTTCTTTTCTAAAAAAACCTATTTTAAAAGCCTAAGATTGTTTTTCTATTTTTTAAAGCCCATCCTAATAAATTAAATATTTTATTTTGGCCCATGAGCCTAAAGCCCACTATTTTTTAAGCCCACAAACTAATTACTCTTTTAATTGTCATAATTTGTCATGCAGACACAATTAGTAGACAATTAATTAATTAATTTTTGTGCAACTTAATAATGGGGGGTACAAGAAAGGGCACGTGCACACACTAGAGTGTGCATTGTACACCCTTAGTGTGACCGGATTATGGAGAAAGAGAGAGGGAGAGTGGAGGTGTAGTTGAGGAGTAGTTATGAGTTCAAGGAAGTTACTACAACTTCCCAATTCATCTTGATCCTTGATCTCTAACTCCTTGATTGAATCCTAGCCATATATTCTCATCCTAAAAGTGTATAAATACCTCTATATTTCTTCTCATTAGTACACTAAACAATTTATTAAGAGAGAAAAGATAAGAGAGCAAAAGATTGAGAGGTATTAGTAAGCAAAAGATTAGAGTGCTTTGTTTGTGTGTGTTCCATTCAAGAGGAGGCCAACCATCATCATCAAGCACAAGGAAGGCTCGGTTCCATCAAGCTCAAGGAAGGGGAGGCAATTTGCAACACAATCTAGTAGGAGAAGGCCACTTTCTTGCATTCTAGGAGCTTGCATTTCGTTTTTCTCGAATAGGTGGGTGTTTCTCATACTTCTAAATCCAGATATCATGCTAGGAATAATTCGATGAAATTACTAAAGAACAACTGGTTGAAACTGGACTCATGTTTACCTAATTAGGGATGAGATAGTAATTAAAAAAATGTTGTTAAAATGGTTGCTAGTTGATTGATTTTTTTGAAACCAAAGGCTGCTAGTTAAATTTACTATCTCATCTGTGCAAACGAGTTAGTTAAATTTACTAACCAAAGGCATGCATACCTAAAATGGTTTCGAACCTAGGTTGCTAGTTAAATTTAGCAAAGGCTGAACCTAGGTTTCGAACCTAATTAGGTATAGTGGAAAGGCTAACTCTAGAAGAATTGATTTTGTTCATGATTCAAATAACCAAGGACTAGATACATAGTGAAGATGTGATGAAAATAAGAGAAAAACACGAGTATGAGGGCCTCGGAGCTACGGTGTAAGAATATTCACAAGCTGTCTTCACGATGCATCGTGACATGACGTGGATATGTCTCCAGGAGTCCATACCGCAGGCGACGCTTGTGGAGTGTTTGGTGACTGTGGGTGGTGTCATGTCCCATGATGGAGGCTGAATTGTCCATAGGTTCTTCACGATGCGTCGTGACATGACGGGGAATTTTCCTCCAAGCTGTCTGGACATGAGCTCGTAATTCATAGAACATCTAGGATACTTATCGTAGTTACAGTAGTAGTTTAAGTCATGATGAGGGATTGAACGCTACAAGATGAAGAACGGTTAAGGGCTTGCCCTCAGACCTATGTAGTATGGGATGCATAGAATCTGAACAAGTGCACATTAGTGTCATGTAATATACATGATTGCATTAAGGACTAAGTGCATCGCACAACACGATATCAATAGGATAGTCCCTTGTAGTTCTGTTTGTGATCAAGTTTGTGGTTTGTTTAAGTATTTGAGAATCATTATATTGTTTTCGTCATAGAGAAGATAGCCGTGTGTAATATTTCGTCGGTTGTAAGCAACTGACGCACCAACAGTTTCTATGCAGGATAAAGTGGTTAACAAGACTAAAGAATGCATGCTCAGTAAAGAATGATTCAAGTGTTGTACATTCAATTTATGTAAATTGTTGTAAATTGCTTCCACTGTAAATATGTAATGTAATGTAAACTCTGAAGTAACAAAAGTTTTTATTTCCTTGTAAAATTGTACGAAGAGAAGTGTAAAGAACCTGTGGAACTTCGAATTCAGTCTGTCTTGGAATTCGGGGTGTTACAGTTAGCAATGCTGATTCTCTGTGGTTTGATCTCTCTAACTTGTAAATTTAACTTCGCTACATTTTAATTCTGTTTGTGTCTGGTCAGTCGACTAGCAGCCCTATTAATTCGACTTACAGACTCATTGCTTTTCAAGTTGATTAAGTCTCTTTTTATCTATTGATTCAGTCGACTAGTTTTGTGTCCCAGTCGACTTAACAGTTGTTTCAAGTTGAATAATTTTTAATAATTTTTTAATAACACTATTCACCCCCCTCTAGTGTTATCTGTCTTACATACAAGATCCAACAGTTATCCCCCTCAAACAACCTATTAAACTCCTCCTCCTCCGAAGTGAACTCCGGGGGCCTCGCTCTTTAGGAACTTAAACGACCACTTGGTGGGAATATCACAAGTCTCGGGACTGTAGATAATGAAATACTTCGCCTTCCAGTCCTTGGTGGAATCTGGGTGATTGTGCACCACGTGATACTTATGCCTGGGGGAGGGGAGGGGGGAATATACCACCGACCCTGATACCCCGAAGATGCGCTCAACCCCAAGCACATGCGAAAAGTACTTGAGCTTCAAGGGCATGTTCTTCATCATGCACAGCATGATGAAGCTTGTCAATTGCTTCCAGGAGTTAGGGTCGTACTGCATCGGGCTCATCCCCGCCCAATTTAAGACCTCCTTAGTAAATGGGTGCATGGGAAGAAGCAAGCCCGAAGCAAATGCATCCGGGGGAAAACATACAGAATCACTCTGACAGGTTATGGGTCAAACGAATGTATCCCTGCACTTGGGATTAATAGCTCAAACTTTTGGGGGATATGAAATGTATCCCGAATGGCAGGAAAGATAGTCACCGCCAGAGTATTCTGCATTGTGTCTGCCTCTATCTTCGGATGTTCGGTAATGATGGTTATTCACCAAAACAGTCAGCATCCCTCAGTACTTATGGACACATCTAGACGAGCTTATCGCCAAAATTCGGTCGAAACACTCCTCCCTCGTGCTCGTACATCATCCGTTCATATGCCATATCAGGGGGAAGGACTGCCTTCTTCTTCCTCGGAGGTCGATGGACACGAAGAGAGGGAATAGTAACAACGCTATCGGGGGATGAGGTACCAACTTTTGGACCTGGGGACCCCCCTCCACTTCCTCTTCGCCCTCCTCCATTGCCTCCCAGGGGCTATCCCTTTCCTCTTCTCCGGCCTCCTCCTCGGGCACCCCAGAGTGACCGCCCGCTGCTATCACACGGCTCACCCTCTCCTCTTCTTCGATCTCCTCAGGCACCTCTTCATAGTGACTATGCTCTGCCCCCTTAGGGGCTAAACTCTCCTCAACCTCCAATTCCTCTTCCATGCCTCTAGAAGGAACATGAATGGTCTCGGCCACTCGGGCTTGCTCCCTGAAGAGTACGACTAAGATAAAGACCCTGAAGACGAACCGCTTTGGCTTGAGGACCAAGCCGAACCAACTCGGTCGATTACTAGACATAATAAAAATGCTTTACCTGCTTATTGATTTAGGGGAGAATTGTTCTAGAGGGAGAAGCTCTGGATGAAGAAAGAAAAAGTAATCCTAAAAAGTGAGAAGGAAAAAGGAACTTATAGAGGGGAGCGGACTTCTTGAATGACCCCACTTACGTGACGTCTCCTCAATAACTAAAAAATCATGTAATGACACCTCTATGATCCCGAGAAGTCACGTGAGTACTGGATCCAATGTCACTTGCCTAACTTCTTCGTAACTGTGCTCGCACCTCGTGCCTCGCCCTCGGTTTGGTACTCCGAGCCATTCGCGGATTTCTTGGCAACTAGGCTCACACCTTGTGCATCGCCACTTGGTATGGTACTCTGAGCCATTCACGAATTTCTCTGGAACATGGCCAGCGCCTCATGCCTCGCCCCTCAGCATGGTACCCTGAGTCATTCGCAGATTTCTCCGTAACTAGGCTTGTGCCATACGCATCACCCATGATATGGTACTCCGAACAATTTATGGATTTCTCCGCAACTAGGCTCGTACCTCGTGCCTCGCCCCTCGGTATGGTACTCTGAGCCATTCATTGGTTTCTCTGCAACTAGGCTCGCACCTCATGCTTTGCCCCTCGGTATGGTACTCCGAGCCACTCGCAAATTTCTCTGCAACCAAGTGCCTCAGGCCTCACCCCTCAGCATGGTACTCTGAGCCATACGTGAATTTTTTCACCCTTACCCCTCACTCCTGGCTCCTCAGGTCTCGCCCATCGAGGCACGGGCCTCGGAAGCCGAAACTCTAGGACTATGGGAAAAAGGGACCCAAAATCGTCTTGATAAACAGACCTTCACATCGACGTGATTTTTCTTGTGAGTTACCTATTCCTCGAAAGTAACCGGAAACTCAACTCTGATAGTGGGAGGCTTATGATGAGGGTAAAAATCGCGATTGGTTCGGACTTCTTCAACAAGATCTAGGTTGGCCCGGAAGTCGTTTAAGTTCTGCTTTTCGTTGAAGGAGAGAAGAAAAGGGGAAGGTAATTCTACTTCCAAAAGGATGAGAGCTTCCGTGCTGAAGGTGAGATTGAATGGGGATTCTTCCGTTGTGATTCTCTTTTTGGTTCCATAAGACCAAAGCACGCTTGGGAGTTCTTTGACCAATAGCCCCTTCGGTGCTTCACCAGGCCTCTTCTTGAGGTCATCTAAGATTTTTCGATTGGCGTTCTCGGCTTGGCCGTTGTTTTGAGGGTGCGAGATAGAGGAGATTAATTGTTCAACTCCCATGTTGGTTCTAAACTTGATGAGTCCCATGCTAGCAAATTGAGTTCCATTGTCGGTGACTAGTGTGAGGGGCCCGAACCGGCAGACTATGTTCTTCTAGAAGAATTACTTAACTTTATGCTCTATAATGGTCGCTAGTGGTTCTGTCTCGACCTACTTTTTGAAGTAGTTAATGGCTACCACTAGGAATATCCATTGTCCGGTAGCGAGAGGAAATGGTACGAGCAAGTCCATTCCCCACATTGTGAAGGGGATGGGGCTTGACACAGAGCTGAGGTTGGCTTGGGACACCTGCTTGATGGATGAGTACTTCTGGCAGGGGATGCATTGGCGGACGTATGCTTGGGCATCGTTAAGGAGAGTGGGCCAATAGTATCCCTGGTTAAGAATTTTTCATGCAAGAGATCTTTCTCGTAGGTGGTTGCTTCCTATTCTTTCATTTATCTCTTTGAGAGTGTAATCGACATCTTCGGGGAAGAGGCATCGCTAGTAAGGTCGGCCATAAACTTGGGTATAATAGTGCTTGTAGAGGACTCCTTCAACGAGTTTATATCATTCAACCCCACCCAGATCTTTCTTGCTTCTTTGGGGTCTATAGGGATGACTCCCTTGTCGAAGAAGTCGATCAAGGATTTCATCCAGCAATCTTCGGGTGTTTGAGGGTGATGGACATGAGCTCCAATGTATCTTCTTCAATGCTTGGCTTGAGTAGAACCTCGATGATCACAGTTAGGTCGATTCCATCAAACGATGAGGAGGCTAGCTTGGAGAAGGCATCTGCTTGCCCTTTTTTTCACGTGGGATGCGAGTGACTTCGAATTCTTTAAAAGTGGACATAAGTTTCTTCATCTCGGCCAAGTACTTGATCATACAGTCATCTCTGACTTCATATTCACCCCGAATTTGGTGCACTACCAGTTGGGAGTCGCTGAATACTCCAACACTTCATGCCCCTGATTACCAAGCTAGGAGGAGCTCGATGATGAGGGCTTCATACTTGGCCTCGTTATTGGAAGCTGGAAAGTTGAGGCACAACGAGTATTGGAGAGTGAACTTGTCAGGACCGAGCAAGATGACTCCGGCTCCACTCCCTTCTAGGCAAAAGGATCCATCCCCATAGAGACTCCAAATTGTGGGGTTGTCTCCTTCCTCATGGGGGATCATGAATGGTGCTTTTGACGATAAATTTGGCGAAGGCTTAGGCCTTGATTGATGTTCTCGGTCGATAAATGATATTATGTTGATTCAACTCAATAAACTGCTTCATAAGTTCCCAGACCTTTCTGGCTTATGGAGTACTTGCTTACTGGCTAGTCGGGAGGACCCAGATGGAGTGTGCTTGGAAGTAGGGTCAGAGCTTTCGGGCGCCTGTGACTAGTGCATAGGTCATCTTCTCCATTTTGAGTATCAGAGTTCAACATCGTGGAGTATCTTACTTACATAGTAAAATGGCTTCTGTGCCCTGTCTTCTTCCCTTACCAAGACGACACTAAGGATCTGGGACAAAGTAGCCAAGTAGAGGTAGATGACCTTTTTTAGCTTGGACTTGCTAAGGAGTGGGAGATTGACGAGGTATACTTTGAGTCGTTTAAAGGCTACCTATTGTTCTTCTCCCCACTAAAAATTCTTTACTCCTCGGTAAGATTTGAAGAACAGAAGGCACTTCTCCCCGGATTTGGAGAGGAAGCGCCCAATGGCGGCGAGGTGCCTTGTGAGCTTTTGGATTTCTTTGATGGTAGACAAGAGAGACATGTCAAGTATGGCTCTGATCTTCTCAGGGTTGGCTTCGATTCCTCTTTATCTTACTATGAACCTTAAGAACTTCCCCAAGGAGATCCCGAAGGCACATTTCGAGGGATGCAGTCTCATGTTGTGTCTCCGTAGTACGCCAAATGCTTCTTGGAGGTTGGCCACATAGTCTTCTTTTCTGAGGCTCTTCATGAGCATATCATCTACATATACCACCATCTTTCGAATGACTTTCTCCTTGAAGACTTGGTTTACCAATCACTGATATGTGGCTCCGGCGTTCCTTAGCCTAAAGGGCATGACTCGATAGCAGTAGAGTCCTGGTCGATGATGAAGGACATTGGGATATCCGATGGAATCATTTCGATATTTTTGTATCCCGAGAAAGCGTCCATGAAACTTAAGAGCTCATGGCCTAAGGTGGCGTCGATCAAGGAGCCTATGCTTGGTATAAGGAAAGGGTCCTTCGGACATGCTTTGTTGAGGTCAATGAAGTCTATATAGATTCTCCATTTGTCGTTGGCTTTCTTGACCATTACAACATTCGCGAGTCACTCGGTTTATGGATATTGGATAAGAAATATTATGTTATGAGATTCAGTAAAAAGATTAAGGGGGTGTTTGGTTAGCATGAACTTTACTGTATGAAAATAAATTCTAAGAAAAGCAATGTTCAGGAAGTTTGGATGGCTTGGATTTGGTTGGAAATAGATTTGGACAAATGTAGCCCAAAAAAGTCCGAAGAAAAAGCTCCGAACTCAGCGGAAAGTTGTTGTAAGAGCACTGTAGCACTACTGTAACATTTTTTTCTCTCTTCTACTCTTTTACACTATCCAATAAAATAATTCCACCTAACCCTTTACATTAAATTTTTTTCTCTCTCTTCTCTATCCTACATTACAATATAACTACATCTAAACAAACCACTTTTTTAGAACTCAAATTCACATATTTCTTTTCTCTACAGTAATCATCATAGTTTGGAAATATTTTTTAACCAACCAAATACCCCTTAAGTGTTGTATGCATCACATGTTAATATACCGGTATATATCGGAATATAAGTAGTCCTTATAGGCTCTCATGTGTCCACTCTATAAGTGATGAGCTCTTTTGCGCAATAATTTGTTCTACCACGGACTGTAGTGATGTATACCTTGTTAATCATAGTAGTAAGTGTTGACCGCATGAGAAGGGGAGCGTACCTAAAATTCATTGCATGAATACTTGTATTATTCACGTATAATGAGATGTGTAAATTATTAGACAAGTATCATAATAGGCATCTTGCATTGATTGTTTGTATGATCGCTTTAATTGTTGTTAAATTTATCTGTCGTAAGAGGATTTGTAAATGAAGTTATTTTCTGAATTTTCATGATGTTTTGGATATTTCATTTGTTTTTATGGTATATGTTGAACTCATTAGGCGAAAGCTTACCCCCACCACAGTTTGTTTACATGATTATGGAGTAGATCATGGAGCCATTGATTTTTCTTCGGATTGAAGGTTAGAATGTTTTAGTTGGTATTAGTATGTATTTAATGGATATTTCATTACTTTAGAGATATTTGTCATCTTGAGAGAATTTATATTGTAAAAGAACATTTAGGAGATATTTTATGCAATGATATTTTATTTAACTGTTGGATAATGTCCTTGATTTATATGTGATCGGGTTCGATGTGTTACATAATGGTATTAGAGCTAAGGCTGTAGGTCCTATAGTTATTAAGGAGATATATTAGATATTGCGGGGTTTAGAATCATATTGGGGTTATAGAATATTTAGTATTTTAGTATATTGATTTCTTTGGTTGATACTTTGTAATTATGATTACTATATAACTTGACTATTAGTTGATTCTGAACGATGATTTTAATTGATGTTAGGTTTCTATGGCTCGAGGTCATTAGGAATTATTTAATTCTTTGTTTCAGATTTGTTAGCACTTGTAGATGATCTAGTCGTAGTTGATTTAGGATTGATTATGTGGAGAGATAAGTGGTTGAGTTTACAGATAGAGACATTTCAAGTTTTGAGGATAAAACTTTTATAATGTGTATGTAATACCCCAATTTTTTGGTAATTATGGAATGTTCAATATTATGATCATTGGATTGATTTGTATATATCAATGATTTTGGATTTATGTGAAAATATTATAAATTTGATGTTTTAATTCTAAATTTGGATTTATAGAGTTTTAGAAAAAGAGAAACTTGGGTTTCTCCCTCTCACTTTTTTTTTTCTTCGTACAACCACAAAAAAAAAACAAGAAATTAAAATAGAAGAGAAAAGAAGAGAAGAGAAGAGAAAAGAAGAGAGAGAGAGAGAGAGAGAGAGAGATAAAAGGGGGGGGGGGGGATTATGATAATAGTGAACAATGGCGAAGCACTGAAAAAAAATGTTGGTGTTGTAAATGCCGACAAGTTAGATATAATCTAAGATTCTTTGGTTAAGGTGAGTAGTGATTCATATGCTTCATTTTTAATTTTATTTCCATTGATTTAAATTGTGATTTATGAATTGGGCTAGTTACTAGTTACATTTTGGATTTTTATTTGTATATATGAATTTTTTATCCGAGTTTATTGAACATTTTGGTATAAATCACTTATGTTATTTTCGATGTATTTTAACGTCTTCGTGGTTGTTGTTTTCTTTATGTGTTTATGGTTGAATTATTGATTATGCGAAAAAGTTTATTTTCGTGTAACAAGTGTTTGAAGCAATGGTATCGGGTGGGGTCCTTCACTACCTGGACTCGGACCTAGGAGGACAGGGTCCGGTACCGAGTCTGGGTTTTGTTAAAAGATTCCTACCCGTTCAGGTTGGAGCGGGAGCATGAGCGGCCAGCAGAGACAGCGAGCGGAGTATTTGGAATAGAGGAGAGCAGAAGAAGGCATGAGTTTTGGGTTTGGAAAATGAGGATTTAGAATTGAGGAATGAGGGGATGGAGGATGGTAGGATATCTATTATTATGTCTATTGTTTGGGTTTTTAACGAGTCCAGATCCGGTCTATTTTGAGTGCACCCAGACACAGATCCGAATGTACAGCGGGTCCTGTTTTAGGACCCGGACCTGTATAGACCGGGTGGGTTCCGGTCCAATGCCGGGTCCAAGTCGGATCCGAGTATCGGATATTTTTACCAGTGCTAAGTGTTTGTCATATATTCTTATATTGTGAGGCATATGTTTTTCGTAAAGTTTATGGATATTGGATATGAAATATTATATTTTGAGATTCGGTAAAAAGATTAAGTGTTATATGCATCACAAGTTAATATACCGATAAATGTCGAAATTTAAATAACCTATTATGTGCTCTCATGTGTCCACTCTATGAGTGATGAGTTCTTTCGCGCAATAATTTGTTCTGCAACGAACTGTTGTGGTGTATATCTTGTCAATCGGAGTAGTAAGTGTTGACCGCATAAGAAGGGGGTGTACCTACAATCTATTACATGAATACTTGTATCTGATTATTTAGGTATAATAAGATGCGTAAATTATCAGACAAGCATCACAATAGGCATCTTGCATTAATTGTTTGTATGATCGCTTTAATTATTGTTAAATTTAATTATATGTCGTAAGAGGATTAATGAAGTTATTTTCTGAATTTTCATTAAGTTTTGGATATTGTAGTTGTTTTTGTGATATATGTTGAAATTACTAGACGAAAGCTTATCCCACCACAGTTTATTTGTAGGATTAGGGAATAGAACATAGAGCCGTTGATTTTTCTTCAGATTGAATGTTGGAAGATTTTAGTTGGGATTCGTAGGTATTTAATGGATATTTGAATCTTTGATTATTGTAGAGATATTTGTCATTTTCAGAGAATTTATATTGTAAAAGAATATTGAGGAGATAACTTATGGAATGATATTTTTATTAATTGTTGGATAACGTCCCGCTGGATGAAACGACGAGACAGGGAGGTATGGCACTATTGATTCTTTAACGGATGATTCGAAGCTTTGATTTCGGGGTGTCCACCCTCACTGAAGTGCATTCTATACTGGATGCCCATTTCAACCTATTTCCCCAACATGGAAAACTGAATCATAGTCAGATCTGTTTTAAAATATCTTACCATAGAAAACTGAGACCATTAGCTCTTCACTGTTGGGATTCTCTGTTTTATTTTTTGAGCTTTTTGTATCTGATTAGCTCTTAATGGAATTTTACCCACTTTTCTAAAGTATTGACCAATCAGATCTACTTTAAAAAATATTTATCCAGCTGACTCAGTACCCAGAGATTATTTATATGCCGTTGTTTTCAATAGTGGCATCTCTTAAAAAAAATTACATGCAACTATTTTGAGTAACAACATCAGTTAACTTTTTTCCAATCGTGTACTTTCCGACTTGAAAAAATTGCAAGTGTGAGAAAATCTTATAGCCGATGTCGCTATCCCCAACAACGGCATTCGAATTACTGAAGCCGTTATTGGGGATAGCGGCATCAGCTATAATAGCGGTTACATATAAATAGTGGCCCCCTATTCTCCTTCCCCTTTCACTTTAAATCCCCCCTCCCCCCCCCCCCCCCCCCCGCCGACCGAACCCAAAACCTTAAAACCCTAAAACCCCAAATCTAAGTGATTGTTTCCCTTCAAACTTCATATCTTCTACCTCTTTCTCCCTCTCCCACCGAAATTCAAATCCCCCATTCTTAAAATCTCCAACACACTCTTAAAAATGCAAAAAATGGCAAAATGGCCATTAAGAGTGTTGGAGAAAGATATAAGAGAGTGTGACCCATTTTGCTAATTTATGCATTTTTAGACACTATAGCCGACACACTCGTCAGCTATTTTGTCATTTTTTACCAATTCCGCTATAGTAGAAAGATATAAATAGCAATGGATAAAGCAAAATGCATATTATAGATGACGAAACATCATGTTTCGTCTGGATTATTTAAATATATTTTTAAATAATCGGACGAAACATGATGTTTCATGATGTTTTGTCTGAATTAAAAAAAAAACAAAAAAAAAACTCAGAAATATGCATATAAAGGCTGGACGAAACATCATTGGTTACTGGGTGCAATTATTTAAATGTTTTTTGCAAATTTATAAAAAAAAATTGCAATTTTGTTTTTGCAAAAAAAAACCCCTTAAAACCCGGACCGATTATTTTGCAACTTTTTTTCTTCTTTTGGGACAAAACATGTTTCGTCTCATATATTTTATTAATATTTTTTTAGTTTCTGGCTATATAAATGATTTTTTAATCACAGTTCTTTTTTAACGAAAATATGTATTTTTTGCCGTTTGACGACTGCAGGATTTCGTCGAAATGGAAAGTTAAAATATGCATTTTGCCATTTTCTACCTCAAACGACTGTGGATGCTCTAAGTAGAAAGAGTTGATAGTCTGGTCACACTTGATATTCATTCTGGATTATTTAATTTAATTTGTTGAGGGAACCTGTAAAACTGCAAAAGAGATTGTCCCATTTCCATGGAGAAGTGTGTTAAGAGTATGTCTTGCTTACTTGACTTCAATGTGAAGAGAAGATAGTGAAACGAATGAGGTCAAAGCATCGATGGAAGAAGTAGTAGTAACAGCAGCAGTCAAAGGAAATGACGGTTGACTGTGCAAAGTGGCAGTTGACCGTTCTAGTTCTCTGTTTTGGTGCGCAGTCAACCACCGATGGCGGGTAGCAGCTTATTGGGCTGATTCTAGGAGAATCTTTCGGACTCATCTTCTACTCTAAGTTCGTACTACTCCTATCGTGTAGCTCTCTTCAAAATATATCGGATGATTATTGTATCAAGATTAAACTTAGGGTCTCTCTAGATCTCTATTTTTGTAATATCCTCC
This sequence comes from Hemerocallis citrina, assembly GCA_017893485.1. Taxonomy (NCBI): domain Eukaryota; kingdom Viridiplantae; phylum Streptophyta; class Magnoliopsida; order Asparagales; family Asphodelaceae; genus Hemerocallis; species Hemerocallis citrina. The sequence goes on from CM030363.1 coordinate 115,499,387, forward strand.
ATTGAGAGTTCTCCATTGTAAATGACATTATTTTTAGCAGGCAGGTGAGGCGGCCACCTTAGGCCTTCGAATTTTTTTGTAAAAATTTGTATTCTCCTTGTAAATATAGGCACGTATTTTGCGCATAAAAAAATTATATTGCTATTAGGGGTCCCCAAAAACAATTATTTGAGCTTTTAGAAGTTTTCGTCTCGGGCCTCTGGGAACTCAGGGCCGGCCCTAATAATTTTCTAGTCAAACTTGAGATATATATAGGGTGCATGGCCTGTTGAGCTGGAGTGACCCAAGGGCGACCTTCATTTTCTTGGTGTTCTGTTTGGTCTTAGCTGTGGTGTGTGGTAAGGTGTGCCAGTGCAGTTGTTGGTTGCAGGGTGGGGGTTGTAGGCATTGAGGCCGCTGAGGTTTAGAACGAGGATGCCATCGCCAATCATGAACTTCTTCAGGAGGTTGCCTACAAGGGATGATAGCTTGATGCTGATTGAGTTGTGGGGGATTTTGGGTTGAACATTTGACTGATGTATCCCAGTTATATGTTAGGTTTTCAGTTATGGAATGTTTGTGCTATTTTGTATCCAGTTTGCTTAACTAGGTTTTTCAATATGTTAGTATCGAACTCTGACAGATGTAAACTTGTAGTTACAAATGCCAGGTTTTACAGTTTCTAACCGGCCAGTATTATGTATGTTATCCAATATAGTCTGCAAACTATGTTGCATTGCTAATGAATTAATTTTGTGCTTGTCTCTGTGTATTTGAGGTTCAAATTACAATTGATATGATGAATATCAGTTTCGTAATTTTATATATATATATTGATGGATTACGATATATGAATGTCTGTTCTTAATACATGTTAATTGAAAATCACAACACAAATAACAATACTGATAGATTAATTGATATAAATGAAACAAAGAATTAGATCTTGTATATTTATCTCAATCTGATTTTTCCGCAAAATCCAAAATTGAAAACACAGCTTTGACACAGCAAAAGAATTGAAACTAGGAGAACATGTCTCGAACACGAACACTACAAGTGCCTCCCTCCAAATTATTGACACTAACTCAAACAGCTGCCTGAATATTAGGCAACCATGATGATCGGATGCAGATTACTTCCTGGCTGTTGCGCTGCTGCCGCTGTTTGGGGCACTGGAATCTGCTGACCCCATGCCAACTGCATTCTTCACTGCATCCGCAGCTTCTTGTGCAATGTTCATCACTTGCTCTCCGGTCTTGATTTTCATGCAAAAATAACACGAAAATAATTGAAAATACTTATTAGCAATGTGAAGATAAAGTATTTTATTAATTAAAACGAATGGTGTTTTTTTTTTTAATTTAGGGCTGCGCAACGAGCATTTTGGTGGAGAACCTGCTGCAAAAAACCAGCGGCTTGCTCTTTGGTCTCTCTGGCACTCTGTGCGGCATCAGCTGCTTTGTCCTCGGCAGGCTGCAACATCTGATCAGCTTGGGCCTGCATGAATCAACGTGATCAATTACTAATTCAAATAGTTCTCATGGAGCGACAGAACAAGAAGAAAAACAAGCGTTCACTTGGCCCTCGCCGCAGGCTTTCCCAGTACTGAAGATCTGTTGAGTGTTCGACATTTTGATATTTTGATTAAAATGAGAGATGTACACAAAGTAGGAGGAGAAGTAGAAAATGTTTGGCTTGATTATGTTGTGAGAATGGACTAGTTTATATAGAGTTTGGAGGCAGAATTGGAGGTGACACGTTGCAGAGATCGAGTGGACTTCGTTGGTGTTTGGACCGGGTTATGTTGCTTGAGAGAAGCTGTGGTGGTTATTTACGGAGGATTGACCTGAACAACAATTGAGCTTGGGCTAACTTGGGTGAACAGATACACAGACCCAGTATTGGGCTTTACTCTCATTGTTGTTTTTTTACATCAATTTTTTTGTGATTAGCACAAAGAAGATTAAATTTTTGTGATATCTTTCATATATGATTGGGTTATGGTTCTCTCTCTGTCACATTCATATATAACTGTTGCAGCTATTTTTTTTGTAAGGAAGCAAACAGATGATATGAATTCTTCAATAAAAATTATCAAATTCTAACATTACTTTGATTGGAATTAATCGTTGTTAGCCGCTCTTTAATATGGTTTTCTGACGATTGTGGATGCTTGGATCAGATTGGACGGCCAAGATTGGTCCAAGAAGTCTGTAAAAAGTCTAAACACCGGGGTGTTCTTCGGCGAAAGACTCTGTGATGCTCAAGTCAGAACTTTGGAAAATATTGAAGTTTTTTGGGGCAAAATAATGATTACTTGATTCTGAAATAAGTAGGTTGTATTTATATGGTAGGAGTTCGTTACAAAAGATTAGCTCTAAAAAGTCTTTTTTGTATATAAACTGCTGATTAACATGGTTCGGAGTAGGGATGGCAACTGGGCCGGGTCAACCGGCGACCCACCCGCAACCCGGCCCGCCAACCCGACCCGTTTAGTTGCTAGGCGGGTTCAGGTCGAACCCGGTGAACAGTATCAGGTCGACCCGGATCGCAATTTACGCGAATTCGGCTCGCGAAACCCGACCCACGAACCCGGCCCAACTTGCGAATTGGACCCGCCAACCCGCGGGTCGACCCGCAGGTTTCGACCCGTTCGACCCGTGACGGGTCGAACGGTCGAAATTCCGCTGTCTCCCTCCAGAGCCGTTCCGAACGGCTCTTTGAGCCGTTAGTTGATTTTTTTTTTGTTTTTTTTTTGTTTTTTACCACATATTTACCCTATAAATATCCCCAAAAATCTCACAAAAAATCACACCTCACTCTCTTACTCTCTCTACTATTATACATCATTTGTAAAGAATTTTTGAAGAATTGTGGTATTCATCAAAAAAAGAACGAGGAGGCATATACACGATCAAATTTCGGTCGTATCGGAATCAAAATTCACCATCTTCAACTCTCTTCAACCCTCGTCAAATCTACTTCAACCTCTTCTCAACTCTTCAATTGCAGAATCAGCAAAGCGCTCCACCATCTTTTCTATTCTATTCTTATTTTAACGGTTTTTTTTACATACGCGTATTCCACGGTGAACGGTATCAAAATATCTCTATCTCTCTCGTTATTTTTTTTTTTTGCGTTGTAGTTAAAATTATTGTTCGTTTTTTTGAACTTCTCTATCTCAACCCTCTTGTTTTTTAGATTTTTTTTGTATAATTCACCGCTCCTACATTGTATATTTTTTTTTACATACTTTACTTTAGCACATTACTACATTATGTCTAGATCACGCGGTAGCAGTCGTAGCGGACAAAATTCCTCCTCCTCTTCACGTAGGGCACCAATTGTCCCAACTAGTGAGCCCGCCCAAGATTACATTGATCCTACTATGGAACAATGGGGTACACACGACATGGATGTTGTAGGTGACATACAATTAGAACAACAACAACAACAAACCGAAACCACACAACCCCGTAGTAGTAGGAAAAGTAGAGGAGAAACTAGTGATTGACATAAGTTTTATGATTATATCCCGGACGAACATACTCCGGGTATAGGTTTGAAAGTGTGTAAACATGTAGTAAAACATACAAATTCAAGAGGTGTGACGGCACCGGTATAATTAGTAGGCACATACAACATAATCATAAAGAACTTCTTGATCAAATACAAGGCCAACAAAAAATCAATCCTGGGACCGGTCAAGTAGATAGCCACCCTTATGATCCCGAACTTGTTCGTCGGGAAATTGCCCGATTAGTCATTAAGGAAGAGTTGCCATTTTTCTATCCCGAGAGTAGGAACTTGGAAAATTTTAATCAAACGGCCTTAAACCCTCATTTTGAAAGAATTCTGAGAAATACTTGCAAATCGGATTATTTTAAAATGTATGTTGAAATGAAGGACGCGTTGATTGCAATTTTATGGAGTTTAACTTGTAGGGTTAGTTTAACTTCGGATTGTTGGACGGGTGTCAACAATATTCCAACGATAGGAATAACCTGTCATTGGATCGACAATGATTGGATTCTTCAAAAAAGAATCATATCACTTGCGGCGTTGTCGTATCCCTATAGTGGCGCTGAAATAGCAAACCGTATTATAGAAATTTGTGATGTTTTTCATATTCGCGATAAAATTATGGCTATTAGTTTTGATAATACATCTAACAACAATGTAGCAATTACTACTTTAAAATCTGTATTAAACCCTCCATCTGACAATATTTTTCATGTTAGATGTGCATATCATATTATAAATTTATGTGTTCACGATGCATTAAAAATAGCTGATCCATATATACATAAAATTAGAAATTGTGTACATTTCATTGCATTAAGTCCAAACATTTTACAAGAATGGAAAGCTTGGTGTAGGGTTAGAAATGTTCCATTTAGAAAATTTCCAAAGGATGTTAGACATCGATGGAATTCTACTTTTGATTTACTAAATGTTGTCACCGATTATAAAGCAGTTGTAAATGATTTTTGTATAGCAAAAATATGCACAATTTTGAAATGACTCCCCCCAATTGGTTTTTTGCCGAATCTTTGTTGAAATTTTTAGAACCTTTTAAAACCGCAACGTTAAAATTTTCAAAAACATATGAATCTACTTCTAGTAGCATTTTTATTGAATTAGTTAGCACGATGCAAATATTTAACAAAATATTAAATGATCCCTATATTAGTGACATTGTAATACCTGCATTTCAAAAATTTTTGAAGTATTATTTTCCTCCTCCTATGTTGATTTGTGTTGCTACTGTTATGAATCCCCGTATCAAATTAGTAGGTACGAAGAATTTGATACAAATGTTTTATGGATATTTAGAAGACAATGTAGAATTAACAACTGATTGCGCTACTTTTTTAGTTCAGTTTGAATCTACGTTAAATAACTTGTATGATTATTATAATAGACGTTTTGCTTCTAGTAGTACAACTTTTGTAGTTAGTTCTTCTTCTGGTAGTTCTAAAGGTAAGGGTAAAAGTAGAATTGGTGATAGAACATTTAGTTTACTTGAACAAATTCAATCTAAAAAACCTAGGACTAATCAACCAAATGAATTAAATTTGTATAACCAACAGGATACTGAGCCTACTCTTTCACCACTAGATATTTTACAATGGTGGAAAGAACATGAACACACTTTTAGTATTCTGTCAATTATGGCTAAAGATTTACTAACTCCTCCTGTCTCTACAGTTGCTTCTGAGAGTGCATTTTCTACAAGTGGCAGGGTTCTATCTGATTACAGGAATCGGTTGAAGCCCGAGGCGTTAGAGATACTCGTTTGCACAGAAGACTGGCTGAAGGCTGAAGATAGGACGCAAGGGAAAACACTATCAAGTTCCACAAGTGGGAGCAACTCGCCCGAAGAACAACAACAACAACAACAACAACATCAATAATATCTTTGCTTGTTATGTCAAATTAGAAAACTTGTACTCAATTAAAATTGTATATAAGAAATATGTTATTGTATAAAACTTATTTGTAAATTGAATTCTTCATTTCGTTATAAATTGTTCAAATTGTATAACTTAAATTCATATGAATAATATTTCAAAATTTGTTGTCAATTTCACTCTTTCAATCTTATTATTATTATTACGATTTTTATTGTTTATTAGTATTATTACTTACTTAGTATTATAATTAAACATCATTTGGGGATATTTGAAGAATTGTAGTATTATTACTTATTAGTATTATTACTTACTTAGTATTTAAACATCATTTGGGGATATATGAAGAATTGTAGTATTATTACTTATTAGTATTATTACTTACTTAGTATTATAATTTTTGAAAAATTGTAGTATTCATCAAACAAAGATATGGTTGTGTGTATACATCATTTGTAAAATTATTATTATTATTATTTTAATTTAAGATACCAAATAATAATAATAATAATAATATTAAACGGGCCAACCCGCGGGTCGACCCGGCCCAACCCGGGTTGAACCCTAAAGGGTTCACGGGTTGGGCGAGCCACCCAAACGAAAACTTAGCCCGGCCCGGCCCGGCCCGTATAAGAGTGCAACCCAGCCCGACCCGGCTAAGTATTCGTGCCAACCCTGTACGGGATGGGCCCAGCCCGGCCCACTCGACCCGTTCGCCATCCCTAATTCGGAGATAAGATTAGTTAATAACTTTTTTTTGGATGGAGAGTTTGGTCAAGAGTTTTTGACTAATTATGACTCTTATTATTTGCCTACATATTACTCCTTGCATGTAGGCATGTTTTGGGTTGATGGATCTAAAAACGGCCCATGTTCTCCTACAGGCCTATATTCACTGTAAAATTACTATTTTGCCCCTAGAAGCTTCAAGATTCGTGCCCTCGATTTTGAAGGTTGATTTTTTAAGCTTTCTGGGAGTTGTTCGACGTGTTTCAAGTGAAGCATTTTGGCTTTCAGGGACGATTGGAGAGTATAGAAACCTCTCTTGGAGGTTCTAGGAGTAGTAGCACCTTTATAGTACTTCCAGAAAAAATTTCAGATTTTTGTCGACTTTCCTAGATCTTTCCAGACATTTTGGGATATCGCTGGATTTTTTCCAATTTTTAATTATTTTTCAGAATTATCAATCAATTTTTCTAATTTATAATTAATTTTTTGATATTTAATTAATTATTTTAAATTCAATTTTTTTTGAAATATTATATTAATTTTACAAATTTATAATTATTTTTTATAATTTTATTTAATTAATCTAAATTTTATTTACTTTTCAGAATTTTTAATCAATTAATTCAAATTAGTAACTAAAGAAGAATTAAAATACAATAAATCATACCTTCAAAAGATTTGGGCCGTTGATCTTCATACGTGCACTTCTCGGGGAGCACGGATGTCTCAGAGACGTGCTCAAGTGTGGGCGCACAGGGGCTGCTCACTGGAGAAGGAGCTCTCAGGGGTAGCTTTTCGCGCAATCCATCTCGGCCTTTCGATCTCATCGATGCGATTTTTTAGGAGCGCTCACGCATGGAGCTCTCTAGTGCTTCACTTCTCCGATGCGGTGCACCGGAGAAGGAGTCGAGCCATTTTTTAGGAGATCCAACTCGTTCATCTTGTTGAGTGCGCATTTTAAAGAGATCCAATAGTTGAAATTTGTCATTTTTGTCCATATCTCCGGTGTGCATTCTCCGGAGAGGGGATATGTACTGTGCACTTTTTTCTTCTAATGCTTAAGGCGTGAAGTTGGTGATGGCGCTGAGCTTTTGCGCCTTCGTGGCATCGAGGTGGCACTTATGCGGTGCCTACGTTGATTTTTAAATTTAAATTTACTTTATTTTTGTGAATTTAGAGATGTTGGGCTTCCCCAACTGTTGGGGGCCCAACGGTTGGGAGCCCAACCGACTCCCCCCACCTTCTCCACTTCTTCTCACTTCCACAATCCTTTTCTCTCTCCTTAGAGCTTCTCTCCAAACTTCGGTAAACTTTTTCCAACTTTGGCGACCTTTTTCTCTCCGACGAAGCTCCGTCTTATTGTAGAGGTCAACTCAAGTCCAAAATCAAATCAGGTAATTAATATTTATTTAGAGATGTATAGGATCTCATCGGGCAACTTCTCCACTAGTGACGATGTCAAAGAAGTGTCCATCTCCCGACCCACAAGAAGAGAGATGGTTGAGGTTATAGATAGGAGGGTGGGTGAGTTCGGGATCAGTGGTGGCATTCGGGTCGACCGAGTCGGGCTGGACCTGCACGAGACAAATTCAAGTTAGGGTGGGCTCGGGTCGGGTCGCGCGATTAATCGGACCGGGCCAGGCCAAGTTCAAAAATGAAAATGTTGACCCGGTCGACCCACAAACCCTTTAGGATTGAACCCTTTTCTGGTCGGTCCAGGTCGCGGGTTGGCCCAGTTGAGTGCTTTTGAATTTTTTTTTCAACTCAAAAAACTAAAATAAAAAATGTATATATATATAATTGTAATAAGAGTCAAAGAGTGAAAGTTTGAAAGAAAATTGTATATATTATTCATTTGAACTTCTATAAATTTTTTACAAAGTTTTTACATACAATTTGCTAGATGTTGTTGGTATTCAATTTGCTATTGTTGTTGTTGGTCTTCGAGCGAGTTGCTTTCACTTGTTGATGTGTTGACCCTAATTTCTTGAGTCTTATCTTCATTCTTCATCCAATCTTCTGTGTACACGAGCATCTCCAATGATTGGGACTTTAAGCGATTCTTGTCATGTATTAGAACTCAGCCACTTATAGAAAATGCACTTTCTGAAACAACTGTAGAGACGGGAGGAGTTAGCAGATCTTTAGCTGTCATGTCCCGCTTTCTATTATATGGAATTACGGGCACGCAATTGAGGCCCAGCGAATGATGGGTACATCATCCATAAGCTGTAATAGTTTAACTCAACAATACGAAAGATGACAATAACCGCACATGCAGTAAAATATCACATAAACATGACTAATCCATGAAGTGTCTCATACATAACCAACATCTGGGAAGTAAATAACTTCGGGTCAACAAAGCTTAGAATACAAGTTTTGCAGTAAACAAATAGATTTGAGAATAAAAACATAAGCAAGTAAAAGGATGGTGGAATCCATCTCCATTCTTTAGAATACCTGATCACTGATTCCTTCTGGAAATTCTTCTCCCACTCCTGTAAATTCATCATATCAAGTTGGGGAAGGAGAATACCCATTAGAGCAAGTAACGGGCCGCAAGTAGTACAAACAAGTAGATAGCAAGAACAGGAAATCATATGTACAGGAAACAAATCATATAATGAGGAACACAAACATGTAATCAAGCAACAGGTAACTTATCTTGTGAGCAGGAATCATGAAACTAGTAGACTGAAACATGTAACATGTAAATGAGAATCATGAAAACTTGTAAACATGGATCATATAACTTGTAACAGGAAATGCATGTGCTGAGTGTAAATCTTAAGTCTATTTATTTAATCAGTCCTATCTAATCCACGCAATCCTGCGTCCCATACCACAGGTTCGAGTGCATACAATCATGTAACGTTTTGACTCTAGTAGTGAATGCTATAGGTCATGTACTAGGGTCTTCTCATGACTATAAAACTTGGTCGGTAAACTTGGTTGGTAAACTTTATCGGTAAAGTTGGTTGGTAAACTTTATCGGTAAAGTTGGTCGGTAAACTTGTAAAATGGGAAACACGGGCTCCCTTCTGAGTACAGTCTCCTATATCGTCCAATACTCGGTCACCCTTATTCCCCAGATTGTTATTCTTTTATTACAATGAGTCATGCATATGCAATCGATGGAACAGTGTCAAGAAATGGTATCAAGGAGGTATCGATCATTGTACAATAAACGGTATGCTGTGCAATTCATTAGATGCAAAGTTTAACACATATACATTTAAAAGCATAAAAAATACAATTATGGACAGCAATACATTGTTATACAAAAACTAACTTTTCCGCTGTTACGGGAAAGCGAATCAGGTTCCGTCAGAAGTTCTAGAAACTAGACTCTCTAAAGGTTCCGATGCATATTCACACAATATGTTTCGGTTGCAGTAACTATGGCTACTAGCTGAATCTTTATGAGTTTACTGTTCTAGCAGCAACTCAACATCAAGTTATTATATGTATAATTCGACTAAAAACTTAACTAAAATTCTTACAAAATTATAATTGAGTTACTGAAATTGTTCCTTATCATTCCTGCAATATTTGGATCTTAACTCATATGTTAACTTACTGTTTCAGTTTGTTTAACATGACAATGTCGTTACAAAACGATGAATTTGGAATTATGATATTACAGTGGTAAAACTTGAATATTTTACAATCTACAAGTTGGATTGAGGATCCGTTTGATGTTCTAGAAGCTAGACACAGTGTGCTACAATTTCTATTTAATAAGTTTTAGATAATAATAACAGTAACTTGGCCAAAATCTCGCTCCAAGTTGGAGCAGACGACAGTCCAGAAATATACTAAGTTGATTTTAATAATCTTTCATTTGCAAGTGTATAGTTTTATGGTTAAATTGAACATACAACTACATCTAGAAATGAGCATGGTATCTATTGTTAACATGACGAATATGAGCACTTTAACGATATTAAACTACGAATATAACCACATAATCAAATGCAAGCACGATTCATTCTTTTATAGTTTCGTGCTTCTAGTTCGTGTTTGTGTATCATATGCATATGCGAATAGTTGCTCATTTTTTTCTATGATATTCGAGTTGATGGAATTTGAGTGAACGATGAACGATGGATAATTCGAGTTCAACAATAATCGACGGAAACGAATACGATTAACATGGATATGAAGGAGGGGAAACTACTTGCGAAGTTCAAACAAGATGCTTGCACAAGAAAAAAATAGATTGTACAAGTGATACTTGCCTTAATATGATGACGACGACTCTGATAATAATGAGAATAACAGGACGAGCATCCTGGCAAAAACACGTGCGTAGTACGTGCACTGTAACACATGCAATGCACGGAAAACAAACACAACAACATCAACAAGGCGAGAGCGGCACAACAACGTCAGCAGCGACTGTGCAAGGGATGGACAGCAACAATAGCAAGCAGTAGCAGCAAGATCGGGGTGTCTACAGTGCTAGAGGACGACAGGGAGAGGATCGCACAGCAGAGTACTGACATCAAGGGGCGGCAGGTGGTGGTTGGTGGTCGAGTTGTGCAACGGCGGACTGTGGAGGCAGATGCTCGCGACGGATGTGGAGATGCAGTGGTGGTTGGGCGATGGCGATGATGAAGTGGAGCGGTCGAAGATGAAGGGGATGACGGGGTAGTCGAGCGGTGGTGGAGCGCGAGGTGGAGATTGAGAGGCTGACGGTGAAGGGACAGCGGGCATAGGCAGTGGAGATGAGATTGCGAGGAAAACTGGAGGTCAACTGTGGCTTGAGTGGTGGTCGATGGGTGCAGGTCGGGAGGTTGAAGATGACGATGAGGTGGAAGCTTGCAATGTGGTGTTAATGGCGATGATAAGGCTCAACGAGGAATGTGGCGGTGAATGCGGTGGCGCTCGACGAGCAGGCGAAGGCAGGGGCTCACGAGGTGGGGCTCCGGAGTGGCAGCAATTGCGGGGGTGAAGAAGAGAGGTGGCGACGAGGTGGAAGGCAAGGGGTCGCAGTCATTTGGGGGTTCTGTTGGGTAAACAGAGGAGAGAGAAAAACAAAGAGTCAGGGAGAGAGAGAGAAAGAGTGGGGGGGGGGGGGGATTTATTCATTAGGATTAAGTGGAATAATGGGATGGTTAGGCTGATAATTAGGAGGTGATGGGGGTAGTTAGGGATTTAGTGGAGATTATGGGGGATTTGAACGTGTGTGTGTGAGGGGGGGGGGGGGGGTTGGGTTTCATATTGGGCTGTGGATATGGTGAAGTTAGGTTTTGAAAATAAATCAAATATAAGATTGTCTTGGATGGGCTTTGGATGGGCTTAACATGGAATTAAAATAATTAAAATAACCAAAATAATATGATTGTATGGATTAAAATTGGACTTCAATAAATCAAAGTAATATTTATAAGATGGGGAAAACAAGACTTGGTTTGGTCTTCTAAATAAATAAATAAACGAAGAGAAAATAAGATTAAAGTCTGGAATATGAATTTGGATTTTAAATAAATATTAAGATGGGTATCAATAGAAGATTGAAAAAAAGAAATTAAATACAAAGGAAAGAATTTATACGAAAATTGAAATACAAGAATACAAAGAAAAGAAAGAGAAGAAATGGAAATTCGTATAATCTGAAACAGGGGTTACATTAGCCATATGTTTATGAATATTATAAAGATGTTCATTTTCTTTCCATCATTGTAGCACATCAATCTTAGCACTAAAACTCTTACTATCTTGTTGATTATACAAATTTAATTCATTAAGTTGATTAGTCCTATGTTTTTTTGATTAAATTTGAGCAAGTAAATTAAAAGTGGCAACGTCTAATTTACTTTTACCCTTACCTCTAGAAGTAGAAGAAGAAGAAGTAACTATACTAGTTGAACTACTATATGCAAAAGTTTTATCATAATAATCATACAAGTTATTCAATGTCGATTTAAAGCTATCTAAAAATGTGTCGTAATCAATTTCAAATTCATCTCCTAGTAAAGTAAAATACATTTCAATCAAACTTTTTGTACCCGCTAATTTGATACGAGGATCCATTATTGTAGCAATACAATACAACATAGGAGGATGACTAAATACTTCAAAAATTTAGTGTATGCGGGTTAAATAATATGACCAATGTAAATATCATCAATTATTTTTTGAAAAGTTCGCATCATAGTAATTAATGAAATAAAAATATTACTAGAAGTAGAATCATAAGATTTTGAAATTTTCAAAGTTGCGGTTTTAAAATGTTCTAAAAATCATAACAAATATTCGGCATAATATCATGATTGTTCAGTCATTTAAAAATTTTCCATATTTTTTGCAAGATAAAAATTATTTATATTGAGTAACAACATTTAATAAATCAAAAGTAGAGTTCCATCAGTGTTTAATATCCTTAGGAAAATTTCAAAATGTACATCCTTAAGCTTACAACATTCTTAAATTGTAACCCCTCTTTTCATTTTGTGTATTTTTGAATGTATTTTTCGTTTGGTGTATTTTTCTCTCCTGTATTTTTTCTGAACCGTATATTGGAGTTGTTTTCAATATATATTCGTTTTATTTCATTTTGGGTTCTTCGTGTGTGATTGGTTGTCTCTTTTGTTTCGTTCTTCAATATTTTGTTCTTTCTTTCATTTTGGCCTCGTTCCCTTTATTTTTATTTTTTTATTATTTTTCTTGGGTGTTTGTGGTGGTGATTTGGTTGTCCTATTTTTTTTTCCAACCCTATTATTTGATCCCTAATAAGATTTTACCAAAGTCAATTTAAAATTTCCAATCCTATTTGTATTCCTATTTGATTGACCCAAAATCCATAACCAATTTGGTAAACCGACTATTACTCCTAATACCCATTAACCCATTAACCCACATTTACACCCTATATATATATATATATATATATATATATATATATATATATATATATATATATATATATATATATATATATATATATATACCGACTATTACTCCTAATACCCATTAACCTATTAACCCACATTTACACCCTATATATATATATATATATATATATATATATATATATATATATATATATATATACCCTTCTCCACTAAACCCTAACCCTAACCCTAACCCTAACTTCTACCCATCCCGGCCTACCCCTCTTTCTCTCCCTCTCCTTGTTTGTGGCTACACACCCGCACACAACCCCCGACCCCCAGACCGACCCTATCTCCAGCCCGAGCACAGCCCATCCCCTCTCCCGGCCATCATCTCATCCCGGCAACACCCACACCCGAGCCCTCTTCACCTGCTCCCGATCCCCCTCTTGGCCATCCCGACCACCTCACACCACCACTTAATCCCTCGACTCCTTTCCGTGGTGTTCGATCGTGGCCGCAAGCCACTTTTATCATCTCGCTTTTGGAATTTTTGTTCGTAGGGAGATTTTTGCTCTAGTTGCTTGGATTCGTTGATTCGTGGATTTTCGTTCGTGGGTTTCACTTCTACTCTTGATTTGCATCGTTCTTCATCTTCGGTTAAGGCAAGTAACTTGTACTCCAATTTATTTGTTTGATACAAGTCAAAAAAATATCACATATAGTGTAGTTGGGTCTAGAGACGACTCTTGTTTGTGTTTTCCTTGATAGGTTTTGTCTCTATTGTGAAAATTTGACCATAGATTACTCACGACACAATATGGACATGAATTAAGTTAGGATTTACCCGTTCTTGATTTTGATCATGTATGTGAGACTTTTGTGAGAACTCGTATTTTGGTTGAGACCCATGTAATAAAATTGGTGTGGGCAGGCTAGATACCCTAATTTATGATGTTTAGACACTTGGTGGACTCGATTTCATGTTTGGGTGTGTTTGGATCAATTTTCTTAAATCTATGTTGATTTTGTTTTTAAGGGAAAAATCTGTATTTTGTCGCTGATCTGTTTTGTTTGCTGTTTTGGACTATTTTAAAGTCAGTATCTTAATTTCGGTATAAAACATGAGTTTTAGAGAATTTCATCTATTTTCAAACCGCTTTGACCTTGCCTGATTTTGTTTACGTACGACTGAGTTATGACTGTTTTACTACAGAGATATCGATCTTTTCCAGATTCTATTTTTGATCATTTTGATGACAAAATCATTTTAAAGAACTATGCTACATAAATTATTTTGATCCAAAACTTTGGTCAGTGTTTCTCTATCTAGTTAGGGATTACCCAAAATTTTGGTAAATTTTATTGATGAGTTTTATGTGTTGTTTCATGCTCATTTATGAATTCTATACTCGCTGTATTTTACTCGCTGTTCTGTAAAGAATCTTATTTTCACTATGATTTCTTTTACTGTATGGAAAATGTTTGTGAAATATGGAAGTTAGTATATTTTATCTATTCTCATATTCCTTTGGCAGAATTGGATTTCGTTTCACCGGTTGCAAGATATCATAGTTTCCGTACAGCACTGTTGGGATTTCTAGATTTGCCAAACTATGTTTTCTTGATGCTTTCTTATTTTTGTTGACTGATCAAATTTTACTGGAAAAATCTAAAACATTATATTTAAATACTGGAAATATAGGGGAATACCCCAGATTTTTCGTGGATTTATTTAATGTGTTTTCATGCTATTTTTCTGTTCTTGAGTTTGTTTTCCTGATTTCTGGCTGAACCTATTTTCTATTCAAATCAGTTTTGAGCCATGTTTTTCTGAATTAATATATGACTTATTTATATTCGCTGGATTTATGTGGAAGTCTATTTTCCAGATCCTTCGACGGATCCATGGATTTTTGTAACATTGGGAATCATTGTTTTACTACAGTATGATTTTGTTGTCCGGAACTTGAGATTTGTCTATTTTATTCTTTCATGTATTATCTTGCATTCGTACATGTTTATCTTGCAACTTGTACTTGCACATGATCATGCCATGTTATTCTTGATATATTTTGCACACCTACATGCTTGTTTCACATTAATAATAAATAACCAAGCCGGGGTTTAAGGGACAGATCTAATAGTGGATAATTCAGAAATGTGTACTCGGAAGGGGATCCACTGATCCTACGTGATTACTTGAGACATGATACTTGACACGTGATTACTTGATACCTGCACGCAAGACACAATACTTGCCACTTGCACACTTGACACGTGATTACATGATACATGATACTTGGAGCTCGGAGCTCGATTACTTGACCTGTCCTCGAGTATACTGCCATCTATGGTCCACTATGAAATCTAAAGCGAAACTGTTTGCTGTAGCAACCATGTCGTGTGGGATGCATGAAGTGCTACCTAGATAGTAATCACTACAAGACTTGAATATGATACTTGAACTTGATACTTGAACATAATACATGCTTGCTTGATACTTGACTACATGATACATGAGACTTGATACATGATTACATGATACTTGACACTTGATGCATGTTTACATGATACTTGATTTACTTGACACTTGATTCACGCCATGTACACTTGATCACCTTACCATGCTAGTTGTTTATGTTGACATCACACTTATACCATGTTGCTAGTTAGTTTTTCCCATGTGCTTGTATCCTACATTATAAGTGGCCCGTAACATGCAATTGACGGGCACTTGTTTTTCTCTTTTCCTCTTTCCTGCATTCGTTGAATTGCAAATTTTGGAGAACAGGTTCCAGATGGTATCGGAGACATGAAGTATTAGTGCTGCATTTTATTATATTATTTTTTGTAGCTTGCTTGAACAATATTGTATTGAGACTTGGATTTATTCTTGTATTTGGGCGATGTGACCCAAGATATTTGTTTTATCCAGATAATGACTATTTGAGATTTATATATTTTGTTTCAAGTATTCTTGTTGATATTTTGGCTCATTATGTGCATGTGGCTGATTCTTTTGCTTCCGACTCTGATGTTTCTTGAGAATGTGGTAAAGATTTCTTGAACAGCGTATGGATGATGAAAATCATTCGCTGGGCTTTTGTTGCGTATCCGTATTCCGTATTCTTCTTGGGAAGCGGGGCGTGACATAAATTGTAGAAGCATAGGGCCACTTAAAGCGATAAAATGTACACAATTTCTAATGTTATGCACAAATGGTTCGGTTATTTTCAACGCATCTTGAACACATAAATTTAAAATATGATATGCACATTTGACATGAAAATTTTTTAAACATGGAGGAGTTAATTGTATTTTTAATGTACTAATTGAAGCATTGTTTTAGATGCATTATCAAAACAAATACAATTTTTTTATCATGAATATGAAAGATATCACAAACTTCTAAAATACAATTTGCAGTTACTAAACCACTACAAAGTCGTAAGCGGTATGATCCTCTTTTGAATCATCCAATCACTATCGATCTAGTAACAAGTTATACCCATCATTGGAATACTCTTTCCAACAATTGGAAGTTAACGATACTCTACAATCAAAGAATACAAGAGTGCAATTAAAGTGTCTCTCATTTCGGTGTAAAGTTTAAAACAATCGGCCTTAAGTGTGATTCTAGAGATTCTTTTAAAATGAGGATTTAGTGCATTTTGGGTTAAAGACTCTACATTCCTAATCTCGGAAAAGGAAAAAAAGGTAACTCCTTAATAACTAGACGGGCTATTTCCCGTCGAAATTTTCGAGATCATATGGGTGGCTATCTACATGTCCGGTCCTAGGGTGGATTTTTTGTTGGCCGGGTTGGTCTTCTAATAGATACTTGTGTACATTTTGAATGTACCATTTAATTGTATCCGTTCCCTCACCCTTCCTCCATTTGTAACACTTAGAACAAGTTTTACAAATCTTATGTCCTACACCCGAATTCACCTCGTCGGAGATATAGTTATAATATTTGTGCCAATCATTAGTTTCCCCCCTAGTTTTTCTACTACTGGTGAGTTCGGTTTGTTGTGTTTGTGCGTGAACATCATGCATTTCTTCTTTGTGTAGGGATATCGTGAGATCCTACCATAGGATTCATAAATTCAGGCACTATTTGTAGAACTATTGGAGGCCGGCGTGAAGAACCGGTATAATCTTATCCAATTTGGCTACGGCCGCTACCTCATGATCTAGACATGGCAATAGTGTATGTGCAAATAGTGTATGTGAAAAAATAACAACTTATAGTGTTCTAATAGTGTATGTAAAAAAATAAGAAAAAATCTACGAGAGATGTGTTTTTAAAAAAATATATAAAAAACAATAGGAGGGTTGGGAGAGAGAAACGCAAAAAACCAACGAACAATTCACAACAAAAAAATTAGAACTACAACAAAATTAAAGAGTTCAGAATGCTGTGAATTTTGATACCATACTCCGGAAATAATTGTATATATAAATAAAAGAGAAAATAATAGTAGAAGTAGACGTAGTCGATTGAGAAGTGTAGTTGACATAGTCATAGTACGGTAATCGTAGAAAATAGAGAAAGTGCTTCTTCGTTGAGGGAGTTTGTTGTCGAGAGTGTTGTTGAATCACCACGAATTCGATAGGATCGAAATTGTAAATTCTTTGTTGCTTGCTTATTTGATGAATGAAATTGACTGAATGAATAGTACTAGTAGAGAGAATAAGAGAGTAAGGTGTGAAAAATATTTGATTGAAGTTAGGGAGTTTTTATAGGGAACCCCCCCCCCCCCAAAACAGAGAGCAACGACTCTCGGTTTGTGCCAACGCCAATCCAGGAAGTCAATCAACATGCGGGTCGAACTAGGTGGCAATCGGGCCGGGTTGACCCGCGACCCGCCCACTCGAACTAGGCCCGCAAATAGATGGTTCGGGTTCGGGTTGAAACCGCGGGCCGATCTGGGTCGAAAAATTCGTAAACCCAACCCGCTGGACCTGACCCGCGAACCCGTTGACTAGGCCAAACTCGCTCGCAATCCGCCCGCTCGACTCACGGGTTTGGCCCATTTAACCCAAACGGGTCAAACGTTCGACCCGCGAGTTGAACGTTGGGTTGTTTTTTTTCTATAAATACCCCCTTAAATCAATCTAAAAATTTCTACACCTTACTCTCTTACTCTCTCTACTACTACTACTACTCAATTCAATCTTAATTCAATCAAGTTTTTTCAACACAGAAGTGAAAATTTTCGATCATATTGAATTGTGTTGATTCAACTCTCAACTACGCATACTGAAACCCCTCCAACAAAGAAGCTCGCTCTCTTTCTCTCTCTCTCTCTCTTTCAAGTATCAATGACTACTGGACTATGTGACGCCATGGCTATGTCTACTACATTTCTCTAGTTTTATTTTTTCTCTCATTTCTATATTCAATTATCCGCAATGTACGGTATCAAAATTTTACAACCCTCCTATTGCCTTGATTTTTGTTGTAGTTCTAATTTTTTGTATCATATTTGTTTGTTGGTTTTCGCTTTTCTCTCTCTCAACCCTCTATTGTTTTTTAGATTTTATTTTTTAACATATACCTCATGTTTTTTTTGTTTAGTATTATTGTACATACACTAGTAAAACACTAGAAATCATTTTTTTTTTCACATACAATATTACCATGTCTAGATCACGAGGTAGTGGCCGTAGCAAAAGTGGACAAGATTCTACTGGTACTTCACGTCGGCTTTCAATAGTCACACATTTAGAGCCCGAATTTATATCGAAACCTATGGTAGGATCTCACGATGTCCTTCCATACAACATAGCAGAAGAAATACATAATATTGACACACAAACACAACAAACCGAACCCACTAGTAGTAGAAAAACTGGGGGAGAAACAAGGGATTGACACAAATTTTATGACTATATCCCCGATGAGAATAATCCAGTGTAGGACATAAGATTTGTAAATATTGTGACAAGAGTTACAAATGGAAGAAGGGTGAGGGAACATGTATAATTAAACGGCGCATTTTAAATGTACACAAAGAGTTAGTACAAGACCAACAAGGCTAACAAAAAATCAACCCTAGGACCAGACACATAGATAGCCAACTCTATGATCCGGAACTTGTTTGTCGGGAAATGACTTGACTAGTTATTAAAGATGAGCTACCTTTTTCCTATTCCGAGAGTAGTAATGTAGAGACTTTCAACCAAAATGTACTAAATCCACATTTTAAAAGAATTCCTAGAAACACACTAAAGTCTGATTGTTTTAAACTTTACAACGAAATGAAAGACACTTTAATTGCACTCTTGTATTCTTTAACTTGTATAGTATCATTAACTTCGATTGTTCGAAATGTTGTAACGATATTTCGATGATGGGCTTAACTTGTCATTGGATAGATAGTGATTGGATGATTCAGAAGAGAATCATCTCACTTGTGGCTTTGTTGTATCCCCATAATGGACTAGTTATTGCAACACGTATTTTAGAAGTTTGTGATTTATATTATATTCGTGATGAAAATTTTACTCCTAATTTTGATAATACATCTAACAATAATGCTTCGATTAGTACATTAGAAACACAATTAGCTCCTCCATGAATGAAATTTTTTATGTTAGATGTGCGTGTCATATTTTAAATTTATGTATACAAGATGCATTGAAAGTAGCCGATTCATATATAATTGCAATTAGAAATTTTGTACATTTTATTGCTTTGGTGGTCCTATGCTTCAAGAATTTAAAGCATGACGTAAAGCTAGGGGATTACATTTTAGAAAATTTTCTAAAGATGTTAAATACCGATGGAACTCTAATTTCGATTTACTAAATGTTGTTACTCAATATAAATGTATTATAAATGATTTTTGTCTTGCAAAAAACATGAAAAATTATCAAATGACTCTCCAATCATGATATTTTGCCGAATCATTATTATGATTTTTGGAACCTTTTAAAATCGCAACTGTGAAGTTTTCTACAACTTATGATTCTACTTCTGGTAGTATTTTTATTTCAATCATTACAATGATGCAAACTTTTTAGGAAATGATTTCAGACAAATACATTACCCATATTGTTGATCTCGCTTATAAATTTTTTTGAAGTATTTAATCCTCCTCCTATGTGTATTATATTGTTACTATTATGGATCCTCGTATGTAACCCCTGTTTTTCGTTTTGTATATTTTTGAAGTGTATTTTTCGTTTTGGTGTATTTTTCTCTCTTGTATTTTTTCTGAACCCTATATTGGAGTTGTTTTCAATATATGTTCGTTTTATTTTATTTTGAGCTTTTTATGTTTGATTGGCTGTCTCTTTTGTTTCGTTCTTCATTATTTTATTCTTTCCTCATTTTGGTCTGGTTCCCTTTTTTTTTCTTGGGTGCTTGTGGTGATGTTTGGTGGCTCATCCTTTTCCCAATCCTATTATTGGATCCCTAATAAGATTTTCAAAGCCAAATTAAATCCCCAATCCTATTTGTATTCCTATTTAATTGACCCCATAACTCATTTGGTAAACCTACTACTACTACTAATACCCATTAACCCATTAACCCACAACTACACGCTATATATATATACCCCTCTCCACTAAACCCTAACCCTAATTCCCCTACTCCTAGCAAGCCCGGCCTCCCCCCTCTCTCTCCATCTCCTTGTTTGCGGCTGCACACCCGACCAACAGCCCAGGCCGGCCTCACCCTCCAGGCCGAGCACACCCCCCCTCCCCCGACCTACTTTCAACCCGAGCCCCTTCTCCCACATCACCCGAGCCCTCATCTTTCCCCTCCTTGGCCATCCCGACCACCTCACACCACATAATCCCTCGTCTCTCTCTCTCTTGGTGTTCTCTTGTGGCCGCAAGCCACTATTGTCATCATCCCTCTTAGATCATCTCGCTTTTGGAGTTTTAGTTCGTGCGGAGATTCTTGCTCGAGTTTGCTTGGATTCTTTCATTCATGAATTTTCGTTCGTGGGTTTTGCTCCTACTCTTGGTTTTCATCATTCTTCATCTTCGGTTAAGGCAAGTAACTTGTACTCCAATTCATTTGTTTGATACAAATCAAAAATACCACCTATAGTGTAGTTGGGTCTAGAGACGACTCTTGTTTGTGTTATGCTTGATGGGTTTTGTCTCTATTGTGAACATTTGAGCATAGATGACTCACGACACAATATGGACATGAATTAACTTAGGGTTTACCCGTTCTTGATTTGGATCATGTATGTGAGACTTGTGTGAGAATTCGTATTTTGGTTGAGATCCATGTGATATATTTGGTGTGGACATGTTAGATACCCTAAATTATGATGTTTGGACACTTGGTAGACTCGATTTCATGTTTAGATGTGTATGGATCAATTTTCTTGAATCTATGTTGATTTTGTTTTTAAGGAAAAAATCTGTATTTTATTGCTGATCTGTTTTGTTTGCTGTTTTGGACTGTCTTGAAGTCAGTATCTTAATTTCGGTATAAAATATGAGATTTAGAGAATTTTGTCTATTTTCAAAGCCCTCTGATCTTGCTTGATTTTGTTTTTGTATGGCTGAGTTATGACTGTTTTACTACAGAGGTGTCGATCTTTTCCAGATTCTTTTTTTTTTCGGTAATTTTGATGACAAACCATTTTAAAGAACTATGCTACATATATTATTTTGGTCCAATACTTAGTCTAGTGTTTCTTTATCTAGTTAGGGATTACTCAGAATTTTGGTGAATTTTATTGATGAGTTTTATGTATTGTTTCATGCTCGTTTATGAATTCTATACTTGCTGTATTTTATTCGCTGCTTTGTAAAGAATCTTATTTTCATTATGATTCCTTTTACTATATGAAAAATGTTTGTGAAATATGAAAGTTATTATATTTTATCTATTTTCATATCTCTATGGCGGAATTGGATTTCGTTTCACTGGTTGCGAGATCTCATAGTTTTTGTACATAAGTGTTGGGATTTCCAGATTTGCCAAACTATGTTTTCTTGATACTTTTCTTATTTTTGATGACTGGTCTAATTTTACTGGAAAAATCTGAAACTTTATATTTAGATATTGGACATATAGGGGAATACCCCAGATTTTTCGTGGAATTATTTAATGTGTTTTCATGCTGTTTTCCTATTCTTGAATTCGTTTTCCCAATTTCTGGCTGAACCTATTTTTGTATTCAAATCAGTTTTGAGCTATGTTTTAGTGAATTAATATATGACTTATTTATAATCGTTGGATTCGTGTGGAAGTCTATTTTCCAGATCCTTTAAAGGATCTAGATTTGGATATTTGTAACACTGGGAATCATTGTTTTACTATAGTTTGGTCTTGTTGTCCTGAACTTGAGATTTGTCTATTTTATTCTTTCATGTATTATCTTGCACTCGTACATGTTTATCTTGCAACTTGAACTTACCACATGATCATGCTATGTTATTCTTGATATATTTTGCACATATACATACTTTTTTAACATTAATAATAAATAACCAAGCCGGGGTTTAAGGGACGGATCTAATAGTGGATAATTCAGAAACGTGTACTCGGAAGGGGATCCACTGATCCTACGTGATTACTTGAGACATGATACTTGACACGTGATTACTTGAGACTTGCACGGAAGACACGATACTTGCCATTTGCACACTTGACACGTGATTACATGATACATGATACTTGGAGCTTGGAGCTCGATTACTTGACTTGTCCACGAGTATACTGCCCTCTATGATCCACTATGAAATCTAAAGCAAAACTGTTTTTGTAGCGCCCCGAATTTCTAATAAGATATCTTAGAAAATACGTGGCACAATCCCAGCGATCCACTTCAATATAATATTAAACACAACCAACACCACTAAAATTTTCAAACTTCTATTACAACAAATCTTTTTACAAAGCACAGCGGAATTCAAAACAAACTCAACTCAATATTTCTTTATTTACAACACAATTTTTCTCAAAACTGTTATTACAAATTTGCACAAATCTCTTATGAGTCAATTATATCTCAAAACCACTCAAGCATCCAATCTCCAACTCTAAGCAACTACCTGCAACATGTGAGGCTAGAGATGATCCCTAACCCCCAAACTAAAGGGGTTAGCCATAAATGGTGTGAGAGATATAAAAACAAACAATCAACATAAAA
Organism: Hemerocallis citrina; assembly: GCA_017893485.1. Classification (NCBI taxonomy): domain Eukaryota; kingdom Viridiplantae; phylum Streptophyta; class Magnoliopsida; order Asparagales; family Asphodelaceae; genus Hemerocallis; species Hemerocallis citrina. Next base: position 115,522,490 of record CM030363.1, read on the forward strand.
GATCATACCTCATAAATTCTTAAACAACAAGTACTAAAATAAGAACATGGGAAATACGAAATGACAGATAACATAAAACATCAAGTGGCACTAAGCTAAGTGTCAGGTGTAGAAAAATAGGAAAACCACATGCATAAAATCAAGCCTAGAACACAGATTCTAAATGCAGACTCTCTAATGCGTACTTGTCGAAGTTTATGCATCCCATTCTACATAGGTTCGGTGCAAGCCCTTAACGTCTTCACTTCATAGGGTTCAATCCCCGCGTTATGAACTAATCCTAACACGATGACTACTACGAGATAAAGATAAACCATGGATAGTATCTCATGCCCGATAATTCCGGAGATGGATCCCACACCCAAGATATTTCACTTGAATAATTCCGGAGATCATCCCACACTGAAACATTGACACGTCACCACACGAATACCACATGTGCTTCACCTCGACTCCGATAATTCCGGAGATCAATCCCACACCACAAGTAGTTACCGTGATAATTCCGGAGATTGTCCCACACCACAAGACTGTGATAATTCTGGAGACATATCCCACACCACTAATAATCTACTGTGATAATTTCGGAGATTAAATCCCACACCAAAAGCCATACTGAGGTTCTTGACTCATGTTCCCGTTCATCATATCACCACTAGTGCCTGTCCTTATCATTTTGGGCTAATTGATTACTTAACGAATCTCCTAGAGTGGTATACCCTACCGGCCTAAATTCAAAACTGAATAACTGAAATGCCTCTACGGGCCTCAACGAAATAGCTCAACACCGGTATACTAGGGTCACACACTCAAACTCAAAAGTCTAAACCAAAGTCCCACTAAACAAAAGTGACTCAACTGAATGTCTTAAATCAAGTACTGAACTGAATGTCAAGTATAAACTGAATTATCTGAAAACCAATCATTCGAAATACACTCAAGTTTACCAAGATCCTTCAGTACCAGTCGACTTATACTGTGGTAAGTCGACTGCCCAGAGGACAATTTCCCAAAATTTTACAAAAATAAACTAAGTCATATAAGTCGACTTAAGAAAAGAAATCAGTCGACTTACCCGAGGAAAATTCCAATAATCTTCTCAAAATTATTCTAAGTATATAAGTCGACTTAAAGGATTATAGGTCGACTGTCCAGAAGGACTAATAATTTTACAAAAATAATTTCCTCAGCGAACCAGTCGACTTCCTATGAGCTAGGTCGACTGTCCAGAACGACTTTTTCAAAGATTCTAAAATACAGTATCAGACTCGTACCAGTCGACTGTACAGTAGGCCAGTCGACTGTCGGCCTACAGTTCTCAAAATTCAGGTCTGATTACAAAATCAACTTTGGAGCTTTCTAATGATTCAATGTTTATGAAAATAGTTCGTATTCAGGAAAAATGATAAATCTCAACAAATCCTCATCATGTATATGTATATATACTCAAAACATCAATATGTCAAAATTCAAGTTCTCATGTTCTAAATCACAAATTCTTCCAATCAGGGTTTTGCAAGATCTAAATTTCTTTCACAAATCTAAATCAAAATCTGATTTATAAATCTAATGTCCAGATGTTCATACTCAAATCTTAACATGCCTTTAGCAACACAATTTTCATAATAAAGATCTACTATTTCATCCACAATTATTCACATGATTCATACCACAATACAAGATCTATATCGTTCACAACATCAAATCAATACGTCAATGATACTTGCACACATAGATCAACAACAAGACAAATTCCTTTCATTCATAATCATCAAATCAAACAACAAAACAAATTTTTATATCACTCACTTGAATTGAGAAAAGTCCACGAAAAAAGTCCTTCTTTTGCTAGATCCAAAAACTCTTTTCTCCACCAAAATAAATCTCCAAAATTTCTGTATATTATCAACAATGACGGCTGGAGAAAATCCTTTAAATATTCGGGATTGATTATTAGGGTTTTACCTGCACTTTTGCAAAATAAACCCTTCCAAAATACAACTTTCATATATAGTTCTATCCTTGAAAATTCAATCAAAACTCACTTAAATTAGGATTTAAAAGAAAATATACTTCTAAACCTCAACCAACACTGCTCAAAACGTCCAGAATGTACATTTTGCACTTTAACCCTTAAAAATGTCGGATTTACAAAAAGATCTTTTTCCCAAAAATTGCAAATAGTTCCAATTAATTTCAGAAAAATCTGGAAAAATACTAAATAAATCCCAAATATTAAATAATGATTTTCCATGAATAAAACTTAATTTTTTCAAACTTCTCAAAAGTACTTGCACGTGTTTTGCACATGTACAAAAAGATAAATTTTTCTGAAAATATTCATTAAATCTCCAAAAATAAATTTAAATTCATTTTCAAATATAAAAATAATATTTGAAAATACGGGGTTCTACATCACTCCCACCTTAGAAGAGTTCTGTTCTCAGAACTACTACTAATGAGTCCAAACAACATATCATCAAAGAAGTCAACATCCCATAAATGGAAACATAATTCAAACAATTTCATATTACAACTCATACAAATAATAGAAATACAACTCATCTCAAAGTACTGTCATTCAAAGAATTACAATCACATAACATAAATACACTCATGCAAAAAGCTCAGGAAAATCCTTCTGCATGCGGTCCTCTGGCTCCCAAGTAGCCTCCTCGAACTGCTGATTCCTCCACAATACCTTGACCATAGGCACCACCTTGCGCCTGAGAACTTTCTCTCTACGGTCAACGATCCCAACAGGCCGTTCCTTGTAACTCAAGTTCACCTGTAAATCTTCAGGAATCTCTACCAACTGATAATTCTGATCTGGCACATACTTCCTCAACAATGACACATGAAATACGTCATGCACCTGTGCCAACTCCTCTGGGAGCTTCAATCTATATGCGGTCTTGCCAATCCGCTCCATGATCCTGTATGGACCAATATACCTTGGCGCCAACTTGCCTCCCTTACCAAACCTGATCACTCCTTTGGTCGGAGAAACCTTGAGGAAAACTGCATCCCCAACCTCAAACTCCAAGTCTTTTCGTCGAGTATCAGCATAACTCTTCTGCCGACTCTGAGCCTCGACCAATCTTTTGCGAATCAGTTCAATCTTCTCGGATGTCTGCTGTACGATCTCAGGACCATACATCTGCCTCTCGCCAACCTCATACCAACAAACAGGTGTCCTGCACCTCCGCCCGTACAAAGCCTCATACGGTGCCATCCCAATACTTGCATGGTAACTGTTATTATAAGCAAACTCAACCAATGCCAAGTATCTCTCCCAACTACCACCGAAATCCATAACACAAGCCCTCAACATATCTTCCAGCACTCGATTCACCCTCTCAGTCTGACCATCGGTCTGTGGATGAAAAGCAGTACTGAAATCAGTTCTGGTGCCTAAAGCTGCTTGTAGGCTCTTCCAAAACCTTGAAGTAAACCTTGCATCTCTGTCGGAAACAATCGACACAGGAACTCCATGAAGTCTCACAATTTCACCAATGTACAACTCAGCCAATTTCTCCATCGACCAAGTAATCTTCATGGCTAGAAAGTGAGCCGACTTAGTCAAACGGTCCACGACAACCCAAATCGAGTCATTGCCCTTCGAACTCCTCGGCAAACCTGTGATGAAATCCATACTGATATTCTCCCACTTCCACTCCGGAATGGGTAACGGCTGTAACAAACCTCCAGGTCTCTAATTTTCTGCCTTGATCTGCTGACAAGTCAGACACCTTGCCACAAAATTTGCTACATCCCGCTTCATACCAGACCACCAAAAGTGCTATTTGATGTCCCTGTACATCTTCGTGCCTCCTGGATGAACTGACAACAATGTACTGTGTGCTTCCTGCAAGATACTCTCTCTCAAATCTGCATTATCTGGAACACACAACCTCTCACCCATCCAAAGAACTCCATCTTGGACACGAAACTCTGATAGCTTGCTTTCTGAAACCTGTCGCAAAATCTTCTTAATCTCTGAATCTGATCTCTGACCTTCCACAATCCTCTCTCTCAAGGACGGCTGCAGCCTTAACTGAGCCAAAAATGCCCCTAAACCTTGCAGTACCACCTCGATACCTGCCTGATCAATCTCTGCTGCTAACTCACTTCGAGTAGTGATCAAACTTGATAAACTACTCTTTCTGCTAAGTCCATCAGCCAACACATTCGCCTTGCCCGGGTGATACTTGATCTCAGGACGAATGTCTTCCAATACCTTCAACTACCTTCTCTGCCGAAGATTAAGATCCTTCTGCTGATAAATGTACTTCAGGCTCTTGTGGTCAGTGTACATGTTAACCTTCTCGCCATAAACATAATGCCTCCACAACTTCAAGGCATAAATGATAGCTGCTAGCTCCAAATCATGCGTCGGGTAATTCTTCTCATGCGGACGCAATTGTCTCGATCCATAAGCAATAACCTTGCCTTCTTGCATCAAGACACAACCCAAACCTCTGAGAGATGCATCACTGTAGATATCATAATCCTTCCCAGCTTGCGGCAAAGCTAAGATAGGTGCAGTAGTTAACCTTTTCTTTAACTCAAGGAAACTCTCCTCGCACTTATCTGTCCACACAAATGCCACATTCTTCCGGGTCAAACCTGTCAAAGGAACTGCAACCTGAGAATAACCCTGGATGAATCTCCTGTAGTAACCAACTAAACCCAAGAAACTTCTGACTTCCTTCACAGACGTTGGCCTAGGCCAATCCTTCACTGCTTCAACTTTCTGAGGATCAGTGGCTACTCTCTCCTTAGAAAGAATATGACCAAGGAAAGCTACCTCAGACTTCCAAAACTCACACTTCGACAACTTGGCATACAAGCTATGCTCCTGCAATTTCTGTAATACCGCTGTCAAGTGCGTAGAATGATCCTCCTCCGACTTCGAGTACACCAAAATATCATCGATGAAAACCACCACGAAAGAGTCAATAAATGGCCTCAAAACCCGATTCATCATATCCATGAACACTGCTGGCATATTCGTCAACCCGAATGGCATTACCAAGAACTCATAGAGTCCATGACAAGTCCTGAAAGCTGTCTTACTCACATCTTCCTCCTTGACTCGAACCTGATGATACCCTGACCTCAAATCAATCTTCGAAAACACCGCTGCTCCTCGAAGCCTGTCGAACAAATCATCAATCCACGGCAGTGGATACTTATTCTGAATAGTCACCCTTTTCAACTCCCGATAGTCAATGCACATCCTCATTGACCCATCATTCTTCTTGACCAACAACACTGGCGCTCCCCACGGAGAAGAACTCGGCCTAATAAGCCCTTTGCTCAACAGCTCCTCAATCTGCTTCTTCACTTCATCCTGCTCTACAGGTGCCATCCTGTACGGAGCCTTGGAAATCGGCGCACTCCCCAGCTGAACATTAATGCAAAACTCCACATCTCTCCGCGGCGGTAATCCTGGAAAATCATCCAAGAACATCTGAGGAAAATCTCTGACAACCGGAATGCCTTTGACTTCATATGGAATTGCCATCTTAGATACCATTGCAGTCACCTTCGGAATCTTCTTCTTCTCCTGGAAAGTCACTACTGGTCCACCTGGTGCTTTCACCAACACCTCCTTCTGCTTGCATTCAATTGTGGCATCATATATTGCCATCCAATCAATGCCCACGATGACATCCACACCCAGTACTTTCAGCTCGATCAAATCAATGCCGAACAACCTCCCACCAATCTCGATATCACAGCCCTCGTAATATCGATCCGCAATCAACTCTTCACCTGACGGCGTTGCCACCGACAAAACCCTGCCTGGAAACAACTTAGGTTCCACACCTAAGATCTTTGCAAAACTTGGCGATACAAAAGTATGCGATGAATCAGTGTCAAATAAAACCTTTGCCTTTATTCCATTAATTAAAACAACTCCTGTTACAATTAGAATGATACTCAATCTTAAATTGTTCTCAAATAAAGGTTTTACTTATTACATTGATTCAAAATAAAAATCAAAATTCTTGCATACCCTGTATTACATCTTCCGAGTTACCAGCGTCTTCCTCGGTTAATGCAAATACTCACCCTTGCCTCTTCTGAAATTTGCTTCCACCCAAACCATCCTTCCTCAATTGTGGACAATGGGGCTGAGAATGTCCTGCCTGCCCACACTGGGAACAAACCTGCTTCGCCAACTTCGAACATGCGGACCTGAAATGCCCTGCCTCCTTGCATTAATAACAGGTCACCCCTTGAGCTGTAGGTGCCTTCTGCACCGGATCACTGAACTTGGCCTGCTTCGCGGGGAATCCCTTCCCACTCTGGCCTGATGCTGGCCTCTTGTTCCGGTTCCATGTGTCTTGCTTCTTCTGAAATTGGTCCATATCCTCCTCAGTCATAGCTGCTCTCCTGACCAGCTTGTCGAATCTCCTGATGCCCAACGGGATCATCCTCGACCTCAAGTTTGGCCTCAAGCCCTGCTCAAACTTTTTGGCCTTCTTTGCCTCATCAACGACCAACTCTGGTGCATACCTCGAAAGCTGAGCAAATTTGGTCTCATACTCCCGCACGGTCATGCTGCCCTGCTGAAGGTTCAAGAACTCGGTCACCTTCTTCTCCTGAACATCTAGGGGAAAGAAGCGATCTCTGAACTCCTCCAGAAAAACTTCCCAAGTCATCGGCTGGTCTCCCAAAGTCCTCTTCAGCGATTCCCACCAGACACCAGCATCCTTCTCAAGCAGCATCGAAGCTAACTTCACCTTGCTGGCTGCTGGAGTCTCCGATACCTCGAAGATCATCTGCATCTTCTGAATCCAATCATCAGCTACGGTCGGATCAGCTTGCCCCTCAAAGACTGGCGGCCTCATCCTCTTAATGGATTCAATCTGCTTGATGGGGTGGGCGTTCACCAAACCCTGTCCAACTCCACGATTTGGCTGCTGATTCTGCTGCTGATTCTGAGCTTGAGCCACATTAAATGCCATCAGCACATTCAGGGTCTGATACACCTTGGCGAATTCAGCCTCAAGATCAATTCCCGTTCCTCGAGAACTACCAGATCCATCCTCATTGTTGCCACCATTCCTGCCCCTGGATGCAACCATTTTGAATACTGCAAAACGAGGGTAAGGTTAGAGCATCACACACAATTCAAACTCACATCAATATCCTTTGGCAAAATCTCAATTGTATCCCAAAGGTAAAACATCATATTTCAGTTCTATGTGATACCCACTAGGTAGCACTTCATGCATCCCGATTTTTACTACATGGTTGCTACAATAAACAGTTTCGCTTTTAGACTTCATAATGGACCATGATGGGGCAGTGTACTCAGGTATCAGTAACAGTAGTAGTAATAGTAACAGTCAGAACCTGATGATTCTCTTCTCCTCTACACCTTCCTATGGGAAGTAATGTAGACAGGGTCAGATAACAGTGACAGTAATAGTAACAGTAACAGTAATAGTATGGAACACTAGTTCCCTTCCAAGTACACGTTTCCATAGTTTCCACTACTAGATCTTCCCTTAAGAAATCCTGGCTTGGTTATTTTTATTATGGTCTTCGAACATGCATGAATGTATACGGAATAGAGTCAAACTAACATGGTATAATCAGTTTTAGGTTCAGGAAAACAAATAAACAATCATAGATGATATACACTCATATAAACGAGCAAAATAGTGTATGTTCATATTCAGGACAGCATGACTGTACAGTACTAAAACAGTGATTCTTGTCACTACAAAATTGAAAATCTGGATCCGTCGAAGGATCTGGAAAATAAACATCCACACGAATCCAACGAATATAATTAAGTCATATTTCACAACATCATAACTCAAAACAGGTTCGAAAACTAAAAACATGTGCAGTCAGAAATCAGGAAAACGAATTCTCAGTCAGAAAAACAACATCAAAACCTCTCAATTAAATCCAGGAAAAATCTGAGGTATTCCCATATATGTTTAGTATCAAAATATAAAGTTTCAGAATTTTCTAGAAAGAATAGATCAGTCATCAAAAATACGAAAGCATCAAGAAAACATAATTTAGCAAATCTGGAAATCCCAAAATTGTTGTACGAAAACTAAGATATCTCGCAACCAGTGAAACGAAATCCAATTCCGCCAAAGGGATATGAAAATAGATAAAATATAATAATTTTCCCATATCACAAATATTTTTCATACAGTATAAGGAATCATAGTGAAAATAAGATTCTTTACAGAACAGCGAGCAAAATATAGCACATATAGATTTTAGAAACGAGCATGAAACATCACATAAAACTAACCAATAAAATTCACCAAAATTCTGGGTAATCCCTAACTTAATAAAGAAGCAATTATAAAAGTTTCAAATGAAAATAATATGTATAGCATAGTTCCTGAAAATAGTTTGTTATCAAAATTACCCAAAAACAGAATCTGGAAAAGATCGACACCTCTATACTAAAACAGTCATAACTCAGTCATACAAAATCAAAATCAGGCAAGGTTAGAGGGGTTTGAAAATAGATGAAATTATCTAAAACTCATATTTTATACCAAAATTAAGATACTGATTGTAGTATAGACGAAAACAGCAAACAAAATATAACAGCAAGAAAATACGGATTTCACCCTTAAAAACAAAAAACACCATAGATTCAAGAATATTGGTCCAAACACTTCCAAACTTGAAATAAAGCCTACCAAGCATCTAAACATCATGATTTAAGGTTATTAACATGTCCATACCAAATATATCATATGGATCTCAATCAAAACACAATTTCACACAAATTTTCACATACACGACTAGAAATCAAGAACGGGCGAATCCTAGGTTATTTCATGTCAAGATTTGTGTCATCAGTATTCTATGGCCAAATTATCACAACAGAGACAAAACCCATCAAGGAAAACACAATCAAAGGTTTTCTCTAGACCCAACTACACTATAGGTGAACTTTGGTACTTGTATCAAACAAATGAATTGGAATACAAGTTACTTGCCTTAATTTGGGGATGAAGAATGATGAAAACAAAAAGATAAGCAAAACCCACGAACGAAACCCGCTAAATCGCGAATCCAAGCACCACGAATAAAATCTTCCCACAAACGAACTCCTAGAATCGCACAACGATCAAAGTGGCTAGAGACCACATTGAGAACACCACGAAGAGAAGTAAGGGGATTGATGAGCACTCTTGATGATGTTGATGGTGGTGTGGTGATCGGCAATCAAGGAAAAGGGTGGTCGGGTTTGGGGTGTTGATGTATGGCCGGAGGGGGAAGTAGGCCAGAGATAGTGATCGGCCTAGGTGCGATGATGGCCGGGCTGGTGAGGGGGGATGGCTGGGCTCGGGTTGCACAGCCGGAGAGAGAGGGAGAGGGAGAGAGATGGAAGCCGGTTGTGGAGAGGAAGGAAAATAGGGTTAGGGTTAGGGTTTAGGATTAGGTGGTATATATATATATGGGTTTAAATGTGGGTTAATGGATTGTGGGTATTAGGAACTAGTAATAGGTATACAAATGGGTTTTGGATTTTGGGTCAAATAACAATAGAAATGCAAATAGGATTGGGTATTCTTGGCTTTGGAAATCTTATTAGGGGCTAAAATAATGGGAATGGGAAGAAGACAATCAAAACACCACCACAACACCAAGAAAAATAACATAAAGATAACGAGACCGAAAAAATGGAGGAAAGAATTAAAATAACGAAAAATGAACAAAAGAGATAATCAGTCAAACACAAGGAGCTCAAAATACAATAAAATGAATATATATTGAAAACAACTCCAATATACGGTTCAGAAAAAATACAAGAGAGAAAAATACACCAAAATGAAAAATACAGTCAAAAATGCACAAAATAAAAAACAGGGGTTACAATCCTACCCACCTAACAAAAAAAATTTCTTCCTCGAAATTCAAAAGAAGATACATAGGATAACCCCAGAAACAAGGAAAAAAAAAGACAAAACAAAACCAAAACAAACTACTTAAACAAATGAGGAAACTTCTGCTGAATCTCCTCCTCCAGCTCCCAAGTCGACTCAGCAGGCAAGTGAGGATTCCAACCAACACGAACCAACTTGATGACCTTGTTCTTAAGCACTTTCTCCCGCCGATCCACAATAGCAACTGACGGAATCTCACAAGTCAAATCCGGCCGAACGGTCAACTCAGAATAGTCAATCACGTGGCTCTCATCTCGGATATTCCTCCTGAGTTGTGAGACATGGAAAACATTGTGCACTCCTGATAAAGCTGACGGCAATGCAAAACGATAGGTCACCTTGCCTACTCGCTCCAAAATCTCAAACGGTCCAATAAACCTCGGGCTAAGCTTGCCCCCGCCACCGAACCGAATGATACCGCGCCACGGCGACACCTTAAGGAAAACATGGTCACCAACAACAAACTCCAAAGCCCTACGATGAACATCGGACCATCACTTCTGCCTGTCTTGAGCTACCTGCAAGTGCTTCCTAATTTGAACCACAACATCCACTATCTTGGTGATCAACTCTGGACCCAACAACTGCCTCTCACCAATGTCATCCCAACACACTGGTGACCTGCACTTCTGTCCATAGAGTGCCTCGAATGGAGCAGCTTTAATACTGGCTTGAAAGCTGTTATTGTACGAGAACTCTACGAGATGCAAATGATCTTCCCAAGACCCACCAAACTGAAGCATGCAGGACCTCAACATGTCCTCAAGAATCTGAATAGTCCGCTCTGACTGTCCATCAGTCTGGGAATGAAAAGCTGTACTGTACTTTAATTTACTCTCCAAACTGTTCTAAAGACTCTCCCAAAACTGAAATCTGAATCTCGTATCCCTGTCGGATACAATACTAACTGAAATTCCATGAAGTTTAATAATCTCTTGCATGTACCTCTCAACTAGGATCTTAGTAGACTGGCCGACACGAAAAAGAATGAAGTGAGCACTCTTCGTCAAACGATCAACAATCACCCAAATAGCATTATGACCCTTAGGACTCCTCGGCAAAGCGGTCAAAAAATCCATAGTGATATGTTCCCACTTCCACTCTGGAATAGAAAGTGGTTGAAGAAGTCCAGCGGTTCTCTGATGTTCTGCCTTAACCTGCTGACAGATCAAACACTGAGAAATATACCGAGCAACAGCCCTCTTCATACCATGCCACCAGAAATGAAACTTCAAATCCTGATACATCTTAGTACCGCCAGGATGGATAGAATACGAAGACTAATGAGCTTCTTCAAGCAACCTCTGACGAACTTCACCCTTAGGGACACATAACCGGGAACCAAAACGAAGCGAACCATCTGCATGAGTAACCATGTCTGTCCTGGACCCAGACTCAACCTCAGCTCGAAAATCCTGCAACTGTGCATCCCTAGCCCGCGCCTCTTTAATCTGCTCAACAAGAGACGACTAAAGCTGGAGCACCAAACAACTCCGACCAGAACTCGGCAACACAACATCTAACTCCAACCTCCTCATCTGCTCAATGAAATCACTCTGCTGAGTAAGAAACATAACTTCTGGTCTCCTGCTCAAAGCATCTGGCACCAAGTTTACTTTACCAGGATGGTATTACAAACTGATGTCATAATCGGCCATAAGTTCCAACCAATGCCTTTGCCTCATGTTTAACTCCTACTGGGTGAAGACGTACTTGAGACTTTTGTGGTCTGTAAAGATCTCCACTCGGTCTCCAAGTAAATAATGTCTCCACAGCTTCAGAGCAAAGATCACTGCCGCTAACTCCAAGTCATAAGTAGGATAGTTCTTCTCATGCAGCCTCAACTACCTCGATGCATACGCAACAACACGGCCCTTCTGTATAAGAACTGCTCCAAGACCCTTACCAGAAGCATCACAGTGAACCACAAATCTGCCTGAACCATCTGGAATAGTCAACACAGGCGCTAACGTCAATCTGTTCTTCAACTCAACAAAAGCCTCATTGCACTCATCAGACCAACAAAACTTCTGTTCCTTCCTAGTCAATTTAGTCAACGGTCCTGCTATCTTCGAAAAATCTTGGACGAACTTTCGATAATAACCAGCTAAACCAAGAAAACTTCTGACTTCTGAAACTGACTTGGGAATCGGCCAATCCTTCACAACCTCAATCTTGGCAGGATCCACAGAAATACCATTGCCAGAAACAATGTGCCCAAGAAAGAAATCCTGTCGAGCCAAAACTCGCACTTGCTAAGGTTTCCATAGATCTGATTCTCTCTCAAGGTCTGCAGAACCACTCTAAGATGCTCAGCATGATCTACCCGATTCTGAGAGTACACTAAAATATCATCAATGAAGACCACCAAAAATCTATCCAAGAACTGAGAGAAAATCCGGTTCATAAGACTCATGAATACAGCTGGCGCATTCATGACCCCGAACGGCATCACAAGATACTCATAGTGCCCGTATCTAGTCCTGAAAGCAGTCTTCTGTATATCTACAGCCTTCACCTTGACTTGGTGATATCCAGAACGAAGATCCAACTTCGAGAAAACAGCAACCCTACTCAGCTGGTCAAACAAATTATCTATCCTGGGCAATGGATACCGATTCTTCACAGTAACTCTGTTCAGTTCTCAATAATCCATGCACAGTCGACGACTACCATCTTTCTTGTCAACAAAAAGGACCGGAGCAACCCAAGGCGAAATACTAGGTCTGATGAAACCCAAATCAAGCAACTGCTGAATCTGCATCTTAAGCCCTGCCAGCTCAACCAGTGCCATCCTGTAGGGACTTTTCGATATCGGTTCTGTTCCAGACTGAACATCAATACCGAATTCCACTTCCCTATGAGGGGGTAAGCCAGGCAACTCATCTGGAAAAACATCCAAGAAATCCCGAACTACTAGAGGCGCAGCCTCATAGCCTGAGTGCAATTCCATCACACAATCCACCTGTTCTACTGCAGTCTTTGCTCGGCCAAGGAAAGACTCCCCGACGTGGAACTCGAATTCTGCTCGATCTGGAATTCTGAAGACAAATTTCTTGGCACGGCAATCAATAACGGCATGGGCTTCACCCAACCAATCCACACCCAGAATAACGTTGAATCCCAAATTTTCAATTATAATCAGGTTGGCTTTGAAATTTGCGTCCCCAATAACAACGGACATTGCCTGCACTCACGGGAACATATGACAACTTCACCACCTTTCACAATGTTCAAAGCCTGTGACATGTTGCTACACTCCAACTGATGGCGAGTGACAATTTGAGAGGAGACAAAAGAATGGGTTGCCCCAGAATAAAAAAGAATGTGGGTAGGAAAAGAGCAAACAAGGATGATACCTAAAAGAAGTCAAAGACAAGGAGAAAGCATAGACAATCAAGGGTGAGGGAGGAAGAAAACAATGCAGGAAAATAACAAAAGGAAGCAAGGCAAGACTAAAAGAAAGAAAACAAAAGAGAAATGAAACATCAAAACAACAAAACAAGATATACCTGCCACAACTCCTTCAGCTATCTCAGCATCTGCAGCAGTCAAGTTGAAAGCCTGATCTCTCCTCGGAACAGCGGTCCTCTGACCGACAATCTGGCATTGAGGAGGAAGCGGTGGCCTAAGTGGACCACGAGCTGAACCTGCTTGCTGAACACGACCCATGGCTGGAAGAGCCACCTGCTGTTGTTGCGGACAATCGCGTACAGAATGATCAGCGGCACCACACCTAAAGCACCGGCGGTTGACGCGCCAACAATTCTTACGCTCATGTCCACACATCTGACAGAAGTCGCAAATACCACCCCTCTGGAAGCCAGCAGAAGGATACAGAGCTGTCCTAACTGGATGGTTTGGGACAAGTGTTGTGCAATCTAGATGATCTAAACTAGACACAAATTAAAAACCTCGCAAGTGTACGAATCGCTTGGAGAAGCGTAGTGACGAGTAAGGGTCGATCCCACAGAGATTGTAGAAGTTAACTTACTAACCAATAAAACAAAAATAAGGATGGTAAAGGATTATTCTAAAAGAAAAGGAAAGGATTAAAACTAAATCAAGAAGTTCTGAATCACAAATATTTATTAAGTAGTTGGGTTTTGATTTCCACCTGTAGTCAGTAATGCTAAGTCACCTTCTGTACTTCTTCTTATTACTCATGTTTGTTCTCTTCAAGGGCATGGTATCTACTCCTTAAAGTAATGTTTTCCTAAGCCAAGAAGTAGGCATGGTATCTATGATGGAACTGAGATGATTCCCAAGACTACGGATTGGTGTGCGTATCGATCGTTAAAAATTTAACAGATTAAAAATGTGATCTAACCCTATATAGCGGAATCTAGGGTTCACAAATTATACCTGCGGTGAGAAGAAGACGACAGCGACCCCAAGATCTTCTGCACGTATTCCTTCCTCGGGTTGGACGTCGTGTGGGCGACGATCTCCCAACCTTTCTTCTCCTTGGCAGATCTCTCTTTCTCTCCTTACGTGAATCACGAGTTTTGAGAAAAAATCTTATATTTCAGATTGTCAATGACGGCCAGAGAAATAGAGGATATATATAAGGCTACGGCAGGGACCATGAGGAGAAATTAGGGTTAGGTCTCCTAACGAATCTGGGTATCCCGTGTTCAGCCCGAACACACAACCCAAGCCCATTAACAATAGCTCGGTCCACTAAGGAGCTATTGTTGCACTACCTTCCTAATCCCAAATTATATTTATGGGCTCCTTTTATTATATGCTCGTTCAACTCCCCATGTTAAGATATCGAATGTCCGTCGATCAAATTAAGTTACTGACAACTATATTGATCAACATCTTTTATCCTTAAGTAGTACCACTCAACTTTATTTGTCATGTCGGATGTAATCCACCTGCAGGGTTTACATGACAATCCTTATGAGCTCCTTAAGGGGACATCATCAACCCGACGTATCGGGACATGGATTCCTTTTACAATCAACAGCCCATCATACATACAATGCTATTACCCAATTCATAGAGGTTGTTGATCCATAATGAATCTCACTCTTTTATGAGTCAAAGTAATGCACACTGCATATACATGTCTGTTATTATATCCGGATTAAGAGCATAAGCATCCATAATAACAGAGGTGTTTGTTCTCTTTTATAGTCAGTACAAAGAGAACAACCTCAAGTGGTCCTGTTCAATACACACAAAGTGTACTAGTGTAAACCTATAGTCAAGATAGACTAATACCAGATTACACTACAACCTTTCCAATGGATTATCCAAGTCCGTCTAGGTTGTGAACTATTTATATATTCCATAGGGAACTGATAATATGATCTTCTGTGTGTCACCTCACACCATATTATCAACCTTATAGAATATCAGATACTTGCATTAATATTATAATAAACACAATATGCAAACATATGCCCATATGATTCCCATTCAAAAAAAAAGGAAATAAAGTTAATACAAAAGTGATGCTTTCAGTATATAACCCTAACAATCTACTCTAATTCGTTTCTTTCCTTAAGTATTTAGCATGGTATCTACTAAGTTGCACTTAAAGAAAACATAAGAACAGTGGAAACGAACAAACACTCAAGGTTCTAGAAATTGGTATCAGATCTAGATCCTTCAAGTTGATTAAACCAAGAACCCCTAAGGACTCCTGTGTTACAAGTTACGAGCACGAGATACGGGTCGTCTCAATATGCTCATATAACAGATTCAGATCTACACTGCACAACTTGATAATCTCAAGTTCTGTATGTCAGTCGACTGGCTGTCACTTCAGTCGACTGTCCTTAGAACTTCAAACAAGTTTGATTCATGTAAATTTTTATTCTTTCAATCAGGTTTAATCAATAAGTAAAAGAGTAACATTCAGAAAAACTTAGCATTGCATGACTACGGCTTCAATCTACCCAACTATGAAATTAGTTCCACATAATAAGACTTTTATTGATCAACAAGTTCGAATACATGATTAACATAAAAGAATTAGAAAGAGAAGGAATAAATTGATGTAGTTCGACCAGATGGGTCGGCTGGCTATCACACAGTCGACCGGCCGTTCTCTTCTTAGTACCTGATCTCCTTTTTCTTTCTTCTATGCTGATAGAGTGCTGCTCTTTGTTGATGACTTGATGATTCAGAAACTCTTGTGATTTCGTGATTTTGGGGGTTGGGAGCGAGAGCAGAGGAGGATCGGAGAGGCCAAAATAATGCCTCTTGACTGATATTTATAGACCCGTCATAAGAATTAGGGTTTGCCCCCTTTTCAGGAAAATCCTCACCTTTCCTTCTTTATTTGATCGACGATTTATTTCTTTCTCTTTTCTGCTTTTCTTCCTTATCTGCTAACCACGTGCTCTTGCCAATCCCCTGTATCTAGCTTTGATTTGTTAGAGAAGTTATTATTCGCATATAGCCTGGGTTTGCATAGATTTGTATTTAGATACGGCTGCATCTTATCATTTCACTCCGCCGCATACCAGTCGACTGCCCTGGGTGTAAGTCGACAGGTGTTGAGACATCTGTGGCTTCATGATTCCTCAGTCAAGTTGACTGGTGTTTGGGGAAGTCGACTGTACCGAGGCCTAGCAAATTCTCTGTCCGGTCGACTACTGAAGAGCCAGTCGACTGTTGCTTCTGCAGTTCCCTGTATATCATTTCTCAGTCTGTATTAGTCTGGAATCTGCTTCGTTTTGCTGCTTTTGGTTGTTTCCTAGGAAAAAGAGAAAAGAAGAGTAAAATACCACATATAGAGCATTAAAATGTCCAATTGCAATAAGATTATTGCTCCTAAATGTGAATATTCTTGAGTTCATCAAATACCCCCAAACTTAGCTTTTGCTTGTCCTCAAGCAAAAAGTGAAATTATGAACAAGGGGAAAATAATAGTCTCAACCCATCATACCAAGAAAATGTCTTATTATGCAAGCATCAGCATTTTGCAATCAGCATTATAAACAATTTGCAAATAAAATTAAGACAAGTATACCCACTTTCTCTAGTGCAATTATCTATTCATAACTCCAAACTCAACCACACTTGTCATGCAATTAATTATAGTTATAGTATGTAACACTCCATCTGTGATTATCCCTTTTCTCTAATACACACCGAGTAGCAAACTAGAGTTTTTTTTTTTTATATTTAATTTTTATGAGTCTCTTCTTTAAGTCGTCACTTGCCTTTTGACGCGAGTGCAAGACATTTGTGATGAATCCACCCGGTTACTCAACAAGTCACAAACTTTTAGTGCTTTGCATACTCATATTTCAAGTTGCCGTTTGACGTAAAGGTAAACATTGGTGATGAATACCCCTAGTTACTAAGCACTCAAAACATTGGAGTAGATTGACTTTATTCATATATATATTCTTTTCATTTTTACTCTATTTACTTAAACTCTGTTTAGGACTAGATCAAAGGGAATAATCACTAGAAAAAGCATCACAATTTTTTTATGTATAATCGCATGACTCATATAATTTTGTAAGGCATTATGAAACTCAACAATCCTAAAGTAAATAAGTATCCTTACTCTTACTTGATAAGAAATTGTTTATCCTAAAAAATTAAAATCAAACGACTCCATATGTAACTAACTAATACCCCCAAACTTAGATGGAACATTGTCCTCAATGTTCGCACAAAACTTAAAATGTTACCAACTAGTTTGAAGGAAATGAAAATAAAGAAATAAAGAAATGATTAAAGAAATAAAATAAATAGAGAGTGTAAGTACTCCCCTGAAAAATTGGGTTGCCTCCCAATAAGCGCTGTGTTTTCTGTCTTCAGCTAGACTTGACGAGTTCATGCAATGTATTGAATGGTTTGAAGATTCACATCTTCCTCGTGCGGCTCTAAACTCATCTCAATGTACGGCTTCGCCCTATGCCCATTCACCTTGAATGTTTGATTTTTCTCTTTGCTGTGAACCTCCAATGCACCATGTGGAAAGACTTTTGTAACAATGTATGGGCCATACCATCTTGACATGAGCTTGCCTGGAAAAAGTCTTAATCTTGAGTTGTATATCAATACCTTCTGTCCTTCATAAAACTCCTTCCTTGCTAGCTGTTTGTCATGGTACAACTTGGTCCTTTCCTTGTACAATTTTGCATTTTCATATGCATCGTGCCTCAACTCTTCAAGCTCGTTCAGTTGCAATCTTCTTTTGTCGCCTGCTTGTTTCATATCGAAATTGAACCTTTTGATGGCCCAATAGGCTTTGTGTTCCAACTCCACTGGTAGATGACAGGCTTTTCCAAAAACCAAACGGTATGGTGACATGCCGATGGGTGTCTTGTATGCTGTTCGGTAGGCCCATAATGCATCATTCAAGCATAGCGACCAATCCTTTCTCCTTGTATTTACTGTCTTTTCCAAAATGCTCTTGATCTCTCTGTTGCTAATCTCTACCTGCCCACTAGTTTGAGGATGATATGGGGTGCCCACTCTATGTGTGATACCATATTTCTTCATCAAAGAAGCAAATGGAAATTATTGAAGTGGCTCCCTCCATCACTAATTATTGCCCGTGGTGTACCAAACCTAGTGAAAATGTTCTCCTGCAAAAACTTGACAACAACTTTGTGATCATTAGTTTTTGAGGGGACAGCCTCGACCCATTTAGACACATAATCCACACCCACAAGGATATATAAATAACCAAATGAGTTAGGAAAGGGACCCATGAAGTCGATTCCCCAAACATCAAAAAGCTCGATTACTTGGATGTTTTGCAGTGGCATTTGATTTCTAGAAGAGATGTTGTCGTTCTTTGGCATTTGTCACAAGTCCTGCAAAAAGAAAAAGCATCTTTGAATACATTAGACCAATAAAATCCAGATTGTAATATCTTGAGTGCTGTTCTTTTAGGTCCAAAGTGTCCTCCACATGCATATTGGTGGCAATGTTGTAGAATACTCATTTGCTCTTCTTCTGCCACACATCTTCTTATAATTTGATCAGGGCAAAATTTGAACAAATAAGGATCATCCCAATAATAGTGCTTGCACACGGCAACCAGTCTCTTTCTTTCCTGACTTGTCATACCTGGAGGGAAAACATGAGCAGTGAGATAATTTACAATATCTGCAAACCATGGAAAATATGAGCAGTGAGGTACCAGTCGACTGGTTCTGTTACCAGTCGACTGCCCCTGTTGTATGTTTATTTCAAATAAATGTTCATCTGGGAAATCTTCATTAAGTGGAAGCACAATTCTTTCTTCCTCATGCAGTAGTCTTGACATGTGATCTGCCACAACATTGTCACTTCCTTTCTTGTCTCTAATCTCAAGATCGAATTCTTGAAGCAACAGCACCCATCTGATCAACCTAGGCTTAGCATCCTTTTTAACAAACAAATATCTCAAAGCAGCATGGTCAGTGAAAACAATAACTTTAGAACCAATTAAATATGATCTAAACCTCTCTGCAGCAAAAATAACAGCTAACATTTCTTTTTCAGTAGTGGAATAATTAAGCTGTGCATCATTTAAAGTTCGAGAAGCATAGTAAATAACATGGGGTACCTTATTGATTCTTTGACCTAAAACAGCTTCTAAAGCATAATCACTTGCATCACACATAAGCTCGAAAGGATGGCTCCAATCTGGTGCCATGACAATAGGTGCAGAAATGAGAAGATTTTTCAATGTAATAAAAGCATTTGTGCACTCTTCTGTCCATGCAAACTCAACATCCTTAGCCAACAAATCACAAAGGGGTTTGAAGATTTTTGAGAAATCTTTTATAAATCTTCTATAGAATCCTGCATGTCCAAGAAAACTCCTAACACCCTTGACTGTAGTAGGAGGGGGTAGCTTTGATATGATGTCAATTTTTGCCTTGTCCACTTCTATTCCTCTTTTTGACACCACATGTCCCAACACAATACCTTGTTGTACCATAAAATGGCACTTTTCCCAATTCAGAACTAAATTGCATTCTTCACATCTCTTAAGTACAAGCTGCAAATGGTTAAGGGGTTCATCAAAACAAGATCCAAAAACACTAAAATCATCCATAAATATCTCGATGAACCTTTCCACCATGTCTGAAAATATACTCATCATGCATCTCTGAAATGTAGCTGGTGCATTGTACAATCCAAAGGGCATCCTCCTGTATGCAAAAGTACCAAAAGGACATGTAAAAGTGGTTTTTTCTTGATCTTCTGGAGCAATAGCAATTTGATTATAGCCACTATAACCATCTAAAAAATAATAATGACTATATCCTGCTAATCTTTCTAACATTTGATCAATAAAAGGAAGAGGGAAGTGATCTTTCCTGGTTTCGTTATTCAGTTTCCTGTAATCAATGCATACCCTCCATCCTGTGGTCACTCTCGTAGGGATAAGCTCATTCTCTTCATTCTTCACCACTGTGACTCCACTTTTCTTAGGCACTACATGTATAGGGCTCACCCACTTGCTATCTGAGATAGGGTAGATGATGCCTACATCTAATAGCTTCATGACCTCTGTTCTTACCACTTCCTTCATGTGTGGGTTAAGCCTTCTCTGTGCTTTGCTGCTTGGTTTTGCGTTGTCTTCAAGAAGTATTTTATGCATGCATTTGGATGGACTTATTCCCTTGATATCTGTAATGGTCCATCCTATTGCACCTTTGTGTTCTCGTAGTACCCTCAGCAACTTCTCTTCTTCCTGTGCATTTAAGTTTGCAGCAATTATCACTGGTAGCGTCTGGTTCTCGCCCAAATATGCATGTTTCAAATGGTCGGGAAACTGCTTAAGCTCTATGTCTGGAAGTCTCGGTACAGTCGACTGGTTCCTGGTTGTGGTCGGGTCAGTCGACTTATCCTGTCCGCCAGTCGACTGGTCCGAGGAAACACAAATGTCATCAGTCACAATATTTTCAAATGCCGGTGCGAGTTTACCTGAATATGATTTTTGAGTTTCAAGGTGATGTACTGTTTCTACATTCCTCCAGTCATCGTATTCTTGTTCAACATGAGATAAAGTTAGAGATTGTGTAATTGCGGCTTGTAGTGGTTCCATGCTATGTACCTGAAATGTTTGATCAACAATCTCCTACACCACATCAACATTATAGCATTCATGATCATCATGTGGGAATTTTAGTGTATCAAACATTTTAAATTCAACCTTCTCTCCATTTATTTTCATGCTTATAGTACCCTTTTTAACACAAATTTTTATATCAGCCGTACTCATAAAGGGCCTACCTAAAATGATTGGTAGAGAAGATGGCATTGAAGAGTCCTCCATGTCTAACACAACAAAATCAGCAGGCAAAATGAAATCGTTTACCTGAACTAGGACATCTTCCAAAATACCTCGAGGTCTTTTGATGCTGCGATCCGCCAACTGCAACGTGATGGATGTTGGTTGGAGTTCCCCCAATCCTAGCTTTTCATAAATGGTGTATGGGAGGAGGTTGATGCTTGCCCCCAAGTCTAGTAGTGCTTTCTCAAAGAAGTGCTCACCAATCCTGCAAGGAATGGTAAAACTACCTGGGTCCTTTAATTTAGGAGGTAGTTTCCTTAACAAAACAGCGCTCACTTCTTCTGTCAAAGCCACATCCTCCCTAACCTGAAATGTTCTTTTGTGAGTACAACATTCTTTCAAAAATTTAGCATAAGAAGGAATTTGTTTAATAGCATCAAGTAGGGGGATATTAATTTCTACCTTTCTGAGAGTTTCAAAGATGTCAAATAAATGTTGTTCTTTCTTTTGCTTGACTAACCTTTGAGGGAATGGTGGCAAAACTGTTCTTTCTTTTTCACTTACCTTGTTGGAACCCAAAACCTTTGATGGTTGTGTTTCTGCTTCTTTGGTGTGTGTTCCAACCTTGTTTTCAATTGTCTTACCACTTCTCAGAGTTGTTACTGATTTGAGCTGTTCTTGGCCTCTAGGATTTGGTATAGTTTGTGAAGGGAGTTCTCCTGCCTTTCTCTCACTCAACTCCTTTGCGATTTGCCCGATTTGAGTTTCCAATTTCTGAATTGCTTGCCCTTGTTGGTTGCTTGTTTGATGTTGTTGTTGGAGCAATTGAAGAACGGTGGATTCAAAATCCAACTTCTTCTGTTCTTGAACTGGCCTATCAAACCCACTTCCCATTTGGAAGTTCCGTGCCTGTCCTTGTGAAGATTGAGTTCCTTGATTGTTGCTCCATGAGAAATTTGGATGGTTCCTCCACCCTGGGTTGTATGTGTTCGAGAATGGGTTGTTCTTTGGTGGAAACATTCCTTGGCCCGCATAGTTTGCATGCTCCTGATCTGTGAACGAAGACATGGGACATGTGTCAGTTGTATGATCAAAATGAGAACAAATTGCACAAATTTCTTTTGTTAGATTTTTCGCATTGCCCATTGTTATCATTGCATTAACAAGCATATCAATTTTTTTATTCATGTTTGCCATTTCCAATTGCATGTTATTACTACCAGAAATTTCATAAACTTCCTGTTTTTTTAGAAATACCTCTTCCCCTTGTTGAGAATTGTTGTGAGTTCTCACCAAGTTCTTCAAATAATTCGATGGCCTCCTCACCACTTTTCCTCATCAAGATCCCGTTGCAAGCTGAATCCACAATTACCTTGTTAGTATCATTTAAACCCTCATAAAAAGCTTGTACCTGATCATCTTTAGGCATGTTGTGTGTAGGACACTTGAGGAGCTTGTTCTGGAAATCCTTCCATGCTTCGAAGAATAAATCTCCATCTTTTTGTTGGAAGAGTTGAATCTCCCTTTTCAGTTGTTTGGTCTTCTGGGCTGGAAAGAATTCTTTCAAGAATTTTGTTGCCAATTGCTCCCATGAATTGATTGATCCTGGTTCCAATGAATTGTACCACAATTTAGCATTAAGTTTTAAAGAAAATGGAAACAAGATTAACCTGATTTGTTCGGGGGTAAGCCCTTGGACACTTTGTGTTCTGCAAAGATCAAAGAAGTCTTGCAGATGGAGGTGAGGCTCTTCGTCTGGTTTGCCACTAAAGTGGGGAACCATGCTAAGTAATTGGGGAAAGAGGTGCATATTCCCTGTGACATTAGGTTGATAAGCAATGCAGGAAGGTTACTCAATATTCTTAGGCGTGAATTTGTCCTGCATTGGTACCCGATTTGGTACTTCCTCACCCATTATTGCTCGTGAATTGGGTCTCTGTGCAGTCGACTGGTTCCGTGTAGCAGTCGACTGGTTGGTCGCAGACAGCCGACCAAGTCTGTGCAAAGTGCGTTCTGTTTTCGCGTCAATAGGTAGTAGCTCTGGACGAAGTGATCTCCTTCCGTGCATCCACCAAAATCCTGTAACCTAGAAGAAAATATTTATTAATAAAAGAAAAGAAAATAAAAGAAAAGATTTACTGATTTGTAAGTTAAAATGCTAACAATCCCCGGCAATGGCGCCAAAAACTTGTTGTGCAATCTAGATGATCTAAACTAGACACAAATTAAAAACCTCGCAAGTGTACGAATCGATTGGAGAAGCATAGTGACGAGCAAGGGTCGATCCCACAGAGATTGTAGAAGTTAACTTACTAACCAATAAAACAAAAATAAGGATGGTAAAGGATTATTCTAAAAGAAAAGGAAAGGATTAAAACTAAATCAAGAAGTTCTGAATCACAAATATTTATTAAGTAGTTGGGTTTTGATTTCCACCTGTAGTCAGTAATGCTAAGTCACCTTCTGTACTTCTTCTTATTACTCATGTTTGTTCTCTTCAAGGGCATGGTATCTACTCCTTAAAGTAATGTTTCCCTAAGCCAAGAAGTAGGCATAGTATCTACTCTAATTCGTTTCTTTCCTTAAGTATTTAGCATGGTATCTACTAAGTTGCACTTAAAGAAAACATAAGAACAGTGGAAATGAACAAACACTCAAAGTTCTAGAAATTGGTATCAGATCTAGATCCCTCAAGTTGATTAAACCAAGAACCCCTAAGGACTCCTGTGTTACAAGTTACGAGCACGAGATACGGGTCGTCTCAATATGCTCATATAACAGATTCAGATCTACACTGCACAACTTGATAATCTCAAGTTCTGTATGTCAGTCGACTGGCTGTCACTTCAGTCGACTGTCCTTAGAACTTCAAACAAGTTTGATTCATGTAAATTTTTATTCTTTCAATCAGGTTTAATCAATAAGTAAAAGAGTAACATTCAGAAAAACTTAGCATTGCATGACTACGGCTTCAATCTACCCAACTATGAAATTAGTTCCACATAATAAGACTTTTATTGATCAACAAGTTCGAATACATGATTAACATAAAAGAATTAGAAAGAGAAGGAATAAACTGATGTAGTTCGGCCAGATGGGTCGGCTGGCTGTCACACAGTCGACCGGCCGTTCTCTTCTTAGTACTTGATCTCCTTTTTCTTTCTTCTATGCTGATAGAGTGCTGCTCTTTGTTGATGACTTGATGATTCAGAAACTCTTGTGATTTCGTGATTTTGGGGGTTGGGAGCGAGAGCGGAGGAGGATCGGAGAGGCCAAAATAATGCCTCTTGACTGATATTTATAGACCCGTCATAAGAATTAGGGTTTGCCCCCTTTTCAGGAAAATCCTCACCTTTCCTTCTTTATTTGATCGACGATTTATTTCTTTCTCTTTTCTGCTTTTCTTCCTTATCTGCAAACCACGTGCTCTTGCCAATCCCCTGTATCTAGCTTTGATTTGTTAGAGAAGTTATTATTCGCATATAGCCTGGGTTTGCATAGATTTGGATTTAGATACGGCTGCATCTTATTTTTTCACTCCGCCGCATACCAGTCGACTGCCCTGGGTGTAAGTCGACTGGTGTTGAGACATCTGTGGCTTCATGATTCCTCAGTCAAGTCGACTGGTGTTTGGGGAAGTCGACTGTGCCGAGGCCTAGCAAATTCTCTGTCCGGTCGACTACTGAAGAGCCAGTCGACTGTTGCTTTTGCAGTTCCCTGTATATCATTTCTCAGTCTGTATTAGTCTGGAATCTGCTTCGTTTTGCTGCTTTTGGTTGTTTCCTAGGAAAAAGAGAAAAGAAAAGTAAAATACCACATATAGAGCATTAAAATGTCCAATTGCAATAAGATTATTGCTCCTAAATGTGAATATTCTTGAGTTCATCAACAAGCCTCCGAACAGGACCACCAGAAGGCCTAGTAGCAGAATGCGGAACAGTCCGTGGAAAAGGAACCAAACCACCACGAGCCTGCTCCTGAGCTCGAGCTACCTCAAGAGCTTTAGCATAAGTACGCAGACGAAGAGAGACCAGATGCCTCTTGATATCCTGCTCAAGCCCATTTGTGAATCTACAAGCCTGATATGGCTAAAAATGGGGTTAAATTGGAACCGTCCAAACTTGGCGCGAATCTTAAAGCCTGAAGGTAAAAAGGTAATTTCACCTACAAATGGGTTTGAAACGGGTACTGGGTCTTCTCCTCTAAGACCCACCAACCCGCAAACGGATCCATCTCAGCTGGGTGCGGGTTCCAACCCGCGATGAACCCAGTCCATCAAGATAGAATTAAGGTTTCTGATTGCATTCAATCAACGGCCCTGATTCGCTATATCCTTTCACTGGGAATTAGCGATTACATTCCTAATCTGATCCCAACGGCGGCTATAAATACCCCCCATCCACCACCATTAAGAGGTAATCAATCTTTTGCCAATTTATGCTCTTTCCTAATCTTCTCTGATTACTGACTTGAGCGTTGGAGGGTGCATCGCCGGGATCAACCCCGGTGTCTCGCACTTTTTGCAGGTGAACGACGGGAGTCAACGGTCCAACTCCGGCGGAGAAGGTTAAGGTTTGATTATTCAGTTTCCCTAAGAATCCACAAATACTATCTGTTTGCCCCCACACCAGATTTAGCGGTAACAGATTGGTGCCGTCTGTGGGAAGCAACAAATAGCAGCCCTTCCTCTTTCCGTTGGTCAGATCTACCCAGCCATGCCTCCCCGAAAGCTAAGATCCAGAGGGTCCAACTGTGAACCCACTCCTCCTCAACCACAACAAGAGATCCCCCTCCAAACTGTCCAGCCGGCGGGACTTCTTCCTCAACCTGATCAGGCCCCGCAGCAGGACCAACCTCCTCATCAGAACCTCCAACCCCCTCGGGGTCAGACCGGGCCTCAGAATGCCAGTGCGGGGGGATCCCATCCTAATCCTCCGAAACAACCTCTCCAACATAACCACGTCTCCGTGCACAACCCCTCTACCGACTCCATGGCATCCCACAATCCCCGGGCCTCCGATGACCTCCGCAACACCCTTAACAATCGGCATAAAGAAGAGGATCTTCGCCACCGTTTGGATGAAAGGCAGGCGCGAGAGGGAGTCTCCCGCCAACAACGTCCAAATGAGCGATCTCCTCATTGCCGAGAACATAGGAGGTCTCCGCCTCACCGAAGACGGAGAGAGTCTGCTGAGCACTATAGAAGAAGGCCTCGCTCACTAAGGGATGATAATGCTCCTATCACCCGTGCCGAATTCCAGCAATACCAGGCAACCATCTTGCAAGCCCTCCATCTCCGACCCAATAATAACAATGCTCGGAGGGTCCCCACTCCTCCTCCGATCCAAAGTCCCCGCCGACGGTCCCTAACTCCTCCCCCAGCTCCTAGCAACCCCTAGCACATTCCTAGTCCTCGCCACTCTCGGAGCTACCGTCGTCGTAGCCCCCGCTCTTCCTTGTACGAAGACAAGTCCAGAGGCTCGTTTGATTACCATCGAAGGGATGACACTGGCTACCGTCGTCTCCACTAAATGGAGAGGCACCTGGGTCAGCTAGACAGAGAAGAAGAACTTAGAGGAAGGACACTCCGTCCAAGCTGACCTCCTTTCTTTCGAACCATCATGGAGGCGCCCGTTCTAATAGGCTTCAAGCCTCCCCAATTCGAGACTTATTCCGGGGAGTCTGACCCCGTCGATCACATCGAAAGCTTTAAGACCCTCATGCTAATCCACCAAGCTTCCGATGCTCTGCTGTGCAAGACCTTCTACGCTACTCTCAAGAATTCGGCCCGGGAATGGTACTCTCACCTCGCCCCATCCTCAATATTCTCCTTCGAGCAATTCGATACCCTCTTCGTCACCCACTCCGTGAGTAGCCGCCGAACTGAGAAGATCAGCATTTTGCTACTCTACCTCAACCAGGGTGAGAATCTGAGAGACTATGTGAAAAGGTTCACCGCGGAAGCCAGGTCCATCGCTTCCCTCGACCAATCGGTCGCTGCAGCAGCATTTCAGTCGAATGTCCTTAACTCTAGCCTTCGGTCCTCCCTCGCCAAGAAGCCCCCATAGAACTTCTCCGACCTCCTTCTCCAAAGCGAGAAGTATATCCGAGCTGAGGAAGCTGAGCATCGCCCCACCTTTGAAGGGCCTTCCTCCGGAACCAAAAGAAAATCAGGTGAAGAAGAGGGAGCCAAGAAGGTCCAGAAGGACAATGGCGGTCAGCGCCGCCCTCCCCCCATATTCAAAAAATTCACTCCTCTTAACGCCAACATTTCCACTATTCTCATGGAAGTTGAGAAGGAAGGGGTGATACCTCCTGCCCCGAAGATGAACACCCTTAGTAAGAAGAGGGACAAAGAGAAGTGGTGCCGCTATCACCGGGACCATGGCCACGACACCAATGATTGTCAGGCCTTGAAGAACGAGATTGAGGCCCTCATCCAGAGGGGGCAGCTGGCCAAATTCGTGAGAAAGGACTGGACCGATCTCCCTCCTCCCCTTCGGGGGGCTAACAAGCATCCTGAACGACGTGATGAAACTCCAGAGTTTGAAGAGGAATGCATCCTACATCTCATCCATGGAGGCCCCATGGGAGGCACCTCCAACTCCTCTCAAAAGGCTTTCATAAGGGAAGTCAACTCAGTACATGGCATGCCCTTCCCAAGGCCTCGGAGTACCGGTCACTTTTTCGGATGAAGACCTTGAGGGTGTCCGAACCCCCCATTGTGACGCACTAGTCATCAACCTCCATATGACAAATTTTAAAGTGGAGAGGATCCTGGTGGATAATGGCAGCTCCGTTAACATCCTCTTCCTCGCTGCTTTCAAATGACTCAAACTATCCTGGGACAGACTTAAGCCCGCCGGCTACACACTCCACGGGTTCACGGGAGTGCCAGTGACTATTGAAGGGGTGATCACCCTCGATGTAACCGCTGGAAAAATTCCTACTACCCGAACGGAGCTGATGGACTTCATGGTCGTTGATGTCCCCACTGCCTATAATGTGATCCTAGGCTGACCCGGCCTAGCTGCTCTCGAAGCCATCCTTTCCGCTTATCACCTCAAGATGAAGTTCCCCACCCGGGTAGGAGTAGGGAAAGTAAAAGGCAGTCAGGAAATGGCCCGCAAATGCTACATGACCTCTACTGGGGGTCCAGTCCTCTCCCTCGAAACTCTTGAAATCCCCCAAGACGGTGTCCGACCAACGTCCGAGCCGGTGGATGAATTGGAGGAAGTTCTCTTTTCTGAGCAAGATCCGAACCGCAAGTTCTTCATCAGCAAGACCCTCCCATCTGCCCTAAGCTCAGACATAGTCCAATGCATTAGAAAGAACCGTGACCTCTTCGCATGGTCGGCTGCCGACATGCCAGGAATCTCCGAAGAGCTCCTCGGCCACCACCTGAGCGTTGCACTGGGGTGCAATCCAGTTCAATAGAAGAGGTGCAAATTTGCTCCTGAGCGCCAATAAGCTATAAAAGAAGAGGTGGACAAGCTCCTTAAGGCTCGGTTCATACAGGAGGTCAATTATCCTGAATGGCTCTCAAATGTTGTGATGGTAAAGAAGGTCAATGGGAGCTGGAGAATCTGCATCGATTTTATCGACCTGAATAAAGCATGCCCCAAAGATCCATTTCCTCTTCCAAGCATCGACGCCCTGATTGACGCCACTTTGGGCCATGAGCTTCTCAGCTTCATGGACGCTTTTTCCGGGTACAATCAAATCTGCATGTTTCCCCCGGATATCCCGAAGACCTCCTTTGTTACCGATCAGGGCCTCTACTGCTACAGGGTAATGCCTTTTGGGTTGAAGAATGCAGGCACCACCTATGAACGCCTCGTTAACAAAGTCTTCCAAAACCAGATCGGCCGCAACATGGAGGTGTATGTTGATGATATGCTTGTGAAGAGCATCCGTGGTGCCGACCATGTAACCGATCTGCAGGAGGCGTTCGATGTATTAAGAAAACATGATATGAGACTCAATCCGAACAAGTATGCGTTCGGAGTCTCGTCGGGGAAATTCCTGGGCTTCATGGTCAGCCAAAGAGGAATCGAAGCCAACCCAAAGAATATCAAAGCCATACTGGACATGGTTCCTCCCAAAAATATGAAAGAGGTTCAGAAGCTAACCGGGCGTCTCGCAGCTATAGGGCGCTTCCTTTCCAAGTCAGGGGAGAAGTGTCTTCCCTTCTTCAAGGCTCTCAGGGGGGCTAAGGGCTTCGAATGGGGTTAACAACAGCAGGAGTCGTTCGATCAGCTTAAAACCTATCTAGTCAACCCCCCTCTCCTCAGCAAGCCTATCCCCAAGGAAACACTCTACCTCTACTTAGCTGCCTCCGAACAAACCCTCATTGCTGTCTTGGTGAGGGAAGAAGACAAGGCTCAGAAGCCCATCTATTATGTGAGTAAGGTACTTCGGGATGCCGAGCTTCGTTATCCAAGGCTGGAGAAGATGGCATACGCCTTGGTCATGGCAGCTAGGAAGCTTCGCCCGTATTTTCAGTTCCACTCAGTGGTCGTTCTTACCGACCAACCGCTGAAGCAAATCCTCCACAAGCCGGAGACCTCTGGCCGCCTCATGACGTGGTCGATCGAGCTGAGCCAGCATGACATATCATACCAGCCTCGGACCGCGATCAAGGCTCAGGCCTTAGCTGAATTCATTGTTGAGAACACCATCCCCGAGGTCAGTCGAGCAGCAAACGGGCCTCCTATCTGGTCGGTATATGTGGATGGGTCCTCTTGCACGGAGGCAAGTGGAGCCGAGGTCATTCTGGCAAGCCTAGATGACTTCGTTCTCCAATACTCCCTCCGCATCAACTTCAAGGCCTCCAACAATGAAGCGGAGTATGAAGCCCTTATAGCTGGTCTCGGAATGGCCCGCAAAGTAGGGGCACAACGTCTCCGGATATTTAGTGACTCTCAACTGGTCATAAATCAAGTCTTGGGCGAGTACGAAGCACGAGATGACCGAATGGCTAAGTATCTAGCCAAGGTCCAAAATCTCATGGCTCTGTTCAAAGAGGCACTTATTCAGCAAATCCCCAGAGAAGAAAATTCCCAAGCAGATGCCCTCTCCAAGTTAGCCTCTTCTTCCCTCCAAGGTCTCGAGCAGACTGTCCTGATTGAGGTACTCCTGAGACCGAGCATAGAAGAAGAAACTTCCGACTCAATGGAGTCACTGCCTGTTCAACTTCAGGATAATTGGATGAAACCCCTGATCGAATTCCTTAGGGATGGGCTCCTCCCCGAAGACCCAAAAGAAGCTCGTCGAGTCAGAACCAGAGCGCAGCGATACACCCTTGTTGAGGGGGTCCTGTACAAACGCTCCTTCACTCAAATAGACAGCTGACCCTACTTGAGGTGCCTTTCCCCAGAACAAGCCACATATGCCTTACAAGAGCTTCACGAAGGCATAGGTAGAGCACATTCAGGGTACAGATCACTCGCCCGGAAGGTGTTGAATTATGGATACTTCTGGCCTACCCTCCTCCAAGATGTCGAACGACACGTTCGGCAATGCAGCTCTTGTCAAAGGTATTCAAACATTCGTCGCCTACCCCACGCTCAGCTCACCTCCCTATCAAGTTCGATCCTTTTTGCAATGTGAGGGATGGATTTACTAGGGCCGTTTTCCCCAGCTCCCACCCAGCTCAAATTCTTAGTCATGGCAATCGACTACTTTTCAAAGTGGATAGACCGAGCCCCTGGCTACAATCACCGAGAACAAAGTACTTCAATTCTTCTGGAAGAGCATCATCTGCAGGTTCGGCGTCCCTCAAGTCCTTATAACGGACAATGGAACACAATTTATAGGGGCCACATTCCGAGCTCTCTGTGAAGACCTCTCCATCCAACAATGCTTCTCTTCTGTCTCCCACACGCAGTCAAATGGTCAAGTAGAAAATTCCAACCGACAAATCCTCTCCGGTATTAAGAAGAGGCTGGATAAGTCCGCTAAAGGCTTATGGGTTGATCAGCTCTCCAACGTACTGTGGAATTACCGCACTACGAAATGGACACCTATAAGAGAGTCACCATTTAATCTCACCTATAGGTCCGAGGTTGTGATCCCCTTGGAAGTCGGTGTACCTTCTCCTCGTCTTATTGCTTATGAAGAAGAGCAGAATGCCAGAGAGCTTCGGGCGATTTTGGATTTGATTGATGAGCTCCGTGAAAGAGCTTCAATTCGCCAACAAGGCTACCGAAGGAGGATCGAGCTGGCCTACAACAAGAGGATCCGTCCCACCAACCTCAAAGAAGGGGACTTGGTCCTCAGAAAGTTAGCTATCTCATTTTCCAGTCAGAAGAACAAGCTAGCTCCAAATTGGGAAGGACCCTACAAGATAACCAAAGTGGCTAGGCCCGGGACCTACCGTCTAGAAGACCTTGAAGGAAGAGAGATTCTCAGGACTTGGAATACCGACCATCTCTTGAAGTACCAAGATAGCGTATGAAAGCCTCTCTGAGTACCTTCAGATGTCGAACCGTTCCTTTCCCTTCACTTGTATTTTTCTTTTGCTTCTTTATTTCTCCAATGTAATAACGGCTCGCAACTTAGAAGCAGCCGACTATTAGTTTTCAATAAAGAACATTTTTCTTCATATCTTACTTGTGAATTGCTTGTATCTCTCTCTTCTTACCTTCTTTATACTCTAACAATGAGTTCGGAGTCCAACACTTGGCTCGACTCTGCTTCGCAAGCTCGCTCTTAAGCAAGTTAGAAGTGGTTCGCCATTCGGAATTGCTCCCACAACCGTTGAAACATACTCAAACGACGAGTTCGGAGTCCAACACTTGGCTTGACTCCGCTTCGCAAGCTCGCTCTTAAGCAAGCTAGAAGTGGTTCGCCATTCGGAATTGCTCCCACAACCGTTGAAACATACTCAAACGACGAGTTCGGAGTCCAACACTTGGCTCGACTCCGCTTCGCAAGCTCGCTCTTAAGCAAGCTAGAAGTGGTTCGTCATTCGGAATTGCTCCCACAACCATTGAAACATACTCAAATGACAAGTTCGGAGTCCAACACTTGGCTCGACTCCGCTTCGCAAGCTCGCTCTTAAGCAAGCTAGAAGTGGTTCGCCAATCAGAATTGCTCCCACAACCGTTGAAACATACTCAAACGACAAGTTTGGAGTCCAATACTTGGCTCCACTCCGCTTCGCAAGCTCGCTCTTAAGCAAGCTAGAAGTGGTTCGCCATTCGGAATTGCTCCCACAACTGTTGAAACATACTCAAACGACGAGTTCCGAGTCCAACACTTGGCTCGACTCCGCTTCGCAAGCTCGCTCTTAAGCAATCTAGAAGTGGTTCGCCATTCGGAATTGCTCTCACAACCGTTGAAACATACTCAAATGACGAGTTCGGAGTCCAACACTTGGCTCGACTCCGCTTCGCAAGCTCGCTCTTAAGCAATCTAGAAGTGGTTCGCCATTCGGAATTGCTCTTACAACCGTTGAAACATACTCAAACGACGAGTTCGGAGTCCCTTTGCTCGACTCCGCTTCGTAAGCTCACTCTTAAGCGAGCTAGAAGGGGTTCGCCATTCGGAATCGCTCCCAAAACTATTAAAACATACTCAAACGACGAGTTCGGAGTCCAACACTTGGCTCGACTCCACTTCGCAAGCTCGCTCTTAAGCAAGCTAGAAGTGGTTTGCCATTCGGAATTGCTCCCACAACTGTTGAAACATACTCAAACGACGAGTTCGGAGTTCAATACTTGGCTCGACTCCGCTTCGCAAGCTTGTTCTTAAGCAAGCTAGAAGTGGTTCGCCATTCGGAATTGCTCCCACAACCGTTGAAACATAATCAAACGACGAGTTCGGAGTCCAACACTTGGCTTGACTCCGCTTCACAAGCTCGCTCTTAATCAAGCTAGAAGGGGTTCGCCATTCGGAATTGCTCCCACAACTGTTGAAATATACTCTCGCTTCGCCGCCGCGTGCGAAATTCCTACAACTAGACTAGATGTGGGAGAAGAGCAAAATCTCTAAAACTATACTAAAACATAGGAGAAGCTGATGCTAGGTTTACCATTCGTATGCTAGTCTTAGTACACTGCATCTCTTGATCCTCGTGGATTGGAAGGTCATAGATATGAATTTGCTATATTCTTCGTGTTTCCTCAAGAGAAGATATTAGCTTCAAACATGAACTTGTTGGAAGCTTCGGTGACTTCCCGGCCTGGACTATGAAATCACCTCTAGAATCTCGTACATTGTCGGTCAATGCCCAGGACTCTGAGGTGCAAACCTCTGGTTCTTATGGTTTTGTTTAAAGTTGAAGTAATCCTCCAAAAGGCGGCTCTCCACTACAAGAAACTCACTCTCACATATTCACGAGTCAAGAGGTTCGAAGCAGTGCTTGGCATGCCTAGTCGAGCGCTCTTGGCACCGATGCCCAAACAAGCAAAAATCTAGCTCTAGACTTCGACACGCAATGCCGAACGCTCTTGGCACTGAGGCCCAAACGAGCAAAAATCTAGCTCCGAACCTCGGCACGCTAAAGATAGTCACGAGTAACACAATAATAGAAGGGGTTCAGAAACGCATAAGTTCAAGAAAGAAAAACGAACATCATTTCGATTAAGTGTGGGGAGACAATTACAAAGCGGCATCTTTTTTACAACTAAGCTACAAGACTTCCAAAAGCAAAAACTACAATGCCGACTCGTTACACTTAGACAAAATGCAAAACTGGGAAAACAAAAAATCTTCAACGCTTCCTTGGTGCAGGGATGTTTTGCTTCAAAGACACTCGAGGGCGGCGACGCTTGACCCCAGTACTCGTCCCTAAACCGGCAAATTGAGACGTATCTTTGGCACTGCTCCTGACAGTTGTGCCGACGGATGCTCCGCTCGATGAAATCGCCACGCCACTTTGGGCATCACCCGGACTTGGTCGGCCTACGGGTGAACGTGTCGCGAGCTCATAAAACGAAATGCCTCGCTCACCCTCCTCGCGAGTGCATGAAGTGCTCCTGACATTAATTGGCCCCGAACGTGGCTTTAGGCGAGCCACTTCCGACTCCAGCTCGACGATCCTTTGCTTCAGAGAGTCGTCTCGTACATCCACCTCGAAGCGAGGAGGTGCGGCGGAGCTCGGAATGCTGGGGCGGCTGGCGATTATTCGGCGGAGCTGGGTGACCTCGATGCCCCTGTCCACTATGGCTCTTTTCAATGCGTCGACCTCCGCCGTCAACTCGTCGCGTTTGGCCATCAGCTTGCCCACTGCCGAGGTCAGCTCCTCTTCCTCTGCCAGAAGTTCAGCCTCCACAATCTGCAAGTGGTGCACTTCGATGAGCATATCGTCCCTCTCCGCTGTCATCTTCGACAGAGAGAGTTGGAGACATTTCAACCTTAGCCCATTTGTGAAGGCTATCGATGAGCCATCCTCCTCGTCTACGGGAGGAATCTCGGCGAGCCGACCCTCAAGTCGCCGAATCTCGATGTCCCGTTGGCTCAAGATCACCTGCAAGTGGTTCCGCTCGCTCTTAGCCCTGTGCAACCCCAACTCGACTTCATAAAGGCGCTCTCAGCACCTGGCCAACCACAGCCTCGTCAACCCCAAGCTGGCCTCGGAACAAAACTCCTCCCCGGAGCGAGTAGGTTCGGCTGAGTGGGTCACCTCGGGAAGTTGAAAATATTAAAGCAAATGACGGGGCTAAGTAAATAGTCACAAGTTTACTCCTCATCCGGCCCCTGAACAAAAGCTACATGCACCTAAGTCAAAAGTTCTTTGTCTAAACACTTAGTCGAATTTCAAGCTCAAAAGTTCTTTGTCTAAACACGGGGTTGAGCTCAAAAGTTTCTTTCATTCATCACAAAAAATGCGGTGGCCAGTCCGCAATTAGGCAATACAGGACAAGACAAGACTCAAAAGACAAAAAAAAGAAAACAAAAAGAGGAGAAATCAAGGGTCGACCTCTTTCCCGGGGCGTCGAGAGTGGACGGGGACAGACCCCCCCCAATGGGGCTTGAATCGCCAGTGGGGTCACTTCGGTAACCTGCACCTCACCGATGACCTCAACCTCGCGGTCGTCCTCATCATCGCCTTCTCCTTCTTCTTCCTCCGACTAAGGGTCGAAGCCCTCGACATGGCCCAGGAAAAGCCTCCACCCCGAGCAGTCCACCTCAGGGTATCGCTCCGACACCTGAGAGATGGCTTGGGCATAGGCCTTGGCCATGTTTTGGCCAAGGAAGCCCTGCACCTTCGCCATGGTGGCCTCTTTGGCCCCCTTTACCGCGGCATCCTTGGTCTTCGCCGCCTCGGCCAGCTGCTTGGCCAACTCCTCCTTCTGCCACAGAAGGTCGGCCTCGAGCTTCATGACCAGGCCTTCGAGGTACTCGAGCCTCGTCGACCTCCCCTCGAGCTCGACCCTCAGCTTGTCGAGCTCTGTGCCCATTCGAGCCTTTTCGGCCCGAGCCCTGTCGGTCTCTTGCTTCAGCTCCTTCTCCAACTCCGTCATCTTTTCCGAAAGATGACCGAAGTGGACGACGATCTACAACAAAACAACAAAAAGTGCAAAGAGTTAGAAAAATCAAAAGTGAAAGTAACCAACAAAAGCAGAAATTCCACACTTACCGAAACCGCCGAGCGCGTGATCTCGATGGCGTCGTCACCTGCCAGGCCGGCCTCCATGGCGGCTCGATCCTTTGGCGTCGCCAGGTGTTTGACCACCTGCATAATCACCAAGAAGTCGCCAAGGAACCCATCATGCTTCCGAACCTGCCAATCCGGAATGTGAATCCTCTTGTGCTCCTCAGTCAGGAGCTCCTCGGCCGTCACCGTCAGCGGGGGCATCTCCATCCCGAGAGCTGCGGAGATCGGGAAGTCCCCTGCCTCAGTCGACACCGAGGCTGCTCCTGCGGCCGGGGTTGGGGTCACCACGGCCGGAGGCTCCACCCCCTCGGCTACGCTCGTGCCCCTCGGAGCTTTCACGGGCGGCAGCTTGGTGGAAACCCTCTTGCGCTTCTTCGGTGCCTTACTTCCGAGGGCGGCCCTCTGTGCCATCACCGCGTCGAAATCCATTGCCTCTGCATCAAATAAGAAGCCAGTTAAAGACACAAGTTGGAATAAGCAAAGTAAAAATAAATAATAAATAAATAAATAAATAAATAAAATAAAATAAATGAGAACGTAGAAAGAGCCACGTACTGGAATCTACGCGGCTGAGCCCTCCCCGGAAGAGAATGTCTTCGGTCAGCTCTCTCCAATCGTACTTCGACCTATCTAGAAGAGTCTGCACTGCCTCCTCTTCTCGAGGGTGAAGCACCGGTGACTCCTTCACTCGCCTCGACACCTCTTCCACGAAACTGGTGGGTATGGGCCACGCCTCTGCGCTTCACACTATAAGGTACTTATCTCGCCAGTGCTTGATGGAGTCAGGGCAGACGACGAGCCGACCTCCATGCCTCGGAGCTAGGTAGTACCGGAACTCTGACCGGTTCTGTTGATGAAGCCAGTAGATAGTCCGAAGTACCCTCAGCTCCAGCTCGATCCCAGCCGTTTAGCAGTGGAGTACGAACCCATTGATAACTCTCCACACATTCGGCATCAGTTGAATGGGGCTGACCCCAAACCACCTCAGCACTTGGATCGCGAACGGGTGGAGAGGTAGCTGAGCCCCGGCGATGAAGGCGTCGACCGGCCAGAAACACATGTTTACTGGCATCGGCAAATTTGTCCTAACCCCCGGACCTGACAACATAAGCTCGTACTCCTCCGGAATTTGGAAGGCACTCCGGATCACTACCAAATCCTCCAGGCTAAGGATCGATACCGTTTCATCGGCCTCAGAGGTCTCCTTTGCCTCGTTTTCCTCGAAGGCTCTTCCCCTCCCGTGAATAATGCACTCGGCATCCTCCCCCGGAAGTTCTCGAACTCTTTGAAATCCGGTCAATGGCCCTGACAACCTGCCGAACGGCCCCATACGCTTCGGATCCTCTACTATAGTGTCTTGTCCTGAAACCCACTTGCTCTTGTCTTGGCGACCTATCTGACTCGGAGAGGGAGCGTCGGCAGCAGGAGGGGAGGGCTCGGAGATAGGAGAAAGGAACATATTTATACTTGGGAAAAAACTTAGTATAATTTACCTCTGAAGTGATAGGAACGGTTGGAATTTTTGCCGGAAAGCGATGGATGATCACCGTGAGCTCTCACTAACGCAAATTCACCGCCTGAGTAAAAGTTTGGAGAAGTGAAAAATGAGAAGGAGGGGTAAAGTTTTATAGAGCTTGGCACACGAAACGAGTTTAATGGGCCCACAGAGCCAGCCCATTTACACAAGACGACAAAATGACCTGAACCGTCACATTATTTACCGGGCCTAGCTGTACTATCGCATTAATGGCCGTCACATCTATCAGAGTTGTTAGAAGATCAGCAGCCATCGCATTAATGATTGTCACACCTGACAGGAGGTCAGTAGCCGCCAACTCGGCCTGACATTTCCTATGTTGCCAAAAATCACAACCCAAGACCTCGACACAAGCTGCCGAGCGTTCTAGCCAGCGACCATGTTACATGGAAAAAATTGGACCTCGGCACATGCTGCCAAGCATTCTTGCCACCGACCATGTTACATGGAAAAAAGTCGACCTCGGCACATGCTGCCGAGCGTTCTTGCCACCGATCATGTTACATGGAAAAAGTGGATCTCTGCACACGCTGCCGAGCGTTCTTGCCACCGACCATGTTACATGAAAAAAAGTGGACCTCGGCACACGCTGCAGAGCATTTTTACCACCGACCATGTTACATGGAAAACAATGAACCTCGGTACATGCTGCCGAACGCTCTTGCCACCGACCATGTTACATGGAAAAAAGTGGACCTCGGCACACGCTGTCGAGCGTTCTTGCCATCGACCCTCTTACATGAAGAAGAAGCGCCCCGGACTTCGACAAAGATCCGCCGAACACCCTCTTCGCGCCGACAGAGTGGCCGAGGTGTCTTCGCCCTTCGACAAGAGATGCCGAGCCCCCGTGGACCTCGGTCTCCTTCATGGCGAGCGTTAGGAGGGGGTCGGCAATGAAGCTGAAGTTTCTAAGCCATGGAACAGCGGAAACAACATCAAGTCGACTATCTAAACATCGATTAAAGATTCTAAAGAATAACTATAAATCCAGGGAAACACATTAGAGCCCCTGGGTGAATAATTATTGCCTAGAATGGTCAATTAAGACCCCCGAATAACGAATCATCACTTCGCAAGGCTAGATCACAATCAAAGGAAAAGCACCAGAAATTCAGGAGAGCTCAAGAACGATCTAAGAGCACGTTACTAACTCAAAAATTACCACAATACTCCGTACAAAGATTCGACACTTCTCATTTGGACTCTAATACAACTCCGCAAGCCACTAAAACAGTGAAACTACTCCTCAAAGGCTGATCAAACTTAGTCTTCGGGAGTGGGAGGTTCGTGATATGGCTAAAAATGGGGTTAAATCGGAATCGTCCAAACTTGGTACGAATCTTAAAGCCTAAAGGTAAAAAGGTAATTTCACCTACAAATGGGTTTGAAGCGGTTACTGGGTCTTCTCCTCTAAGACCCACCAACCCGCAAACGGATCCATCTCAGCTGGGTGCAGATTCCAACCCGCGATGAACCCAGTCCATCAGGATAAAATTAGGGTT
Source organism: Hemerocallis citrina (assembly GCA_017893485.1). Taxonomy (NCBI): domain Eukaryota; kingdom Viridiplantae; phylum Streptophyta; class Magnoliopsida; order Asparagales; family Asphodelaceae; genus Hemerocallis; species Hemerocallis citrina. The sequence continues at coordinate 115,561,299 of CM030363.1, forward strand.
TCTGATTGCATTCAATCAACGGCCCTAATTCGCTCTATCCTTTCACTGGGAATTAGGGATTACATTCCTAATCTGATCCCAACGGCGGCTGTAAATACCCCCCATCCACCACCATTAAGAGGTAATAAATCATTTGCCAATTTACGCTCTCTCATAATCTTCTCTGATTACTGACTTGAGCGTCGGAGGGTGCGTCCCCGGGATCAACCCCGGTGTCTCGACTTTTTGCAGGTGAACGGCGGGAGTCAACGGTCCAACTCCGATGGAGAAGGTTAAGGTTTGATTATTCAGTTTTTCTAAGAATCCACAAATACTATCTGTTTTCCCCCACACCAGATTTAGCGGTAACCGAGCCTTATCCTCTTCGGTTGCCACAAGAACGGTAGCGAAGCGGCTAAGCTTAGTAAACTCAGCTGCATACTCATTTACTGACCTGGAGCCCTGTTTTATGGCCAGGAATTGCTGTTCCATCTCAACTCGAGTACTACTGGGAAGAACTTCTCCAAGAATCCCCGAGTGAAAGTAGCCCAAGCAATAGGCCTCTCAAGACGCTCCGACTCAGCCATCCACCAAATATGAGCCAAATCCACCAGCTGGATCGAAACAAAGTCCACCCGATCAGCCTTGGCAACACAAGCCACTAACAACAAGCGCTCAGTCCGGATCAACCACTGTTCAGCCTCCAAAGGCGTATCAGTGATGGAAAAACAATCGGGATGCAGTCTTATAAAATCTATAACTATTCCTGGGCAAGGCGGAAGATTTGCCTGCACAGGCACAACAGGAGGCGGAACCCGGGCAGCTTCAAGGGCAGCCATCACAAGATCACTGTGGTTTTGCCGCTGATTATCAACCACTCAAGCACAGTAGTGACAGCCTCAATCGGATCGACCTGTGACTGAGAAGTAGAACCTCTAGGAGCCATAGTCTGCACAAAATCAAAAACAATTAACATCCAGAATCTGAGTTGGTATAAATTTCATTTATGTATGCATGGTTGGTGAAATATTGTGCAGATCCCAGTTCGAGCCAAGCTTGTCTAATATATTAGGCGACTAATACATTAACCAAACCTAGTGCTGTAATACCACTAAAAATTCTGTCACACCCCGCTTCCCAAAAAGAATACGCAATATGCATACATAACAAAAGCCCAGCGAATGATTTTCATCATCCATAAGCCGTTCAAGAATCTTTACAATATCTCACACAAATAATCAGAGTCGGAAGCAAAAGTATCAACCAACATGCATAATTGAAACAAGACACCAACGAAAATTTACTTAAAACAAAATACAATATTCTCAAATAAATCAGAGTCTGGACAAAATCAAATATCCTGGGTCACATCGCCCAAATACAAATAAATATCCAATAAACCAAATACACTTTATTCAATGTTCAAGCAACAATAAAAATAATAATAAAGCAGAATCTCCAGCACTAATACATCCTCTCGTCAATACCATCTGGCAGTCGTCCATCCTGATCTGCAATTAATAAATTTGCAGGAGGAGAAAAGAAGAAAATAAGTACCCGTCAATTGCAAGTCGTGGGTCACAAATAATATAGGATACAAGTACATGGGGAAAACTAACTAATAGCATGGCAGTGAACTAGCATGTATACTAACAGTACAAATATTTTATGTCTAAGACAGTGTCATATGGCAACTAACAGTGTCTAGTAACAGTAAGCTCAGTATATCAGTGAATCAGAATAACAATACATCAGTCTAACAGTATCAGTCTACCAGTCTCAATCCAACAGTATCAGTCTAATAGTATCAGTTTTATGTTCTTACAGTCTTGTGTGTATTACTAGCTAGGTAGTACTTCATGCATCCTGGTTTTTACTACATGATTATTACAACAAATAGTTTCGCTTTTAGATGTCATAGTGAACCATGATGGGGCAGTGTACTCCGATATCAGTAACAGTAGCAGTAACAGTAACAGTAACAGTCAGAACCTAGTGGTTCTCTTCTCCTCTATACCTTCCTATAGGAAGTAATGTAGACAGTGTCAGATAACAGTAAAATTATGGAACACTAGTTCCCTTCCAAGTACACATTTCCATATTTTTCACTACTAGATCTTCCCTTAAGAAACCCCGGCTTGGTTATTTTTATTATGGTCATCGAACATGCATGAATGTGTACGGAATAATGTCAAAATAACATGGTATAATCAGTTTTAGGTTCAGGGAAACAAATAACAATCATAGATGATATACAGTCTCACAAACGAGCAAAACAGTGTATGTTCATATTCAGGACAGCATGACAGTACAGTACTAAAACAGTAATTCTTGTCACTACAGAAATGCAAATTTGGATCCGTCGAAGGAACTGAAAAATAGACATCCACACGAATCCAACGAATATAATTAAGTCATATAGTATTTCACAACATCATAACTCAAAACAGGTTCGAAAACAGAAAACATGTGCAGTCAGAAATCAGGAAAATGAATTCTCAGTCAGAAAAATAAAATCAAAACCTCTCAATTAAATCCACGAAAAATCTGGGGTATTTCCCTATATTTTTAGTATCAAAATATAAAGTTTCAGAATCTTCTAGTGATAATAGATCAGTCATAAAAAATACGAAAGTATCAAGAAAATATAGTTTAGCAAACCTGGAAATCCAAAAACTGCTGTACGAAAACTAAGATATCTCGCAACCAGTGAAACGAAACCCAATTCCGCCAAAGGAATATGAAAATAGATAAAATATACTAACTTTCCTATTTCACAAACATTTTTCATACAGTATAGGGAATCATAGTGAAAATAGGATTCTTTACAGAACAGTGAGCAAAATACAACACATATAGATTTTAGAAACGAGCATGAAACATCACATAAAACTTACCAATAAAATTCACCAAAATTCTAGGTAATCCCTAACTTAATAAAGAAACACTAACCAAAGTTTCAAATGAAAATAATATGTATAGTATAGTTCTTGAAAATAGTTTGTTATAAAAATTATCCAAAAACAGAATCTGGAAAAGATCGACACCTCTATACTAAAACAGTCATAACTCAGTCATACAAAATCAAAATCAGGCAAGGTTAGAGGGGTTTGAAAATAGATGAAATTATCTAAAACTCATATTTTATACCAAAATTAAGATACTGATTGTAGTATAGACGAAAACAGCAAACAAAACATAACAGCAAGAAAATACGGATTTCACCCTTAAAAACAAAAAACACCATAGATTCAAGAATATTGGTCCAAACACTTCCAAACTTGAAATAAAGCCTACCAAGCATCTAAACATCATGATTTAAGGTTATTAACATGTGCATACCAAATATATCATATGGATCTCAATCAAAACACAATTTCACACAAATTTTCACATACACGACTAGAAATCAAGAACGGGCGAATCCTAGGTTATTTCATGTCAAGATTTGTGTCATCAGTATTCTATGGCCAAATTATCACAACAGAGACAAAACCCATCAAGGAAAACACAATCAAAGGTTTTCTCTAGACCCAACTACACTATAGGTGAACTTTGGTACTTGTATCAAACAAATGAATTGGAATACAAGTTACTTGCCTTAATTTGGGGATGAAGAATGATGAAAACAAAAAGATAAGCAAAACCCACGAACGAAACCCGCTAAATCTCGAATCCAAGCACCACGAACAAAATCTTCCCACGAACGAACTCCTAGAATCGCAAGACGATCAAAGTGGCTAGAGACCACTTTGAGAACACCACGAAGAGAAGTAGGGGGATTGATGAGCACTCTTGATAATGTTGATGGTGGTGTGGTGATCGGAAATCAAGGAAAAGGGTGGTCGGGTTTGGGGTGTTGATGTTTGGCCGGAGGGGGAAGTAGGTCGGAGATGGTGATCGGCCTAGGTGGGATGATGGCCGGGCTGGTGAGGGGGGATGGCTGGGCTCGGGTTGCACAGCCGGAGAGAGAGAGTGGGAGAGAGATGGAAGCCGATTGTGGAGAAGAAGGAAAATAAGGTTAGGGTTATGGTTTAGGATTGGGAGGTATATATATAGGGGTTTAAATGTGGGTTAATAGGTTGTGGGTATTAGGAACTAGTAATAGGTATACAAATGGATTTTGGATTTTGGGTCAAATAACAATAGGAATGCAAATAGGATTGGGTATTCTTGGCTTTGGAAATCTTATTAGGGGCTAAAATAATGGGAATGGAAAAAAGACAATCAAAACACCACCACAACACCCAAGAAAAATAACATAAAGATAACGAGACCGAAAAAATGGAGGAAAGAATCAAAATAACGAAAAATGAACAAAAGAGACAATCAATCAAACACACGGAGCTCAAAATGCAATAAAATGAATATATATTGAAAACAACTCCAATATACGGTTCAGAAAAAAATACAAGAGAGAAAAATACATCAAAATGAAAAATACAGTCAAAAATATACAAAATGAAAAACATGGGTTACAATTAGTGCTACATTTTATTATATTATTTCTTATAGCTTGCTTGAACAATATTGTATTGAGACTTGGATTTATTCTTGTATTTGGGCGATGTGACCCAAGATATTTGTTTATTCAGATCATGACTATTTGAGATTTATATATTTGATTTCAAGTATTCTTGTTGGTATTTTGGCTCATTATGTGCATGTGGTTGATTCTTTTGCTTTCGACTTTGATGATTCTTGAGAATGTTGTAAAGATTTCTTGAACAGTTTATGGATGATGAAAATCATTCGCTGGGCTTTTGTCTTGTATCTGTATTCCGTATTCTTTTTGGGAAGCGGGGCGTGACATCGTATCAAATTAGCAGGTACAAAAAGTTTGATTGAAATATTTTTTAGTTTACTTGGATATGATTTCGAATATGATTGTAATGAATTCTTAGCTAGCTTTGAATCGATATTGAATAACTTGTACGATTATTATGATAAAGCTTATCCATCTAGTAGTACAACTAGTATAGTTATTTCTTTTTCTTCTTCTACTTCTAGGGGTAAGGGTAAGAGTACATTAGAATATGCCAGTACTAATTTACTTTCTAGTATTCAATCAAAAAAACTTAGGACTAATGCACCTAATGAATTAAATTGGTATAATCAACAAGATAGTGAGAGATCTACTACTAAGATTGAAGTGCTACAGTGGTGGAGAGAACATGAAAATCTTTTTCCTATTCTTTTACATATGGCTAGAGATCTACTAAATCCTCCTGTCTCCACAGTTGCTTTAGAAAGTGTTTTTTCTACAAGTGTCAGAGTTTTAACAGATTACAGGAATCGCTTGAAGTCAGATTCGTTGGAGATACTCGTGTGCACTGAAGATTGGATGAAGGCTGAAGATAGGACTCAAGGAAAATCAACATCTACATCAACAAGTGGAAGAAACTCGCCTGAAGACCAACAATAAGATTAGGGAATTAAGGGAGATGAGATCCTAGATTTAGGTTAAGTATAGGTGCACGACAGTAGTCCAATGCCCTCTCTTCAATCTAACTCTAGATTATCTCAAACTCTAGATTCTGATTATCCGTCAAACATGTAAATGTAAAATTGTAAATCAAGAAATATTGTATGTTCTTTATGAGTTTCTCTTACTCGTATTTGTATGTAAAAAACTTGTAAAAAAATCATAGTAGTTGAAATAAATAATATATGCATTTTGCACTATTATACAGTTACACTTGTTGTAAAAAAAAAGTGAAGTTGTAAAAAATATATAAATTAAATTTTTTTTTAACTGGGCCCCAACCCGCCGACCCGAAACGAGTTCGACCCGACTGGGTTCGCGGGTCGACTAGGTCGAAATTTTGGATTTCGAACCCGGCCCGGTTAACCCCACAAACCGACCTGAACCCGCTCTAAATTGGCTGCAACCCGCACGAGTATGACCTGACCCAGCTCAGTCGACCCGAATGCCACCCCTAGGTCGAACGTTCGGCACGCACGGGTCGACCGGCTAACGACTCCCAACCCACAAGTCGAACAAGCGGGTTACGGACGGGTTTGACCTAGTCAACAAGTTCACGGGTCGGGTCGAGCTAGTTGGAGTTGCAAAATTCGTGACCCGGATCGATCCGTTTCTCTAAACGGGTCCGACCCAGACCCGAACAGCTTAATTGCAGGCCTGTTTAGAGTGGGTGGGTTGTGGGTTAAACCGACCGGTTTCCATCCCTATTTGGGATGTATCCTCAACTCTTACGGATCTTACTCGTGTTAGGCAGTATCCCTAACACTTAAGGGATCTTGTTGAGCATGGGTTACGGTACGAGGTGCCCAAATATCGAGAGACTACCGAGGCGGATTCTATTTCTTTTATCTTGACAGAAGAGGATATGCCGCTGATCGGGAGAATGTTCGTGATTCCTTCCTAGTTTGAGCTTCTTATTCTCAGTCCCGGTCTCAGGGCTTGTTCAGTTCTTCTCAAAGAGTACTACATCTTTCCCTCTGTCGCTTTCTATGTCGGGCTTCATCTTCCTCTGTCGGGCTTCATCTTCCTCTGCAGCCATATGTGAGGGAGGCTTTGCAGGGCTATACTCTTAGTTCGGTGCAATATATGCCGAACATGTGGATTCATGTAGTCAGTTTCATCTTGCACTGCAAATGGGCTAGGATCGAGTCGAATCTGAGCATGTTTAGAGCGCTCTTCAAGCTCAATTAGAAGAAAAAGTAAGAATAATGGTAGTATTTGTCTCCTCGATCGAGTGTGAATATAATCGAGGTTCCTGACTAGATTAGTTATTGGAAAGAGAAGTTCATCGTTATATGTTGTTCGGAGCCATTGGGGATTCTCACCTTAGTAGACCGATGTGGCGAAGAGAGTGAGGACTGAACTGGTTGTAATATCCCGGACGGATATTACCGTATATAAATTATTATTTTATTATTATTTTATTATTTTGTTTTAATTCCAAAATTAGAATATTTTGGTGATTTTCACCCGGTTTGTCCATAGACATTATCTGTATCCAGATATCGGTCAGTATACATCCGTATTGTATCAAATTGATACCGTGATCTTCCGAACTGATAATAAAATTTATTTTATTATTATTTCCAAGATTTAATTATTTTTATGCGGATTATGCGAAGATTTTTCGGTATACGGACGTATATGCGCACGTACGAGTAGTATGTCGATTAGTGCATTATACGAAGTGTGTGTTGTGTATCTTGGACAACACTTATTTTGCTATGACAAAACCTAGTAGGGATGGTTAGGGTTTGATTAGGAGGTTAAACCTAGGGTTACAAAGACATAAGGGATTAAGGAGATTACTAGAAAATATCTCTCCCACATCAACCTCCACCACATAACACCTCCCTCCACCTCACCCTAATTTCCCTAGGGGTATGGACGGCCCCAAATATAAGGAAAGGGTTTTGTGCAATTGTGTGTGTGCTCATTTACACTTTCCACCCTTCTCTCCACCTATAAATACCCCCTCCTTCTCCTCCTTCTCTCATTTTAGAAAGATCAAAAGAAAGAAAGAAAGAAAGGAAAAGAAAGAGAGAACAAAGGCTAACTTGAGAGTTTTGTTTTGTAGGGTGTTAGAAGCTTTCTAAAAGCTTAGGGGAAGGAGAAGGTTGAGCTAGGCAAGTCCTTCCATCAAAGAAAAGAAATAAGGTGGGGGTTTCTTCATGCTTCTTTGGTTGTTGTTTGTTTGTTTGTTTTGTTGTTTGACTTCTTCTCCTACCTTCTTGTTTTGTTTTGTTTTTGGGTTTGTTCTTGTGAATGAGTGTGTTGTATGTTGTGGTAAATAAAAGAAAGAAAGTAATAGTAGTGACTACTAACATATAAAGATCACATCTTTATTATTGTAGTTGTTGTTTTGTATGTTATTGGACTAAAAATTCACATATTGCATATGACTTGAACATACAACCGTGTGGGGTTGTAGGACTTGATATGAACTATACATAAAGCATATGAACCATTTTATACAACCATTTTTGGTTGTAGGACTTGTATTAAACTTGGACTAAAAACATAAGCATATGGTTGGACCAAATAAAAAGATCTTTTCTCTTATAATCACTAGTTGTAAAAAGATCTTTTCTTTTATAAACACTAGTTGTAGAATAAATAAAAAGATATTTTCTTTTATAATCACTAGTTGTAGAATAAATAAAAAGATCTTTTCTTTTATAAACACTAGTGATAATAAATCAAAACTAATAAAGACTAGTAGACAATTAAGTAGTAGCATGTTAAAATAAAGTAGTAGTAGTATGATGATTAAATAAAGTAGTAATAGTATGTTGATTAATAAGGTAGTAGTAGTATGGTTGATGAAATAAAGTAGCAGTATGTTGATTAAAGAAAGAAGTGGTAGTAAGTAGTATAGATGTTTATGTCCATAAAGTAGTAGTAGTAATAGATAGTGGTATGTTGTGATTTTAATGAGAATGAAGTAGTAGTAGTAGTAGATAGTTGGGTGTTATGTTCTTGACTAAAATAAAGTAGTAGTAATGGTAGATAGTTGTATGTTGTGCTTTTGATTAAAATGGAGTAGTAATAGTAGTAGATGATTGTAGATGTTTACTTTGTGTTCATAAAGTAGATACCATGCTAAGATTACATTAGCATAATTTAGATATGCTTAGAATGTTGTAGGACTTTTTCTAAAAATATCCTACCATGTTTTCATGTTTAGTTAGTTGTAGGATGCCTTCTGAAAATATCCTACCATGTTTTCGTGCTTAATTAGTTGTAGGATTTCTTCTAAAAAAATATCCTACTATGTTTTCATGCTTAATTAGTTGTAGGATTTCTTCTAAAAATATCTAGCATGCTTAATGATGCTTAGAATGTTGTAGGATTTCTTCTAAAAATATCTAGCATGCTTAATGATGCTTAGAATGTTGTAGGATTTCTTCTAAAAATATCTAGCATGCTTAATGATGCTTAGAATGTTGTAGGATTTCTTCTAAAAAATATCTAGCATGCTTAATGATGCTTAGAATGTTGTAGGATTTCTTCTAAAAATATCTAGCATGCTTAATGGTGCTTAGAATGTTGTAGGATTAATGCTAAAATTGCCTATCACATGTAGGAATGACATACATGTTATAGGATTCATTCTAAATTTTCCTATCATGCCTTATGCTTAGAATGTTGTAGGATTCTTTCTAAAAGTTTCCTACCATGTTTAGATTAATTTAATTGTGCTTAGAATGTTGTAGGATTCATTCTAAGAGTTTCCTACCATGTTTAGATCAACTCATTTATGCTTAGAATGTTGTAGGATTCTTTCTAAAAGTTTCCTACCATGTTTAGATTAATTTAATTGTGCTTAGAATGTTGTAGGATTCATTCTAAGAGTTTCCTACCATGTTTAGATCAACTCATTTATGCTTAGAATATTGTAGGATTCAATCTAAGAATTTCCTACCATGTTTGGATTAATTTTATTACGCTTAGGATGTTGTAGGATCCATGATAAAATTACTTACCATGCTAGTTTAATTGTAGGTACGTGATATACCATGCTAGTTTAATTGTAGGTATGTGATATACCATGCTAGTTTAATTGTAGGTAAGTGATATACCATGCTAGTTTTATCTATGCCATGCTAGCTTAATTATAAGTAAGTTGTATGCCATGCTAGCTTAATGGTAATTAAGTTGTATGCCATGCTAGTTTAGATGAATACCCATGTTTACATGATACCCATGCTTAGATAAGTACTTGTTCATGCTATGTTAGAAGATGATCATGCTTAATCATTATTCATGCTTAATAAAGATTCATGCTTGGATGATAGTGGGAAAGTAGTATACCATGCTAGTTTCATTTATCTATGCCTAGATAGTTGTAGGAAAGTGGATATCATGATATATAAATTTATCCATGCTTACATGCTTATAGGAAAGTTATATACCATGGTATATGTTAATGTGAAAGTAGCATGCCATGTCTAGGAATGAGGTATACCATGTTAAAGTTTAAATACATGCTTAGAATGTTGTAGGGTTAATGTTAGAATACCTACTATGTCTTGGAATGTTGCATGATTCATACTAAGTTATATATCCATGCTTGGGTTGTAGTGATTAGTCATGATAAGTAGTAAGCTGTCACGCTCAAGTTATAACCTATGCTTGACTATAGTAGACTTCATGTCTAGGTCGTAGTGATTTTCATGCTTAAGCTCGATGCAAGCACAAGCTTAATCATATTCGTACTTAGGAGTATCATGGTGAGTGGTTGTGTTATATGATTAGATTGTCGTAGGAAGATGCTTGCAATTGTGTGCCATACTTAAGGCGCTATAGGTCGAAGTAATAAGATTGGGAAGACCACTAGTAATAGTTAGTTGATAAAGGCTGTTATGTCACCTTCGGTTCTTCCTTAGTAGAATACCGACCATAGACTATTAGTAGATTCTTCTGTTGCTTCTAATAATAGAAGATCGAGTTTGCTAGTAAGCACGTTTGGTTGCTTTTAAGATTGATTACCTGTATCGTTGTTTGCAGTAGGTTGTTGTCTCGTACGCGGCCCGACCGGCCCGTGCGTAGCTGTCAGTCTCATACGCGGCTTATTTGGCGGGTATGTACGTAGTTATCTCCTACGAGGCCCGCCTGGCTCGTAGGTAGTTATTGTTCATACGTAGCTTATTGGGCTCGTATGTGGTTGTTACTCGTGTATAGCTTGTTAGCTAGTACACAGTTCGTTGTGCTCGTCTAGGGTGATATTACCACCCTAAGGGCTATCGACCATAAAGACATAGGGCAGCGGCTTGCATGTATATTCGCACGGTCGAAGTCTTGGATCGATGAGCCACGAACCGGATCCTGAGGGGTTCTGGTAAGTCTAGGTTGAGCAGCCTAGTAGTGTTGTCTTGCGAAGCCTAATTTAAGGCCTAGCATGTTATGTTTATAATATTATCGTCCCTAGGATCGTCGAGTCAGGGACATCATTAGGGTAGTGACTTACAAAGGTCATTTTGCTCAGACCCTTGCCGAAGAGAGAGGAGTTGGTTGTAGGGGGCACCTTACGACCAACTTGTCTCTTGAGGGAGGCCTTAGGTGGTGACATTGGGTTGTACCTTCCCGTTAAAGGGATACGTACGGTGGCGTCTCACAAGTTGGGAGCACGGGTTGCGTATCTCGCTCTGTTAATTCCTGAAATACCATGGCTGGGGTGCCACAGGATGCATGGTGCAGTCCTGCGCTTGCTAGACCCCAGAGGGTGCCACAGGGTAGGCTTCGCGCTGCCCTGCGCTTGCGAAACCCTATAGTTTGATTTTGGAACGAGGCCCAATACATTGGGATCGAGTGAGGTCCGGCGTGCCGGGTAGTAGTGGAAAATGGAGACACCATAAGCAGACTGCATAGGGGGGACTTGACCCCTTCTGCAACCTCACAGAGTCATGCAGTATTGTCAGGAACAGGTTGTGTACAATTAGAATTCGTAACGTGGGTTCAAATCCCTATATATGGAGAAACGGCTTGAGATGGGGTCGCATGTAGTATGGGATGCATGTTGACCTCGGAGACTTGCTAACATTAGAATAGGAAGCACCCTAGTTCTACCTTCCCGTCAAAGGGATACGTACGGTGCTGTCTCACAAGTTGAGGACACGGGTTGCGTATCTCGCACTGTTAATTCCTGAACTACCGTGGCTGGGGTGCCACAGGATGCATTGTGTAGTCCTGCGCTTGCGAAACCCCAGAGGGTGCCACAGGGTAGGCTTCGCGCTACCCTGTGCTTGCGAAACCCTATAGTTTGATTTTGAAATAACGCCCGATACATTGGGTTCGTCTGTTTTGAGAGAGGTCCGGTTAGCTGGGTCGCAGTGGCAAACATAGGCACCACTGACGAACTGCATTAGTGGGACTTGACCACATCTGCAACCTCATTAGCCACGTGTGAGTGTCAGGAACAGGTTGTGTACAATTAAAATTCATAACGCTGGTTCAAATCCCTATATATGAAGAAACGGTTTGAGATGGGGTGCATGTAGTATGGGCTGCATATTGCTTTCGGAAACTTGCTAACGTTAGAATAGGAAGTATCCTAGTTCTATTTAAATATCGCATTAGAGTCTAGTCATATCACTCATGAACACTTAAACTACACCAACACCATTGCTATATATTGTATGTTGTTTGGGAGATTCGCTGCTATATGATCAGCCTTTAAGCGTCAGTGAATACTGACGTCCCCACTTCCATAGGTACTGGATCGCCGAAGTGCAAATGCGAGATTCAGGAGGACTCAAGGCAAGAAAAGCAAGGAGTCAATGTTATGTTTAGTTCCGCTGCAGTTTATGTATTAGTTGAGAAGTACTCAAGAGAGAGTTACCAAGTGTTGTTCTTCATTCCTTGTACTCTGATGTAAATTGTTGAAGGTTGTAATACTTTGGATTGTAAAGGCATTATTGTAACTCTATTGTAATGTACTGCAGTTGTATAATGTTCAGACTTGTAATACATTGACTGTTGAATAAAAAAGTTTTAAATTCTCCTTTTTTTCTGTGTATTGTGACTAATTGAAGAAAATGTCTTGGCTCGTGTCACGGTTTCCCAGTATTGGAAATCGGGGCGCTACACTGGTTTTGAGTGAAAGTGAAGTTCTTCAGAAGTGTAAGCCGCTAAAGTGGCTGCAGATTACCGAGGAGGTCATCTTTGCAGAGGGTCTGAACCCGATGGACCCTAGTATGAATTAGCTTTTACCTATCTTGATTTGCTTTTGTTAATCTTATTTCTTATTATGTTCTCTCATTGTTCCTTATTTCCATTTTAAAGAGGCAGAGGGCATGGATTTCGAAGCGATCATGTCGGAGAAGGTCAAGCTCAGCACCAAAGCGTCGAAATGGATGAAAAGGAAGAAGACAGCGACTAGGCCTGGGTCTACGAACAATGACTAGACAGTGACTAGCCACATTGGCAGCACTACTCGAGAGGGAGCCTTCATTGTTGACTACCGAGGCCGAGAGGGTGCTTTTTCGACAAGCACAAGTCGACTTACGTGTTGGACTGAACCATCAAGATGCACAACTGCTTTCTCGGTGACACGGATAGTTGCATGCAAGCTATTCGACGCCTTGCTACCCCCGAAGGACCTGAGCGGGATGGCTTCAAAGACGATTGGGTTTTCCACCATGGAGATTGCCCGGGCCAATGTGGCTGCTAAATTAACCCCCCCCCCCCCCCCCCGAACTAAATTAACAGCCTTGAATTTTTTTTCGAAAAAAACCCCATTTTAAAAAAACCCTCTCGGGTTATATCAAAAAAACCCCATCTAACTTTTCTGCTTGTATTAGATAATCCCATTTAGCTTTGCAAGTTGTTTTAGAAAACATCATGCATCTTTCTCATTATTGTCAAAAAATCTTACACAACTCTCATGATCTATAAAAAAAACTTCGCAGAAAGCTCACGCCGTCGGGAATGAGTTTTTTGAAAACATACATCAGGAAGTTTTTTGCGCAAAAAATGTTCAAGGCAGTTTTCTGCAGAAAAGGTATAGTGTGGGTTTTTTCCTTTTTTTTTAATTTAGCCAATAATCTTTTGTAGTTTATCTCTTGTGTTTCTCTTTTTCTAAGTCCATGAGTTCTTCACTCTCTTTTGTAGATCACCTTCCACTTTGGTAACCTGTTGAAGCTGGCAGCGGAGGAGGAGAAGGAGTGGAAGGCAGAGACTGACAAAGCAAACTTTGAGAAGGTGAAGGCGGTCAAGGCATAAGAGGCGTCGAAGACTGGGGGGGCTATTAGGGCTCGTAATGCCAAGCTCGAGGCAGAGTTGAAGAGGTTATAGGAGGCAACGGCTAAGGAGAAGGAGGACGCGGTGGCCCGGGTGACTGCCGACACCTAGGAGGATGCATTCGCCAACATGGAGAAGGCGTACAACAAGGTCATCCAGGACGTCGTCAAGCGCATCCCTAACTTCGACGAGAAGGGGTACCACATGGGATTGACGCCAGATCCAGAGCTAGTCCCTCAAGAATCAGATGATAAGGAATATGATGGGGAAAAGGAGATGGCACAGGGAGCGATAACAGCCGTGAGAGCAAAGGGAAAGGAGGTCATCGGGACTTTCTCTCCTCTGGCTCCGTCTGTTGAGGTGGATCACTGACTTCTTCTCTTGTTCTAGTCTTTTTCTATATTTTTGTTGTATGTGCCTAATAGCAGACTGACCACCGCTTGATGTATCTTCCCTTTTGGAATGAATGAAAACTTTGTTTGTGTCTAACACTTGTATTTTTCTTAGTTGATAATTTATTTTGATGTGTTGGCTTCAAACTTTAGAGTTTTATTATACATGTGGTTGTGTTTACGATCACCATGGTGACCCCCTGCTCTCTCGAGACGGTGAGATTCCCCGCCTCCGTGCCAAGTTGCGAGTGGCGAATATAGGGATTTCTTGTTTGCGGGAGAGGTTATCCCGAGTGGAAATAGAGCTTTCTCACTTGAAGATAATGCTAACCGACATGAACTTTGAAGTCGAGCGTCTTAGTGATAGACTGTGTGAGATGCCTCTCCTCAAAGAGAAGAGAGGTTTGCATGGTGGGGAGGTCCCTCTCATGGGGGAACTATCGAGAGGGACTTACAGATTAAATCCCTTCATTATTCTTTATTTGTGACTACACCCGAGAAGGATGAGTTGAAGAATGTAGTTCTTCAGAAGTTCTTGGAGGTTGCTCATTTGAAGGAGGTTGTCCCCGAACTCTCAGGCAAAGCTCATCCGAACTGTTCGGCTCACACTCATACTGTCCGTTGGAATATTGGGGTCAAGGATTCCCAGCTCAAGGAGAGGCATATCAAGAAAAAGGTATAGATCCATCGACTGAAACTATTTCTTGAGGGGGCCCATACTAGAAGTACCTCTTTCTCTCTAGATGCGATAAACAAAGGGAGGTCATTCCACGAACTGACCTTACATCCCCAAGGGATTCTGAGGAATCAGGCAGATGCCCAGAGTGGGGTAGCTGGTTCATCAAGCGTGACTTCCATTGAGGAGACGACACATGTTCGTGGTCGAGCGACTCAAACTCAATCTGCAGGTTTGGTGCTTCCCTCGAGATCGAGGCATTTCTTCCGTGGAAAAGGGAAACCATAAGCACACGTGTCCCTCAATCGGAATATCCCCTTTCCTCGAGAAAGTAGGGATGACTCTGAGGAAGACTTGTAAACTTGTTGATCTTTGCTTTTGATGTATCCTTTTGAACTTGTAATGTGATGTTGATGTGAAATGGAAAATCTTCTAAGTGTTCAAGTACTGTCTCTTTTGAGTTATTTCTCTTTGTCGTGGCAATTTGCTGGAGTGGTACTTAGGTGGAGTTGGACTCCAAATTCATCGTATAAGAGTTTAACGGGTTATGGGAGCAGATCAAATAATGAGTTGAGCTCTGAACTTGCCTGCAAGTTGCCAGTGCAAACTCCGAGCCATGGGATAGGACTCCTGAACTTTTAACGGGTTATGGGACCAGATCGAATGGTGAGTTGAGCTCTGAAATTGCTTGCTTGCAAGTTATTAGAGCAACTCAGAGTCATGGGTATGGACTAGAAACTTGTTGTATAAGAATTTAACAAGTTGTGGGAGCAGGTCAAATGGTGAGTTGGGCTTAGAACTTGCTGGAGCAACTCCGAGCCATGGGTATGGACTCCCAAACTTTTAACGAGTTGTGGGGAGTATATCGAATGGCGAGTGTAGCTCTAAACTTGCTTGCTTGCAAATTTCTATAGCAACTCCGAGCCATGACCCTGAACTTGTTATATGAGAGTTTAACGAGATGTGGGATTAGATCGAATGGCGAGTTAAGTTCTGAACTTGTTTGCTTTCAAGTTAATAGAGCATCTCTGAACCAAGAGTGTGGACTCCGAATTCGTTATTGGAGGTGCTTAACGAGTTGTTGGTGTTGCTCAGGCAGAGGCTAAGTGTCTAACTCATTGTTTGCAACCAGAGAGTTGTACAAGAATTTTACAAAAGAAAATACTAAGTTTTTTATTTAAAAAAACCCTAAGTGGCTGATTTGATTGTTAGCCTTTATTACATGCTTTGGCCATTATAGTTGTCGACCTTATTACAAATCGAAAACCTGCTACTATGGGAGGGTGTTAAGCGCTCTCGTTGTACTTCATCGGATGCTCGGCATTCCAAGCCCTTGGTATATTCTTCCAACACCCCTCCTTCCTAGGTGTTGAAGACGGTAAGCTCATGGGTGGACCACTTGTGAGACTTTGTATGGTCCTTCCCAATTTGGAGCGATTTTTCCTTTTTGTGTGGGTCAGATATTTCGAGCTTTCAAAGGACGAGGACCCCTTCTATGAGGTTGGCCAGGCAAACCTTCCTATTATAGAACTTCTCCACTCTTTGCTGATAGATTTGTCTCCGTATGGCAGACTTCTCCCGTACTTCTTCAGTGAGATCAAGATTGTCCCGAAGGTCATTTGAGTTCTGGTCTTCACTGAAGGAAAGAAGGCGAGGGAAAGGTAATCCAACCTCTAGGGGGATGAGTGTTTCTGTGCCAAAGGTGAGGTTGAATGGAGATTCTTCTGTAGGAATTCTTTTTGTGGTTTTGTAGGACAGAGCACGCTTGGGAGTTCTTTGACCCACAGTCCCTTCGGAGCTTCATCAAGTCTATTTTTGAGACCATCCAAGATTTTTTGATTGTCATTCTCTACTTGACCATTGGTCTGGGGGTGTAAGATAGAGGAAAAACATTGTTCAACCCCCAGACCGGTGCAGAACTTGTGGAATCCCCTACCGTCGAATTTGTGTTTCATTGTCGGCGACTACTATTCGGGGGATCCCGAACCGACAGACTATGCTCTTCCAGAAGAATTGCGGAACCTTATGCTCTGTGATGGAAGCTAGTGATTCCACCTCGACCAATATTGTGAAGTAGTTGATGGCTACCACTAGGAAGTTTCGTTGTCCAGTAGAGAGGGGAAACAGTCCTAGTAAGATTATTTCTCACATCGCGAAAGGGATGAGGCTTGGCATGGAGCTGAGATTGGCTTGGGACACCGGCTTAATGGAGGAGTACTTCTAGCAAGTGATGCATTGGTTTTAGCACCCCGAATTTTATAATAGGAAATATAAGACACAAATCCATAATCTTTACTTCAATGCAAACCAAGCACATCACAAAATACAGGGAAAATTAAAAATCTCTTTACATCAATACTCAATACAAAGCACAGCAAAAATTTACAATACTTTTAATACAACTTGAATCAAGAACTTCAATTTTATCTTCTTATAGCCTAAGCTTTAACTCCTACTAAGCTACTCATTGCAAAATCCTGCAAAATAAACTGACCAAAAAGTGGGCACGTCAATTAAATGTAATCGATGCTTAAACTGATTAAAGTAGCGACTCTCCAATATCTCACAATCACAAGTTTTTTGCACATCACAAAATAAAAAAAATCATAGAAAAAATTCATAAGTTGATAAGTGGAACTGACTTAAAAGAATAAGTGTGTGTTAAGAAAATAGAGAAAAATGTATAAAACAAGGTTCAAGAATGTACATGATGCTCACTAATGCACACTTGTTCGAATTCTATGCCGCCCAAACAACATAGGTCTGAGCGCAAGCCCTTAGCATTCACCAAATTTTAGGGTTCAGTCCCTTGCTATGCAATCATATAATGGTGAGAGAAAGCAAGATTTAGACATTTCGCGAATAGGCCCCATTCCCGAAATACGTCCGCCCGACCGTACGGACCCTCAACGCGCAAACATCTCGTAAGCGTCACTCTAACCACTAGAGACCCATCTCCCCTCTAGACGTTCCGCGAATAGGCTCCAGTCCCGAAATACATCCGCTCGACCATACAGAACCCTCGACACGCGAACTTCTTGAAAATAACAAGAAAGTCACTGTACCGGAATACATCCACCTGACTACATCTAGTCCCGAAATACATCTGCCCGACTATAAAGAGCCCCCCCACGCTTACGTTTGCACAAGTTCCGTCACAACCACCAACCTCGTGCCTGTCCTTACGAGTAAAAATAGTAACCCGAGCCACCTAGAGCTAGCTCCACCCTACCGGACTTAACTCTACAAAACTAGGAACACTAGCCCCACTAGCTAATTACTACGATCAAATAATTCACTATCGAATCTTGGGTCCTGCTCAGCCTCTATTTCCCACAACACAAAATCTCAACAATAGCATATTTCAATGTGAACCACCACTTGGTTCAATTATCAACACATTCTTTCTTTTATATATTTATGGAAACGCCACTTTTCCACAAAACATCTCAATTAAAATCATCTCATTCCAAATATAAACCTTCATTTATCCACAAGCATTCTATAATAAATCACTCATCATTTAATAAATATTTCACTTCCATAAAGACCCCCTTCATTATAGAAACAAAACAATTTAATTATACCTCTTCAAATTCAAGTAACAGGACTCCTTTCCACATTTAAAATCACACTCTAATTTCTGGAAGATCTATCAACTTTAAAACTGAAATAACCCTCTTTCAATTCTGGGATTTATCCCAAAAATCTGAAATTTCACAATTCCAAAATCTGAAATTCACACTTCTTTAAAACTGAAAAATAGCTCTTTAAAATCTGAACATTTATCCTCCAAACCTAAAATATATGTTTCCCTCAAAACTGAGAATTTCTACCACAAAATTTATAGTTTTATACATTCGAAATCACAACTCAAACTTGCCAAAACTGAAAACTCATTTCTCTTTAAATCTAAAATTTATGCCTTCTTATCCTTAAGAGCAGTCCATTCAAAAATAAATATTTATTTCTAAAAAAATTGAGTTTATATTTACTCCATAAACATAGAACACATCACCAAATTTATAATCCATTCGCACAAAATTTGATGTTCTAAATCATCAATAAACTAAAACTAGATTTTGGTAAAAATCTGAAACTTACAACTTTAAAACTTAATCAACTCATCACTTAAAAATTCACACTATTGTTAAATATAATCATATATATGCATGCCCATATCTACCCTAGAGTTTGCAACCGTTGTGCACAACAGAAACCCCCACAGACACACCAAACCCGACCCATCAGCTAGGCCAAAACCAATCCAAACAGCAGCCTCGGGTTGTTGTACAGACACAGCAACCTGAACCCTAACCCCTAAGGTTAGCCGCCAAACCCTAGCCCTAATTGTCATTATAGATAAGAACCATGAAGATTTTGGTTTTTCTCTTTCCTTCTCTTCGATAAGAAGAAGTATTTGAAATGAAAAAATTCCTCCCTTAACCTTCAAGATTCGATTATTGTTTATTCAAAAAACACACAATTTCATGCTCCAGTCAATGTAATTTAATTTATAAAAATTCTACTCAATAAAAATAGTGAATTCAACATAAACTTCTCATGTTAAATGACCAACACGAATTTTAAGAACATAAGACAAGTTCTAATCATCTACAATAGTATATGGGTTCATTAAATCCATCTTCATGGGTAAAGATTTGATATTTCACGCTTAGTAATATTCAGAATTCAAGAGCCAGTCAAATAGAACATCATGCCATCATGATTAAATTTTTATCTCTTATTAACAACCAATCTTTATATAACAATTAATCTTTATAGTCATCTGATAACAAATCATCATATTCATGCTAATATAGTCATATTTCACAAAGATTTAAACCCTAGCTTGATTCTACTATTTTCATGAGAAATGAAACACATCAAGAGTGTAACACCCCGCAAAATTAAGTTATGGCAATTTTGCCCACAGTTGTTACGCACATGTATTGTGTACTGTTACGAGTAATATTCGTAATGTATTTTTATAAAATTGTCAAACGTATTTTATATTCCGATTATTTATATGTTTTCTCTTCTCTCAAAATTCATTTTTTATCCTACTTTGAACCAACTCAAATATTAATTTTAATCTTTGTGTTTTTACGTGTATCGTACGTGCTTTCAATACACGTGTCGATTACATGTGTTTCATCGTTACGTGAAATATCTGTAACATTATTAATATACATGTTTTACGTATTTTGTATTTTGACTGTTTTTCGTTCTCTCAAATTTGTTTTATATTGATATTTGCAACACACGTGTTTGCAGTACACATGTTGGTTCCTATAATTTTCTTGAGTCATGAATATTTTTCTTCTCATTTTTCTAGTCACAATTGTGTGATTTATTTATAATTAAAATCCATTAGGCCTAAATCCATTTTTGTAGGCCACTAAAATTAATTTAAAGCCCATGATTGAATTTGTGTGCACTAAAGTATACATTTAAAATATAGTTAGTTTGGTACACTTGCCATGTGTAACACACACATCTAACCTGATAAAAATTAATAATAAAATTTGTATAAAGAGTGTGCACACACATTGACTACACATGCACGTGTTTCTTACCATGGTTGAGAATGAGGGCGTGTGGTGTGAGTTAATGGAAAGTGAGGAGTTATTTTTGGAAGTAGAGAGCTATTTTGACCACACAATTTTTCTATAAATAGTCTCTACTTTTTTCATGAACAACACAACTCAAAGCAAAAACAAAAGAGAGAAAGAGGGAGAAGAGCTTGCGGGTTGTGCTAGAAAGAGCTCGACCATTTTTTTGGGAACTTGGAGCTTTGGAGCATTATTTTCTAGGAGTTATACTACTAAGAATTCTACAATTAAGGTGGGTGTTTTTTCAACTTTCTAATATAGTTATATTAGTATAATTCTTGACATGTGTGAATTATTAGATGCATGATAACTTATATAGATTTGACATTCATATTTAGATTATTTGTTGCTGATTGAATGTGTGAAATTATGATATAGTTTATTAGGGGCATTTTCATAAGGTTCTGTTTTGAGTTCTAGTCACTTCAAAAAATCATAACTATTAAACTAGATGGAATCTAGAACTAAACATTTAATAGAGCATCTCGTATGTGTCAAGAACATCTCTTTAAAATTTCATAATATTTGGATGTTATTTACTGTTGTAATAAAATCAAAACTTAGAACTGGTTGGCAGTTGGGTAGTTGCTGGAAATTTGTACACATTTCAGATTTTTATAATATCAACATCTTATATGAAGTATTTTGAGAAAATTCAAAACTAAGAACTTGAAGTAGACTCGTTAACATTTCTTTATGAGTCTAAGAAATCTATTTTCCATGAAGAATTGAATTTATAATGAATTTTACAAGATTGAACAGTGGCAATCTACATAACATTTCGACCCTACTGTAGATTTCGAAGAATTCAGGGTTATAGACACAATATTTTGGGAAAATTTATAACTACAAAGTTATAGTAGACTTGTATACCTTTAATTTGATCTAAAGAACACAAAGTTTCATGAAGTATAGAATTTTCTATGATTTTTACAAGTAGCATGAGCTAAAATTTTTCGGATTGTGAATCTACTGTTTTGCAAATGAATTTAGACGAAGTAATTGAGGATGAATGTAGATGATCTTAACAACAAAGTTTTATTAGACTCATTCATGATTCCTATAAAACTAATAAATCTATTTTTGGAGTAGTAGAATTTATATGATTTTATCAATACCATTGGGTTGATGTCTTTTATCTAATTGTCCTAAAACTTTTACAACGTATAAAATTGGATTTAAATTTGGAATATTAGTAAGATATAACTTATGAGGAACTAAGAGGTAATTAAAGGATGAATTTGGAGTATTAATCATGTGATGTTTATAAGAGTTTTAACTCATCAAGTGTTGTTGAATGTTGCTATAAGAAGTTGGTTATTTCATGACTGATAATAGCAAAGAGAATGGATTAAAGAAGTTAAAAGATGTTTAATGAATGAAAAATTTTGTAAGAGGTTAGATGTAACTTATGTGATCTCTCTTGGAAATGGTTGTTTGTTCTAGAGTGAGCGGGCCCAGAATACTGGCAGTTATGAAAAACGGAATTTAAGAAGTAACCAATGTGGGTTAACTTTATCTTTGAGTAACATTCTTAGTATTTTATTTTAAGTCCGGTAGGGTCAGCTAGCTTTATGTGATAATATTTTTATGTTTGAACTTAAGGACATGCACTAGAAAAGGAGATGTGATGAAACTTGAGCAAACTTGAGTGGTACAGCTCTATATAGTCGGGCGGATGTATTCCGGGACTATAGTTACAGTCGAGTGGATGTATTCCAGGAATGGGCTCAACATGGTCGGGCGGATGTATTCCGGGACTATGATTACATTTGGGCAGATGTATTTCGGGAATGGGCTAAACATGGTCGGACGGATGTATTCCAGGACTATGGTTACAGTCGAGCGGATGTATTCCGGGACTCTGAGTTTTTTGCGAGATGAGTCTCAATTACTTCCGGGATTGTGAATAATGGGGCAGATGTACTCCGGGATTATGAATAGTCGGGCGGAAGGGAGACGAGTCTCCAGTGTTCTGAGCTAGAACGATGCTTATGGGATGTTTGCATGATGTGGATTCTGTATGGCCGGGCGGATGTACTCCGAGACTGGAACCTATAATCATGGAATGTCTAAATCTTGTTTTGTCACCGTAGTAAGATTTCATAACGAGAGATTGAACCCTATATTGTAGAGTACGTTAAGGGCTTGCCATCGAACTTATGTAGTATAGGATCATAGAATCCGTACAAGTATGCATTAATGTCATCGTAGTGTGAATGTCTGCATCAGGCATTATGTCATATCATACACTGACATGTTTAGGATGATCACTTTTCACACTTTGTTGTGCATTCAAGTTTGTGTTTGCTAAAGGAGAAGAATCGTTGTATTATAGCATTGCATCAGTTTTATGCAACTGACGTGCCCATAATTTCCTAGTTGCAGGATTGGATTTGGTATGGACTTGAAGTCGCTATGAGAGATATCACAAGATTGAAGAGCTTTCATTATCATATGTTGTATTATACTTATTTATTTTCGCTGTGTTATTGTAAAGAACAATGTTGTAAATGAAAAGGTTTTAAATTCTTTATAAATTTATACGAAGTTGAAGTAAAAGACCATGTTTTTGCTACGAATTACCTGTGCTTGGAATTCGAGGCATTACAAATGGTATCATAGCCGACTTCAATGAGTAGTACAAAATTATAAGGACGACCCATTAGGGTGGAGATTAGAGTGTGACTGTCAGTTTGGAGTCATCAATGATATAGTTATTGAACTTGCATTCATGATACTCTCCTCGTATATATTGATGTGATATTGTATGTGAGCATGTTTTCTTTTATGCCACGAGTGTTATGGTTGGTTGAACCTACATTCATGATACCTTATACGTAGACTAAGATTTTCTCTTTTATTTTCTTCGTGTATTTCCCTCATAGTATTTTTCATCTTTAACAGTTAATATTTTTCAAATAAATATTTTCTTTTACTATTAATTCACTTCGATACTTTTTATTTTATCTACAACCCTTAGTCTTAATCTTTTATGTTTGACTTACTCATTTTCTTTCTTGATATTTTATCCTCCTTACTTTTATGCACTTTTACGTTACTTATTTATTTTTGCTATTACTTTTACGTATTCTACTAAGTTTTGAATTACTACTTATTAAACTATTATTAAGACTATCATTTTCCTTTGTTATTATTTATATTAGATTTTGATTTTTGATTTTTATATGTTTACATTCACTTTAAAAATACTTTGATTTCCTGATACCATATTTTTCCATTATTTCATGTTGTCTTATTTATTTCAGTATATTTTAACATGATTGTAATATTTTTACTTATATAAATGCAATATACCTCCACACAATAAGATTCCCTTTTATTACTATTTTGGTATACTTATTATTTTCTACCTTTTGTTATATTTACTTTTCACTATTAATAGCTACTTATTAATTTTGTGACTCTACACTTCTCTAATATAATGCATACATTCAATGTTTATATTTTATCTTCATTTCAACTTCTATTTTAGTTACTACATATACTTTCCACTGATTTCTATATATATATATATCATATATTTCAACATACTTACTATACATATCATTTTACAATTATCCAATTACTTCATTACTATATATATTTTTTATATATAATTATTTATGTTTAATATCCTACTTTACTACGCTACATAATTACTGTTCTCATTCGCATTTGCACTTTAACCTCATGCGTATATTTTTCTATGTTATAAATCCCTTTCAACGACTAATTTTATATATTCGATATTTAAATCTACACTTTTATTTTAACATTTTATCGTTGTAATTGTCTACTTCATTTCCTCTTACTATCCCAACTTTTACATCTATTTTTATATCCCTAGTTTCAAAACATAACTTCATACTTAAAATTAAACACCTCATGTCCAAGTACATATGGAAGATTGCATCATTCCATTCACCGTTTTGGTGCAACCTGATGTCGAGAGGGCAAATCTGCAACTAGACATCAATGGAGACAAACTGCAACTGGATGTCGAGGAGGCAAAATCTGTAACTGAATGTCCAGAAGGAAAACTACAATCGGGTGTCGTGGAAGCAAATCTACAACTTGATGTCAAGGAGGCAAGCCTGCAGTTGGACACCAACGAGGCGAACCCACACCAAAAAATATTTTTCTACTTTAATAACCCTCACTTTTATTTATTTATATATATATATATTACTACCACTATTCTTTTGTACTAATTTATACCATTTTATAATGTTTTACAACTTAGTTTATACTACTTCAACTTTATTATTTATAATACAGATATACTTATATACGCATTTAATTAATTACCTCACTATTTATATTTGCTTCTACATCTGTCAAATATGTGTTACTATTATTTTAATTATTTTTAATTTATATTACTAGTTACTATTAATTATATTATTACTTTGTATTTTATACAATTGCATTTTTATATTTATTGCTAACATATCTTTGATATTTTTGCTACTCATATAATATGATTTTTATTATTAATACTTTCGTTTACTATCTACATTTTATTTCTATCTGAATTAATATTATATATTATTTCAATTATATATTGCTACTTTCACTATTATTTAATTTTATTTCTCCAATTGCTTACAACTTTCATGTTATAGTATTTTTGTTTCGTCATATAGTTTTTACGCGTATTTACGTATAAAATATTATATGTGGATTTTCGTGCTATACCTGACAACTTATAAATATCTGATATATACTAATCAATATTCTATAAAATTATTATGTAACTTTTACAAATGAAAATTTTATGATATTATTTTATACACATCATTAGAATTTTTATTATTATACTTATATTATATTGTTTATTCTTTCAAAAAAAATTAACACTCATATATTTTCAGATTTTTATCCAATGACATTCTCTTAAATTGCTAATTCAATTTTTATCTCGTAATATATAGTACTAGTTTAGTTTGCGATTTTAATCATTTTACCGCTTATTACTTTGATAAATTTTGATTACTAAGCTTATTAATAATTTATTAAAGTATCTGGTGACTATGCTTCTCTTTATTCTTTCCAATTACTTTGTTTTCCAAATTCTTTCACAATTAATTACTTAATTTATATTTTCCGTTTTATCTAATACCTTATCAAATATTATTTTTGTATGAAAATTTCTTTCAATCTATACATTTAAAATATAGTTAGTTTGGTACACTTTCCATGTATAACACACACATCGAACCTAATAAAAAATAACAATAATATTTGTATAAAGAGTGTGCACACATATTGACTACACGTGCACGTGTTTCTTGCCATAGTTGAGAATCAGGGAGAGTGGTGTGAGTTAGTGGGAAGTGGGTGTTATTTTTGGGAAGTGGGGAGCTATTTGACCACACAATTTTTCTATAAATAGTTCCTACTTTTGTCATGAACAACATAACTCAAAACAAAAATAAAAGAGAGATCTACTACCAGGAATTCTACAACTGAGGTGGGTGTTTCTTCAACTTTATAATATATTATATTAGTAGAATGCTTGACATGTGTGAATTGTTAAATGTATGATAACATATAGATTGGATACATATTTAGAATATCTGTTGCTGATTGAATGTGTGAAATTATGATATGGTTGATTGGGATCATTTCGTAAGATTCTGTTTTGAGTTCTAGTTGAACTTCAAAAAATTATAACTATTAAACTAAATGGAATCTAGAGCTAAAAATTTTATAGGAACATCTCATATATGTCAAGAACATATCCTTAAAATTTATAATATTTGGATGTCGTTCACTATTTTAATAAAATCCAAACTTAGGACTGGTTGGCAGTTGAGTAGTTGCTGGAAATTTGTACACATTTCGGATTTTTATCATTTCAATATCTTATATGAAGTATTTTGAGAAAAGTCAAAACAAAGAACTTGAAGTAGACTCATTAACCTTTCTTTAGAGTCTAAGAAATCAATTTTCCATGAAGAATTAAATTTATAATGAATTTTACAAGATTGAACACTGGCAGTTTGCATAACATTTCGACCCTACTGTAGATTTCGAAGAATTAAGGGTTATAGACACAATATTTTTGGGAAACTTATAACTACAAAGTTATAGTTACTTGTATACCTTTAATTTGACCTAATTTTGTTGTGTTCTTCCACCCAATTGTATTCTTTCAGTCGATCAATTTTATTTTTCCTTTTAGCTGAGTCCTACAAATTCTTGTACATCTTATTTAATTCTGGTTTGTGGACTATTCTAATTAAACCACTATAATCTTGATTGTTTCTTATTGAATTCTAAACCCAATTCTTTAGCCCTGTTCAACCCAAAATTCATACAATTAAAATCCATTGATTATTTATTTTATTTATTGTTGAGCCCAACTATTGAAGCCCAACCCAATTTAACCCCAACAAATTCTCTATTTATCTCATCACAATCTCATGATCAAGTCAAACCCCCTTTTTTCTACTAGCAGCACAATCTCCCCTATTTTCTCTTAATCACCCATTCACGTATCCCCTTATTTTCTCTTATTCCTAACTAAACCCCTTCTTAAGCATCTCTTAATCTATTAATTAATTCTAATTAATTAATCCCCCATCACAGCCACCTAATCCCCTACCCCCTCACCTTCTTCTTCTTCTTCTTCTTCTTCTTCTTCTTCTTCTTCTTCTTCTTCTACCTCTGAACCCATCCCCGAAGCCCAGCACCCATAGCTCACCCCGTTGCTGCCTCCACCTCAGCCTAATCCCGAAGACAACTTCACCTCGCCGATCCCTCTGCTGCCATTGCTTTTCCCTCGTCGCCCTCCAGCAACACCGACAACATCGTGTAGCAACCGCTACATCGCCCTCGAATCTATTGCCACCCTCGCAGTTGCATTCCCGAGCTCCCTCTCGCGACCTTGACAGGCACCCCACAGCTACCCTTCGCCTTTCCCCATGGCTTCATCGACAACCACCCGCAGCATAACCCCATTCGCTGCCTCCTTCCATGACGACGCACACCACTGCAGCACCCCACTCCTTCCTCCTTTACACCAGTCCTGACGCCCTCGACTGCATTCATGCATCCCTTGTTGTTGCTTCCGAACCGATTGCCACCATTGCGACCTCGACATCCTCACTGTCCCTCTCCTTTACCGCAACAGCAGCCACCGCCGACCACCACTGTTGCGCCCCCTACTCCTCCACCCATCGTTGCCTTCCTCCACTCCACCAGTTGCTGCTCCCACCATTGTTGTCGACCACCTCCTTGCCGCTCGAGCACTGCCAGCCGATGCCCCTGCCACCGTCGCTGGGCTTGCTGCTCTCAACTGAGGCCCCGGCATCCTTCTCCAGCCGTCACTACCACCTTCAGCCATCACCCAACCCCGTAGCCACCAACCGCAGTTGAACCCCTTGCTGTGTGCTGCCTTGCTCCACTGCACCACTGCCCTACTTATAGTCACTATGTTGTTGCTACCGTGTGCTGCGGTGTTTCTCTTCATTTTGTCGTTCGATCACGTTCATAAACATCTTCTAAAAGGCAAGTTTCCCTTGAACTAGTTTATTATTCTTGTTCAAGAATCATTTTATCTCTGCAAGTAGTTCCTATTTCATTATCATATTTTATTTGTTTGATACATTTCAAAGAAACTATTACGGATTCATCGGCGAAACCAAGCAGTAGTTTTCTTTTCGTACTATATCCTTAAATCTAACCCAAGCCGTGTTACCGTTGTAATATGCATACACCACACCGTACAATGTAGAGATATAAGTTAGTCTAGCATATTTTGATTGTATGCCTTGGATTAGTATGAGTATTGTTGATAAATCCTAGACCATAGACATGACGAGTTTATATCTTAATAACTGTAGAAATGCACCCGAAACACTAGACATGAATGCTTGTAAGTGTAAGCTTTATTTTCAGATTTCATTGTATTTGGTATTCTTTTGATTATTGTAATTGAATTCTTTTATTTTGGAGTATTTTGCTTTTTCTTTGATTTTCTTTATTCTCTCTTGATCAATCTATGCTCTTTGGCTTGATTCTGTTCTTTTGTGAATTTTTCTCTTTTCTATTTTGAATTTGATTTGTTCTCCATTGTGTTCGTCAAGTCTTATTGCTTTTGTTTCTCTTTTTGGAGCCAAAACCGAAACCCAGAACCCACAAAATCTTAACCTAAACCCTAATTTCCTTATCCCTATAAATACCCCATTAATTAACCCTAATTAATATTAGCCCTCTCTCTCTCCCCGTAACCTACTCTCTCTATATTTTCATAACTCAACCCATCCTCACACACATCTCGACCCCCGTCCATCCTCCGATCATCGTCCATCCCCATCATCACCACCGTCACCGTCTCCGTCTCCTCTCCATCCCCATCACCATCGCTCGTACCCCCATCCTCGCCATCCCCATCGCCGAGACCCATTACTGAGTTTTGCCATCACCATAAACTTCACCTCAGTCGTCTATTCCCTCTCCGTGCCCCACCATCGTCTTCGCCGTTCGTCGCCGCTCCACCGAGACCCTTGTGCATTGCCGTCGAGTCCCCAAAGTCACCGCGTCGCCTCCCCTGTTTTCAACCGCGAAAACAGAGCACTTCGCCGGAGTTGTTGTCACCACCGTTGCTTCTCAACCGTGTTGACGATGCCGCTCCACCACCGCAACCGCCGCCGCCGCCGCAGTCGTCGCACGTCGCCAGTCCGCCGCTCTCTCTCTCTCTCTTTCTCCGTTCTGCTGTCGAAAGGTAAGATACGCGACGTGAGTGGTTGAGATCACTGTCCGCTATTTTGCCGCATCGGATCCCAAGTTGCCGTTGCGTGTTCGGGTTGGATCCGGTGTGAGGTCGAGATCTGGTTGGTTGGTTCCGCTGTTTCGTGTCCTGATGCACCCGATCCGGTTTTGGTGTTCTGTGTTTTGGGCCAGATCCGGTGTGGGACTGAGTTCTTATTGGGTTGATTTGTGATGAACCAAATATTATTCACTTTTAGGAGCAATAATCTTAAGGCAATTAGACATTTAAATGCTCTATATGTGGTATTTATGTTTCTTTTCTCTTTTTCCCATAGGAAACAACCAAAAGCAGCAAGACGAAGCAGATTCCAGACTAATACAGACTGAGAGGATGATATACAGGGAACAACAGAGATCAGTCGACTGACTCTTCAACCAGGCGACTGGGCAGAGAGTTTGATAAGGCTCGGCACAGTCGACTGCTCCCCAAGCCAGTCGACTGGTACGCGGCGAGTCAGAAGATAAGAGTAGATGCATCCTCATCCAAATCCGAATCAAAATTAAGTTATCCAAACCCAGGTGTTTTCTGCGAATAACAACTTCTCAAACAATTAAAGCAAGAAGCACGTGGTGAGCAGATAAGGAAGGAAAGAAGAAAAAGAGAAAGAAATAAACGGCTGATGAAGATAAGGAAAGAAATAACAAAAGAAGAGGACTTCTCTGCAAAAAGTACAAAGCCTAATTCTCTTCTCTTGTTCTATAAATACCAACCAAGAAGCATTATTCAAGAGGCTCTTCCACGTTCCTAAATCACCGAATCGCAGAGTTCCAAAGTCATCAACAAAGAGCAGCACGGCATCAACATAGAAGGAGGAGAAAGGAGATCAAGCATTAAGAAAAGAACGGCCGGTCGACTGTGTGACAGCCAGCCGACCTATTTGACCGAACTACATCAGTTTATTCCTTCTCTTTCCTATTCTTTTATGTTAACCATGTATTCAAACTTGTTGATTAATAAAAGTATTATTATATGGAACTAATTTCATAGTTGGGTAGATTGAAGCCGTAGTTATGTAGTGCTATATTCTTCTGAATTCTTCTATTTTACTTATTGATTGAATCTGATTGAATTGATATAGATTTATGATAATCAAACTTGTTCTCGAAGCTCTGAGAGCAGTCGACTGAGGTGACAGCCAGTCGACTGACATACAGAACTTGAGAATATCAAGTTTGCATTACCATCTATCTGAATCTGTTATATGAGCATATTGAGACGACCCGTATCTCGTGCCTGTAACTTGTAACAAGGGAATCTTTAAGGGTTCTTGGTTCAATCAACTTAAGGGATCTAGATCTGATACCAATTTCTAGAACCTTGAGTGTTTGTTCGTTTCCACTGATCTTATGTTTTCTTCAAGTACAACTTAGTAAATACCATGCTAAACACTTAATGAAAGAAACGAATTAGAGTAGATACCATACCCTTGAAGGGAACAAATATGAGTAATAAGAAGAAGTTCAGAAGGTAACTTAGCATTATTGACTATTGGTGGATATCTAAACCCAACTACTTCATACATACTTGTGATTCAACACTTCTTAATTTAGTTTTAATCTTTTTATTTCTTTTAGACTTTTAAAACAACTCTTTATGATTCTTAGTCTTTTTATTGATTAGTAAGTTAAAGTCTACAATCTCTGTGGGATCGACCTTTGCTATTGCTACGCTTTTATAAACGATTCGTGCACTTGCGAGGTTTTTAATTTGTGTCTAGTTTATCTATATATTTAGGTAATTAGATTGCACAACAAGTTTTTGGCGCCGTTGCCGGGGATTGTCTAGCATTTTAACTTACAGATCAGTAGAAAGTTTTTATTTTTCTTTCTTTCTTTTTAATTTTATTATTAAGTATTTTTCTTTTAGGTTACAGAATTTTGATGGATGCACGGAAGGAGATCACTTCGTCCAGAGCTACTACCAATTGACGCAGAAACAGAACGCACTTTGCATAGATTAGGTAGACTGACTGCGACCAACCAGTCGACTGCTGCACGAAACCAGTTGACTGCTCAGAGACCCAATTCACGAGCAATAATGGCAGAAGAAATAACCAATCGAGTACCAATGCAGGACAAATTCACGCCTAAGAACATTGAACAACCTTCCTGCATTGCGTATCAACCTAATGTCACAGGGAACATGCATTTATCTCCTCAGTTACTTAGTATGGTTCCCCACTTTAGTGGCAAACCTGATGAAGAGCCGCACCTCCATCTGCAAGACTTCTTTGATCTTTGCAGGACACAAAGCGTTCAAGGGCTCACCCCTGAACAAATCAGGTTAATATTGTTCCCTTTTTCTTTAAAACTTAACGCTAAACTATGGTATAATTCTTTGGAACCAGGATCAATTAATTCATGGGAGCAATTGGCCACGAAATTTTTGAAAGAATTCTTTCCAGCCCAAAAGACCAAACAGCTGAAAAGGGAGATTCAACTCTTCCAACAAAAGGATGGAGACTTATTCTTCGAAGCATGGAAAGATTTCAAGAACAAACTTCTCAAATGCCCTACGCACAATATGCCTAAAGATGAACAGGTACAAGCTTTTTATGAAGGTTTAAACGATACTAACAAGGCAATTGTGGATTCAGCTTGCAACGGGATCTTAATGAGGAAAAGTGGTGAAGAGGCCATAGAACTATTTGAAGAACTAAGCGAGAACTCACAACAATTCTCAACAAGGAGGGGCCCGTCTAGAAAACAGGGAGTTTACGAAATTTCTAATAGCAATAACATTCAATTAGAAATGGTAAACATGAATAAGAAAATTGATATGCTTGTCAATGCAATGTCAACAATGGGAGGAGTTAAAAATCAAACAAATGAAATGTGTGCAATTTGTTCTCATTTAGATCATACAACTGATACATGTCCCATGTCTTCTTTCACAGATCAGGAGCATGCACACTATGTAGGTCGATGAGTGTTTCCACCAAAGAACAATCCCTTCTCGAACACATACAATCCAGGGTGGAGGAACCATCCAAACTTCTCATGGAGCAATAATCAAAATAATCAAGGAACTCAATTCGCACAAGGACATGCACGAAACGTTCAGATGGGAAGTGGATTAGATCGGCCAGTCCAAGAACAAAATAAGTTGGATTTTGAATCGACCGTTCTTCAATTGCTCCAACAACAACATCAAACAACCAACCAACAAGGGCAAGCAATTCAGAAGTTGGAAACGCAGATTGGCCAAATTGCAAAAGAATTAAGCGAACGAAAGGCAGGTGAACTCCCATCATAAACTATACCAAACCCTGGAGGCCAAGAACAACTCAAATCAGTGACAACCCTAAGAAATGGTAAGATAATTGACAGCAAGGTTGGAACACACACAGACGAGTTAGAAGCACAACCATCAAAAGCTTTGGGTTCCAACAAGGTAAGTGAAAAAGAAAGAACAATTCTGCCACCATTCCCTCAAAGGTTAGTCAAGCAAAAGAAAGAACAACATTTATTTGACATCTTTGAAACTCTCAGGAAGGTAGAAATTAATATCCCCCTACTTGATGCTATTAAACAAATTCCTTCGTATGCCAAATTTTTGAAAGACTGTTGTACTCACAAAAGAACATTTCAGGTTAAGGAAGATGTGGCTTTGACAGAGGAAGTAAGCGCTGTACTATTAAGAAAATTACCTCCTAAACTGAAGAATCCAGGTAGTTTCACTATTCCTTGCAGGGTTGGTGAGCACTTCTTTGAAAAGGCACTCCTAGACTAGGGGGCAAGCATCAATCTTC
This sequence comes from Hemerocallis citrina, assembly GCA_017893485.1. Classification (NCBI taxonomy): domain Eukaryota; kingdom Viridiplantae; phylum Streptophyta; class Magnoliopsida; order Asparagales; family Asphodelaceae; genus Hemerocallis; species Hemerocallis citrina. The sequence goes on from CM030363.1 coordinate 115,594,220, forward strand.
CCTCATACACCGTCTATGAAAAGCTAGGATTGGGGGAACTCCAACCAACATCCATCACATTGCAGTTGGCAGATCACAGTATCAAAAGACCTAGAGGTATTTTGGAAGATGTCCTAGTTCAGGTAAACGATTTCATTTTGTCTGCTGATTTTGTTGTGTTAGACATGGAGGACTCTTCAATGTCATCTTCTCTACCAATCATCTTAGGTAGGCCCTTTATGAGTACAGCTGATATAAAAATTTGTGTTAAAAAGGGTACGATAAGTATGAAAATAAACGGAGAGAAAGTTGAATTTAAAATGTTCGGTACACTGAAATTACCACATGATGATCATGAATGCTATAATGTTGATGTGGTGCAGGATATTGTTGATCAAACATTTCAGGTACATAGCTTTGAACCACTACAAGCCACAATTACACAATCTCTTACTTTATCTAATGTTGAACAGGAGTACGATGAATGGGGGATTGCAGAGACAATACATCACCTTGAAACTCCAAAGTCATACTCAAGTAAGTTTGCACCTGTGTTTGAGAAATTAGTGACTGATGACATTTTTGTTTCTGCAGACAAGTCGACTGGTGTACTATACAAGTCGACTGGTGGACCAGACAAGTCGACTGGAGGACAGGATGAGTCGACTGCATCGAGACTTCCAGACATAGAGCTTAAGCAGTTGTCCGACCATTTGAAGCATGCATATTTGGGCGAGAACCAGACGCTACCTGTGATAATTGCTGCGAACCTGAGTGCACAGGAAGAAGAAAGATTGCTGAGGGTATTACGAGAACACAAAAGCGCAATAGGATGGACCATAGCAGACATCAAGGGAATAAGTCCATCCAAATGCATGCATAGAATCCTCCTTGAAAACAACGCAAAACCAAGCAGGGAGGCACAGAGAAGGCTTAATCCGAACATGAAAGAAATTGTAAGAGCAGAGATTCTGAAGCTGCTAGATGTTGGCATCATCTACCCCATCTCAGACAACAAATGGGTAAGTCCTATACATGTAGTGCCTAAGAAAAGTGGAGTCACAGTGGTGACAAATGAAGAGAATGAGCTTATCCCTACTAGAGTGACCACAGGATGGAGGGTATGCATTGACTACAGGAAACTGAATAACGAAACCAGGAAAGATCACTTCCCTCTTCCTTTTATTGATCAAATGTTAGAAAGATTAGCAGGATATAGTCATTATTGTTTTTTAGATGGTTATAGTGGCTATAATCAAATTGCTATTGCTCCAGAAGATCAAGAAAAAACCACTTTTACATGTCCTTTTGGTACTTTTGCATACAGGAGGATGCCCTTTGGATTGTGCAATGCACCAGCAACATTTCAAAGATGCATGATGAGTATATTTTCAGACATGGTGGAAAGGTTCATCGAGGTATTTATGGATGATTTTAGTATTTTTGGATCTTGTTTTGATGAATGCCTTAACCATTTGCAGCTTGTGCTTAAAAGATGTGAAGAATGCAATTTAGTGCTGAATTGGGAAAAGTGCCATTTTATGGTACAACAAGGTATTGTGTTGGGACATGTAGTGTCAAAAAGAGGCATAGAGGTAGACAAGGCAAAAATCGATATAATATCAAAACTACCCCCTCCCACTACAGTTAAGGGTGTTAGGAGTTTTCTTGGACATGCAGGGTTCTATAGAAGATTTATAAAAGATTTCTCGAAAATCTCCAAACCCCTTTGTGACTTGTTAGCTAAGGATGTTGAGTTTGTATGGACAGAAGAGTGCACAAATGCTTTTATGACATTAAAAAATCTTCTCACTTCTGCACCTATTGTCATGGCACCAGATTGGAGCCATCCTTTCGAGCTAATGTGTGATGCAAGTGATTATGCTCTAGGGGCTGTGTTAGGTCAAAGAATCAATAAGAAACCCCATGTTATTTACTATGCTTCTCGAACTCTAAACGATGCACAGTTAAATTATTCCACTACTGAAAAAGAAATGTTAGCTGTTATATTTGCTGTAGAGAAGTTTAGATCATATTTGATTGGTTCTAAAGTTATTGTTTTTACTGACCCTGCTTCCTTGAGATATTTGTTTGCTAAAAAGGATGCTAAGCCTAGGTTAATCAGATGGGTGCTGTTGCTTCAAGAATTCGATCTTGAGATTAGAGATAAAAAAGGAAGCGACAACTTTGTTGCAGATCACATGTCCAGATTACTGCATGAGGAAGAGAGAATTGTGCCCCCACTTAATGAAAATTTCCCAGATGAACATCTATTTGAAATAAACATATCATCGGGACAGTCGACTGGTAACAGGACCAGTCGACTGGTGTAATACCCCGATTTTCTTAATATATAAAGATTAATTCTTTTAAGTATGCTTGTGTAGCACGTGGCTATTACTCCATGACGTATAAATTATATTTTTCCTATAAATTACTTGCTTTAAAGCCCAATGTTAATTTGTCTATTTTTTTTTCTTTTAATAAAATTTATTTTGGCCCAATTTGGTTTTAAGCCCATGGATTGTAAACTCTCTTATTATTTTTCCACAACTTGTAATGTAACATTTTTTCTTGCTCTATTTTTATCCCGGGCATTATATATGCTATTTGTAGGGTGTGGTTGTGTGTACACGTGCACTCAATGTATACATGTATTAGGCACAACTCTTTGGCCGGTTTTGGGAGAGAGTGGGCTAGATCATGGGTAGTTACCCTGAGTTGTGGGTAGTTTTTGCAACCCCCAAATCAATCTCAGCCCTTAATCCTCCAACTCCCTAATAGATCTCAACCCTTCATCTTATTGGTCTTCTAGTATAAATACCCCCTACTTTCCCTATCTCTTCTACACCTAAAATTTCCTGAGTTTAAAGAGAGTATCTGTGAGTTGTGTGGGAGCTCTTCTGTGGAAGCAAGCAGCATTACTGAGGAGTCGGAGTGGAGCAAAGGAACAAGAAGTGCTGTGTTATTGAAGGACTTTGCGGGATTTCGGTTTATTTCTTCATACAAGGTGGGTGTTTCTCAGGACTTCTAATGTAGGAATAATGCTACAATGGCTATGATTGATATTATGCTATAAAAGTGATTTAAATGCAGTAGAAATTGCCTGAACTTGCTATTAATATTTGAAACGAGGCTGTCGGTACAGTCGGCTGCCATGTGAGCCAGTCGACTGGTACGAGACATTAATTCGCATGATTGCAATGATAAAACGTGGGTATAAATGAACATGATGGTATGAATACTATTTGCATGGTTTCCCTATGACACATATGCTGGAGGGAAGGTAAATGAATAAGAAGAGCTCATGGTAATTAATAATTTTGGAATTGTCGAAGCAGTCGGCTGATAGTGTGTTAAGTCGACTGGTACCTCAAATCTGACTGTGACTGTTGGGTAGTTTCATAAACTGATATATTTTCATCGTGTGGACCCAGTGATGACTTGGAATTTACATCTTTATTGTTTTAAGACATTATGGGCATATGTGGATTGCATGTTTAAAGTATTTTCCTTAACGGAAAGGACATGGTAGTAATTTGATGATCCATGTTGTAGTGTTACTGAAGGATAAGAGACGTTGTCTGTGGAACATGAACTTTTGTGTACTGTTAGTTGACATCATGATGAAATGCACGTAAGAACTGTAAATGATCCATTGAAATTAGATCTGTCCAGTCGACCGATTGCGTGTAGCAAGTCGACTGATCTGGACATAGAATTATGCTGATGAAATTGCTAAGACAGACGACTGTGGTGTGAACAGTCGACTGTTGTGTGACTAGTATTGTGAACTTGAAAGTTGCGGGACAGGCGACTGGTAGTGTACATAGTCGACTATCCCGAGCCCTTTGATAACCCTGTATATGACTGTATAAGTCGACTGGTGTTCTTCCAAGTCGACTGTGCAGAAAGAACTTTGACATATTTGAATTCATGTTATTTTGCTGTTGGTAATTGTGAACTGTATGATTAAAGTCAATGGATTCTGCTTGTAGTTGCATGAATGGTGTAAATGAATCATAGATGAGAAATGGAAGATTAAATAAAATTATGAAATGTGAAATCATGATGAGAAAAGTCGGTGAGACTCAAAAATGAATGATGAGCTGATAATGCTCAGTTGGATATTGTGAATGTGAAATTGAACAGAAGAGTAGCTAAGTCTCCCCGGCAGTGAATGAAATGATATTGAGAATTAGACCAGGTTGGTCAAGTGAAATGAAATGGTGAGTCCGGATGATGGAGAGGCTAACTCTAGAGGTTGATTTTCATTCATGATTCTAATCAAATTAATACATAGTGTGGAGGTGATGAAGGTGAGAGAAAAACATGAGTATGAGAGCTAGGGTACGGTGCGGGTGTGTGAGCCGCAGAATGCATGCTTGATGAGTCAAGACATGGCGCGGGCACAACTCAGTAATGATCGGACTCTAGTCACGCTTGTGGGATGTTTTGGTGACTGCAAGAGGAGTGTGTTCAGGGAGGAGGCTGAATTGTCGCAGAATGCATGCTTGACGAGTCAAGACATGGCGCGAAATTCTACTCCAGGGGCCAGGATACATGCTTGTACTCATAGATTCATCTAGGATACTCATTGGAATTACAGTAGTAGAATAAGTCATGGCGGGGGATTGAACCCTACTAAAATGAAGATCGTTTAAGAGGCTTGCACTCGAACCTATGTAGTATGGGATGCATAGAATTCGAACAAGTGTGCATTAGTGTCATAATTAATTAAGTAAATTGCATTAAGGATTTAAGTGCACAATCACGACACGACATCATTAAAAGTTCCCCTATTTGCATGCTTATGTTGAACCAGCTTGTGATTTGTAAGAAATGAGATTCATTATACTGTTTCTGGCATAGAGAGGATGGCCATGTATAATTATCGTCGGTTGAATAAACTGACGTACCCACAGTGTTTTATGCAGGATAATTACATGTAAGAGGAATGGATGCACAAAGAGTTCATTATGTTGTTGTTCATTTATGTAAATATTGTATATTTTGCTTCCGCTGTGTAAATTCAAATGTAACATGTTGTAACTCTGATGTAAAAGTAAAGATTTTAAATTCCTTGTAAAATTGTATGTGAAGAAAGCGAAAAGATCCTGAAGAACATCTCGAATTCAGTAAATTGGGATTCGGGGCGTTACAGAGTGGTATCAGAGCCAGGTTTTCTATGCTTTCACACTCGTACAAATTTATAAGAGACGACACCCTAGATGTGGACATTAGAGTGTGTGTTTGGATTTAGAGATTTAAATGTAAGTAACTTACATTTGTGTTGCTCTATGATTTATGCTTCTTCCCTCTATTCTAAGATGGCTGATCACTTCGATCCCGCTGGAGGCGACGACTGGCACATTATTGAGGAAGAGTACCATCCTGGACAGGCTGATTCTGAGGACGAGTATCACCCTGGGCAAGCTGATTCTGATGATGAAGAGTACCCTGAATCTCGAGAGATCACCCCACCACCGAACTCACCGGATGATTCTTCTTCTTCCGATGAAGAAAAGGGACCAGCTTTGGGTAACGCTGTAGCTTCTCTGCAGAGGCAAGTGGATACCTTGAAGTATAGAGTTGGAGTTTTGGAGGCTCAGCTGGAGAAGCGAAATGCCGACTATTCTGTTCTTAGCCATCGGATTTGGGAACTTGAGAAGAAAAAGAACCTAACTGATGTGCTGAAGGATGAGGTGGATGAACTGCGGGATGAACTTCGAGCAGCGAAGAGGACCCGTAGAGATTAGATTGTCTTGGTTTCTTTTTCTTCTGTTCTGATGTTAAAATGTTTTTTTTTAAATTCGAATGTATAAACTTTGAAATTCAATGAAATGAAAGTTGGTTTAAATTCTTGTTTTATACTTCGAATTTAATGGATCTTTTGCATCAGAATATGGCGAGAAGGGGAACCAGGAATGGTGAAGGTTTGGACCTGGATGCCGAGTTTGCAAGGGTTTACCAGACGCTGAATGCAGTGGCTGCAAACCAAGGAAGGGGGCCGGTGAATCCAGTACCCGAGGCAATCAAGCTAGTGGAATCGTTCAAGAGAATGAAACCACTAGTGTTCGAGGGAAAGTCCGACCCGGATGCGGCCGATAACTGGATTCGGCAAGTGGAGACAATCTTCGAGGTGTTGGAAACACCGGAGGGCAGCAAGGTCAAGTTGGCGACTTTGCAGTTGGAGAAGGATGCGGCTGTTTGGTGGCAGTCGATGAAGAGGACTATGGGCGGCTTGTTGCTTGGCTGGGAGGAATTTCTGGAGGAATTCCGCAGCCATTATTTCCCCTCCGACGTCCAGGAGAAAAAGGCCATGGAGTTTCTGTCACTTCAGCAAGGCAGCATGTCAGTAAGGGAGTATGAGACCAAGTTCACTCAACTCTCCAGGTATGCTCCAGAACTAGTGATGGATGAGGCGAAGAAGGCTCGCAAGTTCGAGCATGGTCTGAGGCCGAGCTTGAGATCTCGTATGATACCCCTTGGTATCAGGAGATTCGATAAGCTGGTGAAGAGGGCGGCAGCAACGGAGGCGGATATGGAGCAGTTCCATGTTGCTCAGCACCAGAGGAGCAACTGGCAGTCTGGGAAGAGGCCCGCGCCATCGGGGAGTTTCAAGGGGCAACCATCTGCACAGAAGTTCAAACCGACAGGGGCGAATGCCGTCAGTGTAGCTGGGAGACCTGGAAACGATGTAGGGAGACCTTCTGCAGTCACTTGCTTTAACTGTGGTGAAGTGGGACATTACCAATCTCGGTGTCTCAAACCACGGGCTGGCAATCACAATGTGCCAATACAGCAGACTGGGAAGAGGCCGTACCAGTCAGGGCGAGTATTTGCTTTGACAGAAGCTGATGCTGAGGAAGCAGATCAGGTTATCTCTGGTACGAGGGCTGATGTTTAGCGTGATTTCTTTTTCATTTCTTCTTCCCGATCATAGTGTAAAACTGTTATGTAATGATGTATGTTATGTAACAGGAGAACTCTATATTAATGGAAAGGAAGCTGTGGTGTTGTTTGATACTGGATCCTCTCATACTTTTGTGTCTCCAAAGTTTGCTAAAGTGTTGGGAGTGGAACCGAAGATTTTTCCAGGCAAGATCTTAGCAGTAGCTACGCCATCAGGGGAAACTTTGACCACTGATCGGTACTATGCTGATTGCGAGATAGTGATTGGGGATCGAATCTTTGGCATTGATCTGATCGAACTGACTATCTTGGGAGTCGATGTTATCATTGGCATTGATTGGATGTCGGTGTACAGTGCAAGCATCGAGTGTAAGACCAAGATCGTAACAGTGAAGGCTCCAGGTGGACCTGAAGTCACTTTCCAAGGGAAGTTGAAGTGTTCTAAGTTGGTGGCAACTATCCGCAAGGAAGAGACTCCTGTGGAATTGCAAGGGATTCCTGTGGTTCGGGACTATCCGACTGTGTTCTTGGAAGATTTTCCTGGGTTACCTCCGCATCGTGATGTAGAGTTCAGCATCACTGTTCAACCGGGAAGTGCACCCATTTCTAAGGCACCTTATAGGATGGCTCCAGTGGAACAGGATGAGGTGAAACGGCAGATTGAGGAACTATTGGGAAAAGGCTTTATTCAACCTAGTGCGTCACCTTGGGGAGCACCAGTGCTTTTGGTAAAGAAGAAGGATGGATCGATGAGGATGTGTATCGATTACCGGGAGCTGAATAAGGTCACTGTTCAGAATAAGTATCCGATTCCTCGAATTGATGACTTGTTCGATCGTCTACAAGGAGCAGCTGTATTCTCCAAAATAGATCTTCGATCAGGATATCACCAAGTGCGAGTGAAAGCTGAAGATGTGCGTAAAACTGCATTTAGAACTCGGCATGGGCATTACGAATTCTTAGTTATGCCATTCGGAGTGACGAATGCACCTGCAATCTTCATGGACTTGATGAACAGAGTTCTGAGGCCGTTTATTGATTCTTTCGTCGTGGTGTTTATCGACGATATTCTCGTGTACTCCAAGTCTGAGGCGGAGCACACCGAGCATCTGGCAGCAGTTTTGCAGAAGTTGGAAGAGCAGAGGTTGTATGCCAAGTTATCCAAGTGTGATTTCTGGAAATCTGAAGTGGCATTCCTAGGTCACATCCTTTCTAAGGAGGGAGTGGCAACTGACCCTCAGAAGACAGAGGCAGTGAGAGATTGGGCAAGGCCTACTACAGTGAAGGAAGTCAGAAGTTTCCTTGGGATGACTGGGTATTATCGGAGATTCATTCAAGGTTATGCTCAGATAGCTGTGCCGCTTACCGAGTTGACCAAGAAGAATGTGAGCTTCAAGTGGACCGAGCAATGTGAGGCGAGTTTTCAGGAGTTGAAGGATAGACTGACTACAGCACCTATTTTGGCTTTGCCTAGAGCAGGAGTTGAGTATGATGTCTATAGCGATGCTTCACATCGGGGGCTTGGTTGTGTCTTAATGCAAGAGGGTAAAGTAATCGCTTATGGGTCTAGGCAACTACGACCGCATGAGAAGAATTATCCAACTCATGATCTAGAGCTGGCTGCGATTATCTTTGCTTTGAAGCAATGGAGGCACTACGTGTATGGTGAGAAGCTGAACATGTACACGGATCATAAGAGCTTGAAGTATATCTACCAGCAGAGGGATCTCAATCTGAGACAGCGGAGATGGTTGGAAGTGCTCGAGGATATGCGACCTGAGATCAAGTATCATCCTGGAAAGGCTAATGTTGTTGCTGATGCACTTAGTCGCAAGAGCAGTTTGGCCTGTTTGATTACGACTCAGAGGCATCTGATTGAGGAGTTGGACCGAGCGGGTATTGAGGTTGTCTTGCAAGGATTGGGAGCATCTTTATCTCAGTTGAAGCTTCAGCCTACTCTGAATGCAAGGATCATTGCAAGTCAGGAAGTTGATGCTGATATTTTGGAGATGAAGGAGCAGGTTAGTGCTGGCAGGTTGCCCGGTTTTCAGACCAGGGATGGAGTGCTGTGGTTCGGAGAAAGGCTGTGTGTTCCAGATCAGGCAGACCTGAAAGAGAGTATTCTTCAGGAGGCGCACGCTACTCTTTTGTCAGTACATCCTGGGAGTACTAAGATGTACAAAGACATCAAGCAGCATTTCTGGTGGTCAGGTTTGAAGCGGGATGTGGCCGAATTTGTCGCGAGATGTGAGGTTTGTCAGCAAGTCAAAGCCGAAAATCAGAGACCCGGAGGTCTATTACAGCTGTTACCTATTCCGGAGTGGAAGTGGGATAACATCAGTATGGATTTCATTACGGGATTGCCTAAGAGTTCTAAAGGCAATGATGCTATTTGGGTTATAGTCGATCGACTTACCAAGTCCGCTCACTTTTTGGCGATGAAACTCACTGCTTCGATGGACAAGTTAGCTGAGATGTATGTTGGTGAGATTGTCCGACTTCATGGCGTTCCTTCGACTATTGTGTCTGATCGAGATGCGCGGTTTACTTCGCATTTCTGGAGGAGTCTTCAGGCAGCTTTGGGTACCAAGACAGATTTCAGCACTGCTTTTCATCCACAGACCGATGGGCAGACCGAGAGAGTCAACCGTATTCTTGAGGATATGCTTCGGTGTTGTATACTAGACTTCGGAGGCAGTTGGGAAAGGCATTTACCTTTGGTGGAGTTTGCCTACAACAACAGTTTCAGGCTAGCATCGGGATGGCGCCGTATGAAGCTTTGTATGGCAGGAAGTGCAGGACTCCTGTGTGTTGGTATGAGGTTGGGGAGCGTCAGTTGTTTGGTCCTGAGCTTGTACAGCTGACTTCTGAGAAGATTGATCTGATCAGGAAGAGGTTGGTGGAAGCTCAGAGCAGGCAGAAAAGCTATGCAGACAACCGGAGGAGGGACCTTGAGTTTGAGGTTGGTGACTTCGTCTTTCTGAAGGTATCACCCAGCAAAGGTGTGGTTCGTTTTGGCAAAGGCGGGAAGTTAGCCCCGAGATTTATAGGCCCATATAAGATATTGAAAAGGATCGGGAAAACTGCTTACCGGCTTGAGTTACCGGAAGAGTTGTCTCAGGTACACAATGTCTTTCATGTGTCTATGCTGAGAGGTTATATTCCGGACCCGAGTCATCATTTGCCTGAAGTGCCGGAAGGTTTGCAGTTAGACCTGAGTTACATCGAGACTCCTGTTGAGATTGTTGACCGTAGGGAGAAGGTCTTGAGGAATAAGACGATACCAATGGTCAAGGTAGTCTGGAGAAACCACTTGGTTGAAGAGGCTACTTGGGAATCTGAGGAGAAGATGTTGAAGGACTATCCTGAGCTTTTTGCTTGATTGTCCTGTTGATTGTATTTTGTATTTTGTGTTTTTGTATCTCTTGTTGTTGTGTCTTCTTTTCTCGCTCTTGGCTGTAGTTCCGGGACGGAACTATTCTAAGGAGGGAGTGATGTAATACCCCGATTTTCTTAATATATAAAGATTAATTCTTTTAAGTATGCTTGTGTAGCACGTGGCTATTACTCCATGACGTATAAATTATATTTTTCCTATAAATTACTTGCTTTAAAGCCCAATGTTAATTTGTCTATTTTTTTTTCTTTTAATAAAATTTATTTTGGCCCAATTTGGTTTTAAGCCCATGGATTGTAAACTCTCTTATTATTTTTCCACAACTTGTAATGTAACATTTTTTCTTGCTCTATTTTTATCCCGGGCATTATATATGCTATTTGTAGGGTGTGGTTGTGTGTACACGTGCACTCAATGTATACGTGTATTAGGCACAACTCTTTGGCCGGTTTTGGGAGAGAGTGGGCTAGATCATGGGTAGTTACCCTGAGTTGTGGGTAGTTTTTGCAACCCCCAAATCAATCTCAGCCCTTAATCCTCCAACTCCCTAATAGATCTCAACCCTTCATCTTATTGGTCTTCTAGTATAAATACCCCCTACTTTCCCTATCTCTTCTACACCTAAAATTTCCTGAGTTTAAAGAGAGTATCTGTGAGTTGTGTGGGAGCTCTTCTGTGGAAGCAAGCAGCATTGCTGAGGAGTCGGAGTGGAGCAAAGGAACAAGAAGTGCTGTGTTATTGAAGGACTTTGCGGGATTTCGGTTTATTTCTTCATACAAGGTGGGTGTTTCTCAGGACTTCTAATGTAGGAATAATGCTACAATGGCTATGATTGATATTATGCTATAAAAGTGATTTAAATGCAGTAGAAATTGCCTGAACTTGCTATTAATATTTGAAACGAGGCTGTCGGTACAGTCGGCTGCCATGTGAGCCAGTCGACTGGTACGAGACATTAATTCGCATGATTGCAATGATAAAACGTGGGTATAAATGAACATGATGGTATGAATACTATTTGCATGGTTTCCCTATGACACATATGCTGGAGGGAAGGTAAATGAATAAGAAGAGCTCATGGTAATTAATAATTTTGGAATTGTCGAAGCAGTCGGCTGATAGTGTGTTAAGTCGACTGGTACCTCAAATCTGACTGTGACTGTTGGGTAGTTTCATAAACTGATATATTTTCATCGTGTGGACCCAGTGATGACTTGGAATTTACATCTTTATTGTTTTAAGACATTATGGGCATATGTGGATTGCATGTTTAAAGTATTTTCCTTAACGGAAAGGACATGGTAGTAATTTGATGATCCATGTTGTAGTGTTACTGAAGGATAAGAGACGTTGTCTGTGGAACATGAACTTTTGTGTACTGTTAGTTGACATCATGATGAAATGCACGTAAGAACTGTAAATGATCCATTGAAATTAGATCTGTCCAGTCGACCGATTGCGTGTAGCAAGTCGACTGATCTGGACATAGAATTATGCTGATGAAATTACTAAGACAGACGACTGTGGTGTGAACAGTCGACTGTTGTGTGACTAGTATTGTGAACTTGAAAGTTGCGGGACAGGCGACTGGTAGTGTACATAGTCGACTATCCCGAGCCCTTTGATAACCCTGTATATGACTGTATAAGTCGACTGGTGTTCTTCCAAGTCGACTGTGCAGAAAGAACTTTGACATATTTGAATTCATGTTATTTTGCTGTTGGTAATTGTGAACTGTATGATTAAAGTCAATGGATTCTGCTTGTAGTTGCATGAATGGTGTAAATGAATCATAGATGAGAAATGGAAGATTAAATAAAATTATGAAATGTGAAATCATGATGAGAAAAGTCGGTGAGACTCAAAAATGAATGATGAGCTGATAATGCTCAGTTGGATATTGTGAATGTGAAATTGAACAGAAGAGTAGCTAAGTCTCCCCGGCAGTGAATGAAATGATATTGAGAATTAGACCAGGTTGGTCAAGTGAAATGAAATGGTGAGTCCGGATGATGGAGAGGCTAACTCTAGAGGTTGATTTTCATTCATGATTCTAATCAAATTAATACATAGTGTGGAGGTGATGAAGGTGAGAGAAAAACATGAGTATGAGAGCTAGGGTACGGTGCGGGTGTGTGAGCCGCAGAATGCATGCTTGATGAGTCAAGACATGGCGCGGGCACAACTCAGTAATGATCGGACTCTAGTCACGCTTGTGGGATGTTTTGGTGACTGCAAGAGGAGTGTGTTCAGGGAGGAGGCTGAATTGTCGCAGAATGCATGCTTGACGAGTCAAGACATGGCGCGAAATTCTACTCCAGGGGCCAGGATACATGCTTGTACTCATAGATTCATCTAGGATACTCATTGGAATTACAGTAGTAGAATAAGTCATGGCGGGGGATTGAACCCTACTAAAATGAAGATCGTTTAAGAGGCTTGCACTCGAACCTATGTAGTATGGGATGCATAGAATTCGAACAAGTGTGCATTAGTGTCATAATTAATTAAGTAAATTGCATTAAGGATTTAAGTGCACAATCACGACACGACATCATTAAAAGTTCCCCTATTTGCATGCTTATGTTGAACCAGCTTGTGATTTGTAAGAAATGAGATTCATTATACTGTTTCTGGCATAGAGAGGATGGCCATGTATAATTATCGTCGGTTGAATAAACTGACGTACCCACAGTGTTTTATGCAGGATAATTACATGTAAGAGGAATGGATGCACAAAGAGTTCATTATGTTGTTGTTCATTTATGTAAATATTGTATATTTTGCTTCCGCTGTGTAAATTCAAATGTAACATGTTGTAACTCTGATGTAAAAGTAAAGATTTTAAATTCCTTGTAAAATTGTATGTGAAGAAAGCGAAAAGATCCTGAATAACATCTCGAATTCAGTAAATTGGGATTCGGGGCGTTACAACTGGTATCTCACTGCTTAAATTTTCCATGGTTTGCAGATATTGTAAATTATCTCACTGCTCGTGTTTTCCCTCCAGGTATGACAAGTCAGGAAAGAAAGAGACTGGTGGCTATATGCAAGCACTACTACTGGGATGATCCTTATTTGTTCAAGTTTTGCCCGGATCAAATTATAAGAAGATGTGTGGCAGAAGAAGAACAAATGAGTATTCTACAACATTGCCACCAATACGCATGTGGAGGACATTTTGGACCAAAAAGAACAGCACTCAAGGTATTACAATCTGGATTTTATTGGCCTAAAGTATTCAAAGATGCTTTTTCTTTTTGCAGGACTTGCGACAAATGCCAAAGGACAGGCAACATCTCTTCTAGAAATCAAATGCCACTGCAAAACATCCAAGTGATCGAGCTTTTTGATGTTTGGGGAATCGACTTCATGGGTCCCTTTCCTAACTCATTTGGTTATTTATATATACTTGTTGGTGTGGATTATGTGTCTAAATGGGTCGAGGTTGTCCCCTCAAGAACTAATGATCACAAAGTTGTTGTCAAGTTTTTGCAAGAGAATATTTTCACTAGGTTTGGGACACCACGAGCAATAATTAGTGATGGAGGGAGCCACTTCAATAACTTTCCGCTTGCTTCTTTGATGAAGAAATATGGTATCACACATAGAGTGGGCACCCCATATCATCCTCAAACTAGTGGGCAGGTGGAGATCAGCAACAGAGAAATCAAGAGCATTTTGGAAAAGACAGTCAACACAAGGAGAAATGATTGGTCGCTGCGCTTGAACGATGCATTGTGGGCCTACTGAACCGCATACAAAACACCCATCGGCATGTCACCATACCGGTTGGTCTTTGGAAAAGCCTGTCATCTACCAGTGGAGTTGGAACACAAAGCCTATTGGGCCATCAAAAGGTTCAATTTTGATATGAAACAAGCAGGCGACAAAAGAAGATTGCAACTAAATGAGCTTGAAGAGTTGAGGCAGGACGCATACGAAAATACAAAATTGTACAAGGAAAGGACCAAGTTGTACCATGACAAACAGCTAGCAAGAAAGGAGTTTTATGAAGGACAAAAGGTATTGATATACAACTCAAGATTGAGACTTTTTCCAGGCAAACTTATGTCCAGATGGTATGGGCCGTACATTGTCACAAGAGTCTTTCCACATGGTGCATTGGAGGTTCATAGCCAAGAGAAGAATCAAATATTTAAGGTGAACAGGCATAGAGCGAAGCCATACATGGAGATGAGTCTAGAACCGCACGAGGAAGATGTGAATCTTCAAATCATTCAATACATCGCATGAACTCATTAAGTCTAGCTGAAGACAGAAAACACAGCGCTTATTGGGAGGCAACCCAATTTTCAGGAGAGTATTTACACTTTCCTTTCATTTTTTTTAGTTATTCATCTTTTTATTTATTTTTAGTCTCTCCTTCTTACTAGATGGTAACACATGCCTATATTTTAAGCTTTGCGTGAACATTGGGAACAATGTTCCATCTAAGTTTGGGGGTATTAGTTAGTTATATTTGGAGTCTTTTGAAATTTTTTTAGGATAAACAAATTCTTATAAAGTAAATAAGTAAGGATACTTATTTACTTTAGGATTGTTGAGTTTCATAAATCCTTACAAAATTGTATGAGTCATGCGATTATACACAATAAACAAATGTGATGCTTTTTCTGGTGATTATTCCCTTTGATCTAGTCCTAAACAGAGTTTAAGTAAATAGAGTAATAAAAAAATAAAAAAAAGAATAAATAAATAAAGTCAATCTACTCCAATGTTTTAAGTTGCTTAGTAACTAGGGGTATTCATCACCAATGTTTACTTTTACGTCAAACGGCAACTTGAAATATGAGTATGCAAAGCACTTTAGAGTTTGTGACTTGCTGAGTAACCGGGTGGATTCATCACAAATGTTTCGCATTCGCGTAAAAAGGCAAGTGACAATTTTAGAGAAGAGACTAAAAAAAAAAAAAAAAAACTCTAGTTTGCTACTCGGTTTGTAGTAGAGAAAAGGGGATAATCACAGATTAAGTAGTCGCATACTATAATTAAATTAATTGCATGACAAATATGATTAAGTTTGGGGATTATGACTAAACAATTGCGCTGGAGAAAGTGAGTATGTTTAATTTTACTTTATCTGAAATTGTTTATATTTTTATATGTTGATGCTCACATAATAAGAATTCTTGGTTGAGAGTCTATCATTATTAGTATCCTCTTGTTCATAAATTCACTTTTTGCTTGAGGACAAGCAAAAGCTAAGTTTGGGGGTATTTGATGAACCAAATATTATTCACTTTTAGGAGCAATAATCTTAAGGCAATTAGACATTTAAATACTCTATATGTGGTATTTATGCTTCTTTTCTCTTTTTCCATAGGAAACAACCAAAAGCAGCAAGACGAAGCAGATTCCAGACTAATACAGACTGAGAAGATATATACAGGGAACAGCAGAGATCAGTCGACTGACTCTTCAACCAGGCGACTGGGCAGAGAGTTTGATAAGGCTCGGCACAGTCGACTGCTCCCCAAGCCAGTCGACTGGTACGCGGCGAGTTAGAAGATAAGAGCAGATGCATCCTCATCCAAATCCGAATCAAAATTAAGTTATCCAAACCCAGGTGTTTTCTGCGAATAACAACTTCTCAAACAATTAAAGCAAGAAGCACGTGGTGAGCAGATAAGGAAGGAAAGAAGAAAAAAAGAAAGAAATAAACGGCTGATGAAGATAAAGAAATAACAAAAGAAGAGGACTTCTCTGCAAAAAGTACAAACCCTAATTCTCTTCTCTTGTTCTATAAATACCAACCAAGAAGCATTATTCAAGAGGCTCTTCCACGTTCCTAAATCACCGAATCGCAGAGTTCCAGAGTCATCAACAAAGAGCAGCACGGCATCAACATAGAAGGAGGAGAAAGGAGATCAAGCATTAAGAAAAGAACGGCCGGTCGACTGTGTGACAGCCAGCCGACCTATTTGACCGAACTACATCAGTTTATTCCTTCTCTTTCCTATTCTTTTATGTTAACCATGTATTCAAACTTGTTGATTAATAAAAGTATTATTATGTGGAACTAATTTCATAGTTGGGTAAATTGAAGTCGTAGTTATGTAGTGCTATATTCTTCTGAATTCTTGTATTTTACTTATTGATTGAATCTGATTGAATTGATATAGATTTATGATAATCAAACTTGTTCTCGAAGCTCTGAGAGCAGTCGACTGAGGTGACAGCCAGTCGACTGACATACAGAACTTGAGAATATCAAGTTTGCATTACCATCTATCTGAATCTGTTATATGAGCATATTGAGACGACCCGTATCTCGTGCCCGTAACTTGTAACAAGGGAATCTTTAAGGGTCTTGGTTCAATCAACTTAAGGGATCTAGATCTGATACCAATTTCTAGAACCTTGAGTGTTTGTTCGTTTCCACTGATCTTATGTTTTCTTTAAGTACAACTTAGTAGATACCATTCTAAACACTTAATGAAAGAAACGAATTAGAGTAGATACCATACCCTTGAAGGGAACAAACATGAGTAATAAGAAGAAGTTCAGAAGGTAACTTAGCATTATTGACTATTGGTGGATATCTAAACCCAACTACTTCATACATACTTGTGATTCAACACTTCTTAATTTAGTTTTAATCTTTTTATTTCTTTTAGACTTTTAAAACAACTCTTTATGATTCTTAGTCTTTTTATTGATTAGTAAGTTAAAGTCTACAATCTCTGTGGGATCGACCCTTGCTATTGCTACGCTTTTATAAACGATTCGTGCACTTGCGAGGTTTTTAATTTGTGTCTAGTTTATCTATATATTTAGGTAATTAGATTGCACAAAAATTTGGTGTTACGTGTTCTGTGTGCGCCAAATCAAGTTTCTATGTTCTGCGTTCTGTCTCGATCTAGTGCGTGGGAATTTCTCTAGGATCTTGTTGTTGCTGTGAATTCTTCGTAGATTTTTGGGAGATTTCGCCCGGGATTCTGATCCCATTATTCTATTTTTATTAATATTTGCAATAACAGGCAAGTCTCTTCTTGAACCCCTTTCATTATTTGTGTTCAAGATTAATTGATCTCATGCAAGTACATCCGTCCTTTTTATTATCAAAAATCTGCTTTTGACAATTCTGTTAAGATTATCTAGAGTTTACACGAGCTAACCCGACATACTCTTAACTTCGTGCTATCTCCTTGAACTTTAACCCAGTCCCCAATGTTTCATGCATATGCACAATTAAAATAACTAGATTTGTACTTAGAACTGCTTGATGAAATGGACATGAATGTACTGATTTGGTTTTAATTGATGAATTGACACCATGACTGTAATAAATGTACCATGAACATTAGAAATTGCATGTTGACACCTAGGATTCTCTTGATTACAAATTTGCATGCTTTATATGATCATATGATTTATTTAATTACTATCCATGTTTAGACATTTGCTGGACTGCTGTATACTTTATTTTGAAATAGATTTTTGACCATTCTAGAGACATATTCTGAAAGAACTTACTAAACATAAAACGTAGCCCTTGATGTCTAGATAATTTTTCTCTACTCCGGATTTAAATTCCAATTTACCATATGTTAGTTATCATTACTTTAATGCAATTGTGCTAATAATTCTAGACTCAGATTTTAATGCATTTTCTGCTGTGTTTATTTTATTTGACCATGTTAATAGTACAAAAAAAAAATGTAAAATAATTTAGGCTGGACCTAGACGTGTATAGGGTTAACCCAGAATTTTTTTAGATTTTATTAATGAATTCTCTGACCCGAAAGAATTAGTTGAACACAACCTACTGCATGCTGCCTGGACTTAAAATCTGATTAGAACAGAGTTTTCACCTTAGTTCCTATGTCTTTTATATACCTTAATTATACTCGCTGGAACCGTATGGAAGTCTATTTTCCAGATCTTCTAGGGGATTCAGTTTTGCTAATTTTTAGTGCCCGCATTCCATGATTTTGGTACAGCAAGGTCATGTTGTCCTGATTTTGTGAAATGTATTTATATGATGTGTTTGTCCTATGACTTGTCTGTAACTCTTAGAATTAGTCACACATAGTAATGAACATTGACACCCTCTTGCATGCTCACATAGGATGAAATAAAATGATAACAAGCCGGGGTTAAATGGGATGACTTGGTAGTGAACAATCGGAGACTGTACTCGGTCGGGCCCTACTGTACTGACTGTACTGTATGGCCATAAACACTGCTCGAGAAACACTGACACTGAACATGATACACTGATTTTTGGACCGAGTACATGAACCGTAAATTTACCATCTGTCTAAAGTGTTCACCGTTCATTGTGCAGAACCTGTAGTATGGGATGCAGTAGTACGTGCATTAGATAGATTAATAAAATAGTTAATAACCTGCATTTCCTGCTTGATACTGATATCACTCATTACATGCGTGATTTACTGTACACCTTTGATACTTTGCCTACTCTTTGTTTTGTTTCTTTTCTTTAACCATGTCCTTATTCTTTGATATCCATGCTTCCTTTATCCTTTGTTTTCTCTACCTGCCGCCCACGACTTGCTCTAAGGGCACTCTTTTATTTCTTTTTAGACCAGGAATTTACAGGTACTGAAGAATCTATTCCTGAAGGTATTGGGGAGCAACGTTTCTAGAGATGAATCCAGTCTCCGCTGCTAAATTTTACTTATTGCTATTTATTTCTTGAACATTGTTAAGACTTGTACTTGTTTGGGCTTTATAACCCGTAGTTTTGTTTTGTTCTCGGATGTTGGATATTTACTATTGGTTTATTTCATTATTATTGGAATTAATCTTGTTTCATGTGATTATATTTTCCTGCGTGGTTGTATCTTGTTGTTCTTATTGCTGAGTTAGTCTGGTACAGCTTATGGATGGTATTTACATCATTCACTGGGCCAACGTTACGTACTCGTGTTTCCGTATTCTGGGAAGCGGGGCATAACAGTAAGCTCTCATGATAGAATATGCATTTTTTATATCTCGATTGTTGATAAATAAAATTTATCATATCACTGTCTTGTTGTCTAATTTGTGTTGTAGTGAGTTTTTGACCTATTACTATTAAAATTTGATTAAACTTTATAAATGAAAGTCATAGACCTCTGAATATTTTTTCCAGAAATTTTTATGAATTTAAATTCCGATTTATAAACTACAAGTTATCATATTTTTAGTACTGCTAGGTTTTAATTTCCAGATTGTCGTTTACTAGCATATCGAATGAATTGTTAAATAAAAGAAATGGTTAACAGTAGAATTAGAACTCGACTTTAACTAGGTTATTTATAGACATGATTAGGGGTCACTCTAATATTTTTATAAGATTAATTGATGACTTTCTAGACTCGTTATGCATACAAGAACATGACCCTAGATTACTACAAGGTGACTAGTTTAGTGAAGAACCAAACTTTTGACCTTGTTACAGATAATATCAATTAAAACTTATTAAATAAGAGTTGTATCCCCATGTGTCTGGAATCCAGAAAATCTGACAGTTTTGTAATTTGACTTATGGATTGCGAGATATTCATATTCTATTGGAGTAACGTCTGAATTCCAGAATGCAGTCTGAAAATACATTACCATGTTTAATTAATCGAAGCAATAAATTAAATTATGAATTTAGACCTGAGACTAATTGTGTTGTTACTAAACACCGTTGGAAACTAAATTATGATTTTTATAAGATTATTAAATGATTTTACACCCAACTTTTATATATAAGAATTTGACCTTGACATTCTGCCTGAACATGAAACCAATAAAGAATAGAACTTTTCACCTAGCTACTATGATTATAATATATTGTTTGAATATATGTTGGAACTGAGAGGGAGTCTAGTTTCTAAAACCCCGAACAGAACCTGATTTGCTTCTCCATAGCAGCGGGAAAGTCAACTTTTGTACAACAACATCTCACTATCCAGAATTGCTTTCTTCATGTTTGATTGTAAATCTGTTTAAAAATTGCATTGCACTACATATCATTCATTGTTCAGTCATTGATACCTCGTTGACATTGTTTCTTGATACCTGTTCTATTGATTGCACATTCATGATTCATGTTAATAAATTGATAACATACCGGATAATAAGGGTCGACTTGGTAGTGAACAATCGAAGACTGTACTCGGATGAGGGGCTCGTGTTTTCCTATATTGTTATTGTTATCGTGTATCTTATTGTGAACAAATTCTCATTATTGATTGTTGATTGTGGATTCTCGTTATTGATTATCGTGTCGAGTACATGATATGTATAGTTCACCACTATAATCTAAACGTTCACTTACTTGTATGCACCGAACCTGTGGTATGGAACACAGAATTATGTGCATTAGATAATGTAATAAAACATGATAGATCTAGGAGTGACACTTGCATTGATCTTGGTAATTGTTATCGACTTGATTCTTGTTTTATTATTATTGTAAATCGTTGAATTGTTGATTATAGACCTTGCCTTGTTATCGACATTTTCATTGATAATTGATATAGTTCTAGTTCCTTGTTCATCGAGATTTATATGTCCTATTTTATTGTTCCTTGCTTGTTACTACTTGTTGTCCATGACTTGCTCTAACGTACATTCCCCCCCCCCCCACTCCAGACTATGAGCTTGCGGGTACACATGGAGAATTTCCCGAAGACGTGAGCAAACCTTCTAGGGATTGGAGTCGAATTATTAGACTACAATAATTGTCTCGTCCATGTTATTTTTAATTCCAACATTTTTTTTATTATCGAACTTTGTATTTTGGGCTTTGATGACCCGAAGTTTATTTCTTTCCAGATGTTGGTTATGTTGAGAAATTTCATGGATTATTTATGTTATGTGATTTCATTATAGCATGCATGGTTGTAATTGTATTGCATATTGTTGAGTTGAATATTACCGCTTATGAATAATGCAAATTATTTGCTGGGCCTTTGTTACATGTTCGCATTCTCATATTTTGGGAAGCGGAGCGTGACAGTAATAGATTGGCTTTTGAACTTTGTCTTCTTCTCTTATCAAGACAGCACCAAGGGTTAGATTCGAAGTGGCCAAGTAGAGGTAAAGAACCTCTCCCGGCTTGGGTTTGCTTGACGAATTGTACCTTGAGGCGCTCAAAGGCAACTTGTTGTTCTTCTCCCCACTCAAAATTCTTCGCTCCTTGGAGAGCTTTGATGAATGGGAGGCACTTTTCTCAGACTTGGAGATGAAGTTGTAATACCCCAGATTTCTAAGATAAGTAGTATGCATACATGAAATGCACACAAGATGTTTGATGAAATGTCTGAATGAATGTGTATGCATATGAAGTGATTGATGAAATGCCTAAATGAAAGTTAGAAAGTAGTAGATAAGTTTAGTCCCACATAGGTGGTAAAATAGGGTTACTAAGTGTATATATTAGGTTACCCATGATCCAATAGTACCAACAAAGATATAACACTTTTGGTGAGGCTATGCCCTGTGGTGGGGCTGTGGTTTAGGTTCTTTAGGTCGTGCAGGAAAGAAAATTAACAAACACTAGGCACGTGCGGAGCTATATCACGCTAAAAGTAAGCCTCCAAAACATGCTCAAGATTGGCGGACCCGAGGCACTACAGAAGTGCCCAATAGCAGCAAGGCGTCCCATGAGCTTCTGAACTTCTTTGATGGTAGACGAGGGAGACATGTCAAGTATGGCTCAGATTTTTTAGGGTTGGCTTCAATTCCTCTCTAGCTGACCATGAAACTTAAGAACTTCCCCGAGGAGACTCCGAAGGCACATTTTAAGGGATTCAATCTCATATTATGTCTTTGTAATACATCAAACGCTTCTCAGAGATCGGGTACATGGTCTTCTTTCTTGAGGTGCTTGACGAGCATGTCGTCTGCGTAGACTTTTATGTTTCTGCTGATTTGCTCCTTGAAGACTTGGTTCGCCAAGCGTTGATATGTGGCTCTCGCATTCTTCAACTCGAAAGGCATGACCCGACAGCAATAGAGTCGGTGATCAGTGATGAAGGACATCTTCCGAATGTCAGGTGGAAACAT
The DNA here is from genome assembly GCA_017893485.1 of Hemerocallis citrina. Classification (NCBI taxonomy): domain Eukaryota; kingdom Viridiplantae; phylum Streptophyta; class Magnoliopsida; order Asparagales; family Asphodelaceae; genus Hemerocallis; species Hemerocallis citrina. Next base: position 115,616,544 of record CM030363.1, read on the forward strand.
TTGAATCAGGTTGTATCCCGAGAAGGCATTCATGAAGCTTAAGAGCTCATGACTGGAGGTGGCGTCAATTAGGGCATCTATGCTAGGTAGAGGGAAGGGGCCTTTCAGGCACATCTTGTTGATGTCGGAAAAGTATATGCAGATTCTCTATTTGTCAGTTTTCTTTATCATTACCACATTCGCTAGCCACTCGGGATAGCTAACTTCTTAAATGAAGGGGGTGACTAGGAGGTTCTTGACTTCCTCCTTGTCAATTTGCTGTCTATCAAGGGCAAACTTTCGATGCTTTTGTTGGACAGGCGTAACATCTAAGTTCACGCTTAAACAGTGCATGATTTGATCTTCGGAGATGCCTGGCATGTCAGAGGCAATCCAAACAAACAAGTCTCAGTTCCCCCATATGCAAGCGACGAGTTGCTATTTTGACTTGGTAAGGGAGAGCCTTGCTTACGTGAAAATATTTGTCTGATCTTCTTCGGAGAAGGGGATTTCTTCTAGTTCACCCACAGGCTTGGAGTTAACTTGACCCCTCTCTTATGGGAGTTCCATGGCGTTAAGGGGGAGGACCGAGTCCCCCCCCCCCCCTTTAGCGGTGTAACATACACGCGTTGCCTCTTGGATTCCTTTGATTTCTCATACCCCTGCTGATGTGGGGAACTTCATCTTCATGTGAAATGCGGATGCTGATTACAAGCGCGTCACAATAAGGTGTTCAAATACCTTTGAGAGACTTGTTTGAGTAAGTTATTGGAACCCCAGAACCCTGAGGAGTGGGGATATTTTGCACCGAGTTCACTTATAGGATGATGGTCTTCCCGGAGAAATTAGACACTCCCCCAATTGGTCCCATATGGATGATGTGGAAGACTACCATACATCTCGAGTTTTGGGACTTGGAATGCTTTTCTGGACATTTGTTAGCTCCCCGGTCCGAAAGAGGCTCGTTGTCGTTCCTTTGAGTAAATTTGGAGAGGTAGCCTAGTCGGATCAGAGCTTCAAGATCCTCATTGAGGCCTCGACAATCATCAGTGAGGTGTCCATGATCTCTGTGAAAAATAAACCATTTGTTCTTATCTCTTCTCCTGCTTGAAGTGCTTTATGGGGGGGTGAAGGAGCTCGTCCTTCTCCACTTCCATGAGGACTGCAGAAATGCTTACGTTAAGGGGAGTGAACTTTTGGGACTTCTTGGGTCCCTCGTCATTGGTATTTTTATGTTTGTTCCCAGGGGATGACCTCTTCTATTCTTATGGATGAATGACATCTTCCACTTGGATGTATTTCTCAACCCTTTGAAGAAGGTCTAAGAAGTCCATATAAGGACTCTTGACAAGAGAAGCTTTGAGGTGAACGTGACTTATATTGTGCCTGAAGGCAGCGGAGGCTACCGCTGAGTCATGTGCGGGGATGGATCAGGACTCAGCTGTGAAGCACCCAACATAACACTTGATAAATTCTCTATCCCTTTGTTTCAAGTCAAGTAGGGACGTGCTTGTCTTATCTATCTTGCGGGTGGTGATAAAGTTTGTGAGGAAGAGCTCCTCAAGCTGATCGGAGGAGAATATGGACCTTAGAGAAAGACGTGAGAACCACTCTCGTGCTGACCCCTTCAGGGTTGCTGGGAATGTCGTGTAGAGGAGGGAATCAGAGGCTTGGTGGATCATCATAAGGGTTTTGAAACTCTCTAGGTGGTCTACCAGGTCAGACTCGCCATTGTATGACTCAACAGTTGTAATTTGAAGTTTGTCGGGACGGGAGCCTTGAAGATCGTCCTGGAGAAGGGGTTCAGATGGGGCGGTATGTTCTATCATGTCATATCTTTTCGTGTTTCATCAGTGTTAGGCGGTCCTCCATCTCTTGGAGGCGCTGAAGGATGATGTTGTCTTGGTCTCCGGATCTAGCAAACCCACAGGAGTCCTCCTGCCATGAAAGAGTAGAGCGGTGAATGCTGGCTTGTCGGACTCAGTCAGGGATAATGTGGAAAGCTTGAAGGTCATCCTTGAAGTTTTAGAAGTCTGCCCTTGGTGATGGGTGCTTCTTCTTCACTATTGCTCCTGGGAACTAATCAGCTTATTGGAGATAGGCTTCTTCGCCCGCGAGAAGGAGGAGTTATTCTTCGTCCTTGAAGAGAGAGAGAAAGATATCTTCTTCGTCCCCTCAAGAGAGAGGGTTCTTCTTGACCTTTTTCTTCGAGGAGAGGGGCTCCTCTTGCTTTCCTGGCATTCAGGGTGTGGGACCTTATCTTGGACTTACGTTTCATTCAGGTGATCTCGGAGGTCTGACCCCTACCGCCTGGTGAGTACGATCTGACGGAAGTTTTGTTGTGCCTGGGGTGCAACAAAGGGCATCGTAGAGGGGGTCTAGGTGTAGATTTAACCCTTGTTTTCACCTGCATGCCACACACGAATGCGGTTCGCGATGACTTCTTCGGGAACCTCCTAATGCAGTCCCTTTGGAGGGAGGCTGATCAGTCTGTTGAGGGGGTTGCTCTGGCTGATGAAGAAGTTGATCCTGCTGAGGAGTTGTAAATGGGTCCTCCCTATGAGGAGGTGGAGGGAAATGGTTGGTTTTTTCGGCTAGGAGACGCCGCCTTCCCTTTTCCCCATGGAGCAATGACTGGCAAAATAGCTTTTTGCAGGTGAAAACTGATCGGTTGGTTAGATTGTAATATTTCATAGACTGCGCCAATATGTTACTACTATTTTCTGTGTGAGAGCAAACAAAAGATGTGAATTTTTAAATAGAAATTATAAAATTCTAATCTTTATTTTGATCAAAATTAATCGTCGCTAACCGCTCCTTACTCGAATTTTCTGGCGATTGTGGATGCTTAGATCTAATTTGGATGGCCAAGATTTTTCCAATAAACCTACAAAAAGTTTAAACATCGGGGTGTTCCCCGCAGTAAGACCCTCCAGCGCTTAAGTCATAACTCTAATAATATTAAAGTTTTTTGTGACAAAATAACGATTACCTGATTCTGAAAGAGGTGGGGGATATCAATATGCTAGGAGTTAGTTACAAAAGATTAGCTTAAAAGAGTATTTTGTATTTAAACTATTGATTATCATGGGGTAAGGAGATAAGATTAGTTGATACTCACTTTTGGATTGAGAATTTGGTCTAGAGTTTTTGACTAATCAGGACTCTTCTTATTGGATTGCATATTACTTCTTACTTGTAGGCTGATTTTGAGCTGATGAGCCAGAAAATAACTCATGTTCTCCGAACAGGCCTTTATTCGCTGTAAAATTGTTGTTTGGCCCCTAGAAGCTTTGAAATTCTTGCGTCAATTATGTGGCCCTGATTTGCCATGATTTTTATCCTCATCAATGACAAAACCCCAAAGATACCATTTACTTAGAATTGAATAGTGATGCATGTAAAAAGTTTTTCTTTTAATCTCAACTTTGGATGATTGGATTTTATGATGAATTGTTAGATTGAATTTTAGGAGAATATATATATATATATATATATATATATATAGATTATATATATATATATATATATATATATATATATATATATATAAAGATGTATATATATATATATATATATATATATATATATACATACATACATACATATGTATCTTTATATATATATATATATATATAAAGATACATATGTATGTATGTATGTATATATATATATATATATATATATATATATATATATATATAAAGATGTTGAGACAAAGATAAATTTCAGTTAACCATAATGTAGTTTATGGCTTTGGTAGTGTACCATACGAGATTTTTTTTTTTGGTAATAAACCATACTGAAGTTATTTTCTTTTTGCATTTTGGCATGCTCCGCACATAAAAAAAACACACAAACAACAACCAAAAATTGCAAAATTTTGCATGTAGTTCTGATTCACCAAACACAAGATGACTTAGGTTTGCGAGATACACGCAAAAACAAAATAAAGTGATACATGGCCATATCTCGCAAATCGTGAGTCGAAACTCATTTCTACATGTTAGGTTAGCTTGTATTTGGTGAATCCGATATACTGACAAAATTACGTAATTTTTTTTTTTTTATTGACGTTTATGGGGTTTTCCGAGTGCGAAGTATGTCTAAGTACATACAAAGAAAATGACTTCAGTAAGGTTAATTACCAAAAAAAAAAAAATTCAGTATAGTTAACTGTCAAACTACAAAACATAAGTAGGTTTAACTGAAATTTATTCTTAAGACATCTATAATTTAAAGTATAAAATATTCCGACACTAACTTGTCACAATTACAAGACAAAATTTTGAAATGGTCGTCCTAGTCTTTACTACTAGAACACCAACACTAAAAAAAACCAGTTGCCACTACAACAAATATGACATTTGATAGCATTCATAAAATGCTATAGTAGACCTACGATAGCGTTTTACAAACGCTATCAAAAGCCCCGCTATAATAAGTCTATAGCGTTTTGACCAAACGCAAACCAAACGCTATAGAAACTATAGCGTTTTACAAAACTCTATAGAAACTATAGCGTTTCTATAGAGTTTTGTAAAACGCTATAGGTTCTCATAGAGTTTTGGAAAACGCTATAGATTCTATAGCGTTCGGCAAACGCTATAGAATCTATAGCGTTTTGTTAAAAAGCTATAAAATTTTGATATTTGTGGTTTTTTACAGCATTTTAAAACGCTATCGTTTTGATATTTGTTTTAAATCTATACAAAAAAAATCTACGGATACAAATAAAAATCGATTTATCGAAAATGTCAATACACCATTATAACTATAAAAGTTTCGCAAATTTGTGTACAAATATATAAAAACATACCAACATAGAAATATCTATACAATAAACTGATACAAAAGTTCATCCAATAAACTTAAAACTGACGACAAAAAATTCTTGAGTTCCTAACATCAACACAACTCGCAAACTTAAAACTGACGACAAAAAATTTTTGAGTGCCTAACATCAACACAACTCGCATTCTTCGTTTCATCCACGACGTCTCCAATCTGCAAATGTAAAAGAAAAAATGTCAAACATAAGATTCATGTAGTCATATTATTCATTACAACTATTATGAATTATATGAATATATTCTAATAAAACAAAGGCCCCTTAGCATGGCACAAGCAGCCAACAAGTGGAAGCTTGACTTTCTTGATAATTTAGTTTACAGATTATGAGCAGTTATTTTAAGCAGTGCTCTCCAAAGTCCAAATAATGAAAATGATCAGCATATATTCCTCAGAATCTTCGAACTCATAACTCATCCTCCAGTCTATATAGTTATAGTACTGTTGCTGCAGAGATGACATCGTTTACTCTGGCTTGTTATGGACCAAGCTTTGACATAGCCGCAGGGAAAACTTCGTAATAACTTAATTGGCTGGGCAGTTTATAGGGACAACATAATTTCCTTGACCGAAGCATAGCTTCACAAAGAGCAATACCCCACAGGTTGAGAACTTCAGGTTTCAGGTTTTAAAAGATTTTAGAAGGCTTGTGTGTCAATGTTGAATATACAATCTTTCAAGCCGATGGGCAGGAATAAAGACACCAACAGAAACTAAATGAAACACGGAAATTCATACATCAATGGTGCATTCAATCCAGTCATTAGTCATAGTGGAACACACATAAAGAGAAGGAAAAAAAAGCCAAAGCGACGTCTGTAAGAACAATGAATACATAATCCTACATATGAAAACTTGTAAATAGGTCTGACAAACATCACCTGTATCCTAGCTATATTTTTTAATATCTTACAAATTAAAAAACATGTGACCTACTAAAAGTTTGTGGCTTTGTCCCGATCAAAACACCTGGCCTTTTTATCATGTTACAATATAGAACAAAAGAAGATACCTCATCATCGTAGAAGAGAATGCAAGGTTCAATATATACAGTGTCCTACCCACTCTAGTATTCAGACTAACATAAGTACAAACAAAAAAGAAGCACTACATATTCTCTAATAGCTTTATATGGAACCTGAACTCCTCTCATCTCACTTCTACACATTCCTTTATATCATTATATTATGCATTGTGAGCGACAACCGCATATGATACTAGATGTTGCATGTAAATTATGAAGTTAATAATGAATATATTCTATGATTAGAAATGCATGTAAATCTTATTATCTTGTACATGCTACACGATGTTCAAAGATAAGAATATCAACTTACTTGCATTCCTTGACTGGAATTGTTCTGAGAAGAATAGTGACGCCTTGTATCAAACGTTTTCTAGCATCGAGAACATCATTTGCTACAGGAACCATGCTCTTTACCAGGTAATCTTTGGCCCTATTTTCAATTCTTTCAAGAATCATAGGACGAAGCTTCTTCCAGTCAGGTTTAGAGCTGTAGCATCTACAGTACATGAAGGAACAGTTGAGTTCTTCCCAGAGATAACACTGAACTCTGTGTCTGAAAGCCATGAAAACTGCAACAGAAATTTGAAAGTGCATGCATTAGAACTTCTTTTATAGGGGAGAACCTCACTGAAACTACAAATTTCTAAAACATGTGCAGAAACGAAAGTATGTCAACGACAAATTTATCAAAGCTTAGTAAATGCATTACAGTGTTAGCACAACCAACAATGATTTATATATTTTGGGTAATTATTTAGTCTTCCAACAATCATGCAGATATTCCATTAGTTCATTTGATCAGAAACAAGGATGAAATTAGTCATTCCGTCACCCAAGACTATAGACACCTTAATAACTTTGCCATGCTCATTGTAAATTTTGCAGTAGAATAGTAAAACTGTCAAAGTTTGAGTTATCAAGTATTATAACACTAAGTCAATCAAGATTAACTAATCACTACAAAGGGAAAATGCAACAAATTTAGAGACAATTTTGATAGCATACTATGTTAAAACTTAATTGTAGATGTAGCATTTCCGCAGCAACAGGAGTGGATCCATTTTGCTGTGGTCCGTAACTCACACATTTGTTAGTCATCGATGCTAAGAAAGGTTGGATAACTATAAGTAGAGACCTAGACGATCTCTAGGTTACAGATGGAATTTGGATAGCCATATGGTTCGGGAACCCCTCAACCCACTCAGAGACCTTGCAGTCTTATGGTCTTCCAGTCATTTTCAACCTACATAGTCTACTATCTAGAGATCCTTCAAGAAATATGTGCATACGCACTGTGATAAAAACTATCTTCTGTAATTTTTTGGCGATAGATATTCAAATATAAATGAAAACTAAAAGAAAGAATTTCTTCCCATCACCTGAAATGCAAATAAAAGAAGTATCAACAAATTTACACATGTAACATATTTCATCTTGTTGTTTTGGATGATGTTAATAAGGAATTAGGCAATTTTTGGTTTTCCATATGGAATAAGCCAAGGAGGCAGTGGATGCTAATGCCTACAAAATGAGTTTAAGGCGCCACTCGCTAGTTGGAGGTAGTAGATTGAGAATGCTACCGATGTTGTTAATATAATTGTGTGTAATAAATACCTCAGTTATACGGTTGCACCGCTCTGGATCCTTGGAAATCACAGCACCACCTAGACCATAACTGAAAACACAAAAGAAACAAAATTGAAACTAATGACCATTACAGCATTTGAAGTATTGAACCGAGTACTGTAATTTGGAATTATATAAACAAGGTTACATTGTATCATTTGCAAGTTCTATAGCTTCATCTTCAGATCTAAATGTTTTAACACAGAGGAATGGCCCAAAAACTTCCTCCCTCCAAATTTGCATGGAAGTATCCACATTTGTTACGATTGTTGGTTCAATAAAATATCCTTTCTCCAGATGCTGACATTTTAAAACACAAGGAGATCAGCATTGATGATATCAAAAGAAACTGCTGACAATCATAATTGAATTATTACCTTTAGGCGTTCACCTCCATAGAGTACAGTTGCACCTTCACTCTTTGCTGTTGCAATAATTTTTTTAATCTTCTCATACTGAAATAAAGTCAAATGATTAAAAAGATTCAGCACCATTATTAAATTCAGATTTGTGAGAGTTTCTACTGTTCCAACCTTATGTTTCAGAGGATAAGTAGACTGGTGAGCTTCCGAAACATGTAAATTACAAAAAAGAAATGATGGCCTATCACAGGTTTCAGTTCTTGTAGAATTTCAATTTTCTTTAGGACACATTACGCCATATTAATAGCACTAAATGAAGCAAACTGTTAGAAAGAAATATAACTACTAAAAGCATTTCATTTGAGTTATATGGCAAAGCAATCAAGGAAAAAAACCAAGGAACATACTTTCAATTACATTTCATGAAGTAAAACCATTTATGAAGAAGAAAATGAAACTAACATCCTATATGATTTAATAAATACTTAAATAAATTTGGTTTTAGAGAAATTTGTTTTAGAGACGATATTTGGTGGATACACATCAGATCCTCATTTTGACAGAGCTTAAATTTTTATGTATCCCTGTCGTATGCATGTAGGAGGCAGAACCAAAAGACAATTTAAATCTAATACTTGTACCGTCGTATGAGAAAGTTCAGAGTTCAGTTTAAATGTCTATACTCATATACAGACTTAAGCAACAATTGTTTTATATTTACATAACTTGAAGGAAACTACAACTTTCATCTCGTGCGTCTGCGTCATTAATGTCTATTTGCAGACACAACAGCAAAACTCTATAGTGAGGGATAAATAGACTGTTGGCAATACACTAAGAAGTTCCAGAATTAATTTTTTTGAAAATGGTATATTGATATTCACCACACCACCATCTTACCAATGATATTAGTACCACCCAATTAACCTACAATCCTTAATTTCAAATTTAAAACTTCTCATTCAAATTGTAATCTAAACTTTTCTCAATTTATGCTTCCATTCAACACTCCATTCAAAAGTAAAACAAAAACAACAAGAAAAAAAAATTCCATCTTCCAACTAAAACAACAAACTTTCTTCTTGCTATACCAAAATCAAACAAAAGACAACCCATTCAACTAAAAGAAACAAATGTTATGGATTGCAGTTCCTACCCACAAATGAATATCAAAAGAATTGAAACTAAAACTGTAGATGACAACAGTACTCACCAAATCGAATATGGGACAGAGTAAAAGAAGAAATGGTACCTTCTGGTTTCAGATCGATCTATTCAGCATACCATATTACCTGGAATCAGCTAGCATGGGAGATAGCAGGGAGGAGAAGGGGGCGTTCCGGAACCGTGACGACGTGGTGGGCTTCGGGGGCAGGGAGGAGAAGAGGGTGTTGGGCGATGGCGGGTCTGGCTTTGGGGGGCGGGGAGGAGAAGAGGGCGTTAGGGCGACAGCGGGTGGGGCAACGGGGGCGCGGGGAGGAGCGGTGGCGTTTCTTTTGACGGCGGGTCGGGGCTTCGGGAGGCGCGGAGGAGGGGAGAATAGGGATAGATTTCGTGAAGGAGGGTTTTGGAATGGGAGAAGTTAAAGGGTTTCGATGCATTTGGATTTTTTATTTCTTTTTTGCTCATATCTATTTTGTTTATTTACGGATATAATAGCGTTTCTAAAATGTCGTAAATAATATAGCGTTTTAAAAACGCTGTCATAACTAAGAGTAAATTTTAAAATTAATCAAAGATAGCATTTTCTTCAAAAATGCTATTATTGATCACTTTCAATAGCATTAACACTTAAATGCTATAATAAGTCCGCTGTAAAAAGCCCTATATGTTGTAGTGTGCTTATCCTTCTTCTTCTTCAGAAATGAATTCAAAAAAACTTGGATGTAAATTTACATATATTCTTCTTATCCTTATCAAATGTTTTCTTCTAGATCTGTATGTTTACATGCGCATAAAATTTAAGAAAATTATTTAGACTTGTATAATCCTTGAAACTCTAGTTGTCTTCCTGTTACATGTGAGTATGTAACTAGTAATTTACATGTACGATACACGTCTTAATGAATATAGTTTTTTTAAAATAAAAATTCAGACATAGTTTGAGTTTTAACCTAAAACCTCCTTTATAATAGTTATGCAAGTAAGTTGCACGCGTTAAAAAATTTACAAATGACACTAAGACCTTCTCCCATTATATATTAGAGATTAGAGATGAGAGATTTACACGTGTGATGCATGTATTAATAAATAAAAAAAAATTTAAAGTAGTCTGAGTTTGAACCTAAGACCTTCGTTATAATAGTTATGCACGTGCATTGCACGCGTTGATAGATTGACAAATAAAACTAAGGCGTTCTCCCATTATAATATTATTACTAGTATAATGCACATGCGAAGCACGCCTATATAAAGTATAGTCATTAAATTAGAGATAAATTCCCCATAAGAAAAAATATAGTAAATTATTAACAAAGATCAATTTTTGAGAACAAATTTCTTTAAACAAATACGTTTGCAACAAAGATAAGAAAAAAAGATAGAAACATACTTATATTAATCCAATCCAACCTGTAAAGTAGAAGCAACAGCAACCAACCAATTACAAAATCAATGTGATTTCTTAACATTCTTGTTACAAATAAGATTTCTTGTATAAAATGATTATAAGCATCTAAATAATAAAATACAAAGAAAGCTATCAAGTGGCTCTCCTTCAATCCCCCCAAAAATCAAAGGCCCAGATCTAACCTCACAAAACATATTCCCCCCCCCCCCCCCCCAAAAAAAAGTTTTTCCCCAAAACTCAAATTCAAATACCCCACCCAAAACAACTCCTATACTTATTTATTTTTTTTTCTCTCTCTCCCTCCCTCTTCTATTCAAAAAATTAAGAAAATAAAAAATTTTAAATTTTTAAAAAAATAAAAATTTAAAAACTAAAAAAATTTAAAATTTAAAATTTTTTTAAATAATTCAAAATATATATATATATATATATATATATATATATATATATATATATATATATTGAATCATATATATATATACTAGGTTTGCCCGTTGATACGTGCCTACGGCACGTCTTCAGAACGGTGCACCTTGTTTGATAATATAAAATAGTTTTGGAGGTCGAGCAAAAATTAATTGAAGTAGCAAACATATTATATGATAAACTTTTGGGGGTCCAGCAAAAAGCATATTATATGATTTTTTTGATTTTTTTGAGCTACTTTTAAAGTTTTTAATTTTTTTTTTTAGTTTTTAAATTTTTTATTTTTTTAAAATTTTTAAAATTTTTATTTTCTTAATTTTTTGAATAGAAGAGGGAGGGAGAGAGAGAGAGAAATAAATAAATAAATAAATATAGGAGTTGTTTTGGGTGGGGGATTTGAATTTGAGTTTTGGAGGGAAACTTTTGGAGGGGAAATATGTTTTGTGAGGTGAGATCTGGGCCTTTGATTTTTTGGGGGATTGAAGGAGAACCACTTGATAGCTTTCTTTGTGTTTTATTATATAGATTACAAACTATTGGAGTGCAGCAGACTAATTTCGTAAGATAACTTTCCACGCCTATTAACTAGGGATGCTTTCGGATAAGGATATATCTGATTCGATCCGTTTCCGAATCCGTTTTTTTGGCGGATACGGATATAAAAAATCCGTATCTGGACAGATACGGATACGGATTCGGATATCCAAATTCAAAAAAAATCGGATACAGATATCCCTAAAAAAAGCGGATTCGGATACGGATATCCGCTTAATTTAATATATATTTATTTAATAAATATACTTAATAGTTATACACTTCCCCAATTCCCCAATTCCCAGTTCGAGACTCAGCCCTAATCCCCAGTCCCCATCCTCAATTCCTCAGCGCGCCGCCAGTGAAGCCAGGCCTCTCCCCTTCCTCTCCCGCAGCCAGAGGTGATGCTACAGCCCTAATCCCCAGTCCCCATCCCCAATTCCCCATCGCGCCGCCAGTGAAGCTCGGCCTCTCCCCTTCCTCTCCCGCAGCCAGAGGCGACGCTGCAGCCCTAATCCCCAGTCCCCATCCCCAATTCCCCATCGCGCTGCCAGTGAAGCCCGGCCTCTCCCCTTCCTCTCCGGCAGCCAGAGGCGACGGCAGTAGTCCCGTAGACCAGTCGTGACGCACCTCTCGCGCCTCTCGCCGTCCAGCACCGCCATCCCCGTCCGGTCGTGCCGCCCCCTGTCCCCCTGGCAGCAGTCCCGCAGACAAGTTGCGACGGCAGCAGTCCCGCAGACCAAAGGTGAACACAACACATGCCTCGAGTTTTATTTAGATGAATTTGAGTTCCTTGAAGAAGTCAGCGCTTGCACGAATTTGAGTTCCTTGAAGAAGTCAACGCTTGCACCAGGTAATGCATGTCTCTGATTCTCATTGAATTCCTTTAACAATACTTATTTCCAACCTTCGCATTTTAACTTTTGAGTACGTCAAGATTCTGTGGCCTTTCCATGGAACTGGAATTAGAAAGTGTCAGTGTGTAGGAAAGAAATAAACTTTCTACATTAATCACTATATATTCATTACCGTAAGTACTAACATATCTAATCTATAAAATCAAAGTCATTAACATTTAACACCGGGAATGATTCAGTTACTTTTAAAGTTTTAAAAAAAAAATTAGTTTTTAAATTTTTTAGTTTTTTTTTTATTTTAAAATTTTTATTTTCTTAATTTTTTGAATTGAAGAGGGAGGGGGAGAGAGAGAAAAATAAATAAATAAATAAATATAGGAGTTGTTTTGGGTGGGGGATTTGAATTTGAGTTTTGGAGGGAAACTTTTGAGGGGAAAATATGTTGTGTGAGGTGAGATCTGGGTTTTTGATTTTTTGGGGGATTGAAGGAGAACCACTTGATAGCTTTCTTTGTGTTTTATTATATAGATATATAGGGATATGCTCAGTTGAAAACGCCAATGTTGTGAAAATCCAACAACGGCCTAAGCGGTTTTCCACGTTTTCACAGACATTTGCGTTTTCAATGGAGCATTTCCCATATATATATATAAAATATGTTTTTTGCTAGACTCCTAAAAGTTTCTCATATAACATGTTTACTACTTCAATTAATTTGCTGGACCTCCAAAACTATTTTATATGATCAAACAAGGTGCCCCGTTCCGAAGACGTACCAACGTGTCAACAGGCAAACCTAGTAAGTATATATATTATATCATATAAAGTGTGTATATATAATATATGTTGATAATATAATTCATTTTTTTTTCTCACAGTTGTGCACAACAGTATGTATATATATTTGAAAGTGTAAAACAGCAAAAACCATGTAAACATAAATACCACCATCTAATTTGAAGTTCCATGACATTTCATCAATACATCCTTGTAGACATCAGTTTTTGTATATATTTATATGCCTTGCCAACTTACTAGAAAAAATATTTTAGCTCAATGTACGCTTTCCTTAGTTGAATCCTGCAAAGGAAATATGAAACAAACTGTGAATTCATTTTAAAAAACACAAATATCAAGCATCAAAGATATTATCAGAAAGGTGAATACCTAATTACAGATCAGGCTCATTGGTAATTGTGTTTGATGATCCCACTATGTTTCTCAATATTTGAATGTTGGCAAGCTGCATAAATTGCAAAGCATTATATCTCTCTTTGAATGTCACTATACAAACAGTTCACCAAAAAAATTATGCACAAAGTCGCATAAATAATTCTTGATAGTTCTAAAAGTATAGCCCAGCAAGTACATTCTTAAACCATGGCTTCGCAAATGTAGTTCACCACTTACAAACTCAAGTTTTAGTGCAACTTTATCTTAGGAACTTCACTGTGATTAATTTTACACAAATACATAATTGCTATGAAAAAAATATCTCCCGAAATTTGGAAGGAACATGTGAAGAAATATTTTGATACCCAAACTATATATTTGAGAATTACTTTAATGTATGTGCACTGTTTAGGGGAAGTAATTTGAATTATGGCACGGCGATGTCAAAAAGGGCTTTTGATGCAATAGAACAGTATAATAAAAATAATAATAATAATAAATAAATAAATAAAACCCCTAAAGCATTCATTTGCCACATCAATATTTATGACACAATTACACCCAAAAAAAGTTATGACAAATTAAACATCAAACCTTACCGTCTTAAAGAGGTGATAACTTTCCTGCTGTTTGTCATCCACCTTCACAAATCACCCATAGCATTAATTCATTAGAAAAATAATTAAGATAATTAAGGATGTCAATAATTTTTACAATAATAATTATAAGAACTGAACCATGTTCTTGAGTTGGCTCATTTCTTCACCCATCTTCCTCTCTAGCTATCTCAACCTGGACCTCTTTAATGGCTGCCTCAAAATTGCGCTTCAATAATTCCAGCACAGGCACATTGTACTCCTCATGGATATATTCCAAAAGCTTCAGAATATCTAGAATGTGAGGTTGAGTCCGCAATTACCTGCATGCCAGCAACTAAACAAAATTAGAGGGTATCATAAATATTTAGCAAGACTGAAGTTAGCCTAAGCCAACAATGGCCTAAACAAAGTTCATCCTTCTTGGTGATCCAGTGGGCAAATAGTTTCTAGGCTCCTACCTTTACCCACACTCATAAACTAATTCTTTGACCATTTTTGCATATCAATTCCATCCACATTTGAACCATGAAAAAATACTTGATGGCATCAGTATGGGCCAAGTATGATCCACATTTGATCCACATTTGAATCAACAGCCTGTTGTAGCCTTTTCTGTGATAGCAACTAAATTTAGTTAGAAAAATTGGCTGGTGAATTGATATAAAAGAATGATTAAAATGTATTGCATACTTGACCTTCAAATCTTTGAGTCCTATGAATGTAGTATCTGAATCAAACAAAAATTTTAACTTCTGACTTCTTTCATCCTACAATAATGACATGTGTATGGGCCAAGTGAAAAGTTAGTTAGTTTCGCAGGCAACAATTTGATTCTAATATAATGTGCTCTTTCTTAATATATATTCCATAAATATGTCTTGAATAAGAAGAAATAAAATGTAACTAACATTGGCGACGCTATGCTAATATGTAAGATTTTGTATGCTTTGTGAAAGCTTTCCCACAACCTATAATGTACAAAACATAAATGAAATAAGAAAATCAAAATCATTCATCATTCATTAATGATGTGATTAAGTAATGCAAGAATAGCCTTACTAACATACCAATAGACAGTCGTATACCATTTAATTTGAAGTTCCATGACATTTCATCAATACATCCTTGTAGACAATATTTTTTGTATATATGTCTTGCCAACATGCTAGATCTCCATTCTTGATTAAAATTTTTGTAGAAGATCTCGAAACTCCCCTAGAAAGAGCATCATATGATTGTCCATGACTAAATACATGATCCGAAAGACACACACCAACACATGGAATTGTTTGTCTTTGCGACTTGTTGATTGTCAAGGCGAAACTAAGTCGTACTGAGAATTGTTTCCTTATGAGTGTGAAGGGCATCCTTAAATTTTTCGAAGGTTTAAGCGGGATTCGATGAATAAATACTCTTGTACCATAGCAATGACCACTCACTACTTCTGCATCGATTAAATTTGGAGTGAAGTTCTTACAAATTAATCTCGTCCCATTGCAAAGACCAAATTTTAAATCAATATTTCTCAAGCATAATTGGAGCACCTATTTTAAGTGTTAACTTATGTGTTGGAAGTCCTCCACGTGCAATAGAATTTAGATATTCTTGCTGAAATAAATTATGTGTATCATTCTCAACTATGTCAAACAAAAAATATGTTTGTTCATCTTCAGAATAAACATACTATACCGTCAATAATTTGGTCAACAGATTGATTAATTAGAGTAAGCAGAGCTCTATCAGTAATATACTTCCTATCATGTGCATTAAAGCTCAACGAAGGGAAAATTATGTCGATCAAATTATTTAATGATTTTTCACCTTCCCATGGAATAACCATATTTGTTGGCACTCATTTTACTCTCAACATATGGTTCATTTCCATCGCCAATGCGTAGGATATAGTTGGAAAAATCAGAATCCTCCTTGGCTCGCATATTTTCTGTCAACCGAACAACAATTACATCATTCCAAATTGCAGAGTTAACTATACATGAGTCAATAGTTTGTGCTTTTGTACTATACTGCACAACTGGAAGAATTTGTTGAATATCTCTACCTAAAACCATAACTTTTCCTCCAAATGACAATTCATTTTCAATTATATCTTTAATTGTCTTGTTTAAAGTCTCAAAAGCATGATGATGGGTCATTGTTACTTCATCCCAAATGATAGCACTTGAGAGAAGTAAAGTTTGGCCTCATCAGATTGAATAGAGATAATACATGATGAAGTGGAACATAATATTATAGGAATATTGAATCTTAAGTGTGTTGTACGACCTTTAGGCATTATTACAAGATGTCGTTGCTAATACTATATGACCTCTATGCCGCAAAAAAGATAAAATACAGCAATAAAGCAATGCCTTTCCAGTACCTCCAGGACCATCAACAAAAAAGACTTTACTCTCCCTATTAACGGCTGCTTCTATGATAAGATTGAATGCATACTTCTGTTTCACATTATGTTTTTCAACTGAGGATAAATCTTCGTCAGAAATAGGTATTGATTTCTCATCTTCTATCAAATGCGGGATATCGACCTTTTCATTAACATTCATTACAGGTAAGTCATAATCATCAATGCCTTTGCCATACTAATTTAAGAGACCGTTGAGCTCTTTCAGCAATCGTACTTTACATAATCCACTCAGGTTGCTTGCAGATAAATAATCCTCAGACATATATGATTTGAATTGGTCTCAGAGTTGCTTACTCCAACTGGCTCGCAATATATCAATAGTGTCGTAAAAAGTCTTCTTAGAGATGATGGCATATGATTATTGGATGCTTCTAAAAGACAATTGCTGATGCTATTATCGCTCTCCAACAAACCCAACACCTCCGCCACTTGCTTAAATGTTGGAAATTTAATCTCATTTACTGTAAGCAAGTAGTCAAACGATAATGGACCTCTAAAATGATTTAGCAACATCCTTAAATAGTACTGATCACCTTCTCGAGGAGAAATGGCATATATCATGCCGATTTGACGAATATTATTTTGTCTCTTGCTCCATTTTTGTTCTTTGTTCTTCCACCTAAATACGTAGATGTTATTAATAATTAAAAAGCAAATAAATGTTATCATTTGTTCCTTTCATAACTAAAATCATAAACATTACCAGTAAATATATATTATAAGAAGATTAATTGAATTATCCAAAATGTTTTGATAATTCATACCCATAATGCTCTGAAAACTCCCTATTAGGACTGCAATCGAGCCGAGCCGAGCCGAACCGAATACCTTCAGGCTCGAGCTCGGCTCGTTTACGAAACGAGCTCGATTCGAGCCGAGCTTTGACCGTATTCGAGACGAATAGCTCGCAAGCGTAGCCTAAAAAAAACCCAAGCTCATTCTTGGCTCGTTTACGAAACGAGCTCAGTTTTGAGCTCGAGCTCGGTTCGAGCCGAGCTTTGACCGAGCTTTGACCGAGCTCGAGCCGAATAGCTCGCGAATAGCTCGATTCATTTGCAACCCTACTCCCTATAAAAATATTGTCTTGCTTCAGGGTCTTCATTATTTTTTGTAAAGAACTCTGTCAACATCATTTTTTGCATTTGATCATTAGCAAGTACATTCTCTATTAACTGATGAGAATAATATAAAACTTGTTGCCGATTCGGCAAGTGAATTTGCAATGGGAGAACTGATGGATACATTCGAGTCATAGGAAATCAAAGATTTTCCAGGCAGCTTCTTGCGGGCATATCCAACGGGGATCAATATATTGTGATATTTTATCTGTAGCATCACCTGGTAGGCTCTAAAAAAGACACAATCGGGTCATGTAAACATACTTATAGATATACTTAACAAAAATTATAATCGAACAAATTTCAATATTAATATGGCAATTATATTTTTTAACAGAAAGGGGTTGTAAGGAACCACCCATCTGTTATCGATCAACTAATTAGAGTTTTCCCTTCGAGAGATAAATCGACTAGTATCTCGTTGCCGATATACAAGATATGAGTTTTCTCCTTGGAAAGTTGTCGGAGCAAACTGTTTGGGATAATCTTTTTTGCATTTTCCATCTTTCATGCAAGTTGATTTAGGATTCAAATGCTCGCAAGGTCCATAAATCATGTCTCAACATATTTTCGTATATTGACTAAGAACAATAACAAAAAACAAAAAACTGCTCTCTCCTCCTGCCTACTCCCGAACCCAAAAACAGCAAAGCAAAACCCTATATCTCTCCTCCTAGGGGCGGCGACGGCTTGCCCTCAACGCCGCTGCCCCCCCTCCCCGTCGTCCCCCCCTCCTCTTCTCCATGCCCTACCGAAGGCGTACTTCCAACGCCACGATTCTCGAGCCCCGACCTTCTGTTTCCATTGCAGCTCAGGCGAAGCCAGAGACGGGGCGGTGCGTCCAGCAGTCGGCGATGCGGATCGATTTGGGGCCAGGCAACTGCGCCCCACTCCCACCCCCGATCTCCAGTCCCGACCTTCTCTACTTCAGCGTCTTCCACCCCGAAAGATCCGACGACTTCAGACGGCTGGTGGGCCCCGCCCTCGCCATGATCAACCCTTCCCTCGTCCTCATCACCGGCGACCTCACTGGTAATTAGTATTGCTATTTCCCATATCTGGTAATTTGGGATTTATTGTGATAATTTGGGATTCAAGAAGTGATTGCAGCTTGGTTGCTAGAAATAGGGCGAGGTATCGGACTATACTAATCTAATATTGAACTTACATTTTAGTCATAGACGAAGGTTTTTGAACTGTAGGAGGGAGGGTGTTAGGGTTGTGTCATGCGACCGATTGTGGAGCTTGGGCCCAAGACGGTGTCCCTCCGTGATGGACGCTCACTTGTCGCAGCCTCTGGGGTGTTGGTCTCAACTGTCGCGCGATCTCCTTCGCAGCTCTGGCAGAGCCTTCGACAGGGCGGCGCGGCTAGCGAGCGGCGCGTCCAGCCGGCGCGTCCAGCGAGTTGCGGTTTTGTTTGGGGCCAGAAAGCCCCCCACCACCACCACACCCACCCCCGGTTTGGGTGCCCCCCCCCCCCGCGATCTGATTTGCTGTGGTTGCGGTTTGGGGGGCCCACGATCTGATTTGTTGTGGGTGCCCCCCCCCCCCGATTTGCTGTGGTTGCGGTTTGGGTGCCCCCCCCCCACCCCCGATCTGTTTTGCTGTGGTTAAGGGTGCTTTTGTCAGTGCTTTTGCTGGGGCTGGGGTGGGAAGCTTGTAGTTTTGTGCGATTGACGTTTGTGGAGCTTGGGCCCAAAGATGGGGTCCCTCCGTGATGTGTGAAGTCGGTATGGTTGGGGGTGAGGGGTGTGGGGTTGGGGTGTGGTGGGTCGGGTGTGTCCTACGATGTCGTCGGTGCGATCTCCACAGCGCCTACTATCTGGCTATTGAGTTTCCTCCAGCTTAGGCCACTGCCTCGTGATAGCGTCGCCTCTTCCCTCGTATTAGGAGTTTTAGGTGAGATAAGTCTGTGTGGTGAGAAATCGCCGGAGAGAGCTTGAGCGTGAGAGATGTAAGGTATCCTCTACACGGCTCTCTCCTGGAGGGTGGTGTTAGGTGGGGTGAGCGAGATAGTTGCTTGGTGAGAAATCGCAGGAGAAAAGCGCTATCGTGTGAGAGGTGAAGGTATCCTTTTCACGGCTATCTCTTTGGTAGCGGCTGTAGGAGCGGCTGGCGTGTTTGTAGGATGAGTGGTGAAGTTAGTGGGAGGCTGCGAGTTTCGATCTGCGGGGCTTGGGCCCAAAGATGGGGTCCCCCCAGCGAGGTGAACGCAGGAAGCGGCGGGTGAGAAAATCCTGCCAGACTTGTTTCAGGTGGGTGTGCATGTGCCGTGGAGGCACTGTACGAAGCTAACCTGACGTACCCACAATTTTGCTAGACCGAGCTGGTTTGTCGGCCCACCCTCCAGGGTTATTGGAGGGGCATGTTGTTTGTAGTCATGTTGCTTCATATATATTTTATTTTATGTCTGTAGTTTGTATTTGGGCCCAGTATTCTGGGTTTGTTTCGTTAAACTCTTATTAATGAAACAGGGTGGCCTTATTCCACCTTTTCCCTCAAAAAAAAAAAAAAACATATTTTCGTATAGTTCAGGTTGCACTTCCGGATCTGGAATTTCTGCTCTTACTATCCCATCATATTCATCTAAAATGATTTTATCTCTATAATCAAGAATGATTAAAATGCGAGCATGAGGCAATCCGCGCTTCTGAAATTCAATGACATATACATGTGCAGTGACTCTCTTGAGTACTCCTCTGTCAAATATATCTTTCTTAAACTCTTCAAGTTTAGAATGAAAGATTCTTGTTGTTAAATCTGGTATGTCTTGAGGAAGCTGCCTAGGTAGTAATTCACAGGAAATTTCAATCCATGTCGGATTGCAGGTCATAGTAATAAATAAGTCAGGTTTGCCATATTTTTGCACCAAAGCCATTGCATTTTGATATCTCTGTACATATCTCGGGGACTTCCGACATAAGATGCAGGTAGCACAGTTCTACGACCCAGATTTCCTAGCAAATAACAAATAGTGGAAATTTTAGGAAGTTTACGTAGAAATTATTTTTCATGTCGTACGAATTATACAAAGGATATATAATTTACTTGCAATTGTTTCACCTGCATCTTGTGCATCTGGTAACCCTTGGTACATTTCAGCACATATTTCATATTGATGACCGCGAACCTAATGCAATCTTTGTGTGACAATTTTAACATAGTTGTCTACTAAAAACTGTTGTAGTAATTGCCCACCATGAAAAAAAACAGATGTATCATTTTCACGAACCTAGCAACAAATATATTATAGAATTATTGATAGATAGATGGGTTGATTAATGATTAGGAACAAATATAAAATAAAGTAGTCAGCTATAGTCAATACCTGAAGTCAAAATGCATAATATTTTCTACATGACACTTTTCGTCAGTTATTATGAATGTAGATATCCCAACCATGACTCACGTAAGATACTAAAAGAGGATATTGAAGAGGATCATAATAACACCCAGCATTATCTGGCACATTGTGAAGTTGGTTGGAATAAGTTTCAACAACAATTTATCTTTCATGGCAATCATAAAGATTATCCCCAGGAACCCACACTGCAGCAACTTGTGAAGAAGTAAGTAAATGATATTGTCCTTCATGGTTTGGTATTTCCTTAAGTATTAACTTGCAATTGTCGAGATCAGAGTCGTGAAAGACATGCACCGCAAATTATGGATATATGGATTATGTGCATGAAGAATTTGTTGAAGCTTTTCCACAACTGGCCTACTCACCAAATCACTTTCCATTAATCTATTATCAAGTTCATGCTCGGTATCTTATATATACAATTGCATATATCGATGCCTAGAATTATTATGTGGAATAAGACTACAAACCTTATGGTATATGGCACCCTGAGCACGAAAAGTGTAAACACTCATTCTATTATTCAAAAATCTGTCATCAAGGTTTACCCCGATGGAAGTAAATGCAAAGATATGGTTGTAAGTACGTATATGCTGTCTAAAAGTTATTCCTTCTTCAGACTAGTCAAGATAAATGCTCATCAATTAAGGAGGAATTGTTATTCTCAGCAATTGCACTTTTCCTTTTTGACAACACAAATCAGCTGATTCATGAAAAAATAATTTTCTCGCACAGTGCGGGCACCTTCTTGTAGGTGGTAGATGAAATTTTTGACAGCGAATAAGTCAACATGGTTTCTTGCAGAATTATAGTGTCTCATAATAGTTCAAACTCTTCCTGACACTTAATTATTTCCAGTTGTTCCTATGTTATTTTTTAGAAATATGACAACAATTGAGAAGAAGGAAAAAATTAGTATTGTTAAAATAAAATGTGGTATTAATTCATACCTTCATTCTTAACACAAGTTTCTTCATTGTTGTCTGCATTAACCAGTCCGAAGATCAGAAAATTTATAGTAGCGGTAGAAATGTTGAATGTTTACTATTATTACGATTAAGAAATCAAACAGTGGAGGCATAAAGTGCGGTGTTAAATCATTCCTTCATTCATAACAGAATTATTTTCATTGATGTCTGTATTAGTATATTGTAACGCGGCACTATCCAGATTATTATTGTCAACCCTTCGGACTACTTCATAAGAAAAAAAAAGTTATGAGTAAAGACATATGATGAGAAGATTAAGTGAAATATCGAAAATGTTTTGATAATTGATACCTTCGCTTGATGTAGAGTTCCCATTAGCTCTTCGATCCCTTCGATATTGGCGAAGTCTCTCCCTACGTTCAGCTATTTGTTGTTCGTTCATTGTTGATATTCGACTCTGCATATTTTGTTGATTTCTCGATCTTTCATCAACCAATTGTTGCACATTTATATTGGAGCGTCGGTTTCTTTGATACTGCCTATGCCTGTCTCTTTGTTCAGCTAATTGATCTTCAGACATCAATAAACTTCGATTTCTAACATATTCTCGTTGTCTTTGTATAAACTTTTCCAACTATATCATAGTCATGTTGGCTCTTCTATTACTTCATATTGTCTACGTCTCTCCCTACATTCATCAACTTGTTGAGTTTCTGATAGTTGAGGTATTTTAGTTAATAGTTGAATTTCCCGATTATATTGCAAGTCTTCTTCGTTTACTCTTTCTATGCCATACAATCTGTCCATTTTTCCTAAAAAAGAGACAATGTGAATTTAAAAGTTAGCTTTATTATTGAACGAAAAAAACCATAGGTTGGTATAAATAGAACTTGTAGAATGTGACAACTCCGCTTTAGAAGTCAAATCGTTTTATTCTTGATCCATCTATCATTCAATAAAAATAATAAAAATAAACACATCTCTAATCTCTAATCTATAATCTCAACAATGAAAATCATCATGAACATAGAAAGTAATGCTAAAAAAAATCATAGCAACTGATGATAAAAAAATCATCCGCCTATTTATATTACTGCATTTTCTATGTTCATGAAAATCACGATGAACATAGCAACTAATGATAAAAAAAAATTCTCCTATTTAGATTACTGCATTTGTAATTCTGAAAAGGCAGAGTTTCGAAAGTGGTCCAATTGTTATATCTTGTAACGCCCCGATTTTCATACACTGAGAAACCGTGACATAAGCCAGAATTATTTTCTTAAATTAGCCACAATACACAAAAACGGGAAAATTTAAAACTTTTATTTAACACCAATGTATTACAAGTCTGAATGTTATAAAACTACAATATATTACATCAGTGTTACAATAATACCTTACAAGCCCAAGTGTTACAAACCTTCAATAAATTTACATCAGAGTCTAATGAATGATAAATAACACTTAGTACTTCACTTGAATGCTTCTCAACAGTTAATAAATTACAATTGAAACAATGATAACCAACACATATTACAATTGAAATAAAAAACAACACTACGCTCCACGGGCCTTGAGTCCTCCTCAATCCTGTTTTTGTAGTCCTGCAATCCAGTACCTATTTGAGTGGGGACGTCAATATTATACTGACGTTAAATGCTGATTACAAGCAGCAAAAATCTCAACTTAAACAAACAGATTGATGAAAAGAGAAATGTGTATATATAATTGATGTATCAGTGTATGTTATGACTTAGACTCTAATGCAAGGTTAACTAATGCAAGGATGCACTTATTCTAATGCAAGCAAGACTCTGGACAGTTTGCAGCCCATAAATACATACGCCCATATCAAGATGTTTCCTCATATTTAGGGATTTGAACCCGCGTTATGAATTCTACTCTTATACTCAACCTGTTCTTGAAGATATAGTGTGACTGATGGGGTTGCTCTGAAACGATCTAATCCTGTCATTCGCAGTCATATAGTGGTGTCTCTGTTTTCCACTATTGCCCGTCATATCGGACCTCACTCAAAAATTAGACGAACACCCAGAGTTTACTACAACACAGGTTAGCTCGAAGCATCCCCTATGGCCCCTAAGCTCTTAGACCATAGTCTGAGTCCTGTTCGCTTTCCCTGACATAGAACATGACGGAATTCCAGGGGTCCATCCCCTAGTTCCGATAGGAAAACCTCCCATTCTTATCATGGCACTTCAGAAATTAACAGACGAGATACGGATCCCGTGCTCCCAACTCGTGAGAAGGCACAGACCGTCCCTTTGACAAGAAGGGTACAACTAATAACACCACCTAGTGTTGGCCTATCGGACAGGTCGGATCATAAGGTATCACCCCTAATACCAACTCTTTCCCTTCGGCGAAGTAATAGATAAAAATGTTATGTAACAATAGTTACCAGTTACTGCCCTAACGATGTCACTAACCTTAAACAATCCGAGGGATAACAATAGTAATAACACAACATGCTAGGTCTTAAGTTAGACTTCGCAATATAACTTTGCTAGGTGCTAAACCTATACTTACCAGGATCACAAAGGATCCTGTCAGCCTATCGATCCAAGACTCCGGCAATACGAATTTATTCGCATGCTATTACCCTGAGCTTGGATTCCGTCTACGCTTCCGGCCCGTGATCAACCTACACCAGTTAAGATCTGATGGTGCACGAGGGGTGACTCGTCCACAGTCTCTAAGGGATAAAATAAATACATGCCTTGATGGTCGATGGCCCCCAGGGCAATGATATCACCCTAGATGAGCACAACAAGCTATGTACTAGCTAATAAGCTATGTACGAGCTAACAAATCACATACGAACCAAATGAGCTACACCTGAACAAACAAACTACATACGAGCCAGGTAAGCTACGTATGAGACGGGCCAATACTAATGATTGGTATGAACTATTTCTCAATTATAAAACATGCTATTACATGACTTATGAGCACAAGGATTACTTATTACTCATAATCAAGTGCTTGATTCAAACTACTAACAATTCACGACAACTCTAGTTAACACGAACTAGAATTTCGTGTATAAGCTTACTAACATGAACTAACATGCATGTTAAGCTTACTAATTTAACATACAAGATGAACATTCAAAACATAATCTCTTATCTATTTATAACTCTAGATGAAGAATACTTATATGATTAGTCTAAGTTGCTCTATAAAACATTAACACTATAAAAATGAGATCTTACAATTAGAAACCATAAAACAACAATACAAAAATGGATTCCTTGTATGTATCAACTAGAACCATCTACTTAATAACTTGATCTCTTATACTTAGAAGCAACAGAAGAATCTTCTAACAACCTAGAAGCAATATAAACATGCTACTAACGAAACTTGATCTTTTATACATGAAGCAACGTGAAAGTCTTCTAACATTCTAGAAGCAAGCATTCTGCTACAACTTGATCTATTAAACATAGAACAAATATAGAAATCTTCTAGCAACCTAGAAGTAATATAACATGCTACTAATAAGAACTTGATCTTTTATAAAAACAACATATAATTCTTCTAACAATCCTAGTAGCAAAATAACATGTTACTAACAAAACTTCTAAAAATGGGTTATTTTGCAACCCATAACATATACCATTATAAAGTTTGGTTCTTTTAACATACTAACCCCAAAACGAGTTCTTTTAACATACTAATCTCAAAATGAGTTTTATTAACAAGCTAACATAAAAAAAATGAGTTCTACTAACATACTAATCCCAAAAATGGGTTCTTTAGCATACTAACATCAAAATGAGTTCTATTAACATACTAACCCCAAAATGAGTTCTTCAAACATACTAACATCAAAATGAGTTCTATTAACATACTAACCCCAAAATGAGTTCTTCAAACACACTAATATCAAAACGAGTTCTATTAACATACTAATCCAAAAAATGGGTTCTTTAGCAAACTAACATCAAAATGAGTTCTTTTACATGTAAACATCAAAAATGAGTTCTTTATATGCTAATATCAAAAAATGAGTTCTTTAAACATGCTAACATCAAAATGAGTTCTATTAACATACTAACCCCAAAATAAGTTCTTCAAACATACTAACATCAAAATGAGTTCTTTTAACATTCTAATCCCAAAAATGGGTTCTTCAAACATACTAACATCAAAATGAGTTCTATTAACATACTAATCCCAAAAATGGGTTCTTTAGCATACTAACATCAAAATGAGTTCTTTTACATGCAAACATCAAAAATGAGTTCTTTTATATGCTAATATAAAAAATGAGTTCTTTAAACATACTAACATCAAAATGAGTTCTATTAACATACTAACCCCAAAATGAGTTCTTCAAACATACTAACCCCAAAATGAGTTCTTCAAACATACTAACATCAAAATGAGTTCTATTAACATACTAATCCCAAAAATGGGTTCTTTGGCATACTAACATCAAAATGAGTTCTATTAACATACTAACCCCGAAATGAGTTCTTCAAACATACTAACATCAAAATGAGTTCTATTAACATACTAATCCCAAAAATGGGTTCTTTAGCATACTAACATCAAAATGAGTTCTATTAACATACTAATCCCAAAAATGGGTTTTTTAGCATACTAACATCAAAATGAGTTCTTTTACATGCAAACATAAAAAATGAGTTCTTTTATATGCTAATATCAAAAAATGAGTTCTTTAAACATACTAACACCAAAATGAGTTCTATTAATATACTAATCCCAAAATGAGTTCTTCAAACATACTAATATCAAAATGAGTTCTATTAACATACTAATCCCAAAAATGAGTTCTTTCTCATACTAACATCAAAATGAGTTCTTTTACATGTAAACATTAAAAATGAGTTCTTTTACATGCTAATATAAAAAATGAGTTCTTTATGAACTAGAGTTATTCATACATCAAAAGATTACCTTTTTGTGAACTAGAAACTACAGATACAACAAAAATTACTTCTTTTATGAACTAAAGTTATTCATACATCAAAAGATTACCTTTTTGTGAACTAGAAACTACACATACAGCAAAGATCACTTCTTTTATGAACTAGAGTTATTCATACATCAAAAGATTACCTCTTTGTGAACTAGAAACTACACATACAACAAAGATCATTTCTTTTATGAACTAGAATTATTCATACATCAAAAGATTATCTTTTTGTGAACTAGAAGTTCTACATACATGAAATAATACTCCTTTATTATCTAGAAGTTCTAGATACACCAAAAGATTACTCCTTTAAGAACTAGAAGTTCTACATACATGAAAATATCACTCTTTTGTGAACTAGAGTTCTACAAGCAAGAAAGACTACTCCTTTTTGAACTAAAAGTTCTACATACATGAAAAGATCACTCCTTTATTAACTACACCAAAGATTACTTGTTGTTGCTGAATCTGGTGTGGGGGCAATAGACAGAATTTGTGGATTCACAGGAACTCGAAGGTCTGAATCTGACTTCTTCCTTGTTGACAAGTTGACTCCTTGGTGCTCTCGTTGGACCTGTACAAACGTTCGAAATACCGGGTTGGATCCCGGTGATGAACCCTCCGACGCTCTTGTCAATACCAGAAAAAGTAGAGAGAAAGAGCTTAAGTGGACAAAGAGTGATCACCTGTGACAGTAGGAGGTAGGGGGTATTTATAGTTGCCGTGGGAATCTATTTCAGGATCAGAATGAATCTCTACTTTCCAGTGTGGCTGGATAGGGGTGGTTATAACCACCTCCTCAGGATAAGGACGAGCCAAGATTTCCTTATATCCTGTTGAACTGGTCCCTAACAAGTCAAGACCCATTCTTAGCTAAACAGATCCATTCATGGGTTAGCGGGTCCAAGAGGAGAGACCCGGTTTTCAATTCGGACCCGTCTGTAGGCAAAATTACCATCTTGCCCCTGTGACTTTAAGCTTTGTGTCCACTTTGAACGGTTTTGATTTAACTCCATTTTTAGCCATATCACGAGCCCCCCACTCCCAAAGACTATGAGTTACAGCCTTTGGGGAGTAGTTATGTAGTTTTAATGGCATATAGGGCTTTATCGGAGTTCTCAAAGGGTGTTCGAATCCCATTTTAAGGGGTGGTGGTACTTTTCTGAGCTAGTAACATACCCAAGTTTGCTTTTAGGACCTTAAGGATTTTTGGTGATTTTTCCCTATTTTTTAATTATTTTTTTGAATTAGTTATATAATTTTGCGAAACAACAATCTAATTTCAAGAAGCATCAATTAATTATTCTAACATATAATTATTTATCCAGGAGCTTCAAAATATTTTTCTCAAATTTATAATTATTTTTTAGAATTTTTAATTAATTTTTCTGAATTTTTAATTATTTTCTTGCAATTTTTAAATAATTAATTCAAATTTTAATTAAAATAAAAGGATTTGTTGCCAGATTTATGACGTGGCGCAATCTGAACCGTTCATCGTGCATCGGCGCAAAGTTCTGAACGATCAGACGGTGGGGCGGCATTGAGCGACGTGGACGAATCTGGGGCCTTGATCGGGTCGTGATGCGAGTTTCGAAGTGATCTGACGGCTCATGTAGCTCAGCAGAATTTTCTCCATATGGGCAGCTCGGAATGCCAGTCGCTCGAATTAGGATTCCGAGCGACGTGGCACAATCTAGAGCATCCATCTAGCATCGGCGCGAATATCTTGACAATCCGACAGTGGATCTGTATTCGACCACGTAGCTGAATTAGGGACGTTCATCAGGTTGTGGCACAATTTTGGAGATGATCGGGCAGTTCTCATGGCTCGGCAGCATTTTCTCCGTATGAGCAACTCGGTGTGCCAGTCGCTCGGATTGGGATTCCGAGTGACGTGGCGCAATCTGGGGCACCCATCTGGCATCGGCACAAATATCTTGATGATTCGACAGTGGATCTGTATTCGGCCACGTGGTTGAATCAGAGGCACTCGTCAGGTTGTGGCACGAATTTTGAGATGATCGGACGGTTCTCATGGCTCGACAGCATTTTCTCTGTATGAGGAGCTCGGTGTGCCAATCGCTCGGATTGGGATTCTGAGTGACGTGGTGCATTCTGGGCTGTCTGATGAAGATCAGGTGCAAATCATGAGGCAAGAGGCGTGGATCGCGAGAAAACGTGATTTCAATCGATGCGGTAAGATCTGAGCCGTCTGATTAAGATTAGGGGGCAAATCACGATGAGGAAGTCATTTTTCTCCAATACGCAGCTCAGAATGCAAGTTGCTCGGATTTGGGTTCCGAGCGATGTGGCACGATCTGGGCCGTCTGATGAAGATCAGGTGCAAATACTGAGGCGAGAGGCATGGATCACGAGAAAATGTGATTTCTGTCAACGCGGCGAGATCTGAGCCGTCTGATTAAGATAAGGCACGAATCACGAAGAGAAAGTCATTTTTCTCCAATACACAGCTCTGAATGCAAGCTACTCGGATTTGGGTTCCGAGCGACGTGGCACGACTGGGCCGTCTAATGAAGATCAGGCATGAATCCTGAGGCGAGAGGCATGGATCACGAGAATTTTGGCATTTAGGCTTCTGGTGGGCCGCTGTGGGGGCCCAAAGCATTCGAAAGCCCACCCGAATCTGCCTTAACGCTATAAGTTTTCACCGCCCCCCCCCCCATCTCCTTATTTCTTACTTTCTCACTTTCACTTCACTTTTCACTTAAGCCATTTTTGCTCTCGAGCGGCACTGCTAGCATGTGTGGCCAAGCGATTAACTTTCCGGTGAGCTTTCCGACCGTAGACGTCACTTCAAGGTAAATTATCTTAACCTTAACTTGAGATGTCTAGAGTGTGGTCGGGGAATGAGACCTCCACCTCGAACCAAGAGACCGACCGAACTTTAGTGGTCCCCCCGAGCAAGGGGAAGGAAGTGGCGAGGTCGGCCATCGTCAAGACTATTGTGGAGAAGGTGAGGGGGGCTGGTGCACTGGGTCGGCTACCGTCAACACCGTCGAGCCTCAGAATGGTCAGAAGCTACTCCGGAGACATTTTGTCGCAGGCGGTGCAAAGGGAGATCGGCTGCCTACAAGGAGAACAGGCCGAGGGACCCTTCCGAGGTAGACGAGATCCCCTCGGTTATGACCGAGGCGGATCTTCATCGAATTAGGAAGGGGTTTCGGATCCCGAAGGAGTACACCTTGCTCCTCCCCGGTCCAGGCTTCCGAGCATGCATGGGGACGTCGCCAGACACCTGCGTCTTCCCGTACGATGCACTCAATGCCGGCCTTCGGCTACCCCTGCCACCATTCGTAGTTGAGGTGCTACAATGGTATGGCTTGAGTCCGATGCAGTTCATGCCGAACATGTGGTGGCACGTCATCACCTTCATCCTCTAGAGTCAGGCGGTGGGCGTCCAGCCTCAGCTCATCATTCTTCACAGTCTCTACCGGATCTGCCGAATGAGCAAGATGGAGTACCGGTATTACTTGTCGCTGAGGAGGGGGGTCAAACTGATCGAGAACCCGGACTCCATTAAGCATTGGAAGGAGAAGTATTTTTTTTACCAGAGGCCTCGAGCCATGGAGCTTTCCGATGGTGTGGAAGGAGGATGTTCCGACGTGGGCGAAGGCCGAGCCGGCGCTGATTAAGGAAGAAGAGGAGGTCGTGTCGAAGATCCTTGGTCTTCCGACCCTTGGTTGGAAAGATATCACTGAGGAGGTCCTTTTCGGTGGGGGTCTCAGTCCGATCGACCCTAGTACGCTCCGTCTATTTTTACTTCTTTTTCCTTAGATTATATATGTTTCTTTTTTTTATATCGCTAACTCTTTCTCTAATTTTTCTTCTTCAGAAGCTCCGGCATGGACTTCAAGGCTCTCATGGTGGAGAGGAGCGCGGCAGCAGCAAAGGCGACGGACATCAAGAAGAGGAAGAGGATGACGACGGGGCCCCCTTCCGTCCGAGTAGCTCAGACGCCCTCGGCTCCTACGACCGCCGTTGACTTGGTCAGTGACTACTCCTCGGCTCCACAGGTCACGCTCCCCTCAGCCGCGGCCCCTGAGTTGTCGAGCGGAGCATTCTCAGCCAGAGCATCACTGGCCCTCGAGGTGCTGCCGCTTACAGCCGAAGTATAGACTGTCCTTACTGAGGAACACAAGAAGCTCTTTGTACCGAACTGGAGAGTGGTGAAGCTCAATGGATTCCTCGAAAATGAATAAATGAGCATGCAGGCAGTGCGCCACTTGCCGACCCCAAAGGATCGCGCGGCACTGAAGGCTTACACGGTTGGCGATGACGCATTGAAGATCGTTCGAGCGACGATGTCAGTAAGTGTCCTTGCTCTGCCCTCCTAAATTTCAGAGTTCACGGTTGTTAGTTCTCACGTTCTTCTCTTTCTGTTTTCAGAACATCTTCCACTTCAGCCACATGCTCGAACATTTTGCCGAGCATGAGAAGGAGCTAAAGGCATCGAACGACTGAGAGCGGGCAGAGCGTGCCAAGGCAGTGAAGTTGTTCAAGGCCGAGCAATGGCTCTCGGCATCCCGAGCTGCCGAGGTCGGTGTCCTAGAGGCTGCTCTTGCCAAGGCACTCGAGCGCATAGCGACCGAAGCGGTGAAGGTCGAGGAGTTGGAGAAGGAGAAGGCTCAAGTCGATGAGGAGTTGGCGAAGGCCCTGAAGGCGTCGGAAAAGGCACTGAAGGAGCAGGAGGTGAAGGTGGACGAGGCGAGGAGGGCCATCCAAGATGAGGTGGAGGCCCATATGATGACCAACATGGAGGAGGCCTACGCTCGGGCCCTCAAACATGTTGCTGCTTGTCTCCCCGACTTTGACAGCTCGGGGTACCTCCTATATGACCCGGTAGAGGGCGAGGAGATCACTCCCCTAGTCGAGGTTGAGCCCGAAAGGGAAGGTGAAGAAGCCGAAGGCAATGACGAGGAGGTGGCAAATCCCGAAGGGGCGCTCGTGACATTGCCGAGCGAGAGCGCCTCGGAGCAGCACCTCGAGGTGGCTCCTTGACTTAGTTGCCTCTCTTTTTTTCTTTCTTTCGTTCTCTATGTATTCCCTCGTTGCAGACTGGCCACCTCCTTTGCAATGAATGAAAAAAATTCTATCTCTTTTTTTTGTCTAAGTGTTGGAGAAGTTTCGAACTTTGTCTCGTTTTTCTGAGTCATTGGGTACGAGTCGTGTAAACTTAGTAGCTCCGTGCTCTGGTTCTTTTCAGATCGTTGAAGCGCTACAGGTCGTCGAAGTGCCTCGGATGGCCGAAGTGGCTCGTCTCAAGGCTGGTATAGGGGCGACGAGATTAGGGCTCGCGAGGAACCAAGAGCAGCTTCGCGAAGTGGAGTCGGATCTCCGTAAAGCAAAGTATGAGCTGAATCACCTGAGATCAACCCTAGTTCGTCGAGACATAGAGAGGAGACGATTGGAAGATAGGATTAACGATATGACCCCTGAAGGCGATGACGTAGGCTCGTCGGCGGCTGCCAACCTCGGCTTGAAGCTTAAGCGCCTTCGTCACTCTCTTTCTAAGGTGACAGCAGAGAGGGACGAGCTGAAGAAGGTGACCTTCGATAAAAGCATGGAGGTTTCTCATCTTCGGTGGACGATCACCGATGGCTCTCGAGGGGCAAGCTCGATGCGACTGCCTCGTTTGAAGATAACTGTGAAGGATGACTCGCTTAAAGAGCGAATTGTCGAGCTTGAGGTAGAGGTCACTCGTCTTCGACCACGATCTGAGGAAAGCACTGTCAGAACTACCTCTTGCACTCAGGAGGAGTATAACAGGGGGATATCGTTCCGCAAGCTCGCGCTTCGCTCGTCACCCATACATCGAGACCATGGAGATGCGTAAAGTGGCGTGGCCGCTTCGTCGAGCGGAGCATCTGTTGGGTCCACCGTTAGATCAGGTGCGGACGATGCTTCTCGACTCGCCAGCCTAGGGACATCCACCGAGGTAGGGCGTTGGTAGTACAACATTCGTTGCCCCTGTGTGTCTCTTAACCGGAGTATCCCCGCCCCTAAGAGGCACTGAAGTAGCTTTCCATAATCTTGTAATCTTGGTTTCACAAGTTTTGTATCTCGATGTAAAGTTGAGTTGGTTGTCTATAATTAGACTTGTCTCTCAAACTTTAATAAAATAACACTAGTTTTGTGAATTTGTGTGCTTTGCTAGCGTTTGCGATTGTCAACAGTTGTGGGAGTAATCGCTAACGGTGAACCACTTTGTACTGACTTACAAACAAGTAGCTGAAGTGGAATCGAACCAAGTATTGGACTCCGAACTTGTTGTTTAGAGTATATCAACAGCTATAGGAACAATTCCGGCTGGCGATCCACTTCATACTCGCTTAGAAGCCAAGTAGATGAAGTGGAGTCGAACCAAGTGTTGGACTCCAAACTTGTCGTTTAAAGAATATCAATAGCTATAGGAGCAATTCCAAATGGCGATCTGCATCGTACTCGCTTAAAAGCAAATAGTTGAAGCAGAGTCGAACCAAGTGTTGGATTCCAAGCGTGTCGTTTTGAAAATATCAATAGCTGTAGGAGCAATTCCGAATTGTGATCCACTTCGTACTCGCTTAGAAGCAAGTAGTTGAAGCGGAGTCGAATCAAGTGTTGGACTCCAAGCGTGTCGTTTTAATGTGATTTTTTTTTTAAAAAAACAGAGTTAGACTACTCAACAATAGATAACTTACAGGGAAAGATTACTTTTATTGAAAACAATTAGGCGGCCTCTTCTAAGTTGCGAGCCGTTTTTACACTTTGATAAAAAGAAAATACAAGTAAGAACTTCAGACATGTTTTATAGAGTGCTGTTGGGGAAGTTGCTTGGAGCGTGCTTAGACACCCTCTTGGTACTTCATCAGGTGCTCCGCATTCCATGTCCTCGGTATTCTCTTGCCTCTCGGGTCTTCGAGTTGATACGCACCTGGGCAAATAACTCTGGAGACTCTGTACGGTCCTTCCCAATTGGGTGCCAACTTTCCCTTTTTTGCTTGGATTGGAAATCGACAACTTGCGGAGTACTAGGCCTCCGTTTTTAAGGTTGGCTGGCCTTACCCTCTTATTGTAAGACTGGGTGATCCTATGGCGGTAGGTCTCTTGTCGAATACAGCTCTCTCGCGGACCTCATCTATGAAATCTAGGAAGTTGCGAAGCTAGCTCGCATTCTGTGCTTCACTATAGGCTATCAGTCGGGGTGAAGGAAGGCCCACCTCTAAGAGAATGAGAGCTTTGGATCCATATGTGAGGTTGACGGGAGACTCCCCCATCGGAGCTTTTTTGGTGGTGCAATAGTTCCAAAGCACGTTCGGGAGTTGTTCGACCCACTGCCCCTTAATGGATTTGTCAAGCCTCTTCTTCAGGCCAGAGAGGATTTGATGATTGGCATTCTCTGCTTGGGCATTGGACCGAAGGTGTCAAGGAGAATCGTTGTTGGATGTCGAGGTCGGCGCAAAAGTTGTGAAAGGTAGCTCCTGCGAATTGAGTCCCGTTGTCAGTTACAAGGATGCGGGGTACCCCAAACTGGCAAACGATGTTCTTCCAGAAGAACTTCAGGACCTTGTGCTCAGTGATTGTCAAAAGAGGATCAGCCTCGATCTATTTTGAGAAGTAGTCTATTGCTACAACTAAAAACTTCAGCTGGCCCGGCACTGGAGGAAAGGGTCCGATCAAATCCATCTCCCACATTACGAAGGGGATTGGACTCCCAAGGAGGTGAGTTGTGCTTGGGGCAGGTGACAGATCGGGGCAAATTTCTAGCAGGAGTCACACTGGAGAACGTACTCCTCGGAGTCACTCAGTAGTGTAGGCCAGAAGTAGCCGTAGTTCAAGAGTTTTCGGGCAAGGGATCCCGCTCCCAAGTGCGTGCCACACAGACCGTCATGGGCCTCCTTGAGGGCATAGAGCGCTTCTTCCGGGGAGAGGCACCTCAGATAGGGTCGACCGTCGATCTGGGTGTAGGAGCATTTGTACATGACTCCATCAAGGAGTGTGTACTGCTCGGCTCGTGTCCTGATCCTCCTTGCCTCTTTCGGGTCTTCAGGAAGGACTCCATCTCGGAGGTACTCGAGGAGGGGCTTCATCCAGTTCTCCCCAAGTGTTACGAGGTAGGCTTCAATCGGCTGCGGGCTATCTTCATCATTACTTGGTCTGAGGAGGACTGTAAGCCCTTTTTTCAGATTTTATTGTATTTTGTATTCTTTTGATTATTGTATTTGAATTCAATTGTTATAGTGTATTTTGTCTTTTCTTGGGTTCTTTGTTCCCTCTTGATCAATCTGTATTGTTTTGATTGGATTCTGTTCTTTTGCAAATTTTGCACTTTCTATTTTGAGTTTGATTTGTTCTTCTTTGTGTTCGTCTCATCTCATTGCATTTGTTTGTATCTTTTTGGAGCCAAAATCGATACCCAGAACCCATATGATCTCAACCCAAAATCCTAATTTCTTGATCCCTATAAATACCCTATTAATTAAACCCTAATAATCTATCTATCTCTCTCCACCATTTCTCTCTCCCCGCACCCTTCTTCCCTCCCTCTCTGTTTCTGCTTAACCCAAACCCAACCGCAAACAACCCCGACCCCCGTCGCTACTCCGATCGCCTTTCACCATCGTCACCACCATCATCACCGTCTCCATCCCCTCGTCACCATCTCACCATCATTATCCCCATCGTCCTTATCATCCCCATCACCAAAACCCATTACCGAAAGCTTCTCCATTGCCGTAACCACTCACCATCACTCTAAACCATCTCTGTGCACCCCCATTGCCCTTATCGTCTCTCGCTGCACCTGTGCAGTCCCCTAGCACTATCGTTTGAGCCCCGGAGTCGCTGTGGTTGATGCCTTCTGTTTCCAACCGCAAAACAGAGCTTTCGCTCGTCGGAGTTGTCGTCGCCACCGTCGCTACCCGACCGTGGTGTCGTCGCCTTCGCCATGGTCGCGTCATCGTGCCATCAGCCATGCAGTCACCGTTCGCCATCTCTCTCTCTCTCTCCTCGCTGAAGAAGATGACCGACCATTGGTCGGATCTGCTGTCCCGTGTCCGGCCAAGCCAGATCCCTGTCTTGCTATCCCCTGTTTGGTTCGGATCCGGTGTGAGGAAGAGCTTTTATTGGCTGGATTCGGTGTTCTGTGTTCTGTGCGCACCAGATCCTATTTTGCTGTTCTGTGTTCTGTCCCGATCTGGTGTGAAGATTGCTCTTGGATTTTTGCTGTTGCTGTTGGTTCTTTACACGTGTTTTTGGGAGATTTCGCCGGGATTCTGATCTCATTATTCCTATTTAATTATATATGCAATAGCAAGTAAGTCTCTTCTTGAACCCTTTTATTGTTTGTGTTCAAGATTATTTGATCTCATGCAAGTAGATCCGTCCATTTTGTTATCAATCTGCTTTTGACAATTCCGTTAAGATTACCGAGGGTTTACACGAGCTAACCCGATGTACTTTTAATATCGTGCTATCTCGTTGATCTTAAACCCAGTCCCTATTCTTTCCTGCATATGCACTTTTAAATGACTAGATTCATTCATAGAACTGCTTGATAAATTGGACATGTTAAATTGAATGTACTAGATCGGTTTTAATTGATGAATTGACACCATGACTGTGATAATTGTATCTTAAACCTTAGAAATTGCATGTTGGCACCTAGGATTTCTTTGATTACTAATTTGCATGCTAGATGTGATCATATGATTTATTTATTTGCCTATTCATGTTAAGACAATTTCTGGACTGCTGTATGTTTCACTTTAAATCAGACTTTTAGCCATACTAATGACATAATTTGAAAGAACTTATTAAACATAAAATGTATCCCTGGATGTCTAGATGATTTTTCCCTAGTCAGGATTTAAATTTAAAATTATCATCTGTTAGTTATCATCACTTTACTGCAACCGTGTCAGTAATTTCAGACTCATAATTTCATGCGTACCCTGTTGTTCTATATTTTATTTGATCCTGTTAATAGTGCAAGAAAAATCTGAAATAACTTAGGCTGGACCTAGACATGTATAGGTATCACCCAGAATTTTTATAGATTTTATTAATGAGTTCTCTTATCTGAAATAAATAGTTCAACACAACCTACTGCATGCTGCCTGAACTTAAAACCTGCTTAGAATAGAGTTTTCACCCAGTTCCTATATCTTGTATATACCTTAATTATACTCGCTAGAACCGTGTGGAAGTCTATTTTCCAGATCTTTCGGCAGATTCAGATTTACTAATTTGTAGCGACCATAATCCATGTTTTGAAACAACAAGGTCATGATGTCCTGATTTTGAGAAATGTATTTATATGATGTGTTAGCCTCATGCTTTGTCTCTAATACTTAGAATTAGTTACACATAGTAATGAACAATATTGACACCCTCTTGCATGCTCACATAGGATGAAAATAAATTGATAACAACCTGGGGTTATATGGAATGACTTGGTAGTGAACAATCGGAGACTGTACTCAGTCGGGCCCTACTGTACTGACCCGTACTGTATGGCCATAAACACTGCCCGATAAACACTGATACTGAATATTAAACACTGATTACTGGGCCGAATACACGAGCCGTGAATTCACCATCGGTCTAAAGCGTTCACTGTGTGTTGTGCCGAATCTGTGGAATGGGACGCAGTAGTACGTGCACTAGATAGACTAATAAAATACTTAATAAACTGCATTTCTTGCTCGATCCTGACATCACTCATTACATGCGTGATTTACTGTAGAACTTTGATAATATTGCCTGCTCCTTGCTTTGTTCTTTGTCTTTAACCATGTTCTTTTTCCTTGATATTCATGCTTTTCTATTACTATTTGTTTTCTCTACTTGCCGCCCACGACTTGCTCTAAGGGCACTATTTTCCTTCTTTTTAGATCAAGATTATACAGGTGCTGCAGGATCTATTCCTGAAGGAGTTGGTGAGCAACGTTTCTAAAGATGGATCCAGTCTCCGCTGCTTAGTTTTTACTTGTTGCTATTTATTTTCTGAATATTATTATAACGTGTACTTTGTTTTGGGCTTTATGACCCGTAGTTTGTTTTGATCCCAGATGTTGGATATTTATACTATTGGATTATTTCATTTATTATTGGAATTTATCTTTGTTTCATGTGGTTATATTTTCCTGCGTGGTTGTACTTTGTTGTTCTTATTGGTGAGTTAGTCTGGTACAGCTTATGGATGGTGTTTACATCATTCGCTGGACCTACGTTACGTACTCATGTTCCGTATTTTGGGAAGCGGGGCGTGACAGGGTTTTTAGTGGACCAGGTATGAGTAATATATCAATCAAACATGACTATCTTTACGAGAGTTGGCTTTGATTGGTATATTAGTCGAGTTTGGCTTTAGCCGGGTTAACTCAGTAATTTGCATACCACGATAATCACATGAATACTTGTATAATAACCAACATATGATCTGGGTACTGACCATCTTTTATCGTGTTTCAGGCTATGGCTTGTGAGAATTCTTCCTCTAGCTCAGGGGATCGGAAGTCGGACAACACTGCTATTCTCCAGACGATTCAACAGATGATGGCTCTTCAGCAGGAGCACAATGAGCTTATGAGAGCCACTTTGGCAGCCAATGGGAACGTCACTGGACCTGCACCTGGGCCTCTGCCACCTAGGCCTGGTACGGTAGTGGATTTCATGAGGCTGTACCCGGATAAGTTTTTGGGTACTGAGTC
This sequence comes from Hemerocallis citrina, assembly GCA_017893485.1. Taxonomy (NCBI): domain Eukaryota; kingdom Viridiplantae; phylum Streptophyta; class Magnoliopsida; order Asparagales; family Asphodelaceae; genus Hemerocallis; species Hemerocallis citrina. The sequence goes on from CM030363.1 coordinate 115,655,069, forward strand.
CCAGTTGGAAGCCGAGCAATGGCTTATCCGGACGGAGCAACTGCAGGTCGCCGCTCGTGTTGCTGAGGCGGATCGTGTGGATGTGGTTCACATCCAGCTGGTGGATCTCGCTCATATCTGGTGGCGGGTTGAATCCGAGAGGATGCCGCGATCCATTGAGTGGGCCACTTTCTCTGAGAGCTTCATGGCGAAGTTCTTTCCAAGTGTCACCAAGGCAAAGATGGAGCGACAGTTTGTTTCCTTAACTTAGGTCAGCTAGATAATATTCTTAAATGTCATTTGTTGTTGCCTACTTCACTTGTGATGGTATTAATTTGAGCATTATCATAATCAGGGAAACTGTTCCGTGGACGAGTATGCTGCTGAGTTTACTCGGCTCAGTCGCTTTGCCCTTACCCTCGTTGCCACTGATGAGGCTTGGGCTAGTCATTTTCTGTCGGGATTGAGCTTTCCCTTCCAGGGCCATTTGGCTGCCCTTCGGCTTCGTGCTTATTCCTATGTTCTGGATGCGACTCGGATCTAAGAGCAGACTCTTAGCAGATCTAGTGTTCCTCAGAGGACTATTTTGTACCCTGTTGTAGCTTGACCTTTCGGAGGACCTATTCGGAGGCCAGTTCTGCCCCCTTTCCCGAGAGCACAGTCGTACGCACCTGTTGTCCCGATGAATGTTAAGACTTGTGGCTATTTCCATAAGACTGGGCATTCATAGTGAGATTGCAGGATGGACAACCGGAAGTGTTTAGTGTGTGGGAGTAGTGAGCATATGGTTTGTGACTGTCCGAGGAGCAGAGTTTCTGCACCGGTTACTGGTGCTGCTCAGCTAAGAGCGCCGACGCATGGTCAGGGCAGGCCACCTCTTTCTCTGCAGAGGCAAGTCTTTGATCAGAGGCATGTGGCTCCTAGAAGAGGTCAGGGTGGTGGTCGTGGTCAGGCTTATAACCTGACAGCCGAGGAAACGAAAGTTGCTGTTGGAGTGGTTGCAGGTATATCACAGTAGTTATACTTTCTTTTCTTTCTTCCAGTTTTCTGCACGTTATTTTTATTTTTCCCTCCTTTGTACAATTATTCGTGTATATATCCTGCTGGCACCTTAGTCTTTGTTTGATCTTCTTCTAGGTGCGATTTTAGTCTTCTCTCTCCCTGCTCATGTGTTGTTTGATTCGGGTGCTACCCACTCTTTCATTTCTTCTCGCTTTGTCAATCAGCATGGTTTGGCTTGTGATGCTATGCCCGCAGCTTGGGACAACACCACAGGTGGAGGTGTCGTTGTCTGTTCTAGGGTTTGAAAGCAGAGTTCGTTGCTGATTGGTGGTGTGGTTTTCTCGGCGGATTTGATTGCGATTCCTTACTCCGGTTTCGATGTCATTTTGGGCATGGACCGGTTGGGTGTTTCCTGTGCCGCGATTGATTGCCTGGAGAAGAAGGTGACTTTCAGGCCTTCTGGTCAGCCAGATTTTTTTTCCATGCGGGTGAGACACTGTCAGGGCGTGTCAAGAACTCGATGGACCCCAAGGTTGTTTCTCTTGTGTTGCTGGGTTCTGATAGGGTTGTTGCACCCTTAGTTGTGCGGGACTTCCTTGATGTGTTTCCCGAGGAATTGTCCGGTCTACCGCCAGTCCGAGATGTGGAGTTCAGCATTGATGTTCTGCTTGGTACGGCCCCTATTTTCAAGAGTCTGTATCGTATGGCACCGGTTGAATTGGCAGAACTGAATGTGCAAGTTCAAGATCTGCTTGATAAGGGTTTTGTCAGACCTAGTGTTTCGCCATGGGGAGCTCCAGTTCTGTTTGTCAGCAAGAAGGATGGAAGCCGCAGGCTTTGCATGGACTACAGGGAGTTGAACAATGTTACTGTCAAGAATTGGTATCCATTACCGAGGATTGACGATTTGTTTGACTAACTGGGAGGTGCTTCGGTGTTCTCGAAGTTGGATCTACGTTTCGGGTACCATCGAGTCAGGGTGAAGTCGGAAGATGTTCCGAAGACGGCTTTCCGAACGAGATATGGGCATTACGAGTACTTGGTGATGCCTTTCGGAGTGACTAATGCACCGGCTGTGTTCATGAGTCTGATGAACCGTGTATTTTTCGCCATTCTTGGATCAGTTTGTCGTGGTTTTCATCGACAACATATTTGTGTACTCGTAGAACAGGGCAGATCATGCCGAGCATTTGAAGCTGGTTCTGCAGACTTTGAGGGAGAACCAGTTGTATGGGAAGCTCGATAAGTGCGAGTTCTAGCTGGATCAAGTTGCTTTTCTTGGCAACATTATCTCCGGTGCTGGTGTTTCTATGGATCCGTCAAAGATTTCTGCGGTCAAGGATTGGCCTATTCCGAAGTCTATTCCTGAGGTGCGGAGTTTCCTTGGTTTGGCTGGTTACTATAGAAAGTTCGTTCAGGATTGTTCCAAGATCGCTGGACCTTTGACCAGTTTGACCAGGAAGGAGCAGAAGTTCGTCTGGGATGAAGCTTGCGATGAAGCTTTTACCGAGTTGAAGCGTCGGTTGACATCAGCGCCTGTGCTGATTGTACTCGATAGTTCAGGTGATTTTGTGATCTTTTTTGGTGCTTCGGGGAGAGGTTTGGGAGCAGTGCTGATGCAGCGAGGCAGGGTTGTCGCTTATGCATCGAGGCAGTTGAGACCTTATGAGAAGAACTATCCTACGCATGATCTAGAGCTTGCAGCTGTGATCTTTGCCTTGAAGTTGTGGAGGCACTATTTGCTTGGGGATAGAGTTGAGTTTTTCACAGATCACAAGAGCCTTAAGTATGTGTTCACGCACAAGGAGTTAAACATGAGGCAGAGAAAATGGCTGGAATTGATGGCAGATTTTGACATCAACTTACAGTATCACCCGGACAGAGTTAATTTGGTGTCGGATGCTTTAAGTCAGAGGCCTGCCACTTTGTTCCTCACCCAGCAGAAGGAACTACTGGAGGACATGTGGAGGCTGGAGTTAGATGTGTTGCTTCCCGGATCAGATCGGCAACTTATGTTGTTGCAGTTGCAGTCGTCCTTGGTAGAGCAGATCAAGGCAGCTCCGGGGAGTGATCAGCAATTACAGGAGTTTCGAAGTGAGGTTGAAGCTAGTTTGAGATCTAATTTGGTTTTCCATGCTGATGGGTCGCTTTGGTTTGGCTCTAGGTTGTGTGTACCTAGAGGAGAAGTCAAGCAGAAGCTACTCGAGGAAGCTCATCAGTCCCCGTATTCTATTCATCCTGGTGGTACCAAGATGTACAAGGACTTGAAACAGCATTTCTGGTGGCATGGTATAAAGCGGGATGTGGCTCGATTCGTCGCCCAGTGCCTAATCTGTCAGTAGGTGAAGGCAGAGCATCAGAGGACCGCAAGACTTTTGCATCCCCTTCCTATCCCTGAATGGAAGTGGGAGAATATCACGATGGACTTTGTGACAACTTTGCCGATGAGTCCTAAAGGTCATAATGTCATCTGGGTAATAGTGGATCGGCTGACGAAGTGTGCTCACTTCATTCCTTTCCGTGGGGGTCAGTCCACAGAGAGTTTGGCCAAGCAGTACGTTCAGGAGGTTGTTCGTATGCATGGAATTCCTTTCAGCATCGTATTGGATAGAGATAAGAGGTTCAGATCTCAGTTCTGGGAGAGTTTGTAGAGGAGCTTGGGTACTAAGCTGAGCTATAGTACAGCGTTCTATCCACAGACGGATAGGTAGTCAGAAAGGACAATTCAAATCCTAGAAGATATGTTGAGATCTTGCGTTCTTCAGTTTGGAGGTTCGTGGGAGGATCATCTTCACTTGGCCGAGTTCTCTTATAATAACAGTTACCAGGCGAGTCTCAAGGCTGCTCCATTGGAAGCTTTGTATGGGCACAAGTGTAGATCGCCAATCTGTTGGGATGATATCGACGAACGGAAGCTTTTAGGCCATTCTTGATCGCGAAGACAGTTGATGCCGTGGCTCAAATCCGCAAGCATTTGCAGGCCGCTCAGGATCGGCAGAAGAGGTGGGATGACTGTCGTCGAGACCTCTAGAGTTTAAGGCAGGCGAGCATGTGTTCCTCAAGGTATCGCCTTGGAAAGGTGTTATCCGTTTCGGCGGTGGAGGCAAGTTGAGTCCTCGATTCATCGGTCCATTCGATATTGTGGAACATGTGGGTAAGGAAGCTTACAGGCTCGCGTTACCGCCAGCTTTAGCTGGTGTCCATGATGTATTCCATGTTTCTCAGCTCAGAAAATACATCAGAGATGACAGTCATATGGTTAACTACTCAGACTTTTCTGTCAGGCCAAATTTGTCCTGTGAAATTTGACACGTCTCTATCTTAAACCATCGAGAGAAGTTGCTAAATAATAGAGTCATCAAGTTGGTCCGAGTTTCTTGGGATCCTCGCTCGCTAAGGGAGGCTACTTGGGAGTTAGAGGAAGAGATTCGGGAGAGGTTCCCTCATTTGTTTGTGTAGTGGTTGTTTTGTTTTGTTTTGCTTGTTTTGTTTCGGGGTTTGTCCTATGCACCTCTTGTATGAATTTCGAAGATGAAATTCTTCTTGTAAGGTGGGTAGGATTTGTAAGCCCTATTTTCAAATTTTATTGTATTTTGTATTCTTTTGATTATTGTATTTGAATTCAATTGTTATAGTGTATTTTGTCTTTTCTGGGTTCTTTTGTTCCTTCTTGCTCAATCTGTATTCCTTGGATTGGATTCTGTTCTTTTGCAAATTTTGCTCTTTCTATTTTGAGTTTGATTTATTCTCCTTTGTGTTCGTCTCATCTCATTGCATCAGTTTGTCTCTTTTTGGAGCCAAAACCGATACCCAGAACCCAACAATCTCAACTCAAACCCTTAATTTCTTGATCCCTATAAATACCCTTTTAATTAAACCCTAATAATCTCTCTCTCTCTCTCTCTCTCTCTCTCTCTCTCTCTCTCTTGTTTCTCTCTCCCCGCACCCTTCTTCCCTCTCTCTATTTCTGCTTATTTCTCTCTCTTTCTCTGCTGTTTCTCTCTCCCCGCACCCTTCTTCCCTCTCTCTATTTCCGCTTAACCCAAACCCAACCGTAAACAACCCCGACCCCCCGTCGCTACTCCATTTGCATTTCACCAATGTCACCACCATCATCACCGTCTCCATCCCCTCGTCACCATCTCACCGTCATTGTCCCCATCGTCCTCATCATCCCCATCACTGAAACCCATTACCGAAAGCTTCTCCATTGCCATAACCACTCACCGTCGCTCTAAACCATCTCTGTGCACCCCCATTGCCTTCGTCGTCTCTCTCCACGCCTGTGCAGTCCCCTAGCACTGTCGTTCGAGCCTCGGAGTCGCCGTGGTCGACGCCCTCTGTTTCCAACCACAAAACAGAGCTTTCGCTCGTCGAAGTTGTCGTCGCCACTGTCGCTACCCTACCATGGTGCCGTCACCTTCGCCATGGTCACATCGTCGTGCCGTCAGCCGCGCAGTCGCCGTTCGTCGTCTCTCTCTCTCCTCGCCGAAGAAGATGATCGACCATTGGTTGGATCCGTTGTCCCGTGTTCGGACACGCTAGATCCCCATCTTGCTGTCCCCTGTTTGGTTTGGATCCGGTGTGAGGAAGAGTTTCTATTGGCTGGATTCGGTGTTCTGTGTTCTGTACGCACCAGATCCTATTTTGCTGTTCTGTGTTCTATCCCGATCCGGTGTGAAGATTGCTCTTGGATTTTTGCTATTGTTGTTGGTTCTTCGCATGTGTTTTGGGGAGATTTCGCCGGGATTCTGATCCCGTTATTCCTATTTAATTATATATGCAATAACAGATAAGTGTCTTCTTGAACCCTTTTATTGTTTGTGTTCAAGATTATTTGATATCATGCAAGTAGATCCGTCCATTTTGTTATCAATCTGCTTTTGACAATTCCATTAAGATTACCGAGGGTTTACACGAGCTAACCCGACGTACTCTTAACATCGTGCTATCTCTTTGATCTTAAACCCAGTTGTAATCCCTGTTTTCCCAAAAAATGTATTTTTGTGTAATTTCTGTATTTAAAATTTTTGCAAATTATTTTTTTTCGGTTTTCAAATTCTTTTATCAAAATGTAATGCTGGATCTTCTATTAAAACCTATTTCGATCGATAATTTTATTTGCAAATATTATTATTGTTATTACCACTTTGATTTCTATTATTATTTTTAATACTACTACTGTTATTATTATTTTTATTGTTATTGTTTTTATTATTATTAATAATAATTTTATAAAGTCCAAATTGTATATTTTTATTATTTGGTTATTTTATTTTTACCCTATAACCCGTTAACAACCCATACCCTGTTATTACCCTACCCAATATTCCTTATAGCCAAACCCATATATTTACTAAACCATAACCCAATTACCCTACCCTATTTTTAATTAACCCAACCCAGACCCGTTTACTCCACCTGATACCCGTTTAACCCAAACACCCACCTAAAACCTAATACCCCTACTATATAATATGCCTAACCCCCTATTTAAAACCTTTAGCCATCTTCATCTCTTTCCCCTACCATCCTGACTACTCATCTTCTTCACCTGGATTACCCTATTCTTCAGAACCCAACTCTTCAACCGCCTAAACCATCCCCCGTCGCATCCATCCTCGACTCTGTTCCCATGCTCGTGCCTTCGTAGACAGCAGACGACGGCATCCCTCGCTCCCGCCTTTAGCCGCGACTGCAGACAACATAACTCTGCCCTGCCTCCCTCCTGTGTCGTGCCCCACCACGCCGTGCGACTGCAGATGTCAACAGCAGCCAACAGCTCCCTCTTCCCCTCCACCCTGCGGCAGTAACAGCAGCCTAAGCGACGACCATCGTCGCTATCTCCGTCGAAGCTGCCTCTCCCCTCCGCTACACTTCCCTGCTCTCCCGTCCTCATCGTGCCGCGCTTCGGCAGTCGTCCAGTCATCAGCCTAGAGACTGCACCCTCATCCCTGTGTCGCGCCGCAGCCTCCACAACCTGCAGTGCCGACCGCTAGCAGCTCCTCCCGACGCTGCAACCGCCCGGTGACTCCTGTCCCCTGTGCGTCGCAGCCACCTACGGCAGTCCCCCAGCCGTCCACCGCTGCCGTGCCGCCCAGCATCACAGAGCAACTTTCCCCCCATGCTCTGTTTTGATGCATGGAGTTTGATGGTTTGATTATAAGTCGTCGATCAACATCATGATCATCATCATCTTGGAGTCTTGATCTTTTGATTGTGGACTGTCCGATCGCCGATCTGATCCGATCATCATCAAGATACTTGATCTCGACCATCGGATCTACCTTGATCATCGCGATCGTGACCATCATCTTGATCCTCGATCAGAGTCGTCCGATCTGAACCGATTGCCTTGATCTTTTGATCTCTTGATCTCAGCCGTCCGATTATGTTCGTGATCTTGTTCGTGATCATCTCGTTCGTTGGTTTGTGTTCGTGTTTGGTTCGTGTGTTCCTTCGATCCGTTCGTTGAGTTGTGCCTGGGAATCCGTTCCCGTTATTCTTGCTCTTTACTCTGTTCTTGTCGTCGTCTCTCAGGCAAGTAACTTGTACTCAAATTCCTTTGTATGATACAAGTCAAAAATATAGCTTATAGTGTAGTTGGGTTCTAGAGACAACTCGTGTGTGTGTTATGTTTGATGGGTTTTGTCTCTATTGTGCTATTTGACCGTAGTTGACTCACGACACAAAATTTGACATGAACAACCTAGGTTTTGCCCGATCTTAATATGATGTTTATGTGAATCAATTATGAGAACTTGAGTGCTTGTGAGATCCATGTGTTATACTTGTTGTTATACTTGTTGTGGATGTGTCGTATACCCTATTTTATGATGTTTGGACACTTCGTAGACTCGATTTCATGTTTGGTTGTGTTTGGATCAAGTTTCGTTGAATCTATGTTGATTTTGGTTTTTGAGAAAATTCTGTGTTTTGCCGATATTCTGTCTTGATTAGTAATTTAGACCATATTAATGTCAAAATCTTAATTTCAGTATAAAACATGAGTTTTAGAAAAATTCGTCTTCTTTCCAACCCCTCTGACCTTGCTCGATTTCGTTTTCTTATGTGTAAGTTATGACTGTTTTACTACAGAGGTGTAGATCTTTTCCAGATTTTGTTTCTTGGTGATTTTGATGACTAAATATTTTGATACTTATGCTACACATATTATTTTGATCTAGAACTTTGGTCAAATTTTGTATACGTATCTAGGGATTACCCAGAAATTTGGTGGATTTTATTGATGTGTTTATATGCCGTTTCATGCTTGTTTATAAAAGTTATACTTACTGGATTTTACTCGTTGTATCATAAAGAATTGTATTTTTACCCCATTTTCTGTTATTGTATGAAAAATATTTGTGAAATATGAAAGTTAGATTATTTTGTCTATTTTAATCTCGCTTTGGCGGATTTGGATTTTGTTTCATGGTTTGCGAGATATTTCAGTTTTCGTACAGCAGTGTTGGGAATTTCAGATTTGCCAAAATATCGTTTTTTGAGGTTTTCCGATTTTTGTTGACTGAACTAATCTTACTGGAATATTATGAAACTTTATATTCTGATACTAGACATATAGGGGATTACCCAAGATTTTTCCTGGATTTATTTGAGGAGTTTTATTGCTGTTTTTCTGACTGAGAATTCTTTTTACTGATTTCTGGCTGAACGTATTTTCTAGCTTAAAATCAGTTTTGAGTTATGATTTTGTGAAATACTATATGGCTTATTTATAATCGTTGGATTCGTGTGGAAGTCTGTTTTCCAGATTCTTTGACGGATTCATATTTGAATTTCTGTAGTAACGGAAATCACTGCTTTAGCACTGTACTGTCATGTTGTCCTGAATATGAACATACACTGTTTTGCTCGTTTATGTTACCATATATCATCTATGATTATTTATTTGTTTCTCTGAACCTAATGCTGATTATATCATGTTAGTTAGACACTATTTCATGCACTATCATGTCTGTTGATAACCATAATAAAAGTAATCAAGCCGGAGTTTATGGGAAAGATCTAGTAGTGGGAAAGCATAGAAATGTGTACTTAGAAGGGGGCTCGTGTTTCCCATATGATTATCCGTTATCTGTTATCTGACCCTGTCTATATTACTTTCCTATAGGAAGGTGTAGAGAAGAAGAGAACCACTAGGTTCTATCTGTCTGTCTAGATCTGTTATCTGACCCTATCTACATTACTTCTTATAGGAAGGTGTAGAGAAGAAGAGAACCACTTGGTTCTATCTGTCTGTCTGATCTGATTATCTGATATCTGTCTGAACCCTGAGTACACGGCCTTATATGATCCCCTACAAAATCTAAAATGAAATTGTTTGTTGTAGCAACCATGTGTTATGTTTGTAGGGCGCATAAAGTGCTACCTAGATAGTAATCACACAAGACTTATAAGAATATGACATTTGTATTCTGTTATCTGTATCTGTTCATCTGATATCTGTTATCTCTCTGTATGCCATCTGACACTTGACACTTGACACGTGTTATCTGTATCTGTTAGTATACCATGCTATCTGATTTGTTCTCTTAATTTATGTTAGTTATAACATTTCTGTTGACACATTTATACCATGTTATGTTGTTCTGTTGTTTTATATTTATTATTAGTTAGTTTTTCCCATGTACTTGTATCATACATTATAAGTGGTCCGTAACTTGCAATTGACAGGTACTTGTTTTCTCTTTCCTTCTCCTACAATTATCAATTGCAGATTTTGGTGATCAGCTGCCCGATGGAGTATGTGATCTAAAGTTCTAGTTGACTGGAGCTTTTGCTATCTTCATTTATTTTCTGATGCTCATTTTGAACATTGTATATTGTACTCGGATCTATTTTTTATTTGGGCAGTATGACCCAGGATTTTGACTTGTTCAGATCTGATTTATTTGAGATTAATACATTTGGTTTCAAGTAAATTTTGTTGGTTTATTAATCCAATTTTTCATGTATGTGTTTGACTCTTTTGCTTCCGACTCTGATTATTTCTGTGATATGTTGTAAAGATTCTTGAACAGCTTATGGATGATGTAAATCATTCGCTGGGCTTTTGTCACGTATCCGTATTCCGTATTCTCTTTTGGGAAGTGCGGCCTAACACCAGTCCCCATTGTTTCATGCATATGCACTTTTAAATAACTAGATTCATTCATAGAACTGCTTGATAAATTGGACATGTTAAATTGAATGTGCTGGATCAGTTTTAATTGATGAATTGACACCATGACTGTGATAATGGTATCTTAAACCTTAGAAATTGCATGTTGACACCTAGGATTGCTTTGATTACTAATTTGCATGCTAGATGTGATCATATGATTTATTTATTTGCCTATTCATGTTAAGACAATTTCTGGACTGCTGTATGTTTCACTTTGAATCAGACTTTTAGCCATGCTAATGACATAATTTGAAAGAACTTATTAAACATAAAATGTATCCCTGGATGTCTAGATGATTTTTCCCTAGTCTGGATTTAAATTTAAAATTGCCATCTGTTAGTTATCATCACTTTACTGCAACCGTGTCAGTAATTTCAGACTCATAATTTCATGCGTACCCTGCTGTTCCGTATTTTATTTGACCCTGTTAATAGTGCAAGAAAAATCTGAAATAACTTAGGCTGGACCTAGACATGTATAGGTATCACCCAGAATTTTTATAGATTTTATTAATGAGTTCTCTGATCTGAAATAAATAGTTCAACACAACCTACTGCATGCTGCCTGAACTTAAAACCTGATTAGAATAGAGTTTTCACCCAGTTCCTATATCTTGTATATACCTTAATTATACTCACTGGAACCATGTGGAAGTCTATTTTCCAGATCTTCCGGCGGATTCAGATTTGCTAATTTGTAGCGACCATAATCCATGTTTTGGTACAGCAAAGTCATGTTGTCCTAATTTTGTGAAATGTGTTTATATGATGTGTTTGCCTCATGCTTTGTCTGTAATACTTAGAATTAGTCACACATAGTAATGAACAATATTGACACCCTCTTGCATGCTCACATAGGATGAAAATTAATTGATAACAAGCTGGGGTTATATGGGATGACTTGGTAGTGAACAATCGAAGACTGTACTCGGTCGGGCGTACTGTACGGACCCGTACTGTAGGGCCATAAACACTGCCCGATAAACACTGATACTGAACATTAAATACTGATTACTGGGCTGAGTACACGAGCCGTGAATACACCATCGATCTGAAGCATTCACTGTGTGTTGCGCCAAATCTGTGGAATCGGACGCAGTAGTACGTGCACTAGATAGACTAATAAAATGCTTAATATGTAACACCCCGAATCCCAAATACAACTGAATTCGAGAGTTCTACAGAATCTTTTCACTTCATTTTGTACAATTTTACAAGGAAATTTGAACTTTTCACTTTACATCAGAGTTACATGAAAAACGTTACAATTTACACTGCATAGCGGAAGTAAAATTACAACATTTAAATGAATGTACAACAACTTGAATAATCTTTAAGCATCTGTTCCTCTTTAACCTTTATCATGTCATTCCCTACATACGAAACTGTGGGTACGTCAGTTTATTCAACCGACGAACATTATTCACGGCCATTCTCTCTATGCCGGAAATAGTATAGCTCATTTTCCATATTTAGCAAACACAAAATTGTCACATATCAAACTAAAGGGAATACCCTAATGATGTCGTGTTGTGATTGTGTACTTTGTCCTTAATGCATTTATTCATGTTACATGACACTAATGCGCACTTATTCGGATTCTATGCATCCCATACTACATAGGTCCGAGGGCAAGCCCTTAATCGTTCTTCATCTTTGTAGGGTTCAATCCCTCGTTATGACTTAATCTACTACTGTGACTACAGTAGGTATCCTAGATGTTTTCTGACCTACGAACTCATGTCTAGGCACCCTGGAGGGAATCCCAACGCACTGACACATGACTCATCATGCAGGCATCCTGTGGTAATTCAGCTCTTACCATAGAAATGACACCACCCGTAGTCTTCAAACATCCCACGAGCGTCGCCACCGGGACGGTACTCTGAAGCAGTATCCTCGCCCTGACTCATCATGGGACATCCTGGGATACGCTCTCGCCGCTGATCCAATGGCCCTCGTACTCAATGTTTTTCTCTTACTTTCATCACGTCTTCACTATGTAACTAATCCTTAATTCTAATGAAATAGAATCATGAACAAAATCAAAGCACTAGAGTTAGCCTCTCCACTAAACCAGACCTATTCATTCATTCAAACATGACCAACCTTGGTCTTTCATTTCAAATTACATTTCATTTCTTTCCAAATGTCGGGGGAGACTTAGCTACTCTTTTGTTTCAATTCCCATTCACAATTTCTAAGTTGAGTGTTTCAACTCATAAGTTCACATGTTGAGTTGTCATACTCAAAAATATTTCTTTTCCAATCATGATTGCTAAATCGTTCAATAGTCCATAATTATACATTAAATTCAACTATTCATCATGTAATTCATGAAATATTATTTTCACATTAAAAACCACATCACTAGTTATTTAATCAAAGATGAATATTTATACATCATGAATTGTCACACCATTCTCCATTGAGAATAATTCACATCACTAGTTATTTAATCAAAGATGAATATTTATACATCATGAATTGTCACACCATTCTCCATTGAGAAAAATTCACATCACTTCATATAGTTCCTTTTTATTCGTATTTCTTTTCTAATATTCCACTTTAAGTCTTTTGCAACTTACAACTTTATACAAATGCAAGTGTAGAACTTACAGTTCTAAATTATACTTTTATTCTCTAAACATACTCCACTTCATGCAAATAATTCTCAAATTATTTTTCATAAACTCCACATATTTTTAAAATAATAAATATATTATTTCCATATATATTTTTTTGATCATTAAAACACCCAAAAAAAAATGTTTTTCCCCAATATAAACACAGCCGATACCAAGAGTCGAACCAGCGACCACAGGGAACCCAACCGAAGGCACAAGCCACTAGGCCGAATGCTTCACGCGCTTATAAGAGAGGGCAAGAGCGTTATGTGCTCTCGGCCAACTGATTTATTTTAGAAGTGTTCGGAACAAAAGAATGGTGTCAACGGGATTCGATCCCTCAACCTTGGAGAATACCCACATATATACTGTAGCGATTAAGAGTGATCCGACCACTCGAGCTATGGGCTCGGGTTGTCACTAGTACAATTCGAATTTCATTTAAATCAATGTTCTCTGTTATTTAAAGTACATCGATGTTCATCAACATCTTACTTCAATTTGCTCTTACTAATATACTGTAAAAATTCCAGATTAATCATTTCCATTATGAATTCTACTCCAGTATATGAAAATAATTTTCTTAATGATTAAACATATTTTCCCCCAATAATTAACACATTTCTACCATACAATTTAGTTAATTTGATATACTCCTACTAATGCATTCTTTTTCGACATTTTAATTTCACTAAGCTCTACATCAATTTTCTGCTCTTATTCATTTCACAACCATAACAATTGCATTCTAATTCATTCGTTACAACGTCATAACAAATATTCCATCTTAGCACATAAAGTGACATTGTCAATCTACCAATTTGCACATAATTTTTAATGTTAATAACGAAGGTTTCTTTACACAATTCATAGCCATAAACATATCGCATACACTTGAATTTTAATAATAGAAACACATACGATTTGCATATCAACGATTCAATCAATTTAGATCATTTTTCCAATTAAATGTGCACTCGTATTAATCATTTTCATGCATCATTTTTCTATTTAAATCTAGCATGCATTCCTATTTAGAAATATGGAAAATTTACCCACCTTAGTGAAGAAAGTACAACTAGCAACCTCCTAAACGAATGTCCTTGTCATGAGAGCGGTCCTCCTCCTAGATGCGCCCACCCGAGCTTCAAGAACACCAAAACTGAGAGCCTCCCCTTGTGATGCCGGCCTTCCTTCTTCTTGATGCAACCCCAACTTTTCCCACACACAAACTCAATCTTTTACTCACTAAATAAACTACTAGATGATGTATTTAGACTATAGGTTGGAGGAAATAATTTGCACAAGAATACTAGCCAGGGGGGGGGGGGTATTTATACTAAAAATCTAGGGAAATGGATGGCTAAGATTGAAGGAGGAGTTAGGAACAAATGGCTATGATTTAAGGAGGAGTTATACTAACCACCCATAATCAAGTAACCACCACCACCATGATCCCACTCAAATTTTTGGTTTCCCTCCTAAAGCTCCAACCGGCCAATGCTAGGAAGGTGCACTTTGCACGTGTACGTGCATGCAAATGCCTCCAAAAATTTGTACATTTTATATTTAAAAAAAATCTTTAAATTGTATTCTACATTACAAGTTGTATTTAAAAATAAATTAGCTCATGGGCTTTAGTTTTGGGCCAAAATAATAATTAAAAAAATAATAAATTAAATTAAATTTGGGCTTTTTAAAAGAAAGGTTTTTTGTCTATTTGAAAGAAGGCTTTGTATAAAATAATTAAAAGCACGTGTTTAAAAATCTATACTCATCATAATGAAAATAATCATAACATTTAATTCAACCAAAAATATTGTACGTGCACACTACGTGCAAAATCAAATATTTTTTCATTAAATGAATAATCGGGGCATTACAACACTCCCTCCTTAGAATAGTTCCGTCCCCGGAACTACAGTCAAGAGCGAGAAAACAAACACTTACAACAAAAACAAAAAGATACAAAGATACAATCAAGCAAACAGCTCAGGATAATCCTTCAACATCCTCTCCTCAGACTCCCAAGTAGCCTCTTCAACCAAATGGTTCCTCCAGACTACCTTGACCATCGGTATCGTCTTATTCCTCAAGACTTTTTCTCGATGATCAACAATCTCGACAGGAGACTCGATGTAATTCCGATCCAACTGCAAACCTTCCAGCACTTCAGGCAAATGATGACTCAGATCTGGAATATAACCTCTCAGCATAGACACATAAAAGACATTGTGCACCTGAGATAACTCTTCCGGTAACTCAAGCCGGTAAGCAGTTTTCCCGATCCTTTTCAATATCTTGTACGTGCCTACAAACCTCGAGGCTAACTTTCCGCCTTTGCCAAATCGAACCACACCTTTACTGAGCGATACTTTCAGAAAGACGAAGTCACCGACCTCAAATTCAAGGTCCCTTCTCCGGTTGTCTGCATAGCTTTTCTGCCTGCTCTGAGCTTCTACCAACCTCTTCCTGATCAGATCAATCTTCTAAGAAGTTTGCTGCACAAGCTTAGGACCAAACAATTGACGCTCCCCAACTTCAAACCAACAAACAGGTGTTCTGCACTTCCTGCCATACAAAGCTTCGTACAGCGCCATCCCAATGCTAGCCTGAAAACTGTTGTTGTAGGCAAACTCTACCAAAGGTAAATGGCTTTCCCAACTGCCTCCAAAGTCTAGTATACAACACCAAAGCATATCCTCAAGAATACGGTTGACTCTCTCGGTCTGCCCATCGGTTTGCGGATGAAAAGCAGTGCTGAAATCCATCTTGGTACCAAAAGCTGTCTGAAGACTCCTCCAGAAATGCGAAGTAAACTGCACATCTCGATCAGACACAATAGCTGATGGAACACCATGAAGCCTGACGATCTCGCCAACATACAACTCAGCTAACTTGTCCATCGAAGCAGTGAGTTTCATCGCCAAAAAAGTGAGCGGACTTGGTCAGTCGATCGACTATAACCCAAATCACATCATTGCCTTTAGGACTCTTAGGCAATCCTGTAATGAAATCCATACTGATGTTATCCCACTTCCATTCCGGAATAGGTAACGGCTGTAGTAGACCTCCGGGTCTCTGATTTTTGGCTTTGACTTGCTGACAAACCTCACACTTCGCCACAAATTCAGCCACATCCTGCTTCAAACCTGACCATCAGAAATGTTGTTTGTTGTCTTTGTACATCTTAGTACTCCCAGGATGTACCGACAAAAGAGTAGCATGCGCCTCCTGAAGAATACTCTTTTTCAGGTCCGCCTGATTTGGAACACATAGCCTATCTCCGAACCACAGCGCTCCATCCCTGATTTGAAATCCGGGCAACCTGCCAGCACTAACCTGCTCCTTCATCTCCAAGATATCAGCATCAACCTCCTGACTTGCCATGATCCTTCCATTCAAAGTAGGCTGAAGCCTCAACTGAGCTAAAGATGCTCCCAATTCTTGCAAGACAACTTCAATACCTGCTCGATCCAATTCCTCAATCAGATGCTTTTGAGTTGTAATCAAACTGGCTAAACTGCTCTTGCGACTAAGTGCATCGGCAACAACATTAGCTTTCCCAGGATGATACTTGATCTCGGGTCGCATGTCCTCGAGCACTTCCAACCATCTCCGCTACCTCAAATTCAGATCCTTCTGCTAATATATGTACTTCAAACTCTTGTGGTCTGTGTACATGTTCAATTTCTCACCATACACGTAGTGCCTCCATTGCTTCAGAGCAAAGATAATCGCAGCCAAATCCAAATCATGAGTCGGGTAATTCTTCTCATGCGGTTGTAGTTACCTAGACCCATAAGCGATTACTCTTCCCTCTTGCATTAAGACACAACCAAGCCCACGATGTGAAGCATCGCTATAAACATCATACTCAACACCTACTCTAGACAAAGCCAAAATAGGTGCAGTAGTCAGTTTCTCTTTCAACTCTTGAAAGCTTGCCTCACATTGCTCAGTCCACTTGAAGTTCACATTCTTCTTGGTCAGTCCAGTAAGCGGCACGGCTATCTGAGCATAACCTTGAATGAATCTCCTGTAGTATCCAGTCATTCCAAGAAAACTTCTGACTTCCTTCACTGTAGTAGGCCTTACCCAATCTCTCACTATCTCTATCTTCTGAGGGTCAGTTGCCACTCCCTACTTAGAAAGAATGTGACCTAGGAATGCCACTTCAGATTTCCAGAAATCACACTTAGATAACTTGGCATACAACTTCTGCTCTTCCAGCTTCTTCAAAACTGCTTCCAGATGCTCGGTGTGCTCCTTTTCTGACTTGGAGTACACGAGGATATCGTCGATAAACACCACGACGAAAGAATCAATGAATGGCCTCAGAACTCTGTTCATCAAATCCATGAAGATTGCGGGTGCATTCGTCACTCCAAATGGCATAACTAAGAATTCGTAATGCCCCTGTCGAGTTCTAAATGCAGTTTTGTGCACATCTTCAGCTTTCACTCGAACTTGGTGATATCCTGATCGAAGATCTATTTTGGAGAAAACAGCTGCTGCTTGTAGACGATCGAACAAATCATCAATTTGGGGAATAGGATACTTATTCTGAACAGTGACCTTATTCAGCTCCCGGTAATCGATACACATTCTCATCGATCCATCCTTCTTCTTTACCAAAAGCACTGGTGCTCCCCAAGGTGACGCACTAGGTTGAATAAAGCCTTTCTCCAACAGTTCCTCAATTTGCCGTTTCACCTCATCCTGTTCCACTAGAGCCATCCTATACGGTGCCTTAGAAATGGGTGCACTTCCCGGTTGAACAATGATGCTGAACTCTACATCACGATGCGGGGGTAACCCAGAAAAATCATCCAAGAACACAATCGGATAGTCCCGAACCACAGGAATCCCTTGCACTTCCACAGGAATTTCTTCCTTGCAGATAGCTGCCACCAGCTTAGAACACTTCTTCTTCCCTTGGAAAGTGACTTCAGGTCCACCTGGAGCCTTCACTATTACCGTCTTGGTTTTACACTCGATGCTTGCACTGTACACCGACATCCAATCAATGCCAATGATAACATCGACTCCTAAGATAGTCAGCTCGATCAGATCAATGCCAAAGATTCGATCTCCAATCACAATCTCACATTCAGCATAATACCGATCTGTAACTCCTGTTTCCCCGTATTTGAATTTTTATACTGTATTTTCCTCAATTGTACTCTCTCGTCTATTTGAGATCATGTGAATTGTTCAGATTGAATAAAATCATTATTTTTGTCTCAACTCAAATTTTGGGTTCTCTTATCAAATTCAGTTGTGTGCCATTTGTATCGTTCTTCATGAAAAATGGACCAATTCTTCTCACTATCTCTTTAACCCACATTTTAGTGCATTTTGACCATTTCTCCTGTTGGTTTCTATTTGAAACGGATACCCAAAACCCAAAACCCGATACCCTTACTATATAAACCCCTCACACTAACCCTTACTGTTATACCCTAACAAACCCGCCGCTGCTTCCCGTATCCCTCTCCTTCTCCCTCGCATCAATCGAAACCAAATCAACTTTTGCCTCCACCATCATTCTCCATCGAACCCCGCTCACCTCCTCGCCTCCGATCACCCACGGCCTCCAATCATCACCATCGCCTTCAACATCCCCACCTAGTCGTCGTGCCTCGCCAACCCTGTAACCACCACCGCCATCACCCTCTCGAACCCAACTCCTCCTTTACCCAAACTCTCGACCTCCACCATCCGACCACCTCGATGCCATTACCGTCGCCTCTCGTCCCCTCCATTCGCCTCGCCTTCACTCGCACCACCATAGCCCTTGCCGACCTCGTCAACTCCTTCGATCACCATCCCCAACCCAATTCTCCATTTCCCAACCACTGTAACCCATCGATTCTCCACCGTCACCTCACCCTTCGACCACTTCTAGACACTCCCGTCGTCGTTCCCATCCCACGACCTCCACCATCATCAACTGCACACCCCCGAACCACCACAAGCTCTTCCCCCGCTCGCTCCCCTGTTCGAACCCAGGAAGCAGAGCAGTGCCACCCTCTGCTTTTCGATGTCGCTTCTCGACATCGCACCGCCGACTCCGCCGTCGTCGTCCTCCTCATCACCGTCGAAGCCATCGCCGCGCCGTCGCTGCAGCACCTTCTCTCCCTCGCACTCCGTTTCGAAGAAGCGAACGAAGAAGAAGAAGAAAGGAGGAAAAGGCGGGATTCGATCTCGACCATCGGATCGCTTCAAGATCCGTGCGGTCGAGATCGCTATCCCGTGTTGTGCCCATAGTGAATCCGAGATCCGCTGTCCCGTGTTCGGCCAGATCCGCTGCGCCGAATCCATCTGATTGGCTGCCACCGCTGTCCCGTGTTTTGCCGCACCAGATCCAGATCGCTGTACGTTGTTCTGGGCTGATCCGGTGTGGGGAAAAACTCGATCTTCGGTAGTTTTTCGCACACGCTTTTTGAGGACTTCTTCCGGAATTTTTCTACCCAAATTTCTACAGCAAGTGGATCTAGTCATCGTCAAACTAAGGCAAGTATCCTTGTATATTTTATTGTTCTAGTACAAGCACCCTTGAAATACTACAAATAGTTAGATTGTGACTCCTCTTTGAAATATCGTTGTGGATCAACATTGAACCTCCAAATTGAAAATTCTAAGAGTCACAAAATTTCCTTGTATTTAAATTATAATTATTGGACTCTTTTACCCTTGGACAC
This sequence comes from Hemerocallis citrina, assembly GCA_017893485.1. NCBI lineage: Eukaryota > Viridiplantae > Streptophyta > Magnoliopsida > Asparagales > Asphodelaceae > Hemerocallis > Hemerocallis citrina. The sequence goes on from CM030363.1 coordinate 115,674,574, forward strand.
ATGAAAACATAGACATATGAATTTAGGAGCCCCAAATTTGTAGATGCATGTCACATTTAATTTTTGACGAACTTGCAACTACTATAACGTGAAAAACATTATTATTTGCTGTTTGACCTCCATTATCATGTATTGATGCCACATAATGACTTAGACGCCAAATGACATTTTCCCATGTAACCTACGCTAGTAAATTATTACTACGAGATGCTGTCCTGAATTTCCATTCGCTGTTTCGACCCCCTTATCATTTGAATCTGGGCCCGAGCCCTGAATAGAAATTGTAGATCTGGATGTGTAGATGTCGATAACTTCCGAAAGTTCTGAATTCGGAGTTACGGTCTAGGATTTGTGGCAGTTTTTCTGTAGCTGTGTCGGTGGACGCAGATTTGCAAAATTGCTGCACACAATTACTTTGCGCATTAATTTAGCTGTGTAAACAGCGAGAGTTTGACACAAAATTTTATATGTAGTTGCTGGACACCCTATAGGACATCCCCAATTTTTCTTAGAATTAATTTATATTATTTCAACCCTGTTTCACATGTATAAATACAAGTACACAATTCTGCCAGAACAAATGTAACAAGCCGGAGTTTGAGGGAAGGACTATAGAGTGGACAATATAGGTAAGTGTACTCGGAAGGGGACCCGTGTTTCCCAAAGTTGTATGTTAAATGGAACTAAGTGCCACGTAGAACTAAGTGCTGCGTCATGGTGACGGGGGCCACCTCTAGAGCCCATTACAAGGTTATATGATATATTTACGATCACATGGAACTAAGTGTCACGTAAAACTAAGTGCCACGTTATGGTGATGGGGGCCACCTCTAGAGCCTACGGGGGCCACCTCTAGAGCCCATGGTTGATCACCTGCTTGTTTGATGCCTGAGTACACTGCCCTATGGACTCCATTACTAGGTCTAAACGCAACTGATTTGACTGTAGCAACCATGTAGTAAAAAGATGGATGCATGTCGTGCTACCTAGATAGTAATCACACAAGACTTGAACTTAATACCTGATACATGATTATCCTGTTGCCTGATTATCCTGTTACCTGATTATCCTGTTACCTGATTACCTGGTTACCTGATATCTGATACATGAAACTTGAACATGACACCTGTAACTTGAAATATGAAACTTGATACGTGAAACCTGACACATGAAACATGATACTTGATGCTAGTTACCCCTACAGGTTCACCTGTCATATGATTTACCATTAACAGTTGTTAACTAGCCTGTTTATTAGGATGTCCCTCTTGTCAGCTAGTTCTTGTTCTTTCCACTACTTCTTATAACTCTGCTATATTCTTGATTCCTGTTCCCCATACTTGTACTCGTTTTTACTCGTTTTTACTATTTCATTTAAATCAATATTCTCTGTTATTTAAAATACATCGATGTTCATCAACATCTTACTTCAATTTGCTCTTACTAATATACTGTAATAATTCCAGATTAATCATTTCCATTATGAATTCTACTCCAGTATATGAAAATAATTTTCTTAATGATTAAACATGTTTTCCCCCAATAATTAACACATTTCTACCATACAATTTGGTTAATTTGATATACTCCTACTAATGCATTCTTTTTCGACATTTTAATTTCACTAAGCTCTACATCAATTTTCTGCTCTTATTCATTTCAAAACCATAACAATTGCATTCTAATTCATTCGTTACAACGTCATAACAAATATTCCATCTTAGGACATAAAGCGACATTGTTAATCTACCAATTTGCACATAATTTTTAATGTTAATAACGAAGGTTTCTTTACACAATTCATAGCCATAAACATATCGCATACACTTGAATTTTAATAATAGAAACACATACAATTGCATATCAACGATTCAATCAATTTAGATCATTTTTCCAATTAAATGTTCACTCGTATTAATCATTTTCATGCATCATTTTTCTAATTAAATCTAGCATGCATTCCTATTTAGAAATAGAGAAAATTTACCCACCTTAGTGAAGAAAGTACAACTAGCAACCTCCTAAACGAATGTCCTTGCCACGAGAGCGGTTCTCCTCCTAGATGCGCGCACCCGAGCTTCAAGAACACCAAAACTGAGAGCCTCCCCTTGTGATGCCGGCCTTCCTTCTTCTTGATGCAACCCCAACTTTTCCCACACACAAACTCAATCTTTTACTCACTAAATAAACTACTAGATGATGTATTTAGACTATAGGTTTGAGGAAATAATTTGCACAAGAATACTAGCCATGGGGGGGGGGGTATTTATACTAAAAATCTAGGGAAATGGATGGCTAAGATTGAAGGAGGAGTTAGGAACAAATGGCTATGATTTAAGGAGGAGTTATACTAACCACCCATAATCAAGTAACCACCACCACCATGATCCCACTCAAATTTTTTGTTTCCCTCCTAAAGTTCCAACCGGCCAATGCTAGGAAGGTGCACTTTGCATGTGTACGTGCAATGCACGTGCATGCAAATGCCTCCAAAAATTTGTACATTTTATATAAAAAAAATCTTTAAATTGTATTCTACATTACAAGTTATATTTAAAAATAAATTAGCTCATGGGCTTTAGTTTTGGGCCAAAATAATAATTAAAAAATAATTAATTAAATTAAATTTGGGATTTTTAAAAGAAAGGCTTTTTGTCTATTTGAAAGAAGGCTTTGTATAAAATAATTAAAAGCACGTATTTAAAAATCTATACTCATCATAATGAAAATAATCATAACATTTAATTCAACCAAAAATATTGTACGTGCACACTACGTGCAAAATCAAATAATTTTTCATTAAATGAAAAATCGGGGCATTACATAATAAACTGTATTTCTTGCTCGATCCTGACATCACTCATTACATGCATGATTTACTGTAGACATTTGATAATATTGTCTACTCCTTGCTTTGTTCTTTGTCTTTGACCATGTTCTTTTTCCTTGATATTCATGCTTTCCTATTACCCTTTATTTTCTCTACTTGCCGCTCACGACTTGCTCTAAGGGCACTCTTTTCTTTCTTTTTAGATCAAGATTTTACAGGTGCTGAAAGATCTATTCCTGAAGGAATTGGTGAGCAACGTTTCTAAAGATGGATCCAGTCTCCGCTGCTTAGTTTTTACTTGTTGCTATTTATTTTCTGAATATTATTATAACTTGTACTTTGTTTTGGGTTCTATGACCTATAGTTTGTTTTGATCCCGGCTGTTGGATATTTATACTGTTGGATTATTTTATTTATTATTGGAATTTATCTTTGTTTCATGTGGTTATATTTTCCTGCGTGGTTATACTTTGTTGTTCTTATTGCTGAGTTAGTCTGGTACAGCTTATGGATGGTGTTTACATCATTTGCTGGGCCTACGTTACGTACTCGTGTTCCGTATTTTGGAAAGCGGGGCGTGACAAGGACCTCTATCAAGATGGTCCATTCTAGACTTTGGAGGGACGAGGAGGCAAGCTTAGAGAGAGCGTCCGCCTGTGCGTTTTCCTCTCGAGGAACCCACTAGAGTTGAACATCTTCGAATAAGGCTAGAAGCTCCCTAACCTTTGCCAAGTACTTGGCCATACGCTCGTCCCTTGCCTCGTATTCCCCTGACACTTGGTTGACGACTAATTGCGAATCACTGAAGACTCTGACCCGCTTGGCCCTGGCTTTGTGAGCCATGCAGAGCCCCACTATGAGGGCCTCATACTCTGCTTCGTTGTTCGATGTCGGCAAGTTCAAGCAGAGGGAGTATTGGAGGACGAAAGCGTCTAGGCCAGTCAAGATAATACTAGCCCCACTTCCGTCGGCACAAGAAGATCCATCCACATAAACGGTCCAAACCAAGGGGTCGGCAGATGACTCGCAAGGGTCGGGGATGGTGCTCTCCACAATGAACTCGGCCAGAGCTGGGGCCTTGATCGCTGTTCTTGGCTGGTAGCTGATGTCATGTTGGCTCAGCTCAATAGACAATTTCATCAGGCACCCGGAGCTCTCAGGCTTGTGGAGAACCTGCTTGAGCGGTTGGTCGGTAAGGACGACCACCAAATGAGATTGGAAGTAGGGGCAGAGCTTTCGGGCTGCTATAACTAAGGCAAGAGCCATCTTCTCCAGCTTCGGGTAACGGAGTTCGGCATCCCGAAGAACCTTACTCACATAATATATGGGCCTCTACATTCTATCCTCTTCTCTTACAAGGACCGCGCTGAGGGTTTGTTCCGAAGCGGTGACATATAGGTAGAGGACCTCTCCAAGCGTTGGTTTGCTCAAGAGGGGGGGTTAGCTAAGTATGCCTTGTGTAGCGCCCCGAATTTTCAATATGATATCTTAGAAATACGTGGCACAATTCCTAGCATTAGCTTCAATTGCAATAGTAAACACAGTCTAAAAACACAGATAATTTTTATTTCAACTTTTATTACAATAATTATTTACAAACACAGTGGAAATACAAAACATCTTGAATTACAAACTTTTTCTTTTACAACACTTTCTATTATAAATTACACAAGCTCTATTATCTTTCTAGCACAAGTATCCAAATCCCAAGCTACAAGCACCTACCTGTAAAACATGAGGCTAAAGATAACCGTAACCCCCAAAACTATAGGGGTCAGCCATAACGATGTGAGTGACATAAAAATAAAACAACAAAAGTAAAACATGAAACATGGAATCATAAACAACATGTAATAAAGACGAGAGTAAATGAAATGAGAAATAACAATAAGTAAAACATGAAAACATCAAGGAATACAAGATAGTAAATAGTAATACACGAAAACATCAAGTGAATCTAGACTAAGTGTCAAGTGTAGGAAAAATAGGAAAACACAAGCATAAAACCAAGTCAAGAAAACACAATCTCTGTATGCTGACTCTCTAATGCATACTTGTCGGATTCTATGCATTTCATAGTACATAGGTCCGGTGCAAGCCCTTAACGACCTCCACTTTATAGGGTTAAACCCCTCGTTATGCAACTAATCCTACTACGGTGATGGAAAACAAGATCCAGAATACTCCGCGAATAGGCACTACGGCTCTCGACGCGCAAGCATCATATAAGATAGCTTAAAAACCGGAGAATCATCTTCCTGCCGTGTACCCCACGAATAGGCTTGCAAGGCTCTCGACATGCAGATACACCAGGTACATTCCGTGAATAGGCCTACCGACCCTCAACACGCGAATGCACCCTGCATGCTCCGTGAATAGGCCTGCAGACTCTCGACACGCGAATATACAAATGTCCTCTCGAGACAGAACACAACAAACAGTCCTGGAACGCATCCGTTGGACTAACAAAACCATGAGCCTATACTTACGTTTTTCAAGTTCCATCGCATCTCCACTAGTGCCTATCCTTAAGTTGGTTATTATTAAAAGAACATAAAAATTCTCATCTCTAGAGTTAGTATATTCTGCCGGACTTAGTTTCACAACAACAACCCCAAGACCCAACTGGTCTAAATCAACAAATCTCAATTGCCGGTTTACAGGACTCCCACTCAACTCTTAGAGATTCTCAACTCAACCATCAACTCCAAATAAATCTTTCATTATAATCTCTTCATTTTATTTCATTGTTAACTACTGAGAAATAAAGTCATTCATTCATATTGATTGTATAAGAATATATATACATATATATATATACATAGAAGATCCTCTTTAAATAAAGTTTGCACAATGTGTATATAATTCCCTTTTTCAAAAATTCAGCTCTTGACTATATGCAGATATAAAGGAAAATAAGTATCTGTATATGTATATAATATATATAAAACTCTTGGTACTGAAATGAAGTGTCTATGTTTACATATAAATGATATATAGAAATCCCCTTTACTGAGTTGGAAAAAACCTATGTAGAACTGGTATATAAAAAACCTCTTTACTGATCATGAAGTATATATATGTGTAAGATACATAGGAAAAATCCCTTTACTGCCATAGAGCAAGACATAAGTATATATATACTGATATATAGTAAAACCTCTTTCACTGCTATAAGATATATGTGCAGATAAATGAAGATGAATTTTATTTAATTGAAACATATGTATACACTTATATAACTGATGTGTATAGACAACCCCTTTATACTGATTTGAAATATATATATATATATATATATATATATATATATATATATATATATATATATATATATATATATATAATAGCTCTTTGTACTAAAAGAAGAATATGCATATATGCAGATATGTATGTGACAACTGATACTTAGAAAGTATCCCTTTTACTGATATGCAGTGTGCAAGATGTGCAAAAATCTGAAGCTAACTATATTATATTATGAAATATACACAGTCTGAGAGCATAACCGAAATTTGAAAAATATGCACATACGAGAATGATGAAATCTGAAATTATCCAATATCAAAATCTGAAATATATATATACCTAGGAGAGTCATGAAATCTGAAACTAAACGATATGAAATTCTGAAATATACATATACATATATAATTGAGAATAGGGAAAATCTGAAACTCAACAGTATAAAAATTCAAATGTATATGCAAATTTGGGGTGTGTAAACGAAAGCCGAAGCTTAAGAGAATAAACTCGAGATCTGGGGTTAGTCTTTATTACTGTCAATCAATTTGTTTACATGATTATCTAGCCAAAATTCCAAGAAAACCTGATGCCAAACCAGAGCTACCCAAAATTAAAAAACCCGAAATCAAAAAAGGAAGTAGCATCCTCAACTGATTAAATCAATGTATCCCATTTTAATCCAACTCCCAAATCAACTTAATCAATACTCACATACCTGGTCAACAATGTCAAGATTTAAATACAGCCCCAACCAATCAATAAATGATCAAAACACATTTAAACAACTACACCCTGAATCACATATTCAACTACTGATTTGTCCAGAGGAAGTCAAGCTCTGAATAAAATCCCTATCATCAAAATCGTGTTAGGCCGAGCTCTCCCCTACTGTTCAACCCCGACATCGTACCCACTGTTCAAAATCGAAATTCGATTTTAAACCCTCTTTTTACACTTAAACACATATATATATCAATGCATATACTAAAAAAACCTAGAATTGAAACCTGAAATTATTTTTAATTAAACTGGCGAATACTCTGTATTTTGTGTGCCGAAAATGGTCTATAAATTGTCACAGAAGAAAAACTATTATCTACATTCAAATAGCAATAAAGTAACTGCAACCATCCTATTCATGTTCTCTATTGGCTTCTTCAAAAATCACAGGTCATTAAAATTAGGGTTTTAATTCTCAAGCATGGGTTTCATGAAAGAATCAATTTTAAAGTCATCTACATATCAAATTTCATCATATCAACATACAATCCCCTAACATACTTTCTAATCAACAATTCATCACATACAACATGCTTAGAACAAAAAGAAAACAGAAACATGTCACTCACCTTGTTGAATAGATCAAACGAATACAAATAGAAAATAGGGAAAAAGCCTCTCCTTCGCAAGAAATCCAAGATCTTCTCTTTAAAACTCAAAGAAATAATAATAATGAAATCCTTTGTGTTGTGCAGCAAAAGACGGCTGCACTTCACCTTTTAAATAGGCCGAAATATAGGTTTATAGGGTTTGTAAACAAATTTGTAAAATACCTCTTTTAAATATATCTTTACATATACAGATCCCTATACTTGGAAACTTGATAAAACTAATTTAATTGAGTTTTAAACAAAAAAATAACCATCCTAAGTCAGCCGGCACTGTAGGGAAAATCCAGAAAAACGAATTTGCATTTTTACCCCTCAAAATGACAATTTTGCAAAAAGATAATTTTTTATCAAAACTTGTAAAATAAACAAAATTCATTAAAAAAAAGTAAACTTTTTGACCCTGAGTTGACTAGGCATCATACCCAGTCCAAAAATCCGAAAATCTGGAGTTTTCACTCCAATTGGCAATTTTGCACAAAAGTCATTCTTTTTGAAATATTTGCAAATAGGTCCAATAAATATCAGAAAAATCTAGAAAAGTTACAAATAATCCCAAATAATAAATAATGATTTTCCACAAAATAATTTTGGCTTTTGAACTTTCCAAGAAAATATTTGCACGTGTTTTGCAGTGTAAAAAGATAAATTTTCAAAAAAAAATATTTATTAAATCTCCAAAAATTATTTTAATTCATTTATAAATCTTTAAAAATAATATTTAAAAATACGGGGTACTACACCTTGAGCTGGTCGAAGGACTTTTGTTGTTGTTCCCCCATTCGAAACCTTTAGCCCCCTAAGAGCCTTGAAGAAGGGGAGGCACTTTTCTCCGGACTTGGAGAGGAACCGCCCAATTGCCGCAAGGTGCCCCGTGAGCCTCTGTACATCCTTGACGCTGGAGGGAGAAGCCTTCTTGATAATGGCCTGGATCTTCTCGAGATTGGCCTCTATGCCCTTATGGCTGACCATAAACCCCAAGAACTTGCCAAATGAGACTCCGAATGCACACTTGTTCAGATTCAGCCTCATATTATGCTGCCTGAGCACCTCAAAGGCTTCTTGGAGGTCGAAGACATATTCCTGCCCACGGGTGCTCTTGACCAACATGTTGTCTACGTAGACTTCCATGTTTCGGCCAATCTGGTCTCGAAAGACCCTATTCACAAGGCGCTGATAAGTAGCTTTGGCGTTCTTCAAGCCGAATGGCATTAACCTGTAGCAGTTAAGCCCTGGTCCATTACGGAGGAGGTCTTCGGGATGTCAGGATGGAACATCCGAATCTGGTTGTACCCCGAGAAAGCATCCATGAAACTGAGGAGCTCATGCCTGGAGGTCTCATCGATCAGGGCATCGATGCTTGGAAGGGGAAAAGGGTCCTTCGGGCATGCCTTATTAAGATCGGTGAAGTCGATGCATATCCTGCAGCTCCCGTTGGCTTTCTTGACCATCACCACATTGGATAGCCACTCGGGATAGTTCACCTCCTGGATGAACCGAGCATTGAGGAGATTTTCGACTTCTTCTTTGATCTCCTGTTGACTTCCATTGAGGAACTTGCAGCATTTCTGCTGAACGGGCTTAACACCCGGGGCGACGCTGAGATGGTGCATTAGGAGCTCCTCAGAGATCCCAGGCATGTCGACTGCATCCAGGTGAAGAGATCGCGGTTCTCTCTTATGCACTGGGAGATATCTTCATTGATGGAGGGGGAGAGTGCCTTGCTGAGCCGGAACGTCTTGGTGGCATCTTCCTTTGAGAAGACCACTTCTTCTAGTTCGTCCATCGGTTCGAAGGTGGTCTGGCTACTCTCCGGTGGGACCTCGAGGGCTTCTAGGAGAGGACCGGGCCTCCCATTGAGGTCATATAGCACTTACGAGCCGCCTCTTGACTCCCTCTCACTTTTCCTACTCCTGCGGGGGTGGGGAACTTCATCTTCATGTGGTAAGCCAAAGGGATGGCTTGGAGCGCGGCAAGGCCTGGTCGACCCAGGATCACGTTGTAAGCGGCCTTCACGTCCACCACCATAAAGTCCATTGGCTTCGTGCGAGCGATCGGGGCTTTGCCAGCGGTGACGTCGAGAGTTATAATTCCCTCGATCGTCACCGGAACCCCAGTGAACCCATGAAGGATGTAGCCAGTCGGCTTAAGCCGATCTCTTGCTGGAGGCCTTTGAATGCCTCCAAGAAGAGGATGTTGACCAAACTTCCATTGTCCACCAGCACCCGGTGAACGTCGAAGTTGGCCATTTTGAGGTTGATGATGAGGGTGTCGCAGTGGGGCGTGCGGACGCCTTCCAAGTCCCTATTGGAGAACGTCACAGGGACTCCTAGGCCCTTTAGAGGAGGATGGCTCTACACGGAGTTGACTTCCTTCACGAAGGCTTTTCAGGAGGAGTTAGAATCTCCCCCCATTGGGCCTCCGTGTATCAGGTGCAGGATGGCCTCTACTTCGGCCTCCGGAGTCTCCGCACGCTGCTCTGTTCGCCTGTTAACCCCCTAGGGAGGTGGAGGCGGGTCGGCTCTGTCCCTCCTTACAAATCGAGTGAGTTGCCCCCTCTGGATAAGGGCATCGATCTTGTCCTTCAGGGCCCGACAGTTATTAGTGTCGTGCCCGTGGTCCCGGTGGACGCGGCACCACTTGTCCTGGTTTCTCTTCTTCCCGGGAGTGTTCATCTTCGGAGGTGGCGGCAGGAGACCTTCATTCCCAATCTCCATCAGGATGGCGGAGACACTCGCATTAAGTGGAGTGAACTTCTCGAAGCGGGGGAGGACGCCGCTGACCCCCGTTATCCTTTTGGAGCTTCTTAGATCCTTCTTCCTCTGTAGTCTTCTGTTTGTTTTCGAAAGATGACCCCTCCAGAGTGGGGCGATTGAGAGCCTCTTCAGCTCGGATGTACTTCTCGCTCCTGAAGAGGAGCTCAGAGAAGTCCTGAGGAGGCTTCTTGGCCAAGGAAGCCCTGAGGTCGGGGTTGGTGACATTGGATTGGAAGGCAGCCGAAGCTACCAACTGATCCAATGAGGCAATGGACCTGGCCTCTGCAGTGAACCCTTTTGACATAATCCCTCAGCTGTTCGCCCTTCTTTTGGTTGAGGAAGAGTAGCGAGGTGCTCGTCTTCTAGGAGCGGCGACTGTTCACGAAATGCATAAGGAAGAGGCCCTCGAACTGGTCAAAGAAGATGATAGATGCCGGTGCAAGACGAGAATACCACTCCCGAGCCGGCCCCTTGAGTGTGGCCGGGAAGGTCTTGCAGAGGAGGGCGTCGGATGCATGATGGATGATCATGAGAGTTTTGAAACTCTCGATGTGATCTGCGGGGTCCTACTCCCCGGTGTAAGTCTCGAAGTGTGGAGGCTTGAAGTTGTCTGGGACAAGGGCCTCCATGATGGTATGGGAGAATGGGGACCTGCTTGGGCAAAGGTTCCTTGCCCGTTGCTCCTCGTCTCTGTCTAACTGAACGAGGCGCCTCTCCATCTCATGGAGACGGCGGTAGACCGAGTCCTCCCCTCGATCGTACCTTGCTGAGCCCCAAGACTCATCCTCATGTCGAGGAGGGCTGGGGTTGCAACGGTGATGGCTCTGGGCAGGTGGCAGACTGATAGAACGATGGGGGTGACTCAGAGTAGGCCACCAACTTCGGGAGCGGCGGTGGTGGCCAGGAGAAGGGCGGCGATGGCTCGGAGCTGACCTAGGACTTAGGGAACGGCGGTGATGGCTCGGAGCCGGCCGTGGACTATAGGAGCGGCAATGAGGGTGAGGAGCTGGCTGAGGGATGGGAGCCCGATGGCCGTTGTTGGGGGCAGCGTTGAGCGCCCGAAGGTCTACCTCCTGGAATTGTTGAAATTTTGCCCTCGTGACGGGGGCCTCCTGCTCGCGGTTGACTCGAACTGCAGGACGACCAGCTGGGGAGCGGCTTCGTCTTGGGCGATGCTGGGGCGACTCTCTCTGCCTCCGGGGAGAGTTGGACCCCCTGTGGTCTGATCAGCGTGGTGACCGATCCCTCGGGTGCTCCCGGCTAGGGTTTGCCTCGCGGGTCCGCCTCTCATCTATATGGGTCCAAAGATTGGGCCCTGGCTCGTTCTGCTGATTATTGAGCACGTCCTGCAGGTCCTTCGGCGTAGGAGAACTATGGGAGGCCATCGAATCTGTGGAGGCATTGTGGATGGACACCCGAACCTGATGTATAGGTTGCTTGTGGCGGCTTCGCCGAGAGGGCTCCCCCACTGTTGCTTGGGGCCCTACAGGCTGCAGAATAGACTGAGGAGCCTGCTATTCGAGCTGTAGGGCCTGTTGGACGGGTGGAGGAGATCCTCCTTCGGAGGAGGAGGAAGATGAGAAGAGATTGTTCTACGGTTGGAGTGTGCAGATTTCCTCTTGGGAGGCATGACTAGGAGTAGCTTTGGTCGAAGGAGGAAGGTTGGGTTGCTTGTCGAGTACTTCCCATAGACGGTGCCAATCTGTTGCCGCTGAATCTGGTGTGGGGGCAATAGATAGAATTTGTGGATTCGCAGGAACTCGAAGGGTTGAATCTGATTTCTTCCTTGTTGACAAGTTGACTCCTTGGTGCTCCCGTTGGACCTGCACAAACGTTTAAAACACCGGGATGGATCCCAGCGATGAACCCTCCGATACTCTTGTCAATACCAGAAAAAGTAAAGAGAAAGAGCTTAAGTGGACAAAAAGTGATCACCTGTGACAGTAGGAGGTAGAGGGTTATTTATAGTCGACGTGGGTATCTGTTTCAGGATCAGAATGAATCCCTACTTTCCGGTGTGGCTGGATAGGGGTGGTTATAACCACCTCCTCAGGACAAGGACGAGCCAGGATTTCCTCCTATCCTGTTGAACTGGTTCCTAACGGGTCGAGACCCGTTCTCAGCTGAACAGATCCGTTCAGGGTTAGCGGGTCCAAGAGGAGAGACCCAGTTCCCAATTCGGACCCGTCTGTTTGTGAATTTACCTTCTTACCCCTGTGACTTTAAGATTCATGCCCACTTTGAACGGTTCCGATTTAACCCCATTTTTAGCCATATCATTACTCATTTAAGAACTAGAAGTTCTACATGCATCAAAAGTCTATTTTTTTAAAAAAAAAACTAGAAGTTACACATACATGAAAAGATCATTCTGTTGTGAACTAGGAGTTCTACATACAACAAATTACTAAAAGTTTGCTCTTTTATGAACTATTAGAAGTTCTACAAATAACTAGAAGTTCTACATATAATTAATAGAAGTTAGAGAAGACCCCCACATTTTTACTAAGTAGAAATAACTAGCCTTAGCTTCCTTCTCCTCTAGCCTTAGCTTTCTTCTCCTTCCTCCTAGCTCTTACTTGAACCTATTTATGAGAACTCTCTTGTTAAAACTTCTCTCTTTCTTTTGCTTTCTCTATCTTTTTCTTTTTCTTTAGCAAATGAGCTAAAGGTGAAGGGAAGGGGTATTTATAGGAGAAAATGAGAGAGGTAAGTGTATGAGAGTTCAAATAGGGTTTTTGGCACTTGTTTGCCTTGGGGTATTGGCCGGCCAAATGGTGAAGGGGGGGGGGGGGGAGGGGGGGGGGGGAGTGTATGTGAGTTAGCTTAGGTGAGAAAGAACAACACCTATTAATACAATTGTATTTCCAATAATTATAAAACTTAAGTTTATCCCTCCAAATAAATCCTAGCCATTCATCTTTGATCAATCATGACAAAAACAAAGATATTTTTTTCCACAACACATACTACATGATTTGTACAAATGTATGAAATCGATACAATACGTATACGTATATACTAATATATATACCGATAATTTTTATTTGTCAAACCAAACAATCTGTACCAAAATAATTTAATTCCTTGAATAAAAATAAAAATAAATTTATTATCGGTTCGGAAGATTTCAGTACCAAATTGATATAATACAAATATATATAGACTAGTATATATATAATGATAATGTTTATTAATTAAACTGAGTAATATCCCCCAAAAATATTTCAATTCTAAAAATAAAATAAAATAATAATTTTTAATATTAGACCGGCATATTATATATATTTTCTCAAAAATGCATATTACAAGATTTTGTACAAATGCATAAAATCGATACAATACATATATATACATACTAGTATATATATAAAGATGATTTTTTATATTAAAACTAATTAATTTCTATAAGGAATATTTTAATTTTTAAAAATAATAATAATACAAATATAATATTCGACCGGGATATTACATATCTAGAGTTGCAATAAGAAAGACAACAACTCCGCTTTAGAAGTCAAATCGTTTTATTCTTGATCCATCTATCAAGAATAATAAAAATAATAAAAATAATAAAAATAAATGCATCTATCAATATCATAAGCCTGAAAGACCCTGGTAAGGAGACCTCCAAAGGGTAAGAAATGAGTATGATTTTGTTCAAGTTTGGAAAAGATGACACGACCCCAATTTATGACAATCTTGCCAAAAAATGGCATAAATAGCTTGTTGCAGTTCCATAGAATACTGATCATAACTTTCTCGTTTGGGAAGAATGTTATAAGCAAGTAGTCTTGCAACCAATTTTGCAACAGGTGTTATATTTTTACTAGTCATTAGGGGTCCATGATTGGGCAAAAATATTTTAGATAAAACAGAGAAGTCATCAAGGATAATGTCACCTAGATCGAGTCCCTCGTCATCAATACCCATTATGAGATTTATTCTCTCGGGTGTGAGAGTCATCTTAGTATTTTTGACAGAGGAACGAATAACAACATCTCCATCTTTCTTTTGAACAACTCTCATGTTCGTGTAGAAAAGATAGATAAGTTGGGGATAATAATCGGGTTGATTTGCTAAAGATAGATAGTCATAAAGACTACAGTTTTGGAAAAAGGGAACTAGGTTAAACCGATCTAAGTCACTAAAATTGACAAAACGACCTGGAAAAATGACAATGCTACACATAAGATACCACCGTTCTAATAGATCAGGACTTAAAAGATATTGGGAATAATCTTGTGATGATGAACTAGCATCATGAGATCTTTTAGAACGTTTGGGTGCCATAAGAAAGGAGCAAAGGGAAGATTTTACCAAGAGAGAAGAGAAAGAACAACTAGGAGTCGAGCAGCAACAGCACGGCAGTCGACTTCTTCTTCTTCTTTGGACTTAGGGTTTCAAATTTGGGGGTAATGGTAAAAGGTGAAGAAGGAGGCCGGGAGAAGGGTTTTTAACTGAAGATAGATGGCTGTGATTGAAGGGGAAGAGATCAACGGCTGATGGAGAGAGTCACGGGTGAAAAGAAATGAACTTTCATCTCAAAAACTGTGTGATGAATCGTCGCTGAAGACAATTGAACTCGCGACAGTCGACTTAGTCGAGAAGAAAATAAGTTTTGATATCAACATATCAGTCGACTGGGGAAAAATTCAGTCGACTGGTAAAAGATAAAAAATAGGCATACAAAACATACAGTACAGTCGACTTAATAAAAACACAGTCGACTTAACAGATGAAATTTTAAACAAATATCAGTAAAATTACATATTCCTAGTTCTCTTCTTAAGTTAATAAATGTATCTTCTTTAAGGGGTTTGGTAAAGATATCTGCTACTTGTTTATCAGTAGAGATAAAGTCTAAAGATATATCTCCTTTTAAAACATGATCACGTAGAAAATGATGTCGAATAACAATATGTTTCGTACGTGAATGTTAAACCGGATTTTTAGATAGATTAATTGCACTGGTATTATCACACATAATTGAAGGTTTTTCAAATGAAATACCATAATCTAATAAAGTTTGTTTCATCCACAAGATTTGTGCACATGCCAAACTTGCAGCGATATATTCAGCTTCTGTAGTTGATAGAGATACTGAATTTTGCTTTTTACTGCACCAAGAAACTAGTGAATGTCCCAAAAAGTGACATGTTCCACTAGTGCTCTTGCGATCAGTCTTACTACCAGCAAAATCAGCATCGCTATATGACAAAAGTTGAAAATTATCGGTGTGTGGATAAAATAAACCATAATCAAATGTGCCTTTAATGTATCTTAAAATTCGTTTCACAGCTTTTAAATGAGACTCTTTAGGACTAGACTGATATTTAGCACATAAGCATACGCTGAACATAATATCTGGTCTACTTGCAGTAATATATAAGAGTGAACCAATCATACCTCTATAGAGTTTTTGATCAACACTCTTACCTAATATATCTTTGTCAAGGGTAGTAGTAGTAGCCATAGGTGTGGATTTACTACTTGTACTATCCATGTTAAACCATTTGAGTAATTCCTTTGCATATTTTCCTTGATTAATAAATATGCCATTTGACGACTGTTTAATTTGAAGTCCAAGGAAATAATTGAGTTCACCCATGTGACTCATCTCAAACTCGTTTTTCATTGTGTTAGCAAACTCTTGACATAGATTATTATTAGTAGAACCAAAGATTATATCATCAACATATATTTGTATGATTAAGATATCATTCTTAACTCTCTTAATAAAAAAGGTAGTGTCTACTTTACCTAGGTGCTTGTTTAAGACCGTATAAAGCCTTTTTCAATTTATAAACATGACCTAGAAATTGTTCATGTTCAAAACCTGGTGGTTGTTTAACATAACCATTTTCTTTAATAAACCCATTAAGGAAAGCACTTTTAACATCCATTTGATAAAGTATAAAATTCATGAAACAAGCAAAAGATAATAAAATTCTAATTGATTCTAGTCTAGCAACAGGAGCATATGTTTCATCAAAATCTATACCTTCTTCTTGATTATACCCTTGAGCAACTAGTCTAGCTTTGTTCCTTACAACTTGTCCTGATTCATCTAACTTATTTTTGAATACCCATTTGGTACCAATAATAGCCTGATCAGGAGGTTGTGGAACTAAATCTCATACATCATTCCTTATAAATTGGTTTAATTCATCTTTCATGGCATTCATCCAAAATTCATTCTCACAAGCTTCTTGTATATTTTTAGGTTCAAAATCCGACAAGAATGCTGTATGAGAAATCATATTAATATGAGAACGTGTCTGAATACCATGGGAGATGTCACCAATTATTAAGTCATGAGGATGATCTTTAACTTCAACAAAAGATTTTGGTAAAGTTGAAGATATCACAATAGGATCAGTCGACTTGACAGGTTCTTCAGTCGACTGCTTTGCTTCAGTCGACTGGGAGTCCTTATCAGTCGACTTATCAGCCAGACTAGTTTGTTCTAAAGATTTAATCACATTATTTAAAGGTGATGAATCAGTTTCATTATCTTTATTTAAATTTGATGAAGGCAGAGATTCATCGAATGTAACATACATTGACTCTTCAATAGTCATTGTAGACTTATTGAAAATTCTATATGCTTTACTCCTATTTGAGTATCCTAAAAAGATACCCTCATTAGATCTAGGATCAAATTTATCTAGATTATCTTTAGTGTTCAGAATAAAACACTTACAACCAAATGTCTTAAAATAAGAGACTTTAGGAATTTTGTTAAAAAACAACTCATAACAAGTCTTCTTTAGCTTAGGTCTTATAAGAATCCTATTTAAAACATAACAAGCTGTAGCAACGGCTTCAGCCCAAAAATACTTTGGTAAATTGCTTTCAACAAGCATGGTACGTGCGCATTCTTGCAAAGTCCTATTTTTCCTTTCAACCACTCCATTTTGTGGTGAAGCTCTAGGAAATGCAAATGAATGTGTTATACCATTCTTGTTGCAATATTCTGTAAATGTTTCATTCTCAAATTCTCCACCATGATCACTTCTAATAGTGACTATGGTTAGAGATCTTTGGTTTTGAATACGTTTACAAAAATTTGCAAATTCATCAAAAGCATCATTCTTATGTTTTAAAAAGAATGTCCAAGTGAATCTCGAAAAATCATCTACTAAAACAAATACATATCTACTTTTATTTAAAGAAGCAACTCTAGTGGGGCCAAATAAATCCATATGAATTAATTCGAGCGGCCTACTAGTAGAAATTACTTCTTTTGTTTAAAAAGTGGATTTGATTTGTTTTCCTAGTTGACATACATCACATAACTTATCCTTTTTAAAGGATAGTTTTGGCAGTCCTTTAACTAGGTTATACTTAGATATTTTTGAGAGATTCTTCATATTCACATGTCCAAATCTTCTATGCCAAAGCCAAGAGTCATTGTTAGAAGCTATTAAACAAAAATCATTTGAAAACTCAATTGTATTCAAACACAATTCATAAATATTGTTTTTGCGAAAACCTTGAAAAATGATATTTTGCATAGTAGAGTCATAAATCAAACATGCATCTTTTTCAAATACTATTTTATATCCTTTATCACACAATTGACTAATACTTAACAAATTATGTTTTAATCCACTAACTAACAACACATTTTCTATAGTGGGGTTAGAATTTTTACCAACCATGCCGATACCTATGACTTTTCCTTTGTTGTTATCACCAAAGGTAACTGTTTCTCCATCGATGCTTTGAATGGTGGATAGAAGGTTGGCATGTCCGGTCATATGTTTTGAACAGCCGCTGTCAAGTATCCAGCGATCTTTCTTGGGTACCTATAAAATATTCAAGGTAAATATGGTACCCTTTTTATTGGGTCCAAAACATATTAGTTTGGGGGAAACCAAACCCATAATGAGTTTGATTTTCCTCCATAAGCAGGAATATAATTAATAGAATTACACACATTTAATAAATATGAATTGATATACGCAATTTTATCATTCTGATTTAAGTTAACTGGAACCCATACAAATTTGTTCTGTCCAGTTGACTTTACAGTATCCTTCAGTCGACTTCTAGTGTGAGTCAGTCGACTGGATGATGCGACAGGTCGACTTATATAAGGTTTTGATCTTGTTGAGTAAGATTCAATTCCTCTGGACAGACGACTGATGGATGGACTCAGTCGACTTAACCGAACGTCAGACTTGCTTTTATCACTAAAATTTATTACCTTAGGCTTTTCAAAGAATTCATATAATTTATGTGTAACACTAGAAATAGATTCTGATTTATTTCTACTAGTGTTTTTAGAAGAAGATTCTTTTATAGAAGAATTTTTGAAACCAAGACCATATTTTTGACTAGATTTCACTTGATGATGAAGGACATCATTTAAATTCTCTTTGCCTTTGTTAAACTTAGACACGTTCTTGGATATCTCTTCATAATTCTTTTTTAGAGATTCAAGATCAGTATCTAAACTTGCAATGCGAGAATTTAAAGATTTCACTTCCTTATCAAGGTTAAGATTTTCTTGAGAAAGTATTTGATTGACTTTCTCTAGATTCTTGACTCTAATCTTTTCCTTTTTCAACTCTTGAAAGATTTCAGTAAAAGCATCAAGTAAATCTTCTGAATCAAAATCATTACTTACATGATCTTGAGAAGCCATAAAGCACATGTTTGCAACTTCATTGTTTTCATCAGTTTCTTCTTCTGAAGAAGAATCACTGTCATCCCAAGTTGCTTGGTAAGCCTTGTTGTTCTTGGCAAACTTATTCTTTGTGTACTTGTCCTTCTTGAAGTTGGATGTTTTTTCCTTGTTCTTTGTATTTTCTAGGGGACAATTCTTCTTCATGTGACCTGTTTTATTGCACCTGAAACAAATAGGAGGATCATTAGAATCTCTAATTTTGGAATTGAACTTACCTTTCTTTAGAAATTTTTTGAATCTTCTAGTGAACATGGCTATCTCCTCTTCATCTTCTTCCTCATCTTCTAAGTCTGTCATGGCTTTAAAAGCCAATGATTTCCTTTTTTTTTTTTTTGAATGAGAATCATATGGGCATATGTTTGCATATTGTGTTTATTATAATATTAATGCAAGTGTCTGATATTCTGTAAGGTTGATAATATGGTGTGAGGTGACACACAGAAGATCATATTATCAGTTCCCTATGGAATATATAAATAGTTCACAACCTAGACGGACTTGGACAATCCATTGGAAAGGTTGTAGTGTAATCTGGTATTAGTCTGTCTTGACTATAGGTTTACACTAGTACACTTTGTGTGTATTGAACAGGACCACTTGAGGTTGTTCTCTTTGTACTGACTACAAAAGAGAACAAACACCTCTGTTATTATGGATGCTTATGCTCTTAATCCAGATATAATAACAGACATGTATATGCAGTGTGCATTACTTTGACTCATAAAAGAGTGAGATTCATTATGGATCAACAACCTCTATAAATTGGGTAATAGCATTGTATGTATGATGGGCTGTTGATTGTAAAAGGAATCCATGTCCTGATACGTCGGGTTGATGATGTCCCCTTAAGGAGCTCATAAGGATTGTCATGTAAACCCTGCAGGTGGATTACATCCGACATGACAAAAGGTTGAGTGGTACTACTTAAGGATAAAAGATGTTGATCAATATAGTTGTCAGTAACTTAATTTGATCGACGGACATTCGATATCTTAACATGGGGAGTTGAACGAGCATATAATAAAAGGAGCCCATAAATATAATTTGGGATTAGGAAGGTAGTGCAACAATAGCTCCTTAGTGGACCGAGCTATTGTTAATGGGTCTGGGTTGTGTGTTCGGGTTGAACACGGGATACCCAGATTCGTTAGGAGACCTAACCCTAATTTCTCCTCATGGTCCCTGTCGTAGCCTTATATATATCCTCTATTCTCTGGCCGTCATTGACAATCAAAAAGATAAGATTTTTCTCAAAACTCGTGATTCACGAAAGGAAAGAAAGAGAGGTCAGCCAAGGAGAAGAAAGGTTGGGAGATCGTCGCCCACACGACGTCCAACCCGAGGAAGGAATACGTGCAGAAGATCTTGAGGTCGCTGTCGTCTTCTTCTCACCGCAGGTATAATTTGTGAACCCTAGATTCCGCTATATAGGGTTAGATCACATTTTTAATCTGTTTATCTTTAACGATCGATACGCACACCAATCCGTAGTCCTGGGATTCATCTCAGTTCTAGTGAACATGGCTATCTCCTCTTCATCTTCTTCCTCATCTTCTGAGTCTGTCATGGCTTTAAAAGCCAATGATTTCTTCTTTGCCTGTTGTGATTTGCATCCTTCTTTCGCTCTTCAATTTGAACCTCGTACACCATTAGATTTCCCACAAGATTCTCAAGAGAAAGTTGTGACAAATCATTTGCTTCTTCAATTGCAGTGGTCTTCTTTTCCCATTCAGGAGTGAGTGCACGAAGGACTTTTCTAACCATCTCTGCTTGAGTGTATGTCTTTCCAAGTGCCACAAGTGAGTTTGTAATATCAGTAAATCTGGTGATCATCTCAGACACAGTTTCATTTTCCTTCATGCGGAACATCTCAAACCTGTGAACAAGAACAGAGATTTTAGATTCTTTCACTTTATTTGTTCCTTCATGAGTTACCTCGAGTGTATGCCAGATTTGATGTGCGGTTGTAGCATTTGATACACGGTTGAACTCCTGCTTTGTGAGAGCACAAAATAATGCGTTCATTGCTTTTGCATTATTCATAGTTTGGTTCTTCTGATCATCATTCCATTGTGCATATGGAATAGTAGGGGCAGTGTATTTCGTCTCCGTCATGTGCCATATTTCATAGTTGATTGATTGCAGGTAGATCCTCATTCTGCACTTCCAATAATTGTAGTTTGTTCCATCGAAGAGCGGTGGCCTTTGTGTAGATTGGCCTTCATGGTACTGATTAGCATTTGAAGTAGTTGCCATAGCCTGTAACCTTGCTCTGATACCAAGTGTTGGATCCTGTAGGCGAGGCAACAAACACTAGAGGGGGGGGGGGGTGAATAGTGTTAATTAAAATAAACTGCGGAATAAAGACTTTTTCTTCGGTGCAGTCGACTTAGGTGTGAACCAGTTGACTGATATAACTAAATAAAAGAAAATTCAAACAACTCTGTGCAGTCGACTTAAAGTTGAGACAAGCGACTGAAGACACAATAAAAATTTAAAGAAACGAGACTGACCAGTCGACTGATAATGTGCTGAGTCGACTGTCCAGACAAGTTTCACAGAACTTAAACAGAAACAAGTAAATGCAAGTACGAGAGAAACAATCACAGAGTACACACGATATATCCTGTTTCGGTCCTTCCGACCTACATCCAGTCCCCAAGCAACCCACTTGAGATTTTCACTATTCTTGAAAAACAAGTTTACAAGAATACCCTACGGCGTTCAGACAACAACCTTGTCTAACCCGTAGTCCTTTCTCTCAACCAGAGAAAGCAGACTCACTCTACCACCAAGAGTGAAACGATCGACTCTACACCCTAGAGTCTAACTCTCCAACCGAGAGCAAAAAGAAAACAATAAAAATTTACAGTCAACCTATAGTCTTGTTGGTGTTATGTGATGTAGAACGTGGCTAAAAAAGAGGTCGACTTCTATACCCAGTCTAGAATGAATTCCGATGTTATACTGGACTGAGTGTAGAGAACCAGAATTTTAGAACTTGAAAGATTTTTCTCTTTAACACTTAGAAATGCTCAAAGATTGCTCGAGATTCTTAAAAATGTTGTTAGATCTTTTTCAGAGAGTTCTGAACTCTATTTATAGAGTTAGAACTCCTGGACGTTGGGAGATGGTTATTCCAACTGTCAACCAACGGATCTAAGAGCTTTTAAATTTGAAAATCGATTTTGAAAACAGAAAACGGTCAAAAGCCCTTGAACAGTCGACTGAGTTGCCATAATGAGTCTACTGGTCAGAGTTTGAATAAATTTAAACAGTTTTGTACTGCCAGTCGACTGATAGAATCATCGGTCGACTGGTACTCAACAGTTAAATTATTTCAAACTGTTTTGACCTTTTGATTTTTTTTTTTTGAAAACACACATTGTAAAAATAGTGAGTGTATCTGTGTGTGACAAATCTTTACATCATACTAAGACTCAACAAAAATAAGATTACATTGTTTACAAGACATGACTATAAATGACACTTTTAAGCTTGAGACTTTAGCTTGAGTCTTGAGTCTTGTCTTGAGTCTTGAGTCTTGAATGAAGCTTTAACCATTGTCTTTATCTGGAGCTTTTGTGCTTGTTCAGCTGTATAGTAGTGAGTCATTTGTGTATAGCACTTGCAAGTATAACAAGAATACATGTGCAGTGTGTTGTGATCATCAAAATCAAGAATCAACAGAACCCTCCGACGCTCTTGTCAATACCAGATTAAGTAAAGAGAAAGAGCTTAAGTGGACAAAAAGTGATCACCTGTAACAGTCGGAGGTAGAGGGTTATTTATAGTCGACGTGGGGATCTGTTTCAGGATCAGAATGAATCCCTACTTCCCGGTGTGGCTGGATAGGGGTGGTTATAACCACCTCCTCAGGACAAGGATGAGCCAGGATTTCCTCCTATCCTGTTGAACTGGTTCCTAACGGGTCGAGACCCGTTCTCAGCTGAACAGATCCGTTCAGGGTTAGCGGGTCCAAGAGGAGAGACTCAGTTCCCAATTCGGACCCGTCTGTTTGTGAATTTACCTTCTTACCCCTGTGACTTTAAGATTCATGCCCACTTTGAACGGTTCCGATTTAACCCCATTTTTAGCCATATCATTACTCATTTAAGAACTAGAAGTTCTACATGCATCAAAAGTCTATTTTTTTAAAAAAAAAACTAGAAGTTACACATACATGAAAAGATCATTCTGTTGTGAACTAGGAGTTCTACATACAACAAATTACTAAAAGTTTGCACTTTTATGAACTATTAGAAGTTCTACAAATAACTAGAAGTTCTACATATAATTAATAGAAGTTAGAGAATACCCCCACATTTTTACTAAGTAGAAATAGCTAGCCTTAGCTTCCTTCTCCACTAGCCTTAGCTTTCTTCTCCTTCCTCCTAGCTCTTACTTGAACCTATTTATGAGAACTCTCTTGTTAAAACTTCTCTCTTTCTTTTGCTTTCTCTATCTTTTTATTTTTCTTTAGCAAATGAGCTAAAGGTGAAGGGAAGGGGTATTTATAGGAGAAAATGAGAGAGGTAAGTGTATGAGAGTTCAACTAGGGTTTTGGGCACTTGTTTGCCTTGGGGTATTGGCCGGCCAAATGGTGAGGGGGGAGGGGGGGGGGGGGGGGGGGGGTGAGTGTATGTGTGTTAGCTTAGGTGAGAAAGAACAACACCTATTAATACAATTGTATTTCCAATAATTATAAAACCTAAGTTCATCCCTCCAAATAAATCCTAGCCATTCATCTTTGATCAATCATGACAAAAACAAAGATATTTTTGTCCACAACACATACTACATGCTTTGTACAAATGTATGAAATCGATACAATACGTATATGTATATACTAATATATATACTGATAATTTTTATTTGTCAAACCAAACAATCTGTACCAAAATAATTTAATTCCTTGAATAAAAATAAAAATAAATTTATTATCGGTTCGGAAGATTTCAGTACCAAATTGATATAATACGGATATATATAGACTAGTATATATATACTGATAATGTTTATTAATTAAACTGAGTAATATCCCCCAAAAATATTTCAATTCTAAAAATAAAATAAAATAATAATTTTTAATATTAGACCGGCATATTACATATATTTTCTCAAAAATGCATATTACAAGATTTTGTACAAATGCATAAAATCGATACAATACATATATATACATACTAGTATATATATAAAGATGACTTTTTATATTAAAACTAATTAATTTCTATAAGGAATATTTTAATTTTTAAAAATAATAACAATACAAATATAATATTCGACCGGGATATTACATATCTAGAGTTGCAATAAGAAAGACAACAACTCCGCTTTAGAAGTCAAATCGTTTTATTCTTGATCCATCTATCAAGAATAATAAAAATAATAAAAATAATAAAAATAAATGCATCTCTAATTTCTAATCGCTAACCTCTAATCTGTAATCTCAACAATGAAAATCATTATGAACATTGCAATTGATCAGTAGCATTGAGAAATGGGGGAAAATGAACACATGAATGAGGGCAGCCGTTTGCGTCGAGGACGTTGGGTAGGCAGGGTACGAGAGGAGGCTGTGGTTGGTCGTGCACGTGGTTAGGGGCGCCTGTGCGTGGTTCTGAGGGAGAGAGAGGGTAAGCGGCGGGCAATTTGAAATTTGTGCAAGCCCTTAACAGAGTCTACATTGAAATTGTCAGCGTTGTGTTGTTAATCTAGACTCTATTAAGGGCTTGAAAGGAAAAAAAAAATCTTTAAACCCATTTGGATTACTGAACTCCGTTGGGTCACTGCTGATTCGAGGAGGAGTTGAAAATTTTCATCTTCCCTTTAAAAAAAATTTGTTGGGCTTTGTAGATTGGTCAAGGCCTCACAAACATAATTAAGCATAAAATCTACAGTTAACTCAGTTACCCATCCAAGCTCAATATTTTTCTCAACAAACCATATCCAAACCTAAAAAATATTGCAACTTTACAATAAATATCTTAAAAGCCGTAAAAACCCAACAAACAAATACATGCCGTTGCCATTAACATGGCACTCTAATTATTATTTTTTAAACTGTAATTTTAAAATTATTTATGTCAACAAACATAGTTATCCAACCAAGCTCAAATGTTTGCTCAATCAACCATACCCAAAGTTAGAAAAGATTCCAACTTTCCAACAACCACCTCCAAAACCCTTAAAAACACAATAACATAATTAAGAATAGAATTTACTGTTAACTCAATTATCCAACCAAGTTCAAATCTTTACTGAATTAACAAAATCCAACTTTAGAACAACCACCTCGAAAACCCTAATACTGAACATGAAAATTAGCTTGAAACAACTCTATACAAACCATTAATTCCTGAATTTGCAATTTTTCTTTGTTCATGATAAATAAATATTTGTCGAGAATTTCTTGTACCCAATAACTACTATACATAATACATGTTCCAACTTTAGAACAATCACCTTGAAACCCTAATAGTGAACATGAAAATTGCCTTGAAACAGCTCTATACAAACCATATATCCGAATTTGCAATCTTTCTTTGTTTATGATCAATAAATTTTTCTTTATGATCAATAAATAACTACTATACATAATACATTACTAAAACAATTAGGTAAGACAATACTAAGACAATTAAGTGACAAATAGAATGTATTATCAATCAAAATTAGGCAGAGGAGTATGATTGCCTCACCACAATTCTGGAGTTTAAAAGTGGTAGCTATAAATTTTCAATGGTCAATTCAATATAGCTTCAAGTCTTACCGTGAGTGATGCGTGGCGGAGCGACGGCACAGTGTATCAACGGTGCGGTGGAGCGACGGTGGGCGATAGAGCGCTGTCGCAGTGTTGCAGCGGTGCGTGGATTTTGAGAGAGAGAGAAAGAGTAGAACATGCTTCCTGGGTGTGACAGCGCGGCAAAGCGACGGCGTGGCGGAGCAACGGTGAGGGAGAGAGGAATGGTCGGCCTCGGTTTTGAGAGAGAGAGAGAGAAAGAGAGAGAGACTTGTACGGGTAGTTAATGTGTTCGATGGGTTTATATTGGAGATTTTGGTTGTATGTGCATTGCACGAGTAGGTAGGTTTACAAATGACACTAAGACATTTTTCCATTATAGTAATAGAGATAAATTAGAGATTAGAGATTAGAGATTAAAGATTAGAGAGAAACTTAATTATCATTCTCTTCCTCCCAACAAATCTAAAATTCAGGAGTTCAACACCAATATTCTTACTTTTAACCTTGGACTCAATCCCATATTATGCTCATAAGTATGTCATTGAGAACATGAGACTTGAAAAGCTCCACTTACATGGACATGGTTTTCCAAACATTCCTATGTAATTCCAGTTACATGGTAATGGTTTTCCAAACTTAAAACCTAACAAGCTTTTCCCTTCTTCCCTCTTCTCTGAACAATGCTTAAATTTTAAACCCCACAAAATTAGAAGTAAGAGAAAAACAAGGGGGGGAGAGAGAGAGGGAAAGGGTGATAAATACTTAACTACTACAGTCTCCAATGCTTCTAATTAATCGCCGAAAGAACCCGCTCACCTATCTCCTCTCTCTTTCTCTCTCTCTCTCTCCGGATCTGCACCCAAAAAGAGAGAGTTTAGTTGGCAGAAAGATCCATCTTTGGGGTTTCTTCGATCTACAAACCCAAATTCAAGAAAAGGTTTTTGTGGGGGATAATGCCGGTGTTAAGATTGATGGGTTTTGCGTAATTCCGAAGATGGTGCTTGCCCTTCTGTTGATTCTGCTGTTTCTAGGTAAAATTTCAAATCGTGGACAATTTTTTATATTATTTTTGTTGCCTTCTTGTGTTAAAGGTTAGATTTTTGTGCTTGTTTTGTGGAAATGCCTGGAATTTGTGGGGTGAATGTCGCTGAAATTTGAATGCGAGGGAAGTAGTGAATTTTGACCAAAAGAGGGGTACTTTGAGAAACACGAATTGATTAGGGCTTGTAGTTATGTTTGTGAGATTATTTGTTTGTTTTTTAATTTGAAAGGAAGGAGGTTGGGGAAGTTTTTAAGGTGGAAGTTTAGTATTGGGTACTCACTTTTGAATGAGTAACCTGGAATAGTTCTTAACTGTTAAGAAGACATATTAAATAGTAACATGCTTAATTTTCTGTCTAATGCATTAACCATCATAATCAGTCATCGTGTGAGAGGGTAGACATGCATTTTTGTAAATATGTTGGTGGTATATATGCAAAAGATAGATTAATGCATTTCGAGTAGATGAAGAAATAACACCTTTGCCGCTACCTTTAATCCACTAAATCAACAAACTCCCTCCGGTTTGTGATTTGGAACACACATTGAGTATCTTAGTGGACTACATTCCAGAACACATAAAACACTTTGAGAGGTTAAATGCATATTGTGGTTGCCTAATCCTAAAATGTTGTCATTTCTTTTTTTGGGGCCTTATTAATGTGAAGCTACACTCCCAGTTTGATAAGAAAGAAACTTGGAAGATATCTGTAAGGGTATGCATGCACAAAATAATCAAGACTGAATATCATAGAGTGGGAACAACTTATTGAAGGCATTCCAGTTGATAATTGGGCCTTATTTTTGCACGAGTAATGTGGTATGAGTTCTTAGTTGTTAGAAGATATAATAAAGGTACCATACTTTTAATTTCCTATTGTATCCAATTAATCAACGAAATTAGTAATCAAGTGAGCGTAATTGAACGAGAGGGTAAAGATGCAGTTCTGTAAATCTTTAGGTGGTATATATGCAAAACATTAGATAAATGCAGTTTGAGTATAGCAAGAAATAACATCTTTGCTACTATCTATATACCTTAAATTCCAAGAGACCACGTCTTAAGTACTTGGTACATTACAATTTGGAACAGAGAAAACACTTTTGGTTGTTATCTACATATTGTGATTGACTAGTTCTATGATTGTCATTTCTTTTTTGGGGACTTATTAATATGAAGCTGCACTCCCAATTGGATAAGAAAAATGCTTAGAAGATGATTATATTTGTAGTTGTGTGCATGCATGGAATAGTTGAGTGAACATCAAAGAGTTGGAAGAACTTATTGATAGGAAGTTAACTTCCATAATGGATTTTTTTCATCGATTTAATCAAATAAGGCATGTTTCGGTCCTTTTCCCCATTGCTTAGAAAAAGTGAGCCACCGGTTCAGGTACAAGATACTATCATTACCGCCTGGACAATTAGACAGGTCCCAACAAAATCGTTAAATGAAGGAGATACATTTAGAGAAAACATAATTTATTTAAGATAAAAACAAGAAAGTAGAACACAAAAGAATATTGTGAAGTCTAAACCAACTTTATTGAAGTGTAGAGATGTACAACTACCGTATTTTTCATGTCCCTCGACATGTATTCGTAAAATATGCTAGTCATTTCAGAATTCCTCGAAATTGAAAAAAAAGTTGACAATAAACTACAAAGTTGCTTCAAAAGCTGAAATATGGAATTTCACGAAATTAGGCAAAGTTGGTGTACTATAACCCAGAAAAATTGGTCAATACATCGACTTCTTTTGGAATTTGTCAAACTCAGTAAAAACATTTGATTAACCTACAAAAGATCGTCAAAAGCAGAAATTTTTATTTTTTCATAATCAGTTAAAAACGGTGGAACTTCTGGTATCGACAAAATCGATTGTTCCATTAAAGACACTCAAAATACTGAAATTCAGAATTTCTCGTAATCGGCCAAAATCTGTGGTTTAGCCATAAAGTTGGCTAAAACATCGAGATTTTTTAGAATCTTTTGAAATTGGCCAAAAAATAATGTAGTATGACCCACTAGAGCTTGCAAAACACAAGAATTTAGATTTTCTCTTTTTGGACTAACTCACAAAAGTCACCAAAACACGAAAAATCTAAAAATCGAAGTTGATTTTTTAGTTGATCTTTAGATTTGGAAGAAACGAGTAATGTGCCACGAGTCTTAACAATAAGAAGATATATTAAAGGTAGCAGGCGTAATTTCCTGTTGTATCTCACAAACAAGCGTAATTAGTCATCGAATGAGTGGGTGGACAAGCATTTTGGAATTCTTTAGGTATACCATAAAAATGACATCTTTGCTGCTGTCTATAATACCATAAACTAACAAAGACTGCACTTTAAGCAATCTGGTACATTATAATTTGGAACATTGAATTTGAGAGGTTATCTAAATATTGTGAATTTGTTGGGGTGGCAATTGGCCCGACCTTGCCCTGGGCCCATTTACGTTCGACCTGGTTATTAGTAGGCTTGGACTATTTATTTCTCATTTTAGGTCGCGTTCGGGCTCAAGTTTTTAGGCCCAAACAAAATTCTGTCAAGGCTCGGGGGCAAGTGTTTAGGCTTGATGGGCTCGAATCATATTTGGCCATGTGTATGTGCATGTGTATGTATATGAATGCATGTATATTTATATGTGTATCATGTAAATTCATGATTATCAAAAAAACATGTATATTCATGTATGTAAGGGTGCTTCTATTATAATATATATTTTAATCATATATTATTGTATATATGGTTTTGTTATATTATAAAATTATATATTTAAAACTGCAGAAATAGTTTGGGGGCTCAAACTATTTTCGGACCTAATTTGGATCCAGGCTTTGGCCCAAGCTTTGAAGTTTGAAGTAGTCCGTCCGGGCTTATGCTTATGTGCAAAATGCAGGCTTGTGCTCGGGCTTATATGGGCATGCCACAATCCCGACCCATTGCTACCCCAATGAATTTTTGATTGGCCAATTCTAAAGTTTTATCATTTCTTTTTTGGGGCTTTTTAATATTACCAATTCAATAGGAAAAAGGCATAAAAAATTAAGATATTTGTAGGTTTAACCTTGCACAAATAGTCAAGGTTGAATATCATATGGTTGGATGTTCTTGACAGGAATTCAGCTTATAGAGTGTATTTTGTAGGATTTAATCAAATAAAAGTCGATTATACCCCTATCCTTAAGTGAAGGAGCACATTTCAGAGAAAAACTTAATTCATTGAATATAACAATAAGAAAGTAAAATGCAAAGTTTATGGTGATAACTGTGGATTATAACTCTTTAAATATCATCAAAACAACGAATTTTGGAATTTCACGAAATTGGCCAAAAACTGTTGACTATAATAGTCTAGGAAGCACGGGTACTTCCAAATAGCCAGTGTACCCGTGTCTGGTGCGTATCGGGTGCCGATACTCCTTAGGTCTCCCGGGTGCGTACCCAAGGAGTATCCAATTACGTTTGCAACTTTTTGACACAATTATGTTTAGATAAATGTATGGGCCTGTGCATACCCTAAGCAGTTAAAATCCCCGATTACGCTCAATTAATTCCCGATTAATCGCTAATCAGAGGCTAAGCGATTATTTTTTAGCGATTTATAATATTTTAATAGTTAGCGATTTAATTGGGTATAATCGGTCGATTAGTGGTTAATCGGCCGATTTTAAGTGGCCGATTAACCGATTAAATCTCCTCATCTAGTTTTCATGCTCGTTTGCATTATTTGGGCCCAATCCGACCCAAACTCAAATTCAAATCCAAAATTCAAACCCCTTCTGGTCCTCGCGCAAACCCAAATCAGACATGTTACCACTCTCTTCTTCTTCCTCGTGCAAACCCAAACTGATTCTCTTCTTTTTTTTCCGAGCAAACCCCAACTCGACCCACCGTCGCATACTTGACCCGGCCCGCATCTGCTGCACCTCCTCTTCTTGCTGCTCGCGCTGCTCATACTCCCTAATTGTTTTTGTTTGATGGAACCAACCAGCAAACCCGACCCGACCCACATCCAGAATCTAAACTTAGCTCAAACAAAGTACTATCTTCTTTTTCTTTATAATTATATGTTCATATTTGATAATCTCATTATAGTTTTATGTTAGGATTTAGAGCTGCTACATAATGAAGATTTATCTTTTTTTAATTATATATATATATATATATATATATATAACGATTTTTTCGATTTAATCCTCGATTATTTTTCGATTAACCGATTAATCACTAATCGCTTCTATGCCGATTAGTTCCGAATACCGATTTTAACTGCCTAGTGCATACCCAAAGAGTATCCAATTTTGTAATACGTGTTTGCAACTTTTTGACACAATTATGTTTAGATAAATATTTGGGCCCTAGTGTAATTTCAAAAACTTGATGTTTCTAGTTATGATCAAACATAAAATAAGTATACCCAATGTTTTTGATAGTTAGGTTATCATTATTTTTCTCCAAAAATGCTCATAACTATAATGTATCCTTAAAGTTCTATGAAATGGTTCAATATTTGCATTTTTAACAAGATAAATATTTATTGATTTATATATATAATATAAATATATTATATTTAATGTACCAATCAACGCACCCGTATTCTACTTTTTTGGGAAATGACATATCTCCGTACCCGTGTCGTATCGTATCTGCATCCCGTATCCATATTTGTGCTTTATATATAATAGTCGACACAAAATGGCTAAAATAGTGAAATACGAAATTTTGCCAAAGCTTCCGAAAATTGTGGACACTAGCCTTCAAAATGTGGTCAAAATAGTGGAATACTGAATTCCACAAAAACGGTCGGAAATTGTAGACTACAGCCCACACACAATGTGGACAAAATTGTGAAATATAGAATTTCGTTAAATAGGTCGAGAATAGTGGACTATAGCCCACAAAATGTGGCCATACCAGTGAAATACAAAGTTTTGAGAAAATAGCTCAAAATCGTGGACTATAGCTCTGTGAAGTTGAAGGCGCGCCTGAGGCGCAAGGCGTAGGTGCCTAGACTAGTTGCGCTTCCTCCTTACTAGGCATAGCGCATCGAGACACGATTGAGAATGTGAGAGGTCATGAGTTCAAGTTATGCTCACCACTTTTGGTAAGAACATTCTTTCAATGATTAAGGAAAATATATAATTACTGCACAATATTATATGGAAAAATGACCTTATAATATATGAGAAAATTTCCTTATTGAATTGATTATTATCGATTGGTCACCTAATGGACGATCCATGTTATCCTTATAATATATGAGAAAATTTCCTTATTGAATTGATTATTATCGATTGGTCACCTAATGGACGATCCATGTTATCATGATATATAATCTTATTTATAAATTTTAAACCCCCAAAAAGTAATAGTGCGTCTTAATTAAGTGAGCCTCAAATTGCGCCTTGTGCCTCAGACTTTTTATGGGGTAGTGAAGTTTCTTTGCGCCTTTCAGCTCGACTACACTGCTATAGCCCACAAAATTTGGCAAAGGCAGTGTAATAATGAAATTCGCTAAATTGGCAAAAAATTGTGCCATAGTGAAATACAGAATTTCGCAAGAAATGTCCGAAAATGATAAATTATAGCCTAAACAATTAAATACAAAATTTCTCAAAACCAGCCGAAAATTCTGGATTATAGCCATCAAAATATGGCTAAAATTTTGATATACAGAATTTTGTAGAAACAGCCGAAAGCTTTGGAATATAGCCCTCACGATGTGGCCAAAAAGTGAATAGGGAATTTTGCAGAATTTGCTGAAAATGTGGCTAAAACAGTGAAATACAGAATTTCTCAAAAATGACAAAAAATTGTGTATTAGAGCCTTCAAAATGTGACCAAAATAGCGAAATGCAGAATTTTGCAAAACATGGCCGAAACTATCGGACTAAGCCCTTAAGATTGTGAGGTACAAAATTTCTCGAAAACAACGAAAAACAGTGGATAGTACAAGTGTGGGTGTGGGCAAAAAACAGAAGTACGAAAATTTGCATAAACGGTCGAAATTTGTGTGGATATGATCCACAAAATTTGACCGAAATAGTGAAATAAGGAATTGCGCAAAAAATGGCCCAAAACTATGGACTACAGTCCTCACTGTCAGAGGCGGAGCCAGGATTGCCCAAAAAGGGGGGGAACCAAGTATAGAAGCTTATATATCAATATTTTTTTAAGAATTAACAGCTACAAGATTTGAACCCAAGACCTCTAACTTGCAAACACTTACTAACATGCTAACCACTCGACCTTAGTAGCACTTGTGTACCTTTTAAGGAGGGACTAGCATTTGGAAAATTGTAAAATTTTAAGAAATTCTTAAACTTAATATCGAGTTTTGGCAATGTTGCTGGGTTGAGCCCCTCCCCCTAGCTACCCCTCTGCACACAATGTGGTCATAATAGTGAAATACATAATTGTGCGAACGGTCAAAAAATATGGACTATACCCCGAAAATGTCGCTAAAACAATGACATGCATAATTTCTCGAAAACAACAGAAAATTGTGGACTACAATCCACAAAATATATTCAAAATTGTAAAATATGGAATTTCGTGATGTTGGCCAAAAAATGTAGACTATAGCCCTAAAACAGTGAAATACAAAATTAATCGAAAACGACAGAAAATTATGGATTGAGCCTTCAACAATAGAGTGAACTACGGAATTCCATGAAAACAGCCAAAAACTGTGGACTAAAAGCCCACATTATTTCGCAAAATTGGCCGAATAATGTGGACTATAGCGCACAAAATAGTCATAATAGTGAAATACAAAATTTTGCTAAAATAGCCGAAAACTGTGGAATATAGCCTACAAAATTTCCCAAAAAACAGTGAAGTACGGAATTTATCGAAAACAACAGAAAACTTTAGAGTACAACTCTTAAAATGTGTTAAAAAGAGTTGGGTTTTATTTTTTCCAGAAAGGGCACTCACTTTATACCCCAGTTATATCCCACTTTAACTCAACTTAAAGATATGAAAAGATAAATTTGAGATAAATTTGTGTTTTTACCGATGAAAAAATAGGGCAAATCTGGAGTAATAAGTTAGAGAAACACTACAGTTATGGAGATGAGATTCAGTAAGGTTGAAGATGAATATAAATGGTATTTGTAGGGAAAAGAAGAGGGATTATCAGCCTTTTGGTAAAATGAGAAATGAAGGAGTTTCTCAGCCGTTGGATATAAAAGAATCCAATTAAGTGAGGGGAAGGGATAATTTTGACATTCTACTCCCATCCCATTAGAGTTGTGGAAAAATATAGCCAAAATAGTGAAATAGAGAATTTCATGAAATTGGTTTCAAAATGTGGGACTATAGCCCGCCCACAAAATGTCGCCATAACTGTGAAGTACTGAATTTCATGAAATTGACCGAAAACTGTGGATTAAAATAGTGAAACACGAAATTTCATAACTACTGCTAAAAACTGTGGTTAAAATATTGAATACATAATTTCTCAAAACTGACAAAAAGTTGTGGATTAAAGCGTTCAAAATATGGCAAAAACAGTGAAATATAGAATTCTGCAAAACTGATCGAAAACTGTGAAATGTGCTCAAAATAGCGAAATACGGAATTCGCGAAATTGACCGAAAATGTGGACGATAGCCCACAAAATGTGGCCATAACTGTGAAATACAATTTTTGCGAAAACTAAAATAACGGAATTTCACAAAATTGGCTGAAAATTGTGGACTTTTAGCCTACGAAACACGGCCAAAACTGTGAAATACGGAATTTCATGATATACGCATAAAATAGTGGGATATAACCCACAATATGTGGCATAAGCAGTGAAATACATAATTTCTCAAAAATGTCGAAAATAGTGGACTATAGGCCTTGAAACTGTGGAATACAATATTTCTCGAAAACTTGTGAAAATTCTGGATTTGCAATGTGGCCAAAAAAGTGAAGTGCAAAATTTTGCGAAAACGGCGAAACCTGCTGACAATAGCTCATAAAATGGGGCCAAAGCAGTGAAGTATGGAATTCCACAAAAAAACGATTGAAAATTGTGGATTACAGCCCACAAAATGTTGCCAAAATAGTGAAATACAGAATATCGAGAAATTGGCCGAAAAATATGGACATTTTGGCAAAAAATTGAAAAATAAAGAATTTTGCAGAAACATGTGAAAACTGTTGACTATATAGCTAACTAATTTTGGCAAAAATAGTGAAATAAAGAATTTTGCAAAACCGAATGAAAACTGTGGACTATAGCCGACAAAATGTGGTCAAAACAGTTAAATATCAAATTTCACATTATGGGTAGAAAACAGTTAAATATCAATATCAAAATATGGTTAAAATAGTGAAATACAGAATTTCGAAAAAAAAGACTAAAAATAGACAGTGGACTATAACCTTCGAAACAGTGACATACATAATTTCTCTAAAACAGTCGAAAACTCTGAATTATAGTTGTCAAAATTGGCCAAAAAAGTGAAATACCAAATTTTTCAAAAACAGTCGAAACCTGTCTGTTGTATAACCCATAAAATGTGGCCAAAAGAGTGAAATATGAAATTGCGTGAAAACAGCCCGAAACTATCAATTGCAGCCCTCAAAATGTGACTAAAATTTATGAAATCTGGAATTTCACTAAATTGGTCAAAAACTCTGGATTATACCCCCACAATGTGGCATTAATAGCGAAATACGAAATTGTGCGAAAATGGCCGGATACTATCGACAGTTCTCCACAAAATCTGGTTAAAATAGTGAAATGCAGAATTTTTTGAAAATGACTGAAAATTGTTGACAAAATAGTAAAAACGAATTCTGCAAAAATGGTTGAAAACAGTGGACTATAGGATACGGCCCACAATGTGGTAAAAAATTGCAAAATACCAAATTTCGTGAAATTGGCTAGAAAATATTGACTACGGCCCAGAAAATGTGGCCACAATAGTGAAATATAATGTTTTGCAAAAGCAACTGAAAACCGTGTACTATAGCCCATAAAATGAGGTCAAAACAGTTGAATATTGAATTTCGCGAATGGGCAAAAAACAGTGGACTATAGTCCACAAATGTGACAAAACCAGTGAAATACAGAACTTTGTAAAAAAAGTCCGAAAACAGCGGACTATAACTCTCATTGCTGTGAAATATAGAATTTCTCGAAACAGCCAAAAAATCGGGATTGTAGTCAAAAATTTTACCAGAAAAAATGAACCATATTTTGGGAAATTGGTCGAAACCTATTGGGACTCTAAGCCCAAAAAAATTGGGCAATTGTGAAAAAAATGAAATTGTGTGTACATCCCAAAACTGTGGATATAGCCATCAAAATGCGGCTAAATTAGTGAAAAATGAAATTTCGTAAAATTGGACGAAGTTGTTGACTATAGTCCACACAATGTGGCCATAATAGTGAAATATGGATTTTTGAAAAAACTGTTGAAAACTATGGATAATTGCCCACAAAATGTGGCAAAAATAGTGAAATGAAGAATTTCTCGAAAACGGCCGAAAATTGTGGATAGCTTTCAAAATATGGCCAAAACAGTGCAATACGAATTTCAAGAAAATGACCGAAAATAGTGGACTACAACCCACAAACTGTGGTGAAAAGTTGTGAACTACAGAATTTTGTGAAATTGGTCAAAAAATGTAGGGCTACAGCTCGAAAAATTTGGCCATAATAGTGAAATACAAAATTTTTAAAAAATAGCTAAAAACCATGGACTATATATAGACCACTAAATTTTGCAAAAAACTGTTAAATACGAAATTTTGTGAAGTTGGACGATAAATGTAAACTATATCCCACAAACTGAGGCCAAAACAATGAAATTCTGAATTTCGCGGTATGGGTTGAAAACAGTGGACTTATAGCCGACAAAATTTGGCCAAAATATTGAAAGACGATTTTTTGAAAAAAAGGCCTGAAAACTGATGACTTCCCTTCAAAACAGTGAAATACAAAATTTCTCGTAAACTGTCAAAAACTTTGCATTATATCCCTAAAAATTTGGTCAAATAAGTGTGATACGAAATTTTGCAAAAATGGTAGAAAACTGTGGACTAGACCTCAAAATGTGGCCAAAACAGTGATATTTGGAATTGCGTGAAAACTTCTGAAAACCCCCGAAGTAGAACATTAACCTAAAAGAATTGAAAGGACCCATTCGGGAACAAGACAACGACATCGTGATTTGAATCTCGACAAAACAATACATCAATGAGTGGTTAATTCAACAATTTAGTAAAATCTTTTTTTTATATGGAAGAGGTCAAAACTCATGTTTTTTTAATGTAAGAAAAACAAACCCCTTCATTACAAACCCCTTCATTAGAAAAGTGGAATCTGTTAGAAAAAAGGAGATAGGATTGGAATCGACACATTGATTCTTTTTCAGCTTTTTTTTAACCGTATGCATGTAAAAATGCACGTACAGCTCCCAAGGGATAAGATTTTGTCCTAATCAACCGACTTTATTGAGAAAGATTACTTCTTTTACGTCAAGAAGTTGATAGCGAGATAAAATACTGAAATACGTAATTTCTCGAAAATAACCGAAAACTGTGGAGTGGCTGAAACATTGAATTACCGAATTTTGAGAAATTCACTGAAAGTTGTTGAATATAGCTATCAAAATGTGGTAAAATAGTGAAATACAAAATTTTGTGAAAACAGCCGAAACCTGTGGACTAGCCACAAAATGTAGCTACGACAATGAAATACTACATTTCGTGAAATGCATAATTTTGCAAAATTAGCCGAAAACATTATGCTATAGCCCACACAATGTGGCCAAAATTGTGAGATGAAATTTCGCGAAAACTGTCGAAACCTATGGACTATAACCCACAAATGTGGCTAAAGTAGTGAAGTACAGAATTTCTCGAAAACAGCCAAAGTTGTGGATTAGAGCCTTCTAATTCCGGGCAAATCAGTGAAATGAGGAATTTCGCGAAAATGGCTAGAAACCGTGGATACATCCCACAAAATGTGGTCAAAATAGTGAATTATGGAATTTTGCAACATTGGCCGAAAACTATGGACTATAGTCTAATTTTTTTTCCCAAAACAGTATAATACGAATTCCACAATATAGGCAGGAAACAGTTGGATAGTCCACAAAATGTGGCCAAAACAGTAAAATACGAAATTTAGCTAAAAATTGCCGGAAAATGTGGGCTTTATCCTAAAAAATTGAGCTAAAACAGTGAAATTCGGAATTTCCTGAAAACGACCGAAAACTGTGGGGTGTGCAAATGGGCCCGGTTGGGCGGGTTTGATAGGCTTCTATATTGATACCCAAATTCTAGAGCCTTCTACTCAACCTGACCCATACCCAACCCATACCCAACTGCTTAGTAGTTTGCCAAATCTTAACCCTAAACTTGGAGTCAGGGCAGGTTTTCGGGTCGGGCAGGCTTTCACCTGTTAAAGGTGTTAAAGGTGGGTACCGGTTGGGTTGGGCGGGCTTTTTTTTCTAACCAGTTTAAGTTATTTCCTAACCTTCAAAACCCACTTATATGCAATAATAAGTACCTCACCTTGAGGATTCAAGCACCTTTCTTTTCCCACTAAGCCATTTTTTATTGAACTGCACCAAATCATCTTATTACTATTCAAACTGAACCAAACATAACTTTTGGTATGCCATGATCCAACAAGCATCAACTAATCAGAACATGATCCATACTCTCCAAAGCTTCATTGCACAAGAGTAAGTGGGGTGTGACTTGTTCCATCATGCTTGCTTATTATTTGTTGAAATTGCTGAGCTAAAGTTAAACTTGATTAAAATTTATTTTAACAAAAAGCATTTGGAAAGTTATATTTGATTTTCTATTATCACTGCGTGCACATTGACATGAAAAATACTATCTAAGTGGTCAAGAAGTAAACTTATGCAGTTGTTGCAAAAGTTTTCATAAATGCAAGATCATACTCTAGAAAAGTATTTGGGATTATCTTCTGCTTTCACAGAAACATATATACAGCAAGAGGTAAACAGAGATCAGGTCTTCTAGGAGAGGTCTAACCACTTCCCCTCATATTATACAAAACTGACAATACAAAACCTTTTAAGGGAGATCTAGCCACTTC
The DNA here is from genome assembly GCA_017893485.1 of Hemerocallis citrina. Lineage (NCBI taxonomy): Eukaryota > Viridiplantae > Streptophyta > Magnoliopsida > Asparagales > Asphodelaceae > Hemerocallis > Hemerocallis citrina. The sequence goes on from CM030363.1 coordinate 115,713,367, forward strand.
CCCGCAGATTATATTCTCAAAAACCCAATTTATGTTTTTGGATGGCTATGATTTACTAGTTAACTGCTACTTAATCTACCTACAATATATATGGTCAAAATAGTAAAATACGGAATTTCGGGATTTTTTCTATAGCTCACAAAATGTGGCTAAAACAGTGAAATACATAATTTCTCGAAAACAACAAAAAACTGTGGAGTACATCCCTCAAAATGTGGCAAAAAAGTGAAGTATATAAAATTTTGCAAAAACGGTCGAAATTCGTGGATTACAAACCACGAAATGTGGCAAAAACAGTGAAATACTAAATTTCGTTAAATGCATAAGTTCGTGTAATTAGCCAAAACTATGTACTATAATCCCTTACAATGTGGCCAAAACAGTGCAATATGGAATTTTGTAAAAACAGTCAAAATCTATGGACTATTGCCCGCAAATGTGACAAATAGTGAAATGTAGGATTTCTCGAAAATGGCCAAAAATTGGATTAATGTCTTCAAAATATGACTAAAACAGTGAAGTATGGAATTTCGTGAGAATGACCAAAAATAGTAGACTGCATCCCACAAAATGCGGTCAAAATAGTGAAGTATGAAATTTCGCATAAAATTGCAAAAAATAGTGGATAAATTGTTAAGCACTCAAAATAGTGAAATATAGAATTTCTCGAAAATAATCGATAATTCTAGATTATGGCCCTCAAAATGTGGTCAAAATAGCGAAATACGGAATCGTGCTAAAATGGCCCAATACTATTGATTATAAGCAACAAAATTTGTCAAAATTGTAAAATATAGAATTTCACGAAAACTGTAGACTACCCCTCAAATGTGGCCAAAAGAGTGAAATACGATAATTTGCAAAAAATTACTGAAAATTGTGGACTACAGCCCCATAAATTGTGACCAACAACAACTACGATAAAAACAAAGCCTTTTTGCCAACTAGTTGGGGTCTGCTAAATGAGTCCTGATTTTCTATTATGCTCGGTTTACAATATCTTCTGTAAGGCTACAAGCTATCAAATATCTTCTATCCGTTTCCACCTAAGTAAGTTTAGGAGCCCATAAAATGTGACCGAAACAATGAAATACAAAATTTCGCGAAAACGGCAAAATACTGCAGACTATAAGCCCCAAAAAATGTGAAAAAATAGTAAAATACACATTTTTGCAAAAATGCCCCCAAAAATTGTGGACTACAGAATTTTACAAAATTGGCAAAAAACTGTGGAGTATAGCCTTTGAAATGTGGCCAAAACAGCGACATAGGAATTTCACGAAAGCGGTCAAAACTATGGATTATAGACGACATAATGTGGCCCAAAATAACGAAATATGAAATTTCGTGAAAATTGTCGAAAATTGTGCTATAACCCTCAAAATATAGCCGACTGATCGAAATACATATTTTCGTGAAAATGGCTAAGAATGGTCAACTGTCCACAAAATGTGGCCAAAATAGTGAAATATGGAAGTTCGCAATGTAGGCCCAAAACTGTAGGGACTATAATCCATATAATGTGGTTGAAACAACGTAATACAAATTTCTCAAAAACATCCAAAATTTTTGGATTATAGCCCTCAAATTGTGGCAAAAACAGTAAAATACGAAATTTTGCTAAAACGACTGAAACCTGTGGGCTGTATCACCCACAAAATATGGCCAAAACAATAAAATACGAAATTGCTTGCCGAAAGTTGTGGATTATAGCCTGCACAATGTAGGCAAAATAATGAAATACGGAATTCGCAAAAATGGCTAAAAATTGTGGATTGTAGTTTATAAAGTTTGACTAAAAAGAAAAGTGAAATTTATATATTTTCTAAGTTTATCAGAAATCGTGGACTATATCCCACAAAATTTGATCAAAACAATGAAATTCAAAATTTCCAAAATTCAATGAAACAATGGAATATAGCCTGCAAAAACAGCGAAATTTTATTTTATTTTATCTCAAAATATGTTGAAAACAGTACATTGTATCCTACAAAATATGGCCAAAACAGTAAAAATTAGAATTACTCAACGTCCACTGTAACAAGGACTTGAACAAGGTTTCCTAATTTCCTCTTTTTGTTTATACAAGATATTTTATTAATCTTTCATAAATGGAAGGTAGTTGTAAACGGAGCTTAGTATGCCAATCAGGTGGAATGTCATTTTCTGCATACAGTATGATGGTTACAGTCTACATAATGTTGCTAAATCTCAGTTCTTACTCACTATTCTCACTGGCAATACTGTCAATTACTCATCAATTCTGAGCTTTTCAACATGCTCATTGCAGCAATAACATTAAGTTCAACATTGGGCTCATCTCTTTCACCTGAAATTTCTCCCGTAATTTGGATGGTTACACCATTTAGGCTTATATCAGCTCCTGCAAGTTCTCCAGGATATCATGGTACTCTACATGTTTATAATGTTAGTTTACCCTTTAAACTTCTGTAGCATCTAACAACCTTATCTCTCAGCTTCCCTTGCAAGCCCTCCTCTATCTATGCATCATCAAGAAAAAGTTCCAGCAATTTCCCCTGCATCTTTCATCCCTCCACAAGATAGAGGTTTCTGATTAACTCTCTTATTGATTTTTCAAATACATAATTGTGTTATCTGCTAAATAATTTTTTCCTCTTATTTTTTCTTTCTTTCTTTTTTCTTTTCCCCTGAAAACTGTAACAGAATGTGCTGCGTGTTCTGTTCCCCTCACTGAGTCTCCAATAGGTTCTCCTTGCGGTTGTGTTTTACCTATAGAAGTTGTTATTGATGTAGAAGTATATTTCTATGTGATATTTAATCTCGTTCAAGAACTAGAAGTTGATGTTGCCAGTGGCACATTTCTGAAACAAAGCCAGGTGAAAATCTTTAGCGCCACAAGCAGTCGCCGTGGTGAAGAATGGACGGAAGTTACCCTACATTTGGTTCCATTGGGAGAGAACTTTGATAAGATTACTGCTTTGTTGATACATGACAGGTTTTGGCAGAAGAAAGTACAAATAAACAGATCTTTATTTCATGAATATGAAGTGATATATGTTCATTACCCAGGTAGTATATTATTGCTTGATGTAGCCTTTTGTCAACCATCACTGTTGTTGTCTTTTACTGAAAGTGGTCACCACTGCAGGACTATCTTTCTCCCCACCATCATCAGATGGGGGAATCTCAGGGTCTGGGCCTAGTGAAGCTGCAAGTCACCAATATCCGTTATCAGCAAATGTTCCAGCTGGAAAGACTCACATGATGAATGCCAGAATAATTGTTGTTGTTGTTGCACTTTTTTCATGTATAGTTGTTTTCGCGTGCCTTGGATTAGCTATTTTTGTGTTGAAATCGCTGAAAAATGGCCATCAAACTATAGATTCCACTCTTGCTACCCCATCAATTACTAAGAGATCAGGTAAACTAATTTTCATTCCCATTTTGGCTGTGTAAGTTTCTGTGAGATTGGAGATTAAACAAAAATAATTGATTAGTATATGATGTGATGGTGATATAGTTGTTTGTATGCCTCTTAGTATATGGCATACTAATACTTATTATCCTATTATGACATATATCAAGTATGTACTTGTTCTCTATACTGATCTGAAGAATTCTCAATCTCAACCTATTTATCATGTGATGCAGGACTCAGATCTATAATACCAAGTAGCTTGGCGAGCTCGACAACTATGTCCTTTATTTCCACCATAGCTACTTGTCCAATCTCAATCAGGACTTTCTCACTGACTGAACTTAAAATTGCCACAGATGATTTCAGCAGTGAAAGGAAATTAGGTGAAGGTTGGTCAAGTTTTGTCTACCATGGGATATTGGATGGTACTGATGTCGCTGTTAAGTTGTTGAAAAGGGTTGATGAAAATAGAGATCCTGAGAGTGAGTTTGTTTCAGAGGTTGAGATGCTTAGCCGACTACATCACCGTAATCTTGTCAAGTTGATTGGTATATGCATTGAAGGGCACAGGCGTTGCTTGGTCTATGAGCTTGTTCCCAAAGGAAGTGTTGAGTCTCATCTTCATGGTATGAAATTATGTACAAGCTATTTGTTTCTCTGATGATTTTTACTAACAACACATTTGCTGGTAGTCATGAACTCAGTCACCTAGAATTATCTATGAATTTGGTATTGCCATCATATCAGGTTTGAAATTATGTACCTGATGCTGTCTTTAATCCTTCTTGAGTATTATAAACAGAGCTCCTAACAACCATGATAAACTGTTCCAACTGGTAAAACTTTAAACAAGGGAGAATTGGGAATCAGTTTCATTTGCTGTTTACTTATTCACAAGCTATCGATTGAGTAAGTACTATATCTTGTATTAGGTAATCACGTGGTCAGCTATGCTGCATTGACACTTTTAATGGGTTGTGTCCATATCGAACACATGTTCTAGCAACACTTGCCTGATACGTCAAACGCATGTCCTGATCATAACCGTGGTGGCAGTTTCAAACTATGTCAGTGATATGTATAGTAACCTTTGTCAGAATTACAGATTGAGGTGTGTGAGAGGCATGAAAGTTAGATGAGAAATGGTTGGAGGATGGGAGAGGAAAATTAGAAAGATGGATCACGGTTACCTAAAAAGATGACCATTGGTTATTAATCCATAAAATTGTATTTAGAATTATAGATTAGAGGAAAATAACTTATATGATTTAGCCTGCAGTAATTGAATGTATACCCAACAGTCTGAACTTGAGCCAATAGCTTATATGATCAAATCTATTTATGCAACTATACATTCAATGCACAAACAGTTACATGCATAAATACACCTACAAACCCGTATGGATACGCAATGTACTGTTGAAAAGTAACGCATTGGGTCTGTGTTCTGGGTTTATATCTATGCAATGCAGATGCTCACATCCTTTGTTTCTGTCAGATTTCTAATACCCATTTGTCTCTGATACATCCCTCTAGTGGTGTTTCTTTATCTTATGAGATAGCCAACAGATTTCCAATTCTTACTTTCAAAAATTGACAAAGTTGTCGTGCTACTTTCCTGTGTATCTGCACAACTTAATTTGAAAGTCTGGGATGTTTTATTGCAAATTTCTAATACTCAATTCAGGTGCTGATAAAGGAAAGGAGCCTATGGATTGGGATGCTCGAATGAAGATTGCCCTCGGCTCAGCTAGAGCCCTAGCATACCTACATGAGGATTCCAATCCTTGTGTAATACACCGAGATTTTAAGCCGAGTAACATATTATTGGAGGACGATTTCACCCCCAAGGTTTCAGATTTTGGCTTGGCTAAGGTTGCATCTGAAGGAAGTCATGTTTCCACAAGAGTTATGGGAACTTTTGGGTGAGTTATTTCTTACCTGAACAAAATCACGAGGACAGAACTAATGGTTTGTGGCCAAAATGATGTTGGTTTCCCAACTCTTTGTTTTTTTAGACATAGGAGTGAACGAGCCGGGTCGGATGGGGTTTTGAGTCAATCGTCCACCTGGCCCCTAAAGTATTGGTATTTGTTGTTTTAAACATGCCCGTCGGGTTTAGGTTTGAGTTTTGGCTGGGATTTTGTTCTGTCAAACGGTGTGATCAGGTTTATTTAGGTTTTATGAAGATTTTTTTTTTTCTATTTTTTTTCTTTAGAAACTATTTAAGTATTTAATCATTTAAAGATCTGGTATTCCTTTAAGAAGCACAGATTCTCTATCTTATTCCTGACATATATGGAACATATTGGTATATGGATATCCTTTTCTTGAATAAAGAGTATAAACATGCTCCAAATTGTGTTTTCAAGCAAGATCTGTTATTGGCCGGACATCGGGGTTTTTCAGGTTGAGGTTGACCGGGTTTAGAAAAATAGAAAACCAATTTCTTTTGGGTGAAATAAATCTCCAAATAAATCTCTCCTTTTTGGGTTGGGTGGATTGTGTTCAGGAAAACCTGACCTGTCATTCTGATACTTATATTTGAACTGGATGCTATTCATTTATCCACCCACTTTTCCCTTCTGTGTGTTCTAGAGATTCGCTGATTTGTAAAGTCTGGACACTTTCCTATACCTTGGAGGACACAAATAGGTCACGAGCTTAATTTGGTATCCAGTTTCTCATTAAGGTTTGCACATTAACATTGCCACAATGAATGGCTGATTGTTTCTTCTGACATGAAATTTTTTCAGCTACGTTGCTCCCGAGTATGCAATGACTGGGCACCTTCTCATAAAGAGTGATGTCTACAGCTATGGAGTCGTTCTTCTAGAACTTCTATCAGGTCGTAAGCCTGTTCATCTATCCGGCCTTCAAGATCCAGAGAATCTTGTAGTGTGGGCCCGTCCTCTGTTAGGAAGCCGTGAAGGGCTCGAACAATTGGTTGATCCTTATCTGCGAGTACATTGTGATTTTGACAACCTTGCCCGTGTAGCATCCATAGCTTCAATGTGTGTTCATGGTGAGCCATCTCAAAGGCCATTCATGGGAGAAGTAGTCCAAGCTTTGAAGCTCATCTGCAGTGGTAAGGAAGAAGAGGCATGCGAAGACTCTTACACCCAGAACGAGTCATCTTTTTTCGGTCCAGATTACAAAGTTAAGGGTGATTTTTACCATGAAAGCAGTTGGAGTAATGGTGCGTCAACGCCATTAGCCTATGGTCCTTTCGTGAATATGGAGTATAGTTCGGGGTCTATGGAAGAAATGAAAGCAGATCCCAAGTCTAGGTACAGTCAATCTTGTCCTTTGAGAACAAAGAGGAAGAAGCAGGAGTTTAATAGATTGATGAGAGGGAGTGTGAGTGAGCATGGGCATCCTTCACAGCATGGTTTTAATTTTTAACTGATTGTAGAAAAGTAGAAAGAAAGAAAATTTTATCGTCTGTCTTGCAGGGTGTCCTATCAACATGTACAATGTAACACTTCCAGTGGCTGAGGCGCATAGCTTGAGTGTGTGCGCAGTCAAGATTCATCACTCATGCATCTGAATATATGAGGCTTAATTTCTGACATAAACTTTTGACCGGTTTTGTTTGTTGTTTAACGTTGATTGTGATGATATTTCTTGTTCACCATCATGGTTTTAGAGCATGATTTATGAACCCTCTTCATGTTTTACAGTGTATACTGTTTTTTATATTTATATTTATTGTAATCATTAATATTTTCATTTATGTAAACATTGTAGTGTAAGGTAATGCAGAGGTCCAAGGAAAATCTCTGCTTTGGCCTGATTTTGTGGGTAGTCTAAGAGCATCTGTAGTTGTGGGCTAAATACCCAAAATTTGGAAAAAATAGAAGTCGCTTCGCTGCAGTCGTCTTCCAAATACCCAAAATTTGGGTGTATGATGAATAGTAGACTGCCAAATATAGCAGACGATTTGGCAAAAGCCAAAATATAGCAATCGGGAAATTATCTTTCGTCCCTGAAAAGAGACGAAGGATAATATCCCGTCGCGTCAGATTTTTACGATGAACAATGTCCCGTTGTTGCGTCAGATTTTTACGATGAACAATGTCCCGTTGTTTATTAAAAAATTAAAAAAAATGAACCAATTGTGTCGGACGGTGTATTATACACTGTCCCAACAATTTTGAATAAGACAAAATTGGTGGGCCGGTGTATAATCCACCGTCCCACCATTTTTCCAATTTTTTTTGTTTTTGTCTTTTAGTGCCCAAATATATATATATATTTTTTATTTTATAAAAAAGTTGGAGACGAGAGATAATATATCGTCCGGCCATATTTTAGCTTTCAACGACTGCAGTGCGCAACCATATTTTCTATTTATAAAAGCCAAATACCCAAAAATTAGCTTAGAACGACTACAGATGCTCTAATGCTTAATGTTGATTTGGTCAAATTCTGAATTTACTGTTTTGGTTCAAAATGTTCAATACTTTATTGGCCAGCATTTGTCGACTAGTCCATAATGTTCTACCGATTTTTTTTTAAAAATTGAAATTCACTATTTATGCCGAATTTTGTACTAATTCACCGTTTTGGACTGTTTTTCCAATTCCATAATTCACTGTTTTGGTTAATGTTTTGTGGGTTATAGTAATATTTTTTTTTGTCAATTTCACAAAATTTTGTATTTCATAGTTTTAGCTATGTTCCGTGGGCTATGTCCATAGTTTTTCGTGTTTTTGCGAGTTTTCATATTTCACTGTTTTAGCAACATATTGTGGATTATATAATCCACAATGTTTCACCATTTTCGTGAAATTTCGTAATTCATTGTTTTGGCCAAGTTTTACGGGCTAATCCACAGATTTCCACCATTTTCACAAAATTCCGTATTGTACTATTTTGATTGTATTTTGTGAGCTAGTTCATAGTTTTTTTACGTTTGTACGAATTCTCTATTTTACTGTTTTGAACAGATTTTGTGATATATAATCCACAGCTTTTGGTCGTTATTACAAAATACCGTATTTCACTATTTGTCCAGATTTTTGTGGGCTAGTTTACAGTTTTCAGTTGTTTTTGTGAAATTTCATATTTCACTATTTTTTGCCATGATTTTAGGGGCTGAACACAGCTTTCGGCCATTTTTGCGATGTTTTGGCTAAATTTTGTGGGCTAAAAATCCACAGTTTTGAGCCGCTTTTGCGAAATTCCGTATTTTACTTTTTTGGTCAAATTTTGTGAGTTTTAGTCCAAACTTCTTGTCTATTTTTGTGAAATTATGTGATTGATTGTTTTGACCAGATTTCGTGGGTTACAGTTTTAGGCCGTTTTCACGAAACTCCTTATTTTACTGCTTTAGTCCGCATATTTTTGTTGTTCTCATGAAATTATGTATTTAACTGTTATGACCATATTTTGTGGACTATCAATAGTTTTCGGTTGTTTTCAAGAAATTTCATATTTCACTATTTTGACCATATTTTGTGAGCTATAGTCCAAAGTGATGCCTACTTAAAAATAACAAATACTGACAACGTACCAGTGTCAATAGAAGGCCTGTCTAATAATGCCCAAAAGTTGTTTTTAAATTCCTATAGTGGCAGGGTCTGTAAGTCAGGAGCTCCGACCTTAGAGTGCTTGGATTTCGCCATGGACTTGGGATTGGAGAATCTAGGGTAGTTCAAAAGAATTGGGGAAGAAATCGAGCAAATTTCATATATCCCGCTCACAATCAGTTACAACCTTTTATAGGCAGTTACAATATAGATTGCACGTGCAGTGCACGTGCTATTACAATTGAACTTCCTACACTTAAAATGGTGTCTGAAGCACGTAAAAAACTGATACCACTTTACGAACATATACATCTTATTCCATCCATTCTTCACTACTATCTCCACAACTCTGATGTATAGCACAATTAAATGGTTGAAGCTGACAACCCTGACAACTCCCCCTCCCTTGGAAACGAACTTGCCCCTAGTTCGAAGGAAGGAAACTTCTGACACAGTTTGTTGATTCGATTGAAACCCACTTTGTCTTCTGATTAGATCGTATGGTTTTAATTGCATGTTTATCTCTTTAGTATACATCAGATGGCTATTGTATCAAGATATCTAAACTAGAGTTTCTCTAGATCTATAAAGATAATATAAACGGCTCCTAGAACGATGATGATTCTATTGAGTGCCGAATAGAAGAAGAGAGTACTTCATATGAAAGGGTGAAAGAGTTTCCCCATTGTAAGCAGCAACAAAGTTCCAATTAGACTTGAGAGAGTGAGAATTGTAATATTCTTGTATCTTCTCTAGTTGAAATAACATCTCGGTTCTTCCTCCTCTGAATTAAGGCGAAAGCCCTAACTGGGTTAATTCTTGTGTGTTTTGTGTGATTAGTGCGATCTAGTTTTCTTGGTGGTTTGTGTTGATTGTGTCGAAGACTCAACACGATCCTCAGTTTTCCTAACAAGTGGTTTTAGAGTAATCGGGTTCGTGGGTTTGTTCGAGTTCCTTGGAGGAGATGGCAGATCAAAGACAAAGATCAAGCAGTTTGACTGTAAGATCAACTTCAATCAATGGAAGGTGGACATGTATGATGTTTTGGTTCAGAAGGACTTGCACCTTGCCTTAGAAGAGAAGAAGCCAACTGACATGAAGCAGGAGAAGTTTGATGAGATTTGTTTGAAGGCCTTGAGTTTAGTCTGGTTGCAATTGGAGGACGAAGTCAAGTGTAACATTCTTGAGGAGAAAAGTGCGGCAAGTCTATGGGCGAGACTCAAATCTGACTACTCGGGATCGTCGTTGCTAGATCGGATGTATTGGAAGAGGAAGATGTTTAGGTTCTCAATGAAGGAAGGTACCCATCTTCAAGATCATATTGTAACATCTGAATTGAAGGCGATTAATACTGATGATCTTAGCGTAGAAGATAAAGCTTTCAACTTGATTATTCACTGCCAACTTCTTATGATCACATGATAACTACCATGCCACATGAGAAATCAGCCAATGAGACACTTACTGTAGGCGGGGTGATTAAGGGTTTGAAGGAAGATGAACTAAGAAAGAAGACTCATAAAAGAGGGTCAATTTCTACAGGGTGCTTTGCGGTGGATGATGATACTTCAATTGGAAGGGATGCGACACACAAGGATAAGATTCGTTGCCACTATTGTAGAGGAGTTGGGCATTACACAAGAGACTTTCGCAAGTGGTTGAGTTAGAAGAGTGCTACTAAAGAAGGGGAATAAGCCCATATAGTCAGCGCAACTGAGTCAGGTAATAATGATGACTATTGTCTTCTTGTTTCAAGTTCTTCAATATGGATTCAAGCTGGTATCTTGATTCGGGAAGTTCTTCTCATATTTGCTCAGAGAGGGAGATATTTTTTACTTACAAGTCGTCAACAGGCCGTAGTGTGAGAACAGAGAGGTGAGATTTGTGAAGTAGTGGGTGAGAGAATAGTTGAATTGAAGATGCCAGATGGTAAAGGGTTCACACTAGAAGAGGTCATGTATATTCTTTCGATATAGCAGAATCTGATATCCTTGGGGACTCTTGATGCTCGTGGCTGCAAGTACACAACTCGAGGTAGAGTTTTAACAGTTTGGGATAGTCGTCATAAGTTAATGAAGGATAAGAGGAGAATTGGGCAGGGTTAGCACAACCTCTACCAGCTTTGTGGAAGTAGAAAAACTCGCCCGAGTGTATGGAATCCCATTGTTCCTAAAGCATCATCTAGTAAGCTGTCACTAGAATTACTGAATCGAGACTACAACGTTCGAATACCGTTGGAAGGAGGAGACAGCCTTGATGTAGGTGGAGTTCGTGTGGAGGGTGGTACCTCCATGATTACATCTACAGGGGTGTACTCTTGAGGGAGGCATACAGCTGGAGGAAAACAGGTGGAGGTTTGTTCAACTAGCAAAAGAAGCCATAGAAACGTGTTGTTTACAAAGTGGAGAAGAAAGGTCTATAAGAGTTTTAAATCACACAAGTATGGATTCATGAGTATGAAATACAAAGTGGAGATTGTTTGGTTTTATGTCTTGCATACTTGTTCGGTGTGAAGAAAAGATGGTGATACAAGTTGAGGGTTAGAAGCGAAGGATTGAAGAGAAGGAGAAACAGTCAGCAGCCAACACAGAAAGGGACGGTCGACTGTGCGGTCGACTGTCACCTTCTCGGGTCGATGGTCTGGGAGTTTTTGTCGACCGTCTGCGGCACTGATGGATTTTTTGGGTGCGGGTTTGTTGATTCGATTAAAGCCCACTGCGTCTTCTGATTAGATTGTACGACTCTAATTGTATGTTTATCTCTTCAGTATACATCGGATGACTATTGTATCAAGATATCTAAACTAGGGTTTTCTCTAGAGCTATAATACAATGTAAACGGCTCTTAGAACGATGATGATTCTATTGAGTGCCGAATAGAAGAAGAATGTACATCATATGAGAGGGTGAAAGGGTTTCTCCATTGTAAGTAGCAACTAAGTTCTAGTTAGGCTTGGGATAGGGTCGTGGTGAGAATTATAATATTCTTGTATCTTCTCTAGTTAAAATAACATCTCGGTTCTTCCTCCATCGGATTAAGGCGAAAGCCCTAAGCGAGACAATTCTTGTATGCTTTGTGTGATTGGTGCAATCTAGTTTTGCTTGGTGGTTTGTGTTAATTGTATCGAAGACTCAACAAGATACTCAGTTTTCCTATCACACATCTCTCCATTTAATAAGCAACTCAATACCCACACAGTTATTCTTCTTGAATACTCGCCTATCCAACACCTTCTCAGGTTGCAATTCAGCATTATCTTCAACCCACCAAAGAGGAAGTGTAGAGGAAATGGCAGGAAGGTGATCACCATGGCATTTCTTCAGCCTAGAGACATTAAAAACAGGGTGGATGGTAGCTGACGGGGGAAATTCCAATCGATAAGTTACAGTTCCTATTTTCTCCAACACTTTATAAGGGCCAAAATACTTTGCATCTAACTTTTGAGGAGTTGGGGATTTCATGGACATCTGCTTGTAAGGTTGGAGCCTCAAAAGAATCAAATCACCCACTGTGAATGACCTTTCAGTCCTGTGTCTATCTGCAAATACCTTCATTCGGTTTTGAGCCTGCTAGATATTATCTTGTAAAAGCTTGATTACTGCATTTCTTTGCATCGGCTCATCTTCCACTGCTTGCACTGCAGAGGTACCATGCACATAATGCAATAAGGTTGGTGGTGGCCTGCCATAAAGTACTTTAAATAGAGTGACACCAGTTGATTAGTGCTCGTTAGTATTAAACCAAAATTCAGCCCAAGCTAACCACCACATCCACTCCTTGGCCTGTTGTCCACACATACACCTGAGATACATTTCTAAAGCTATATTAACGATCTCAGTTTGCCCATCACTTTGGGGATGATATGCAGTGGTGAATTGCAGCTTGCTCCCTCGAGTTTTGAAGAACTCCTTCCAAAAATTGCTAATAAAAACTGTCACTTATGATGCTATTAGGCATGCCATGGAGTTTATAGATATGATCAACAAATACTTGAACTATAGATTAAGCAGTATAGGGGTGAGAGATACCTATAAAGTGAGCATACTTGGATAATCTATCCACCACCACCATTACTACTGACTTGCCCAAACTTTTTGGTATTCCTTCAACAAAATCCAAGGAAATGTCTTCCCAAATCCTCTCAGGTATTGAGATTGGTTGTAGTAACCCTGCAGGAGATGTAGTTTCTCCCTTGCTCTTCTGACAAAACAAGCAGTCTCTCACCAATGTTTTAACATCTTTGCTAATGCCCTCCCAAGTGAAAGATCTTCTAATACAGTGTAAGGTTTTGTGATACCCTGAATGTCCCTCTGAATTGGATGCATGATGTTCAAGGAAAATCAATTTTCTCACATTGGAAGTGGGGCTTAGTAGTAACTTCCTTTTGCAATACCATAACCCTTCAAAAAACTTGTAGTTAGCAGCACTAAGCTTTCCCGCTTGAAGCCTGCTTAGTAACTCAGCGAATATGGGTCTTGTTGCACCATCAACTTGACTTCCTCTCGCCATTGTGGAACAATAAAAGTGATTTCACAGTATTCACCTTGTTCAATTTTTCTCCTTGACAACCTATCAGCTGCAAGATTCTTTGATCCTTTATTGTACTCAACTCTAAAATTGAAGCCTATCAGTTTCCATAACCACTTCTCCTGCATTTCCGTATTAATCCTTTGTTCCAAAATGTATTTTGTACTCCTTTGATCAGTTTTGATCACAAATGGCCTCCCCAATAAGTATTGCCTCCACAGTTTAATAGCTTGCAATTTGGCAAATATTTCTTTTTCATAGGTCGATAGAGCCAAACACCTTCCCTTAAAATCCTTACTCATATATGCTATTGGTTGAGATTCTTGCATAAACACAACACCCACACCACTCTGAGAAGCATCAGTCTCAACTATGAAAACTTTAGAAAAATTAGGAATTTTGAGAATTGGAATAGATGTGAGAGCTTTTTTCAATGCAGAGAAGGTTGTTTCTGTTGCAGATGTCCATTTGATGGCATTCTTCTTCAATAACTGAGTTAAAGGAGCTGTAATTCCTCCATAATATTTTACAAATTTCCTATATGAGCCAGTTAAGCCTAGAAGTCCTCTCAACTCCTTGATATTAGCTGGCTCTGGCCATTGTTCAAGCACCTTAATCTTGGTTTGATCAACTGCCACTCCATCTGCACTAATAACATGACCTAAATAACTTACTGAGTTCTGCCCAAAGGTGCATTCACTTGCCTTAGCTATCAGTTTGTTTTGGCTCAAAACCTCAAATCTCTGCTTCAAATGTTGCAAATGACTATCCCAACTTGGACTATATATCAATATATCATCGAAGAAAACAAGAATAAAATGCTTGAGAAAGTCTTGGAAAACCTCATTCATCAAACATTGGAATGTTGCTGGTGCGTTTGTGAGTCCAAATGGCATCACAAAAAACTCATAATGCCCTTGATGTGTTCGGAAGCTGTTTTGGAAATGTCCTCTTCTTTCATCCTAATTTGATGATATCCCGACCTCAAATCAATTTTAGAGAAATACTTTGCACCATGTAATTCATCTAGTAGTTCATCTATAACTGGGATGGAAAATTTGGCTTTTATGGTTTGATTGTTGAGAGCCCTATAGTCGACACAAAGCCTCCAACTGCCGTCTGTCTTCTTCACTAAAATCACTGGAGATGCATAAGGACTATGACTAGCTCTTATCAATCCTAAGGCCAACATTTACTTAACATGTTTCTCTATCTCATTCTTGTGGTAGTGAGGATGTTTGTAGGGTCTAATGCAAACTGTCTTCTAGCCCTCCATTAAGGGAATCTGATGAACTACTTCCCTCCTTGGGGGAAGATCTGTGGTGGAAGCAAAAACTTCAGGAAATAATTGCAGTACTTGTTGTATGTCTGGAGAGGAATGGGTAATTGAGGACAAGAGACACTCTTCCACAGGCTGAGTATTATTAGAGGGAACTAGCCCTTCAATTTGAATCATATAGGCTTGACAGGAACAATTTAGAACCTTTGACAATTCATCCGCATTCATCATTTTCATATGAGGAGTGATGATTCCTTGCAGTCTTCTCATTGTACCAGTCAGACTAAAATCCATTGTCATGCAACTGAAGTTCATGGTTACTGGCCCAAGAGATCTCAGCCAGTGAGCTCCCATCTGCGCAGGCCACAAAGGATGGAGGAGTAACTCAGCTATCAAACTCACTCCTTACACCATGAATAGTACATTTTCAACTTTCCCTTCACTATACATTGTTTCTCCATTTGCAACAGTCACCCTGTACCTAGGCTCAGTTTGTATCAACAATCCAGCTCTCAGGGCAGTTTGAGGATCTAGATAATTGTGTTTTTAACCTGTATCGATGAGAATATTAACATCTTTGCCATTAATTTTACCCTTCACCCTCATAGTTTGTGGATAGACCTGGGTTCCAACCAAGGCATGGAAAGAGATCTCTGGCTGCAGAACTACTTCTTCAGCAATTGGAACTTCTTCTTCAATAGGCTCTACCTCTTCCTCATCATCTAACACTTGTATAAAGTAAAACTTTTGGGATTTACATCGATGATCTGGTGTGTACTTCTCATCACAATTGAAACAAAGCCCCTTGGCTTTTTTTTTTCTCTTAGCTCCTGTATATGTAGTTGTCGAGGGACAAAATTGGTTGCAGGGTATGTTTTTGGTGCCTTTGCATTAGCAGTTGTGTTTACAGAAGCAGTGGCCAAAGCTTTAGAAACAAAAATGGATTTGTAGCTTCGTTTATCACATGCTAACTTCTCTTCATATCCCCTAGCTAGCTCAATTGCCTCCTTCACAGTTTTTGGTTGTTGGAACTTCACATCCCATCTAATCTCATCTTGCAACCCACTTATAAAAGTGCTAAAAAAATGTGACTCAGTTCAGTCATGAACAAAGTTTGATAATCGATCAAATTCATGAACATACAATTCTAAATTTTCTCTCTGCTGTAATTTGGAAAGAATTCCCCCAAAATCATGAAATTCCGTCGGACCAAACCTAGTAATAAGCTCCTCAAGGAATATGGACCAGGTAATCCATGAAAATTTGGTTCGATGTCTCCTAAACCACTATGATGCTTTTCCCCTTAAATTAAGAACTGCATACTTCAGTTTTTTATCACCAAGAATCTCATAAAATTTCAGAAATTGTTCAACACCACAAATTCACTCAGTTGGATCTGCTTCATGAAACAACGAAAATTCTATCTTAATGGAACTCTGTGCACATTCCCACAATCACCTCACCAATTGGAACTGAAAGAAGGGGGGTTAAGGGTAGGTACCTAAGGATTTGGAAACAGGGGAGGAAGCATATGAGGATTCGACTGATGTTTCGATGCATGTAACGATGCAATATTGGTAGTCATTTGTTCCAACTTGCCGAAGATGAGCCCTAACTGGGTTTTCATCGATTTCATATCGCTCTTTAACTCGATCCCCTCACCTTCAATCGCTATTGTACTCCTTCATCTCTACTGCCATCGCCGTCGTTAACTCGCTCTGATACCACATTGTCAGGAGCTCTGGACTTAGAGTGCTTGGATTTCACCATGGATCTGAGATTGGAGAATCTAGGGTTTAGTGGAAAAGGATTGGGGAAGAAATCGAGCAATTTTCATATATCTTGCTCACCATCAGTTACAGCCTTTTATAGGCAGTTACTATATAGATTGCACGTGCTATTACAACTGAACTTCCTACACTTAAAATGGTGTGCGAAGCACGTAAAAAACTGATACCACTTTACAAACAGTTCCATCAGGGCCGACCCAACACTTATTGAGGCTTAAAGCGAACTCCGAAATGAGGCCTTTTAAAAGCTTATAATAATATTTTGTTAAAATTAATATATTTTTATTTAAATGTTATCTTTTGTGCTTTTTGAGATGCAAAATCATTTATTATATTATTGTAATCAATTTCATTTAACATTTCTTTTTCAATTGGTAATAAAGTCAATCCATTTAATCTTTGTTGAGATATTGTTGATCTTAGGTAAGATTTTATTAATTTTAGTTTTAAAAAACTTCTTTTCACCGAAGCAACAGTTACGGGAATCGTTAACATTATTCTATAAGCAATATATACATTTGGAAAAGAATCAAGTCTTTTAATATAATTAAGTATGTCAATTGGTATATCATTTTCCACTTGTATAATTTCTCTTAAAATTTTCAGTTCAAAAAATAAATCTAACCCAACAATATCTGAGTTGTCGTTATGTTCTAATGATCGTTCAAGGTTAAGACAATCTTCTTTTAAATTTTCAATTTCCAATAACCTTAATTTCTTAATACTAAATAGAAAACAAAAAATATCTTTATATATTTTAAATTGTTCAAATCTACTTTGGAATGAAATAATTGTTTGATCTTTTATGTACAAGAAGTAATCAGTTTTAAATAATTCTTCAGGAGATTTTAAAACTTCATTGTCCATAATCTCATCAAATTATTTTTTTCTACGAATAACACGTTTTTCTCGAAACTTGGGTTCTATATCCATTTCAATAGCAATTTCTTTAGTAGAAATTATGGCATTTTCTAATCCATTTTCCCTATATTTTTCAAAAAAAAAAAGAAATATAAGACCTTTCAATTGTATTATAGCAACATCCATCCGCATATCCTTTGATTGAAAGTTTTTACTAACTGAATTTACTGCGAACAATATCTCATACCAAATAGTCATGCCTAACAAAAACTCAAAAATTTCAAGCTCAATAGTCGCTTAACATTCAGCTTCACCTTTTATTTTAGGTTCATCATTAACTTCACCTAATTTCAATAAAGCATCTCTTATTTGTGAAGTTTGAAATCTTAAAGCTTTTACACTTTCAACACGACTTTCCTAATGTGTTTGTGACAATGATTTAAGAGTTAGGCTAGGGATATGATCTTGTAGAATTTTCCACCTTTTAGTTGAAGAAGAAAATAGTGTATATATACATTGCAACACTCCAAAAACAGATGTAACTTTAGGACAACAATTAGCCATATCACAAAGTACCAAATTCAAACTATGACAACCACATGGAGTATAAAATGATCTAGGATTAATATCTAAAAACGTTTTTTGAACGCCTTGATGTTTTCCTTTCATAATAGACCCATTATCAAAACCTTGATGTCTAATAGTATTTATTTCATTAATAATAACATCAAAAAGACCTTTTCCAGTTGTATCAACTACTTTTAAAAATTCTAAAAAATATTCAGTGATTTGTACTGAGGTTGAAGAAGTATCCACACATCGTAATACAATAGACATTTGTTCTTGATGACTTATATCAGGAGTACAATCAAGTATGATTGAAAAATATTTTACGTTCAAAATTTTAGTTAAAATTTTAGTTTTAATTTCATTTACTAGCAAATTTATTAATTCATTTTGTATTCTATGTCCACGATAATAATTATGAATTTCATTATCTTTAATTCGACGAATGTGTTCTTGCATTATAGGATCAAATTCTGCAATTATTTCAATTAGACATAAAAAAATTTCATTATTTTCTTGGTAAATCTTTTCGTTTGTCTCACGAAAGGCCAAGTTATTTTTTTCCAAGAGCTTAACAACTGCAATAATTCTAAATAATACATTCCTCCAATGCTCCCTATCTCTATTTATTCTTTCTTGAACATGTTTGTCAATTGTTTTATTTTTTAACAATCTCATTTCTAAATCAATCCATGAACTCATATTAGTAGTATGCTCATTACTTATCTCATGACTCTTCAACATAGAACTAATATTTCTCCAATCCCTACTACCTCCACTTGCTAATTTACTTGTACTAGAAAGAGCACTAAATAATTTACAACAAAAACAAAATACTTTATCCAAATTATGGGAATATACCAACCATCTTCTTTCACATTTTTTTCCGTTGGACAACTTTTGAATGTAAAGTGATGAAGAGAAATGTCTTGCAAATTCATCCTTAGGAAAATCTATATCGGTAACTTTAATATGACCATTTTCTACTAATAAATATCTCAAACTTGAGTCAATATTTGTCCATTGACTTGGATCAAATATATTTTTAGTTGTGGATTCTTCTAATATTTCTTCTTTATCTTCACTATGAGTATGAGAATCAATACAATCTTGCTCATTAACAAATACTTCTTCTCTATTTTCATTTTCATTTGTATTAGTAACTTGTTCATTAACTAACACTTTTTCTCTATTTTCATTTGTATCTACATTGTTAACTTGTTCATTAACTAATTCATTATTTTTTTTATTTGTTTTAACAAATTTATCTAAAGCCCCCTTTTGTGATTCAATTAATGATTAAACTTTTTTTTTTGAGTTTCGAATAACCTGATTCAAATTTTCGAGTTGACATTTATATATTTAAAAATAAAAACAATGCAAATTAACACTAAATTAAAGAGACGATAGAAATATAGAATTCAAATAAAAGAAAAATTAACACTGAAATGACTAAATTAAGAGACTGTAGAAATCTTAAAGTTTTTCAAATAAAAAAGAAGAGGGAGAACAATACAACCTAGGGTCCTAGCAGTAGCAGAGATTGACTGTCACCGACTGGCGACTTGGTAAGGGAAGAGAACGGAGGCAGCAGACGAGTCGGGGTCAACGGAGAACGAAGGCCGCAGACATCGTGGGAATGGCAACTGAACTGACTGGAGTCTAGCGACTTGGCGAGGGCAGTGGTCCCGAAGGCGCAGCCGCGCAAGCGAGTGGCGAGGGCAGTGGGAAGGCGCTGGCGACTCGGCGAGCAGCGATGTGGTGACGGCTCGACGGCAATGTGGTGGCGGGAATCTATTGCATAGGAGTTCCGTGCATTTGATCAGACTGGCACTTGGGATGTTGTTCCACAGTCTGTGGGCGTTCAGCCTGTTAGCCGCAAGTGGATCTTCAAGGTCAAATATCGACCTGATGGCTCTATTGAGCAGCATAAGGCTCGTCTAGTCTTAGGAGCATGGCATTGATTATGATGAGACTTTTGCTCCAATTACACAGATGACTACAGATCACACTCTCCTTGTCGTTGCCTCCGTTCGTCAATGACCGTTATACCAGATGGACGTGAAGAATGCATTTCTTCATGGTATATTATCTGAGGTTGTTTACATGCATCCTTCTTTTGGCCTTACCACTCCTCCTCGTTATGTTTGTCGTCTCCGTCGAGCTATATATGATCAGAAATGGGCCCCTCGAGCTTGGTTTGAGTATTTTTACCGTGTCATCACCCAGACTGGTTTCATTTAGAGTTTTCAGGACCACTTTATGTTTATGCGGTCATCACCACAGAGGCGGGTACTTTTACTATTATATGTTGATGATATGATTATTACTGGGGAAGACTCCGCAGGCATTGCATCCACCAAAAACTACCTTCACCAGCAGTTCTATATGAAAGATCTTGGTAGATTACGCTCTTGGGTCCAGAGATTGTCCATGGATCTCGGGGCATACTCATTTATCAACAGAAATATACATCAGATATTATTTTTGCTGCATGTCTCTCTGACAGTCTATCGGCTGTTACTCCCTTAGAGCTTCATGTGAAGCTTTGTTCCACAAATGGTGAGCTCCTTCCCGAACATACTAGATACAGGCGGATTGTTGGACAACTTTTCTACTTATACATGACCAGACCCAATATAGCTCATGCAGTCAGTGTTGTTAGTCAGTTTGTTTCTGCTCCTACATTAGTCCACTACATTGCTCTTCTTCGGATCCTCAGATATCTTCAAGGCACTATCACTCGCTCATTATTCATGCCTTCAACATCCAAACAGGAGCTCAGTACATATTCTTATTTAGCCTGGACGGGTGATCCAACTACCAGACGGTCTGCCACAGGTTTCTGTCTATTTCTTGGTGATTCGCTGATCTTATGGTGAAACAAGAAACATGCAGTTGTTGCATGTTCTTCCACTGAAGCTGAGTACATAGCAATGACAACTACTACTAGAGAGATTGTTCATGTTCGTTGGCTGTTATCAGATATGAGTGTCACTCTCACGGGAGCTACTCCTCTTCATTGTGATAATCGGAGTGCGTTGTACATTGCAAGCAACCCGTTCTTTCATGAGCGAATGAAGTACATAGAGATAGATTGTCACTATGTTCGTGAGCGCTTTAAAACAGTGACCATTTTCCTTCATTATGTTATATCTTCACAGCAGACAACAGACTTCTTCACCAAATCCCATACTGTTCAGAGATTTCGTTACTTGGTGGCAAACTCATACTGTTCAACCCACTATAAGTTTGAGAGGGGGTGTTAGATATTGTATTATATAATCCCATATCAGGTTATGTATCAGTTTAGTATTTGATTCTCTCTTATCTATATAGGAGTTATTATACTCAGTCATAATTAATCATTAATCCAATAATCCAATAATATTTTCAATTTCTCTGAACCTTATCAATGTCCAAAGTGGTGAAAAACTGTGAGTGCTGCTCAAACACCCCTTCTCTCAGGCCACATTGATGGACCTCGTGCTAATTGGACCACCCACTACCATAATCATACCATAATCATCGGGCCATTTGAGTCCCTCAAACCATATCCTGCTGATTCATCATCCATTAATGACCCATCGAAATTAATTTTCAATGTGCCGCAGCTTGATGGTGCTTCCCAACTCACTAGTTGTGCTTGGACTGAGGGACGGCTTCGAGGGTGTGAGCCGACCATGCAACCGATTTGACGTAATCTCGCCATCATGAGGACTCCCATGAGCTGACCAAAACTCCTCCACACAAGATCGTGCAGTATGAAATTATCAATTCAGGAGTGTAAGGATCACCACCAAACACATGCGAGCAACCGTGCTTTCCATAGAGCATATAAACAACTATATCAAGAAACTTCTTTGTTTTGCAAGTCCATGCATGAAGGCCTTCCATAACCACGACTTAATATTTGGGCAACTTTCAACTTCCATAAGGAAGACAGCAAAATAGGAGTACCATACCCACAGTCGTCGAAGGAATGTCCATATAACACCTTTAGTGGTACCTCATTCAGCCGCCAACCAAAACACATTGCAACATCATTTGTAACTCTGACCAGAATGGGGAGCTTCTCGATTCCTGAGATAATTTTAAACGGAAAGGTAGCTAGCAATCTGGACCTGTCCCACTCTAGCTAGGGCGGATCCAGGATTAAAAAGTGAGGGGAGTTAGATTTTTTTTTAGAGACTGGATTGGAGAGGATCGGGTTTTGATGAACGGATGGTCATAATTCGAAATTTTTTTTACCAAAATGACTGACGTTTCGAAAGATTTTTATCCAATAATTTTGGTTTTGTGTGCTCAAAAGATTTAGTAGATCTTATGTGATCTTTATAATACTTACAGATTCCTCTATGTACTGTGCCAGTGGGTTTGAATCATCATTTTGATTTTTCAAATTATAGTTCATCCATAACTAGTAACTTCGCTTGGTTAAAATTTATAAATGAAACACCAGGATGCTCTTGTCACTCAATTCCCAACAATTACAAATCGAAATCCGAATCACATCTACTAGTAATCTATGTTAACTAAATAATTAAACAAATCTTCATAATCATACATATGATCCATAAATAAAGTTGGGCTTAGATTGGATAGAGTTGGACTTGGGCCCAAATATAAATGGAGGTGGGCATTAAAATATATTGGGAGGGGCAGAAAGCATAAGCCCATCCTAATATTCCAAAAAATTTCAACAAAAATAAAAAAACATATAGGAGGATGCCAAAATGTTGGGGGGGGGGGGGGGGGGGGGGGGGCTGTAGCATACCTCAGCCCCCACCTGCATCCGCCCATGCACTCTAGTAAGAGTTCTTAGTTCAGAAAGTGTGATATTGTTGCTAAGTTGATCATTCGTGAATGTCAAGGCTAGTTGATTCGATCCATCTCCGACTTCCCATTGCAGACCTCGACACTCTAAGTCTCTACCGGAAAAAAATGGCACGCCAAGCCCAAGATCGACCTTGACACCATTTTAAATCCCAAGGGGATCGCGGAATCTGATTCTTATGATTTAAAAAACTTCGAAAGAGATGAGTTAGGATTATCCATAATGCGAGTCAAATTCTTTGCCATTAAAGCATTAACATTCATGTGGTATTTTTCCATAAAATGCATTTTTTGGCATTTCGAGCGCTGCAGTCATTAAGTATTTATGCATAATTTGTCATAATCGCTACATGGGACTGCTATATATGATAGAGGAAATAGCTATATGTATATTATACATGACGAAACTTCAAGTTTCGTCCACAATAAAATATAATTTTTTTATTGTATCGGACAAAGGCTTTAATGAAATTAAAAATTAGGCCGGAAAATGATTTGAGCCTGGATGAAACTTCAAGTTCTGTCCATGAAAAAAGGGGATGGGACAAAACTTCATGCTATTTTTTTTAAAAAATTAAATGAATGGACTTTTTTTGCCCTCCTTTGGTTCCAACCATTCAAAGCTAAATCCAACGGCTCTTTCTCTATTTCAATGGCTCTCTCTCTCTCTTGTCGTACTACATATACTGCCCGCACTCAACCAAATAAAAGCACATAATTTCCTTCCATTTCTATCTTCTCCAGTAACATATATTCCCTCTCTGTCTCCTACTAATTTTTTTTTGAAAGAAATTAAATGGAAAGCCGTGGTTCAAAGGGGAGAGCATATACAACTCAGGAAGATGTTATTCTCTGTCAAAGTTGGATTAGTATAACGCAAGATCCGTTGATCGGTACTGAGCAATCCGGCACAGTTTTGGGAGAAGATTTCTTCAACTTTTGTGGTATTATTAGGGACTCTGACCAACAGAACGGTTAACTCACTTGCAAGTCGATTCCAATTAATTTCTAAAGAAGTTGCCCTGTTTATTGCGAAGTTGGGCAGTGCAACCAATAAAGCTGCTAGCGAAACAACCGAGTCAGATAAGGTATGTTAGAAATTTGATTTTAATTTATGCTTTAAATTATTTATGTAAATAACAACGTTAAGTCTTTTATGCATTGTGTCTTAGATGTGCAAAGTGAGAGTAGAATATATGCAAACATTTGGAAAATCTTTCAAATTTGAAGAATGTTATGATATACCTAAAGATCAGCTGAATTTTTTTATTGCGTACTACACAAGTCTTCGATCGAGTTTTGAGTTCCCAATCTGGGGAAGGTGGTAGTAGCCAAAACTCTCCCACAATAAACAAGTGAGATTCAGATATACCCGTTGATCTGGAGTCACCTACACCCTTCACCCGACCACCAGGTCGCAAAGAAGCGAAGAGAAAAGGAAAAAGAATTAATGGCCGAATCATCAGATTATTCTCAAATTGTCGAAGAAACAAAAAAAATTAATGCTCTTTACAAAACACATGACATGAGGACTTCGACCACGGAATTGAAGATTGCTATTAAACAAAAAGAGCACAATCTTAAAGAACGGGCCAAGGAAGATTGCATATGAGTATCGACCTCAATAGTTACCAGATAATCAACGACATTATTTTATGTGTAGACAGAATAAAATTTTGCAAAAACAATGTTATAATAGTGGGTAAACTACATTAACCCCAAGATATTATGTTAGCATTATAATAATGTAAGTCTGCATTATTATTTTGAATGTATCCTACGTTATTATTTTCAGTGTACCTTGTTTATTCGTAATGTTTATGTATTTGTTATTTTTAAGATTGCAATCTGGCAAAACTAGATACTGAAGGCAATGTGTTATATTAAAATGTTACATCTTGGCTTAATTAAGAATAACTATTAGTCGAATTCAAAGTAGTACATTAACTATGATTTAAATAGTACCTGAATACAAAGTAGTACATTATCCGAAAGGGGGATACCAATTAATATAGCAGTAGTACAAATACTATTTTAAACTGAGAATATCCCTATTATGCATCTCCATATTGCAACCATACATGCTCTACCAATTCTTGATGAAATGCATGATGTTTTTGTCTATCATGTATAATCACATTGCGAATTATTCGGGCTCCTTGATCAGTTGGTCCACCTCTGTTAGGTACGATCACAGTCGAGTCAGGTATTTGATCGTAATCATAATCAACAATTCATTCTCGTTCGTCCTCAACAATCATATTGTGTAAAATGATACATGCATTCATGATATATGAAAGACAATCCGCATCCCATAAACGCGTTGGACCCTGCACTATTCCAAATCGTGATTATAAGACTTTGAAAGCCCGTTCTACATCTTTTCTGGCACCTTCCTACATTTCTGCGAATTTCTTTTTCTTTTGGATATCCAGGGCGGAGTAAGTTTTGACTATGGTTACCAACGGGAGAGGGGGGGGGGGGGGGGGTATATACAATCTGCTAAATAGTAGCCCATATTGTAATTGTGGTTGTTAATGATAAAATTGGTCGCAAGTGCACAACCCTCAAGAATCTCATCAAATAAATTAGAATGGTTAAGCACATTGAGATCATTGTTGCATCCTGGAATTTTGAAGAAGGAATGCCAGAACAAAAGATCATAAGATATGACTTCTTCGAGAATAATAGTCGGTTCCCTAACATGTTCTGTATACTGGCCATGTCACGCCGCTGGACAGTTTTTCCACTTCTAGTGCATGCAATCTACACTACCCAACATGCTGGGAAAACCTCGAGCTTTCTTTTCTTCGAGGAGTCTTTCAACATCAGCGGGGGTGGTTTCTTCATATACTGCGAAGAAAAACATAGTAATGATTGCAAAAAAAAAAATAATTGATGTAGAGTTTTTAAAACCGTATATTTGTTGATTTCATATATATTGCATGAACAGCATCAACCGCACCTCCCTATGCTAAACAACGTAGTGCCGCTGTTATTTTCTGATGTGTGTTAATCCAAGATGTTTACATGCATCTTGTCGCTGAAGAAAATACTGATCGTAACCCACAACATCTTCCAATATCCGATTGAAGAGGGCTTGCCACATACAGAAATGACGACAGAAGATTGAATCAGGGTAAATTCAATTTTCGGAAGAATAATCCTTTCGCATTCGTCTATTACCTTCTTCTCTTTCACGACCAATGTAACAGTGGCGAGTGATTTGTTCACTTGATTGTATGGCCATACCAACCCTTAGCAGACGGTTGTGAATATTTCTAGCAACTATATCCTGCTGCTCCACTGATTCATCTGACGAAGTCGAAGAAGAAGTTGAATTAAAATTAGCCATGGCTAAGAAGATTGAATTGCAGTGGGTAAATTAGAGTTGAAGAAGAAAATAGTGGTCCGACTCAAGTGTTGCTAATTGTAGGGATTTAAATAATTTTGTGGGGGGTTAAAGTGGAAAGAATCTTCATTGTTACGTCCAATGTCATTATGCTAGAAGAGTAGTTAGGTCTGTAGCTAGAAGTCCATGGCTAAAAAGGTTAAGCTAGAAAGGTTACGTCCAATTAAAATATTACTAGCCATGTCTAAAAGGAATATCATTGTGATGTAATATTACTAGGCATGTGGTAAAAAAAGCAATATTGGACATTTTTGACTATTCTTCATCATCATCATACTGTGTACATGGCACAAAAGAAAAAGACGATGTCGATGTCAATGCTTTCGTGTCCTTTCTATTCAGACACATCTCCCTAAGTCGAGAAGTAGACGGTCCACTCCCCGATAAAGATCGTCTAACATTTGGTACTTCGGTGGGAACAGATTCCCTCAACATCATGTCGGAAAGTATGAATCGCCGCAATTGCACTTCTGTACTGGAATATTGTTGACAACCTCTGTATAACTCTTCCTATTGAAAGATAGATGGAACCCAAATAAGAGAACATAATACAATATACTATAATAATGTTATTAATTTAAAATTACTTATATTGGTTACTCACATATGAGGGTTGTCTGCACAGATCAAAACGGAAAATAGATATCAGGGTCCAAACTCCTGATAGTAGTACCGCCCAAAAATAGTGGCACTTCAACAGAAGGTTGACCATGCATGGCTGACATGTCCTTCGGTGGGTTGTGTTAGGTACTCTGTTGGTAGCCTAACTGGAGGAGCAGCATAGGGCAACTGAGCAAAAGGATCCCTGATTACTGTTGGACCGATGAAATCGACATCCCCTCATGCGAGAGAGCCGGCATTATGGGACCAATTGAAACCTTTGCCCAATACTAATCGTAGGTGCTCTGCTCTGCAGGAGTGATGAATTGCGAAGCTTCGATAGGTGAAACATTAAAACTATGAAATACATTAGATGCATGATAAGAGGTGATTTTTTTGGGATAGCAACTATTCCAGTAAGTTGGCGATAACAACGATCACCAAGATACCATACACCATGTATCACATGTTTACGCTAGCAGCTAACCGAACGGTTTAATAAAACAACAGTAAAATAAAAATATACCTGGTCGCAATACGTAAAAATATGATGATGCCATGAAATAAAGTTGGAAACTTCAATTTCATGCACGTCTTTAAATGACGAGCTATTATATGACTGCCAAATGATAGAGGATGAAGTACGCATCTCCAACTAATCACAGGCCATCGATTGTTTGTACCTAATAGGATCAGATCGACCTGTATCCAAGAATTATTGATTCCATCGCAATATTTTCGGCCATTTGTCGATGTTCGCCATGTGAGTCTCCATAGGGATGTTCCTATCTCTAATTGAAACACATCAATTTGTATATTCGTAAGCCCAATACTGTAAAAAATAATTTCAGATTTATTACAAACAGACCAATTGAAATAATATGATGCATGTATTGGGCTTAAAAAATTAATAAATAGATTTATGATTTTATGGATACATCGAGTACTTGCCACGACCCATTAAATGACTTCATTGTAAGTCTGCTATATGTGTCCAAACATAAATACAACAGAGCTAATGCATGACTACCCCAATCGTATTCAACAACCAAATTAATATCTTCAAATGCTGCAAGACAACAACATTTGACAACCCAGAACCATTAGGAAAAAGAAACACACCGAGGAAGAACATAAAGAAAGCTCGTGCAATCCTCATTCTAAGTGTGAAATCGGTTTCAGCTGCTTCAATCAAACTACTGGTAAAATAACGTTTGAAGAATGAGCAGTGGGTACTTTGTGATTTTCAATCATCGTCAATTATTTCCAGAAAGAAGCAAGCATGAATAATTTCAAAACTATACGGTTGGTCATTACACGGAGGCAAGGGACCGATTACCGATAGAAATCTTTGTTAGCATAACCCAATCCAACGGAGTGAAACCCAACTCACCGCACAGTAGGTGAAAAGTGTGGGTCATGTCCCACCATCTCTCTACCAATGTCTCGACAAGCTGCATAGATGACTTATTTGTATTAATATTCATGAAACGGTGTCATCCCGCCTGCTCGACTAGTAGTTTAATTAGTGGGATACGTGAACAGTATTTATTATAGATTTTGATTGGCTCCCTCCAATTTTTTCTAAATTGGCAAAATCCACCCTCTGGATTTACAGTAATATATTTACAAATATGATTGGAATCGTCCACTACCCGATTCCAATTGGATTGATCTGTGAAGTCGACACTCTGATTCTCCGCTTCTGCTTCGTTGCTTGAGTTTCCCTGAACTGGCCTCTGTTCACGCTTTGATTTCATCCAACTAATAAATTGTTTTATCGAAGACATTGGCTAATACAGAGGAATTTAGTACTTTTATAATATTTTGGAATCGGTGTGCTGAATTGAGATTGCTGAGAAAAACTATCAATGAGCTAATTGGAAAATAAAGAGTGAGATGAGAGATTAGAGAAGAGTGCAACTCGGATTGCAAAAGTTGGGCTAATACAAATAGAGAGTGAGATGAGAGGGTTCATCTCTATTTTTAAAAGTTGAGAGAAACATGAAAAATATATAGGCACCAAATTAGGGGCAAAATGATCCAAAACAAAAATCAAAAGCCCCAAACACCGGATAAATCAAAGGGAAAGAAAAAAAGCCATAAAATTCAGACGAAACTTAGAGTTTTGTCCGATGCTTTTGATTTTTTTCCAAAAGCTACGAACGAAACTCTTGCTGTAATTTTTTTCGCTCCGATGAAGCTTCATGTTTGAAGCTTCGTCTGCCATTTTAAAGAGTTAAAATATTCAATTCAGCCCAAAAAATTATAAAACATATAAATTTTTAACGGAGTTTCGTCCGATCAAATTTTGTACAACTTTGCTATTTTATAGCATTTCATGACTGCAAAGAAACCCCCACTTCGCTATATCTATCTATGCATTTTGCTGTTATTTACCTTTTATGACTGTGGATGCTCTTGGTGATTCCTGAAGCTTATCAAGTTTCTGAAGACCAACACACCCCATTTGTAACACCACATTTTTTTTTGAAAACTAAACCTCTAAATTCAATTCCTTCAATTTCTATACCACTTTAAACATAAACTAAGATAGGTATATTTCAAATAAAATTTTAGCAGAATTTCTCCTGAAATTTTTGCCCTGAAACACAAAAAGCTTACGGAATTTTGCTCTAAATTCCGTAGCTCACAACACAGGCAATATAATCATAGGCTCCTCAGGACAAAATGAGCAGAATCACACAGGCAATATAAATATCATGCACTGGGGGCCAAACTCATAACAGAACATCAATTATAAATTAAAAACCATAAATTTCCATTGAAAACTTATATAAGTAATAGAAAACTATAGTAAAACTTTCCAAAAACCAAACACAGAACCCAATACTCCACAACGAGGTGGGTACGGGCCTCCTTACCTCATCACAGCACTATATATATATATATATATATATATATATATATATTCACCTTAATACAAAATAATACATCAACTGTCCATGTTTCTTCATATACTAAATACAGAGATAATCTATCATTTCAACAAAAATATAATATCAACTCTACATCTACCTCCCCGGGCTGCTAGCAAACCTGCAGGAGAGTTAGGGTTGTCCACCTCAGGGAGGGACCCCCCTAACCCCCAGAAAACAATAGGGGTTAGCCATTTCTGGTGTGAGTATAATTTAAAGAGTCTAACAAATAAATTACTAGAATAAAGAAAATAAATTGGACTTACAAATACCAAGATAAGAAGATTCAACTTGGAATATGAATACAAAACATCTCAATTACTGCTTTACATCAAAGTATTCTTCGAATCTGCATCCAACTATATATATATATATAACTTCACTATATACATCCCACTAACCTCATATATACTTTAATTGTTTCTTATTCACATAATATTGTATCACACAAGTATCACACAAATGCACTTTCTTTATTTCTTGTTCTCTTTATATATATAATCACCTGATGCTACTACATCTTTTCTTCGTACTTATTTAGCCATGCACTTTATTTACTAGTATCACATCAACAACTCACTCATTCACCATGGAAGTTGTGCCAAGGCAGGTAGTTCCTACCATTCCCACGGACATAGCGGGCGAGTATTCCTCGACACACTTCCAAGGTACACAAACTCATATCACAACATACTTTTCTTTAATAACCATTTTCATAACCACCGTCATATGACAGGTGTTTATTTTATTGTATTACATCACGTATCGCATCATAAACATATGCATTCATTCCCTAATATCACATTAATTCATGTCTTATAACACAAAACATAACATCTCAGTACACATGGCGATTTACTTGCATTTCATCACATCATTATCATGTCACTTACTTGAATGCTCATCCTTATTGCATCAAAAACATATTTTATAACTCATTCTCATCTCATTGTACCACTTTAGTAATTTCTCATTCTTATAAGTAATATATCTTACCATCATTTTCACTTATATCTCAAGTTACCATTAACTTCACTTTCATTCTCATCACAATATATTCCATATCCCAAACATAGTTTGGGCAATAATATATCACACCCCAAAGCTGATAGCTTGGGTGATAATCACTGCACCCCAAGTAGAACTTAGGTTGTGTCACATCACATCTCAAGCCGATAGCTCGGTTATTAATTTACTTCAATTACTTTTTATCTTACACTTTACTTTATTCTTTATTTCATATCGATATTAGATTAACCACTCACCAGCTCACCCTGCGAATTGTGCCAAGGCAGGTAGTTCCCACCATTTCTACGGAAATAGCGGGCAGGTAGTTCCTCGACACAATTTCAAGGTGCATCAACTCATATCATATTGCATTTTACTTTAATAATCATTCTCATAATATAATTACGTCATTTACCATTTCTTTTCATATACAAACTCATAACTTGTATTTCTTCATACTCGATTTCATTCATAATCACTTTCTTTTACATTCACATTTCACTTTCTTTACTTTCTCATTCTCATATTACCCCACGTACTTTCATTACTTCCACATTTTTCTTTTCATTTACCACTTTACCATTATTCACTTTATTCATTTATTTGTCGACCAGTGAGCCACAATATCCTAATATACTGAAAGCCGACAGCCCAGTAAACACGCGGAACGCTGCCCACCAAGAGTCTTATGCGTCCGAGGCTACGTCTTCCTCCTAGCCGAACTAGCGAGGAAAACACAAATCGCTGCCCACCAAGGATCTTACGCATCCAAAAAGACTAGAGCCGATAGCTCCGTCAAACACAAATCGCTGTCCACCAAGGGTCTTACGCACACACCGCACCCCAAGCCGATAACTTGGGTATTAGGAGGTCTAGCCCAAATCCCCAGGATTTCTGTAGGTACTGGTCAACAAAATTTATTTATTTTATTTTCATTTCATCTTTTCATCTTATATTATCACCACATAACATCTCATCTTTCATTTCAAATACTTGTCATGTCTTTGACTTTAACCATGAGAATTATTATCTCACTTTATTAGCACATCCCATCTTATCTTTTATCTTAATACTAAACGCATATTCGGTGTCCACCATATTAATTATCATCTCATTATATCACATATATGCATACACCATGTTAATTAACTTATAAAACCATCATGTCATATTATTGCATATCATGAATGCACCATATTTTTTATTTTATCTCGTTATAATATCTAATAAACAGTCAAATTGAGTAAATGATTATATCATATTATCGCTCATTAGTTTCACCTTAAACATTACTATATCCTGCATATATGCACTCATTAATTTCATCGATTATGATACCACAACTCATTATTATCTGTATATAACACAAACACGCACTGTATTGTTCAATACATCATAATACCGCATATATATATCATCTTTGTTTATCTTCCGTATATCATACGTATATCAACACTATTTACTTCATATCATCATATATACATAGCCACTAAATCACCCATAACCCTAAATATTCAATATCACGCAAATTCACCATATAATGCAATTTCAATATATAAAAATTCGTTATTTTCCAATAATTCATTACCCAGCCTTAACTATCACAATTCACATTGGATAAGTCCAAAATTTTGCCACTACATAAAATATGTCTAGTATGGTCATACTCACCTGACAAACCAGCCAGAAGACAATCCTCGCTCGCCCGATCTCTAATCAAACTTCACTTGTTAATACCTATTAAGAAAATTTATCCGCCCCGTAAGCCATTTACTCAAAATATACGTTATCTATCCCCTGAATGCACATCATACATACTCACATATCTTATACAACCTACATAGGCATGTCAAATCAACCATTCTCTAGGTCAATAACCAAATCCCAAATTTGCCCTCGATAGGAGGAATCTTAATCAATACTTCATATTTTACGGGTAAAATAACCCAAATTAACTTCTATATCCCAAAACTAGCTCACCTACGCATCTCGGGAATAAAGTCTAATAGTTACACACATTTTTCCATACTTATCACATTTTAATATCAATAAACCCTTATTTTTACCACTTTCCGATAACAGAAAAAGTCCTTATAATTATCAAACAATTGTTAAAATAACCTTAGATACTTCTAAATTATCCCATATTATTGCACATCATTTTTAGTACACAATAACCATGATTTTTCTAAACTCAAACCCTAGATTAGGAAAATTCCAAAACTATTATTATTAAAATTGAAATCTTACACCTTAAGCATGTTCTACACGCTCTAAGCATCACTCTACCATGATTTTTATACAAAGATAAATAAATCACAACATCCAATAATCAAAGATACAAAATAATATACCTCCACGAAATTCTTTCGAAAAAACCGACACTGCCACGAGCTAGAGCGCCCTTCATTTAGCTTACCCCTCAATTTAATTTGAAGATCACAAAGAAAATAAAAGGATTTGGGCGGGGAAGAATTAGGCCGAAATGGGTTTTGGTGGGATTTTTACCTTTCGGTCGGGAACACCCAGGAGAAGGAAAGAAAAGGAAGAGGAAGGGAGGGGGTTTTTTTGTTGAAAAATAATCATAATATAAATAATATATATTAATTAATAAGGTAAATTAACATATAGGCCCCTCAATCTCCAAATTATTTCGGATAAACCCCAAATCTATACTTTAATAATATGAACAATACAAAATACATTAAAATGATCTCATAATAATCCACCAAAATTATAAAATAAAATAAACAATATTTCTTCACATAAAATCTCAACTCTTAACTCTAATATATCAATAACACCCATCTAACACAAATATAGACACCAATATCAATATTTAAAATAAAATACACCAAATAAAATTCTCACCACTCCAGAAATATAAAAACGAGTATTTTCGGTATTTTACAAATTCGAGGTGTTACACAAGTTCTATTGGCTTGTAAAGTGATTCCCAACTAATATATGCCATTAGGGCCAGCTCTGAGGTAGAGGCCGGAGAGGCGGCCGTCTCGGGCCCCAAATTTTTTTGCATTTTTAGGGGTATCACACCCCACTTCCCAAAATACGAAAGTACGGACATGTAACTATGGCCCAGCAAATGATATACATCATTCATAAGTTGTACGGTTATAACTCAACAATACAATCATGATCACAAGCACACATGAAATAAAATAATCACATAAATAGAGAATAACATAAAGTAATACACAAAACAACCAACTTCTGGAAATATAAACTTCGGGTCAAATGTCCGGATATACAATGTACGAAATAATAACAACGGTAACTGAGGAAAAGTATAAAATGAATAAACTAATGCATGCTAAATCCGGATTCATTCTCTAGAAGATTTGATCTCCAAGTCCTTTTATTGGTTCCTCTTTAGTATCTGCAAACTCAACACCTAGAGCTGGGGGGAGGGATCCGTTAGAGCAAGTTACAGACGGTAAGTTGTAACAAGAAATATGATAACGAGGAACAATGTATAACATGGAAAGAAGCATAAACTGGCAATGCAATATCTTAAACAATATAATCGTGCGTGATGCAAAAGACAGCTTAAGGTAAGTACAGTCAAGTCTCGAGTATGATCAATCGGAAATCAGGATTCATATAAACGTGTAAATGGGAAACATGTAAACATGCAATCATTTAATCAGGATATCACGAAATCGGGAAACATATCAATGCTCAGTAGGTAATCTTAAGTCTATTAATCTTTTATTAGCATATCTAATGCGTGCATTCATGTATCCTATATCACAGGGTTTGGTGCATAACAATCAGGTGGACGTTTGGACTCAAGTGGTGAATTCTACAGGATTATGTACTCAGGTCATGCATTGATAGTATCAGAAATCATGTCATGTAAATGAAAAATATGTAAACGTGTAAATAGGAATCATGTAATTTTGTAAATGGAAGACATGTAAACATGCAAACATGAAATCACTATTACGGAAAACAAGGGCCCCCTCCCGAGTACTCTCCTATATTGTTCACTACTAAGTCATGCCCTTTATTACCCCGACTTATTATTCCTTCACTTTGATTAATCATGAACATACAGTCTGGGCAATCAGTGGGAATGGTAGTATCAAGACAGTCATTTCACTTCTTAGGATATTGGATTCTAGAGGTGGCCCCCACGGACTCTAGAGGTGGCCCCTGTAGACTCTAGAGATGGCCCCGTCGATTCTTACGACGTTGCACTTAGCTCTACGTAACACTTAGCTCCATGTGTCACTTAGTTTTACGTGTTCCATGTGGCACTTAGTTCCGCAATCCACAACAATAACAATAACTATGATAACGATGCATGATATGATAGAAACAGAATAGTAATCAGGACAATTGTCAAGAATATATCAAGAAAGTATAGAGAGAGAATCAAGAACAATGCAATGCTTGATATAGAGTTGTTCTATCGACCTAATATTCAATTTATCAAGTACAAATAATAACATATTTTTATTTTAAGAACATTAAAATGCAATTCTGGACAACAATACACTACTGTACTAAAACTCATTTTTTCGCTGCTATAGGAGCAAAATTGCTTCCGTCAAGGGTTCTATAAACTAAACTCCCTGCTGAATCCAACGTCTATTCACACAGCACATTCTAAGATTAGTAGCTAGGCCTAACAGCCAGATATTTACAGGTACAATGTTCAGATAGCAGTACATGGTTAACTTCTCATGCTAACAACTGTACTGTAAAATCATTAAAAGTCTTCCAAAATTTAGAATCTAATTCTTAACAGTGTCTATTAACATTTAGGTTTGTCTCAGATCAGAATACATCATTACATCAATAAATCATTATTTCAAGTAGTTTACAGGGACGATACATCTAAATTAGGAAATCTGGAAGATTGGACGTTTCAACATTAAAACTTGAATAACCCATAACATATAAGTCGGTTTGCAAAACTTTAAGATAATATGGAGTTTACACTCAGAGGGCTACAAGATACATCTATAAAACCCTAATTTTGGTTACAGGGACTAGGTCTATACACAAAATCAGGCAGACAATAGGACAGCAAAATCTATTACTTTATTTTAAAACTTTGATTTACAAAATTATGATTTATAGTCAGAAGTGCATTCATGTTTCTATTCAATAATAAAATTGAATTTATATCAAGTACATGTATATGAGAATCATATTTCTAACATGCGAAAAAAATATCAATCGACATCAATAATTTCTAAAACAATTCTACAACATAGTATTCGTATAACTTGGTGATTATAATCGTGAATAGTGTAGGCATATAATGATTATGATAAGGGATTCTCTTTACGGGTTTCTCTATGAATACGAATTGAAAGGAAACAATAGGAAGAGTTATATATATATATATATATATATATATATATATATATATATATATATATATATATATATATATGGATTCACGATTCGAATAGATCAAGTAAAGATTTTAAACAAGTGGACAATACAATAGATCAATACAAGTAAGACTACTTGCAAGAGTTCAAGAATGCTTGCATGAACAAGCACAATAACTGGAGTTTACAAAACAATAATCAAATTCAAGGAGCTACTTGGAGAGTTCAAAGAAGTGCTTGCTTATTTTGATAATTACGAACTCAGTGAGAACTACGAGAAGAAGAAAAAGCGACATTGGCAACGGACGGCGACACAACAGCAACAATGGCAACACGATAGCAAGGCAGTAAGTGATGACAGCGAGATGCAACCATGGCAGCGACAACCACAAGAATGGGGTGAGGAGAGGTTGTTAGGGTGTGGTTGTTCAGGGTGGAGTTTGGATGAGGTGGAGATGATGGCCGGGAGGTAATGGAGGTGTTGGTGATGAAGGGCAGCAAGTTTGGTGGCTATTTATGGAAGTCAGGTGTAGGAGGTGATGGTAGAGTAGTTGATGGTGCTATCAGGTGTGATGGAGCAGCAAAGGCAACGAGGGGCTATTGGGTTTCGATGGAGGTCGCAAGGCAACAAGGTGGAGGAGGTCGGGATGATGGGGTGTGTGATAGTGCGGCAATAGCAATGAGGTGGTGTTGGCAAGGTGGCGGTGGGTTGGAGGTGGCTGTGGGTGATGTGGTAGAGGATGGTCGGGTTGATGGGGAGATGGGTTGTCGGGTGGATGACAGCAAGGCAATAAGGAGTGGAGAAGATGGAGATGGTGTTGAGGTGGCTACTTGTAACCCCTGTTTCCGATTATACGGATTTCCAGTTCTTTTCTTTTCTCTATGTATTCTGGTATTTCAAATTTCGTATAAATCATTCCAATGCATTTAAATCCTTTTGAATTTCTTATTGAACCCCAAATTTATATTCCAAACTACAAATCTTGTCTCTCCTCTTTTTGTTTGAAGCCCACAATTATTATTGAATTTATGTTATATTCATTTGAAGCCCAAAGAGTAGCCCATCTCTTGTTGGATTTTAGCCCAAACCCAATCCCATCTCCTGTTGGACTCTAACCCTAAACCCAAACCCACAAACCCATATACTACTCACCCGTATACAATTCCTCCACTTTTCTCCACTCTTCCCACATCCATGTAACCACATCCCACTATCTCTAAATACCCTTTTATAATAATTATTTTATTATTTTAATAAACACCCCCACCCTCTCTTCCCCGTTATCTTCCTTTCCATCTCCTTTCTGTTTTTACCCAACATAATAAACCCAACTCCCCCTCTCCTCCTTCCTCCATCTCCTGCTCTCACTCATCATCCCCGACCTCAAGCTGCGACTTCGCCCATCGAAGCCCTCGTCGCCAGTCATCCCTGAGTTCCGTCGCCCTCTTCGCTCATCACCCGAGCGCCCTCAACCACTGCCCTGCGCTCGCCCCGCCCTCCATTCGCCTCGCTACTTCTCCCTTTGTCTCTGTCCAACTGCGCCTCCTCCACTGGTCATCGTAGCACCGTCCCCTCATCGTCATCCCTTTCCCTCAACCACCGAAGAACCCACCTCCTGTCGACTTCCGCCAGCGTCGCGACCTCCGATCGTGGCACCCATCTTGTCGCCGCTATCAGCTCGCATCGCCAGCCTCGCCTTCGCTCGAGCCTCCGTCGAAACCCCCGTTTGCCCATCGCTGCACCCTTCCTCGCCGACTGCGACCTCCACTGCTCTCCGCAATCGCCGCCTAGTCACAACCTCTCTCTCCCGCCCGTTCTCTCTCTGTATGTGTTTTGAATAAGGTGAAGAAGAAGAAGGGAATAACACAGTGTGTTATTGGTGTTGCTGTTGTATTGGTATTTGGGGAATCTTATTGTATTGGTGTTGGGTGGATTGCTATTTGGTGTGTTGGTGTTTTGGTTGCTGTTTGGAGTTGTTGTTGGGAGTTTGCTGTTTGGAGTTGTGTTGGGTGTTGCTATTTGTGGGTGGCTGGCTATGCTGTTTGTTGTTGTGAAGTGTGGAATTGGGTGTGTGCTGGTCCGCTGTGCTTGCTGATTGTGTTTGCTGTTTGTGGAGTAGGGATTGGATTGAAGTGTTGTTTGGTATTTTGGGTGTAGAAGATGTGCTGAGTTCACTGTTGCTGTTATTGCTTGGATTTTCTCGCTCGGTCTTCACACGTACTCTTGGGATTGCTCCCCGAATTCTGATCCCGTTATTCTGGTGATTCTAATCGAATCGTCTACAAGAAAAAGGCAAGTCCACTTGAACTCCGTTATTTATTTTAGTTCAAGATTTTTGATCTCTAAGCAAGTAGTTCCATTTCAATTATTCTAATTTGCATTGTGTCATTTCCGTTAGGAGTATCGAGGGTTTACACGAGCTAACCCAATGTACTCTTGACATCATATTATTATCCATTGACTTAAACCCAAGCCTACATACACACTTGACATAAATAAAATGACTAGAGATTGCATATAAGGAAAATGAATGGTGATTGAATACATTGATTGATTGAAGTATCGGGACTTGAACAATGACATTGTGAATTGACTCGTACACGGTAATGAACATTCAAATTGCTGTATAATAGTGTAATGCATTTCATGATATAATAGCATGTTAGTTATCGACTTGAATGAACATATATGTGATGGCTTTTTATGAGTTACTGCTGCATTGTTTGTCTTGTACTGAGGTTTCGACCCAGTTATATTAGAAATCAG
Source organism: Hemerocallis citrina (assembly GCA_017893485.1). Lineage (NCBI taxonomy): Eukaryota > Viridiplantae > Streptophyta > Magnoliopsida > Asparagales > Asphodelaceae > Hemerocallis > Hemerocallis citrina. Next base: position 115,752,256 of record CM030363.1, read on the forward strand.
TTAAAATAATATGATTGTTGTTTCAGATTTACTATTTCATGTTATTATTGTGCAATGCATCATGTTGCTGCATTATCATCATTCCCTTGACATTCTTATACACACTTGCATAGACATGAGTGACATAATAATAAAATAATAAACAAGCCGGGGTTAATAAGGGTTGACTTAGTAGTGGATAGTCTCAGAAAATGTACTCGGTAAGGCCTATCGTGATATCGTATTGACATGGAAGGAGAAGTATTGATTGTGAATGATTGATTGAAAAATTGGAAATTGATTGATTGTAAATGGTAAATAATTGTTATTGACACCGAGTACACGCTCTGTAGATCCCACCACGAAGTCTAAAACGAACACTGTTGTGCGTGCATCAAACCTGTGGTATGGGACGCAGTAGTACGTGCACTAGATAGGAAAAATGACACTCTAATGAACTTAAATTGACACGTATATACTTGATTAAGACTATTGTTTATTAATACCATTATTTATTTTGCAATTTGATCTTGATTCATATTCCTTCATGTACCTTACTTCTTTACTCTCTGCTTTCACTACTTGCTGTCCGTACTTGCTCTAAGGACAAATTATTCTTTCTTTTTAGATGAACAAGTACAGGTGCACAAGGAGAATTACCAGAAGGCATTGGTGAGCAGTTCTTCTACAATTGAAGCAGGAGTCTCTCGAGCTATTTAGTAAGTTCTTTTATTCCAGATTTGGTTATTGAATTTCACTCTCGTTTTTGTGATTATGTTTTCTGCGTGGTTGTGATTCATTTTTTTATATATTGTTGAGTTAAGACTGGTACAGCTTATGGATGATATGAGTTGGCGTACTTATATCATTCGCTGGGCCTCATTTACGTGTCTGTGTTTTCGTATTCCGGGAAGCGGGGCGTGACACTACTGTTTGAGTGTTTGAAGGATGAAGGTGAGATAGAGTACGTGGCAGCAAGGTTGAAGATGGAGTTGGGTAGTTGGTTGTATGGGTTTGGAGAGCTTCGGGATGCAGGAGAAGGCAACAAATGTGATGAAGGAAGGAGATGGAGAGACCTGGTTGTGTGGTGCAGGGAGGGGTTGGTTGTTTGGGTTGTTAAGGAGATTAAGATTGGGATTAGTAATGGAGATTTAAGTGAGATTCATGGGGTGATTTGTTTGTGCAGTTGAGGGGAAAGTGAGTTGAGGTTAATGGGCTTGGGCTTGGGTTTGGGTTAACGGGCTGCGGGTGTTGGGTTTGGGGCGTCAACCAAAACCCGTTGTCACAGCGGAACTAAATAGAGTCGAAGTAGATGAGACGAATAAATTGAGCAAGCAGGTAGATGAGACGAATAAATTGAGCAAGCAAGTAGATCCACCAATCTAACACAAATACATTGATGACTTATCTCGGTTAGCTTTTGCTTAATCTGGGAAAAAATATAGGGAGATCTGATATTCAACTAGAAGAGATTACAAGGAGTTATTAAACCACCCAAGACAAGAAATTAAACTCACTCACCAAGAACTATCTCTCTCTCGAGTCTCTCTTTGCAATGGAGAAAATAATCTATAAAGTACTACCTCTCATATTGGAGGAGTTTACAATATATATATAGAAGAATAGAGAGAAACCTTGGTCTAATCTTAATTCTCAGTCGTCCGATATAATCTGGAAAAGAAGTAACTGAATAGGAGCAGTACGATCTAACTTGGAGTTGAAGATTGGGCTGAAACGACCTAATAAATCGAAGCATAAAAATGAACACAGCACAGCGGGCGGTCGACCGTCCAACAAGACCGGTCGACCGTCCACCTCTCGTCCAAACCCAGGGCAACTGCGGTCGGGAGGTGCGGTCGACCGCAACATAGGACAGTCGACTGCAACTTAGCTTGCACCTTGTTGCTGTTGTTTTCTTCTACCCTCTTCAACGCTTCGACCTCCGTGCTTCATCTTACCTTCTTCTAATCTGAACAATGAGTATTAAAGACACAATCCTAACAAACTCCACCTTGGATTGCATACGAGTGCTATCACATGATGTGTTATTCATCTCCAAACTGTAATGAATTCCACTTGCAAAAAAGGACTTAGAACAATAGCTTCTTCTTCTAGTTGAAATGATCTCTACCTAATCTCACCAATTCCAGTATACCCCTTCAAGGGTACACCTCCGTACCCTTAGGCTTTCTCCACCTTTCGACGATATTCGAACGTCGTGGTCTCGTCTCGATGAATCTAGTTGCGGCAAACTAGCTGAGCTTACGGGAATAACGGAAAAAGAAGTAACACTTGCACAAGTATTTCGGATCCTCCAAAGCTTGTAGAGATTGTTTTAGGTTGGCCCAACCACTCTCATACCTCTAATCACCTTACAAAAAACAGACAGAACTCCACCTCGAGATGTGTACCTATAACCCCGTGCATCAAGAGTTCCTAAGGAAATCAGATTTCATTTCAGCAGAGAAATATGCAAAACATCCCTTAAAGTGAACATATTTAGACCTGGTATCTTCAACTCAACTGTTCCCTCACCTACTACTTCACAAAACTCTCCAGTTTTCGTTGTCACACAATGCCCCGTAGTAGACTTATAAGTAGAAAAACTCTCCAGGGAGCAAATAACTCCCTGAGTCAAGAAACCAACTAGAATCCACTTCTAAAAAAATTGAAACAAGAAGATACGAATCACCTAAATCAAAGGCACTAACCATATTAGCGGCTAAATTCCCATTATTTGCACTCTCCTGATTCTGCAATTTTCAACAGTCTTTCTTGATATGCCCTGGCCTCTTGCAATATCGGCAACAGATCGAATCTTTTTGCAAAGCACTTTGTCTATCTCCTGAAGGACCATCCACTGCTAGACAACTTGTGGGAATAGACGATGATTTCTGAGTCTCCTTCCTAAGTTGATTTTTCTTCAATGCTTTGATTACACCATTTACCGAAATACTCTCCATGGCAGATCTACTGTGTAGCATGGTAGTGATCAAAGGCTCGTACGAATCCGGTAGTGAATATATCAGGTGGAAAGCTTTATCTTCCTCACACACATCTATGTTGATCGCCTTAAGTTCTGATAATACCTTATTGAACTCTGTAATGTGCTCTTGGAGATCGGTACCTTCCTTCATAGAAAAACGAAATAACTTTCTCTTCCAATGCATCCGATCTAATAACGACAAAACAGAGTAGTCAGCTATGAGTTTTTTCCACGAACTCGCCGCATCAGTTTCTTCAAGAAATCTGTACTTGACCTCGTCCGCCAAGGATAGTCGGATCAGACTTATGGCTCTTTCATGTATATCTTCCCAACTGTCATCCTTCATATCAGTTGACTTTTCTTTCTTCTCAACGGCTAACTGCAAACTTTCTTGAACAAGGACATCATACATGTCCGTCTTTCAAAGATTGAAATTGATCTTTCCATCGAACTGCTTAATCTTCAAAATACTGTGACCTGTTATCTTAACTAAGGAACTCGGCAACCTGAAGCTCTGATACTAGTTGTTGGGATTAGGGCATCAACCAACGCCCGTTGTCGCAGCGGAATTAAATAGAACAATGAGGAAGTCGAAGAAGATGAGAAGAATAAATTGAGTAAGCAAGTAGATCCACCAATCTAACACAAAAACACCGGTGACTTATCCCGGTTAGCTTTTGCTTAATCTGGGGGAAAATATAGGGAGATCTGATATTCAACTAGAAGAGATTAAAAGGAGTTATTGATACACTTAATACAAGAAATTAAACTCACTCACCAAGAACTATCTCTCTCTCGAGCCTCTCTTTGCAATGGAGAAAATAATCTATGAAGTACTACCTCTCATATTGGAGGAGTTTACAATATATATAGAGAAGAATAGAGAGAAACCTAGGTCTAATCTTGATTCTCAGTCATCCGATATAACCTGGAAAAGAAGTAACTGAATAGGAGACGTACGATCTAACTTGGAGTTGAAGATTGGGCTGAAACGAATTAACAAATCGAAGTCCAAAAATGAACATAGTGCCGCAGGCGGTCGACCGTCCAACAAGACCGGTAGACCGTCTACCTCTCGGCCATACCCAGTGCAATTGCGGTCGGAGGGTGCGGTCGACCGCAACATAGCCTGCACCTTGTTGTTGTTGTTTTCTTTTACTTACTTTGACGCTTCGACCTCCGTGCTTCATCCTTAACTTCTTCTAATCTGAACATCGAGTATTCAAAACACAATCCTGACAACGGGGTTGGGTTTGAATTTGGATTTAAAAGATTTGAAATGGAATCAGGCTTGGATTTGGGTTTCAAATAACTTAGGAGATCCACAATAATAGAACAAAATTTGGGCTTTAATACTATTAACAAATAATTGAATAGTCTAGTGTATGCAAATGAGTTCAAGAGAACGGAAAGATTTATAGATATCCGAAATACAAGAATAAGTAGAAAAAAATTTGTACAATTGGAAACGACAATTACAGGGGCCCCCAAATTTTTTTCCCTTATACCTATATATATGTATTATGTGCGTGAAGTCAAATTACAATTTGTATATTTTTTAAGGGCCCCAAATTTTATTTATGTGGGAATTCGCCTCGAGCCCTCCCGAGATCATCTGTCAAAAAATGATTAACCCCATAGCGCACATATAGTTTCAATTCTTAATAGAAACAAAATAGTTTGAATATTAGCTAATCGTGTGGTGTAATAGAGTGGTGTAAGGGCATCTCTAATTGTTCATCGTCAAATTTGGCAATTGGCAATTAGGATGGAACGCTCTAGTCTTTATTAAAATAATTTGGCATTTTCAAAAGAAAAATGGAGGGATCATTTCGGTTTTTTATTTGATTTTAAAGAAGGAACGTCACTTAACATTTTATTATTAAAAAAAAAATTTACAAGATTGTCATTGAGGAGTGGGGTGGGGGTGATGTGGAGAGAGGGGAGTGGAGAGGGTGGTGTTTGGTGTTTGGGAGGAGTAGGGGATTTAAAAAGGATGTGAGTGGATTAAAGTAAGAACTTTTCGTCAATCAAATAATTTTTTTTTTAAAAATAGCCGACGAACCATCATATTGCGTCCGCTATAATATGAAAATTACCATTTGTGCTGCCAAATTTGGCAATACACCGTTCCTCATAGACTCAAAATATGGCAATTTGGCAAACTACTGCAGAATTTTTTTTGCCAAATTTTGCAAAAATTGAGAAATTGACAAACGACTAAAGTTGTTCTAACCGACTATACAGCTTTTCTTCAAACGCATTCTGATCTCTAATTAATGAGACAAGTTATTTATTCAGTACTTTACTAATCAACATGTTATTTATATGTTTAATGCGTTGGATGCATGCATGAAACCTATCTACTAGATAAGTTTGTAAATCATTGGAATTTAATTAAGAGAACGAGTGAGCTAGCTAATTTGTGATGATGTATATAAGTATATATGCATGATTATCAAAATAAATGCATGTGAGATAATTACGACTTGGTTCTAACGAGGCTGAGAAAAAATAGAGATCCCACATAATGGGAGGAGGAAGCGGAGGAGGAAAGCAACTGGACGTTGCATGAGTTCGAGGAATTGAATGTATGATATATGAAAATGTTTTGTTTAAGCTCCTAGTTTGAATTGATTTTACATTAGCCATTTTGCCAAACTTATATGATATAGGAAAACTAGATTTGCTCGTGGGCACGTGCGTACGGCACGTCTTCGGAACGATACAACACACGAAAAACCATGTAAACAGTAAAACAACAATTATGTAGTTCAAGTTTGAATAGTATGACAATAATTAGTTGTAAATAAAAGTCCATGTTTCTATTAGTATATGTTGAAAAGTAATTATAAATGAGGGTGTAAATCCAACTTCTTAGAACTTTAAGGGTGGAAAATGATGAAATTTAACTATTGAAGAATTATTTGTTATTTTCAATATAACATGTGCAATAAAAAAAAACATAAAAATTTTGAAAATTTTACAAACCTGAAATCTTAAAATCTAAATTTCTAAGTAAATAAAGAAAGAATGGGAGAGAGAGATGGAGAGAGAGAAAGAAAGAAATATGAAAAAGTAAAAAGAGAAGAGAGATAGTAATAAAATAATGAGTTTTTTAGTTTTGGGGAAAAAAAATTTAATTTTGGAGTTTAAAATTTTGGGAAAAAAAAAGTGTTTTGTGAGATTGGATCTGACCCTTTAATTTTGGGGGATTAAAAGTGAGCCACTTGATAGCTTTCTTTATGTTTTATTAAATATATGTTTTGTTTAAGCTCCCAGTTTGAATAGATTTTACATTAGCCATTTTGACAAACTTTTTTTTGTTTTTTGTTTTTTGCTTTTTGCTTTTTGGATAAAAATGGGAGCTCGTCACCACTTTATTATAGATTTTAACGGGGACAATAGTTTGACATCCAAAATAAGACAACATTAAAATCTACATGAAGAGAAATGATAAAAGGACAACAAAATAAGATACAGCCATTGGATTAAAAGCACAACAATCCTGATCGTTCATTTAAAAAACCTAATCCTATTGCATTGCAGTCAAAGCGAAGTCGCGTGGTCTCAAGGTTATTAAGAGCATCTCTAAGGGCTCTTTAAATTCACTAGGCATCGACAATTTTGACTAGCGACCTTGAATTTGGCTCTCCAACGGCTAGCCAAATTGGCTCGCTATTTTGCCGATCGTGAACAGTGCTAGGCAAAATGGAGAGGGAGAAGGGGCTCGGCAAAATTAAAAAATTGGGAAAAAATTAGCCAACGGCTAGAATCTCAACGGATGTATTTTATCCTCTAAAAAACATCACAAATTGCAGACTACCACCATTACTTCAACTTTCTTCTATAGATTTGTTCTAAAAAAAATTTGCTTCAATACCTGGAAAAATTGATCTCTTCACTGCGCGTTCCGGCCTTCAAAAGCGCGCTGCTGCACTCGAAACCGTTGCGTTCCTCCCAATTTCTTGCTTCCTGTCCTGTCCTGTTCATCTTCTTCAAAATCTTGGAGATGTTTTGAGAATGTTTTGCTTTATAAAATTGGGTTGGTTTGGGTTAACGCCTTAACGGGATGGTTGGTTGGGGTATCATTAAATTAAATGGGTATTGGGTTGGGTTGAGTTTAATTAACTTAAATAGTAGTGTGCTGGTTTGGGTTTTGATAGTTAGTGGGGTTTGTTTAGTTAATTTGAGTTATATTAACATGTGCTAGGTTTGAATTAAATTGTAATTTGATTTCATTTTATTATACTATACATTTGTTCTAATTTAGTTCTTTTGTTTTGTAGTATTAATATATAATATGAGCTAAGAAATTTGATTTAAAAAAATTATATAATATGTTTTATTTGGAAAATAATAAAATATTGGATAGCTAGTCAATTTGACTAGCATTGTTGGAGATGAAAAAAAAATAGCTAGCCAAATTTACTAGGTAAATTGACAATTTAGACAATTTGGCTAGCCATTTTGGCTAGTGCCCTTGGAGATGCTCTAACAGCGGTCACCTAGCGAGCGGCGAAGTTCAGGGTCAGGAAAGAGGAAGGGCTGGTTGACGGGTAGATACAACGTACGACGATCAATCACATCGCATAGACAGGGCACAGGAGCGGCAGAATCCTGAAAAGCCACGTGGTTGCGAGGCCCAAGGTTGACGAAGCAGGGGTTCCTCGTGAAAGCGACGTGCTAACTTTGACTAGGGAGGAGCTCAAGGAGAGTGTAAGGTCGCAGTGGGAGCATTGGTGAATGGGCTGGGCCAACAAATTATTGCGCCTTCAACAAATTCAAAAATTAAAGTTGCAGAGGTTGAACAACTGGCTGTGCTGTATTTAGCTAAGGAGCAAGGAGTACAACTGAGGGTGTTGTGAATGAATCATTTGAAATAATTCAATTGATGCAGTGGATGTTAGAATAGGGGAGGAGAACAGAGAGCTTATTATCAAACCAGTCCACGATGACACATCTAGGGGGCAGAGTTGGAACTGGATAAGGAAGAGTACACGGAGGTTAGGAGTTTAGCCTGGAAAAAGATTATAAGAACAATCAAGATGGATCGCATACAGGTGATGAGAGGATTGGAGCTCTGGATGGAGTAGGAAATGAGGAGCACGTTACAGATTCGGACACTCAAGCATGGAAAAAAAAAGTTAGGGAGTTGGCCGGGGAAGAAGCTAAGGAGACAAGCATCAACAAGAAAATAGTTGAATATCAAAAGAATAGTAAGAAACAATGCAACAAATGGGGTTCACATGGGCCAAAGGAGGAGGATTTAATCAAGGCAGCAGCAAGGGCAAAAGAATCTGTGTCGGCTTGTGGAGGTATGCCTAAGTGCAATTACACCGAAGTGCAAGTTATCTATCTTGAATTTTATTCTAGATAATATGCTTCTCTATTATGCAAGTCTACTCGGTCTGGCCATGGGTTCTATTAGTGTTGAATAGTTAGAGTGGGTCCACTCTCTTAGAGGAAAGGTAGATAAACTGTGTATATAGATAGGGGTTTGTCTCCTTGGGGGTTAGCAGGACTTAAGATTTTGGGACCTGATGCGAATTCCCGAAATGGTACCCTCAGACCTTTATGTTCATATAAGATTTTTTTCATCGACGATGATACAATAGTATTATCAATACAAAATTTAAGAAATAAACAATAGACAAAATATACTATCCAAAATAATATATTTATAATTAAATAAAAATAAAACTAAAGATGATCCAAAAAAAAAAATGATGTTCGGGACCAATACATAAAAAAAAACTAATAACGTTTGAGGTAGTTCATAATTATTATAATTTTTTTAAAAAAAATCTTAGGCCACCAAACGCCCCATTGCCCTAAATATCTAGATAACTAGATTTAAGAACAAAATTACATTTGTTCAATTACCTCTAAGAAAGAGAGAGATCGATAATGGCAGAATAGAGGGATTGACTCATTGACAACAACAAAAAGCTGAGAAAAGTAGATCCGTAGAGGAGATGAAGAGCAATCTTAGCGTCGGAAGGCTGGAAGGGGAAAGCTGGAGAAGATTTTGAGACATTTAGATATTCTAGGAAAAAAACTTAATTGCATTAGACGTTTAGATATCCTAGGAAAATAAAATTTCTTTACTTGGGCTAAAAGAAACAATGAATATTTTGGGTTTTTTATTTATAATTGGGCTTACGTACATTAAAAGTAGAAGAAAAAATTTGGTGCCCCACAAAATTTGGGCCTGAGGCAACTGCCTCTTGTGTCTCATTTCAGATCTGATCCTAAGGGTTAGAGGTTAGGTATCATGCATGTTGTTAAATGTTAACCATCTTTTGGAATGTTAGGGGTGCGATACAAAAATCTAAGAGTAGACCAATTAGCGCCACTTTAGCTAAAAATAATCATTCGATTTGTGCCGTTTAAGAAATTAAGATTGAGAATTTGAAGGCTGAGGACTTTCAATGTACTGGCGGTTTAAATTAGTTGTGGGCTTATTTGGGGGTATAGTCATTGAGGCTGATCCGCTTATTTTTTAGAGTAGATGAATTAGTTGGGGTGATCGCTGTCACGATTCGACTCAAACGTCGGAGTGACAATTGAGAGCCTATGGTTACTTCGATTTATAGGTCGTACGGAGTCTAGGAGTAGGGGTAGTTTTTGGCATTTTGACAAACATTTCTACTTAAAATTCTTCACTTTTGTCCAAAACATTCCTTTAAATTTTTTATCTTATTTTATTGTCGAGACATGACAATGGAATTTGAATTTTTTTTGGGGATAAAATAATACTCGGGTATAAAGTAATTGGTCCAGTAACTACCTTATCGGCACATTATATCAACTAGTATTATACACGTGCTGTGCACGTGGAGAAAATTTGGGGGGAATGAAAAGGACAAAAAAAAATTACCTGCACGTGCGCTGCACGGGTTGGGTTATGGACAAAGGCCTTCTTCCATTATAGTAGTAGAGATTTACATGGAATTAATGTATGTTAGAATTTTTGACATAGATCCATTGAGTTTAACAACACATTAAAAAGGTGAAATAGATCATTCTCAAAGGTTTATGTAGTGGATGTCCAATCTCTACCCATAGACCTATTGGTTAGATACTAGGCCCTCCTTGTATAATTTATTTTTGGTCAGTATTGTTGGAATTATTTTTTGCAGTTTTCCGGACCGGATTCTGGCAGGCTTCGACCACCGACGGTGCCAGAAAATGAGTGGATTGCGATCCTCTCTACGAGTACTATTCCGTGGTATACTCACTTACCAAAAATGAATTCCGTATGAATGAGAAATGTTAGTCCAACGTTGGGTACTTGAAATGTACTAACTTGGCAACTTGGAGAAAATGAATAGTCCCATATCGAAAATTGGGAAAGATTTTTTCTAGTATATATACTAGAAAACTGGACTAAAGGGCGTGGCCCGGGGGTTACCCCTAACGTGTAGTGGAGATAGTACTTAGCCAGAATGACAAACACACACACGCGTGCGCCCGGCCCGACCCCGGCTTAAATTTTTTTTTGCCCAGACAAAAACTTTTCCCCTACTGAACTGAAAAGACTTTTCAGATTCAGTAACTGGTACCATTACTCCGTAACAGCAGAGTAATGGCTCACCAGTTATAAATCTGAAGAGTCTCCATTACTCTGCTGTTACAGAGTAATGGGCCTCTGAAGAGTCTCTAGTCTCCATCTTCTTATATAAAAAAGACTACTGAATCCAGACAGAGTCTTCTACACAGTCAGAGTTTTAATCTTCTTCTTCCAAGCAGTTCGCTGAATCTCTGAAGCAAGGGTGCTGCTCTTCAGAGAAGGTACAGTTGTATCCTGGGAAGTAATTCACCAGCCACCGTCACATTACGGGGCGAATTCTGCTTTAAGGAGAGAGATTCTTAATCTCGACTTTGTGCAAAGTCTTTCGTTTCTGTAATTCAGTTCTTCACAGTTGCTGTTTGGATTTTTTGCATATTTATAAATTCGGGTTCTAACAATCTTAAAGCAGAATTTTTTTCTCACTGATTCTAACTGTTTTTGTGAAGTTTCATTTACAGGTGCTGTTATCGATTCGGAAAAAAATAACTAACAAGTTCTGTTTCAAACTATTTCAGATAAGAACAAGGAGAACACACAAAGTGATATTGCCAGTGGGCTTATCAATACTGAAACACCGGTGACCCAAAATGTGACTGCACAATCGGTTGCGGCACATTCAGTCGTTCTGCCCATGCACATAACTGTGGGAGAAAAATCGGAGGAGTTCAATGGAACTGGATTCAAGAAGTGGCAAGGGAAGATGCAGTTCTACCTGACCACCTTGAAGCTGGATAGATTTCTCACTGAATCTGCTCCGATGCTGGCGCCAATGGATGCACACTCCGTTGCTACAGTTGATGCGTGGACTCAGGGTGACTACCTTTGCAAGAATTACATCCTGAATGGCTTGGTAGACCCCCTGTACAATGTCTACTGTGTCATCAAGACGTCCAAATTCCTGTGGGGGTCCTTGGAAAAGAAGTACAAAACAGAAAACGCCGGGTCCAAGAAGTTTGTAGTAGGCAAATTTCTGGACTATAAGATGATTGACTCCAAAACTGTTGTGAGTCAAGTTCAAGAACTGCAGGTTATAATGCACGACATTGCTGCAGAGAATATGACGCTGTGCGAACTATTCCAGGTTGCAGCGTTCATCGAAAAACTTCTACCTGGATGGAAAGTGTAACACCTCGAATCCCAAAACAACTGAATTCGAGAGTTCTATAGGATCTTTTCACTTCTTTCGTACAATTTTACAAGGAATTTAAAACTTTTATTTCAACAATAATTACATCAGAGTCTTTTACATCAATAAGCAGCGGAATCAATAAAATACAACAATATTGAATGTACAATTGTTACAACTTTAACATTTAAGTAATCAACAGCATCAATCATCTTTATATCTTCAAGTAACTCCATATCCTGCATATAAAACTGTGGGCGCGTCAGTTGCTTACAACTGACGAAATATTATACACGACCATCCTCTCTATGCCGGAAACAGTATAACGATTCTCAAATGCTTTAGCAAACACAAACTTGATCACAAACAAAGCTACAAAGGGACTATCCTGTTGATGTCGTGTGGTGCAGTGCACTTAGTCCTTAATGCAGTTGTTTATATTACATGACACTAATGCACACTTGTTCGGATTCTATGCATCCCATACTACATAGGTCCGAGGGCAAGCCTCTTAATCGTTCTTCATTTTTGTAGGGTTCAATCCCCCGCCATGACTTACTCTACTTCTGTAATTCCAGTGAGTATCCTAGATGATTCTATGAGTACAAGCATGTATCCTGGCCCCTGGAGTAGAATTTCGCGCCATGTCTTGACTCGTCAAGCATGCATTCTGCGACAATTCAGCCTCCTCCCTGAACACACTCCTCTTGCAGTCACCAAAACATCCCACAAGCGTGACTAGAGTCCGATCATTACTGAGTTGTGCCCGCGCCATGTCTTGACGCATCAAGCATGCATTCTGCGGCTCACACACCCGCACCGTACCCTAGCTCTCATACTCATGTTTTTCTCTCACTTTCATCACATCTCCACTATGTATCTATCTGTAATTTCAGCAAGTGTCATAGACGTTCCATGATTACAAGCACGTGTCCAAGACCCTGGAGGGGAACCTCGCGCCACGTCTTGACTCATCAAGCATGCATTCTGCGATAGTTCAGCCTCCTCCCTGAACACGATCCTCTTGCAAGTCACCAAACATCCCACAAGCGTCGCCAAGATCCCGATCATTCTGGAGTATATTGCCCACGCCATGTCTTGACTCATCAAGCATGCATTCTGTGGATCACATCCGCATCGTAGACCCTAGGCTCCCATACTTATGTTTTTCTCTTACTTTCATTACAGCCTTACAATGTATTAATTATTAGAATCATGAATAAAAATCAAAGCTCTAGAGTTAGCCTCTCCACTCAACCGGACTTATTCATTCATTACAATATATGACCAACCTTGGTCTTTCAAATTCTCATTTCATTTCATTTCATTGCCGGGAGAGACTTAGCTACTCTTTGGTTTCAATTTACAATTCACAACTTCCAATTGAGCACTTTCAGCTCAGAATTCAATTTAGAGTCTCACAGACTTTCTCATCATGATCTTAGCCTTTCATATTCATTTAATTCTCAATTCAAATCTATGATTCATTTCATACAAATTTATGCAACAACAAATAGAGTTTACCATTATCCAGATTCACAATCTGTACCCCAAACAATTCACAAGATTTTAGATATATCAAAAGCACTCTGGACAGTCGACTGGGAACTCTTCCAGTCGACTTGTTCAGTCAAAACCAGTTATTCATTACCACTCGGGAGAGTCGACTGCTGCACATGGCAGTCGGCTGTTCCGCAGTGTTCTACTTCAATTTAATTTCTTTGTCAATTTCATCTTTCATAACCTTGTGTACATTTCACAATAAAACTCAATCAAATCTTAATAATCATAAAATCTTGTATTCAAAACTTATTTAACTTTCATTTGTCAAAATCAATTTCAAACTCAAGAATCATAAACAGTTCGGTTCAGTCGACTGGTGGCAGTATCAGTCGACTGTCCCGCAAATATCTTGAAAACTCAACATCAAATTTATGGCAGCATCAGTCGACTGTAAAAAATAGTCAGTCGACTGTCCTACTGACAAAACCCAATTTTTAACACTTACCAGTCGACTGTAGAAGTGAACAGTCGACTGTCAAAACAACAATTTGCATCTTTACATACACTTTTCGACTTTTGAATCGATTGTACTTCATATACAAAATATAATTTATTTCCAGAATATATTCCTTTTAAAACATTATCATATATATTATCAATTCCCAAATTCTCTTTTTCCAATCAAAAATGCATCAAGACATACTTTCCAAAAAAACTACCTTCTTTTATCAAAATTTACTTTATAAAAGACCTCTATACTTGTATAAATAACATTTTGAGGTTATAATCATACTTTTTGCATTATTCCCATAATGTCTCAATATGCATCAATTTCATACAATCACTTCAATTCAACTAGCAATCATAACAAGCATAGCAATTTGTATTTACCATAATCAATCAAGATTTAACGATTCATTTCTATATTAATTTGCATGCAATCAATTCAATTTCAACCCAATAAATCATATATCAACTATCATGCATTTCTACTTCTAAATTAGAAAGCATTTAAGAAACACCCACCTAAAAATGAAGATTTGTTACCCAAATGAATTCCTAGAATTAGGAGCTCCTAAAGAAAGCTCCAATTGCAATCCTCCTCGAAATCCGTGCACCAAAGCAAGCCTCCAAGCTCCACATTTCGGCAAGCATCCATCAATGAGCATCTCCATCTTCATTCGGCAATCATCAAGAACAACTCCCATCTTCTTTCATATACATATACTATGTGTGCACATATATATACATTAGTATATGTATATAGGCAAGTGGAATGGTTATAAAATGGAGGAATGGACAGAGCTTATGCTGTTTTGGGTTGTCTCGGATTGGCAAGAGAGAAGGGAGAAAAGAGATGAGAGAAAGAGAGGCTAAGAGTGCACTTTTATAAGAAAGCTAATGGGTAGTTAGTATAACTACCTCCACATGAACACCACTAACCCATTATAAATTTTGGTAACTTGCTTTCCCTCTTGTTTTCAAAATCAAAACTCCAGGTTTTCCCTCCTCTCTAATCAGCCCGGTCCCCCAAAAATTGTGTGCACACCGCACGTGTGCACGTGCACGTGCTTTGTGTACAAAAACAATTTATTTATTTAATCCTTTAAAAATAATTATCTATATATGTAATAAATATATAAAATTAACTTAAAAATTATAATTTTCATGAACAATAAAAATAAACACTCACATTTTCATGAAAATTATTTTGAAAGAATAATACGCTTAAAACACGTGCACCAAAACACGTGCATTGCCCGGAAAATCTCAAAAATACAAAAATTGACTTTATGAACCGAAAAATATTTATAATCAATTGGAATGCAATAGAAAGTATATTTAATATACATATTTGATAATATACTCAAACGTACAGAAAACACGTGTATTGCACGTAGGAAATTTATTTTAATAAAGATAGTCAAAAATTGAATTTTCGTTTACAAAACAAATTCAAACATGTTTATAAAGATAAATAATTGAAATCCATTGAAAACTTTGCACGTAACGGTGGAATACCCGAAATCAACACGTGCATCGATAATACGTAAAAAGCACGTAAAACTCAAAGATTAAAATTTAGCATTTGAGTTGTCTCAAATGTGATTTTTAAGAATACAAGATTGTATAAATAATTGGAATTCAAAATACGTATCAAAATGCGTTATGGATATAATCAATAACAGTACAAAATGCACGTGCGTAACACCCGAGGGCAAAATTGTCATTTAAATTTTGCGGGGTGTTACACTCTCCCTCCCTTAGAACAGTTCCGTCCCCGGAACTCACTATGGTAAAGGCTGTATTTTGTACACACTAAAGAAAATATCAGTATAGCATATAAAAATCACAAACATCAAGAAAATACAGATAGCATAAAAGTAAGCAATGTGGAAAAATGAGACAAAAATCTATTTAAGAAATTTATGAATATCAAAATTTTACAAGAACTAACCAAGAAACTAGGAAAGTAGCATAAGAAAACAAATATGGCAATAGAGGCTAGTGTATTTTGAAAAGAGTTTACGTACAAATTACTATCAAGTAAACCATTAGATAAAATGATAAATAAACTTAGTCATTAATCGTGAAATAGTTCAGAAATCAATGCAGTAGAGAAAACATAGTTAATGGGTACCTTATAAATAGATTCGATATTCAAAATCCATCAATGTAATAAATGGTAGAAGGTCGCAAACCAAATTGATATTATATGACAAAAATTAGCAATTTAATAGTTTGAGAAATATATGAGAAAGAAATATAGCAAAAGTATAGAAGACATAAAATGATCCTGTATACCAATTAATATCATAAAATAATTTGTAAGATAATTATATATATACATTTTGAAAATTAGGCATACGTCGAAATACTTTTGAATTATTCAGTAGAGCGGAAAAACCAACTTACAAAAATCACATACTCGCATAGACGAAAAATTATATAGGTGAAGTAAATAGCATGATATGAAAATTATAAATGATCTGTAGCAGTCAAACAAGACATCGTAGTAGTAAAACGTACTATTAAAAGTAGTGCGAAAACTAGTTATATAAAAAAGAAAAGTATAGACAAGGAAAAAATGATTTTGTATATAAACTGATATTATAAAGTAATTTGTAAGGTAAATACAATAATCATGTATGTATGATAACAATGAAAAGGCAAAAATCCGAATAATTTCGATTTGTCAAGTAGACCAAGAAAGTCAGCATACAAAATAATGTATATACATAGATGAAAATTATAGGGCAAAACAACAACATCATGATCAAAAATTCGTAAATGATGTGAAGGAGAAAAATAATATATTATGGTAGTAAAAGTAGTAACAATGCAAAACTAATTATCATGAATTGTAACAGAAGTATACTAAATAAAGTTGTTAGGTGAGTAGCCACCAAATTTAAAATAGCAAAATACAAATAAGTTGTATGAAATACTAACTCACATAAAATACAAAGTACTACAAAGAAGACCGCAAAATAGTTGAGATTAAGCGGTAAATACGCAAGTTTTATTGATATAAAAATTAGTATAAGCAGTATAATGCTAGGTTGCAAAATATTATAAAATAGTATAAGCTTAGTACCAAATGAAATAGTTATAAGTGAATATTATAGAAAACATGATAGGGGTATCTAAGTATAATATTTCCTTTTGGTTTAGGTTCGTCTCGCTGGTATCCAACAGCAGACTTGCCTATCTTGATCTCAAGTTGCATAATTGCTTCTACGATATCCGGTTGCAATTTGCCTTCTGGGCATTCGGTTGCAAACTTTGCCTCACCGACATCCAGTTGCAGGACATTCAGTTGCAAACCTTGCCTCCCCGACTTCCAGTTGCAGTTTGCCTCCAATGATGTCTAGTTGCATATTCGCCCTCTCGACATTAAGTTGCACCAAAAGCGGAAGATGAAAGGATGTAATCTCCCATATATACTTAGATTGGATATGGGATGTTTAATAAAGTATGGTGTTATATTTGAAAATCAATGATGCAGAAAAAGATTTTACACAATGAATTATCAAAATAGGTGTATAGGATATATATCAAACATAGAGGGTATTAATCAGTAGTAATGAAAAAATTATTTATAACACTAAAATAATGAAAAATATATGCACAGGTCGGAAATAAAATTGAAAACAATAATGATGTAGTGTAGCAATTTAAGACATTTGACACAAACAATTATACATAAAAATAATAATATAGTAATTCGAGGATGGTGAAATTATATGTATAGTAAATATCTTGAAATACATAACACATATAAAAATTCAAAGGAAAACATATGTAGTAATCAAGAATCTAAAGACAATTTAAAATTAGATGATAGAGTAAAGTACAAATAGTGAGTATATGCAGTATATTAAAGAAACGAAATTACAAAATTAAGGAATATAACAAATAAAGTAGTAGATAATATGCACTAACGATAATATTGAATGCAGACAATAAATCAAATTAGTATGTTGTATTTGTAAAAATATTTCAATCTTGTTAAAATACACTAAAGTTTATGGGGAAATATAAGATACTGAAAGAATATCGTATCACAAAATCAAATTATGCAAAATGAATACACATAAGCAAAATTCACAAGCAAAATTCAAAATGTAATGAAAATAATAGTTGTAGTATAAATTTAATAAAATACGTAAAGTGATAGCACAGATGGATGGATGAACATAAGGTGACATAAAACACGAAAGACAAAACTGAGAGACAATAAAATAAGTTCAACAAAATCAAGACTAAGGAAAATAGGCAAAATACTAGGCTTTGAAATGATTTAATAGTATAGGAAAATATTTATTCGGAAAGTATTAAATGTCGAAAAAGTGCTATGCGGAAAATCCAAAAAATAATTTGATGAGGAAAGTGTGTCCATGCGTAAGGTGTCATGAATGATGGTTCAAAGCCAACCACGCTTCCACTGCGCTACTCTGATACCCAGGGAAAATGAGCTCGCATACAATCTCAAATCAATGTATACGAGGAGAGCATCATGAATGAATGTAAATTCAATAACAATTCCCATTCATGACTCCAGCCATCCAATAGGAAAAAGGGGAGAAAAGACATCAGCCTATAGAGCAACACAAATGTAAATCACTTACATTTAAATCTCTATGAACTGAACTCACACTCTAATGTCCACTTCTAGGGTGTCGTTCCTTATAAATTTGTACTACTTAGAAGCGTGGCTCTGATACCACTCTGTAACACCTCGAATCCCAAAACAACTGAATTCGAGAGTTCTACAGGATCTTTTCACTTCTTTCGTACAATTTTACAAGGAATTTAAAACTTTTATTTCAACAATAATTACATCAGAGTCTTTTACATCAATAAGCAGCGGAATCAATAAAATACAACAATATTGAATGTACAATTGTTACAACTTTAACATTTAAGTAATCAACAGCATCAATCATCTTTATATCTTCAAGTAACTCCATATCCTGCATATAAAACTGTGGGCGCGTCAGTTGCTTACAACTGACGAAATATTATACACGGCCATCCTCTCTATGCCGGAAACAGTATAACGATTCTCAAATGCTTTAGCAAACACAAACTTGATCACAAACAAAGCTACAAAGGGACTATCCTGTTGATGTCGTGTGGTGCAGTGCACTTAGTCCTTAATGCAGTTGTTTATATTACATGAAACTAATGCACACTTGTTCGGATTCTATGCATCCCATACTACATAGGTCCGAGGGCAAGCCTCTTAATCGTTCTTCATTTTTGTAGGGTTCAATCCCCCGCCATGACTTACTCTACTTCTGTAATTCCAGTGAGTATCCTAGATGATTCTATGAGTACAAGCATGTATCCTGGCCCCTGGAGTAGAATTTCGCGCCATGTCTTGACTCGTCAAGCATGCATTCTGCGACAATTCAGCCTCCTCCCTGAACACACTCCTCTTGCAGTCACCAAAACATCCCACAAGCGTGACTAGAGTCCGATCATTACTGAGTTGTGCCCGCGCCATGTCTTGACGCATCAAGCATGCATTCTGCGGCTCACACACCCGCACCGTACCCTAGCTCTCATACTCATGTTTTTCTCTCACTTTCATCACATCTCCACTATGTATCTATCTGTAATTTCAGCAAGTGTCATAGACGTTCCATGATTACAAGCACGTGTCCAAGACCCTGGAGGGGAACCTCGCGCCACGTCTTGACTCATCAAGCATGCATTCTGCGATAGTTCAGCCTCCTCCCTGAACACGATCCTCTTGCAAGTCACCAAACATCCCACAAGCGTCGCCAAGATCCCGATCATTCTGGAGTATATTGCCCACGCCATGTCTTGACTCATCAAGCATGCATTCTGTGGATCACATCCGCATCGTAGACCCTAGGCTCCCATACTTATGTTTTTCTCTTACTTTCATTACAGCCTTACAATGTATTAATTATTAGAATCATGAATAAAAATCAAAGCTCTAGAGTTAGCCTCTCCACTCAACCGGACTTATTCATTCATTACAATATATGACCAACCTTGGTCTTTCAAATTCTCATTTCATTTCATTTCATTGCCGGGGGAGACTTAGCTACTCTTTGGTTTCAATTTACAATTCGCAACTTCCAATTGAGCACTTTCAGCTCAGAATTCAATTTAGAGTCTCACAGACTTTCTCATCATGATCTTAGCCTTTCATATTCATTTAATTCTCAATTCAAATCTATGATTCATTTCATACAAATTTATGCAACAACAAATAGAGTTTACCATTATCCAGATTCACAATTTGTACCCCAAACAATTCACAAGATTTTAGATATATCAAAAGCACTCTGGACAGTCGACTGGGAACTCTTCCAGTCGACTTGTTCAGTCAAAACCAGTTATTCATTACCACTCGGGAGAGTCGACTGCTGCACATGGCAGTCGGCTGTTCCGCAGTGTTCTACTTCAATTTAATTTCTTTGTCAATTTCATCTTTCATAACCTTGTGTACATTTCACAATAAAACTCAATCAAATCTTAATAATCATAAAATCTTGTATTCAAAACTTATTTAACTTTCATTTGTCAAAATCAATTTCAAACTCAAGAATCATAAACAGTTCGGTTCAGTCGACTGGTGGCAGTATCAGTCGACTGTCCCGCAAATATCTTGAAAACTCAACATCAAATTTATGGCAGCATCAGTCGACTGTAAAAAATAGTCAGTCGACTGTCCTACTGACAAAACCCAATTTTTAACACTTACCAGTCGACTGTAGAAGTGAACAGTCGACTGTCAAAACAACAATTTGCATCTTTACATACACTTTTCGACTTTTGAATCGATTGTACTTCCATATACAAAATATAATTTATTTCCAGAATATATTCCTTTTAAAACATTATCATATATATTATCAATTCCCAAATTCTCTTTTTCCAATCAAAAATGCATCAAGACATACTTTCCAAAAAAACTACCTTCTTTTATCAAAATTTACTTTATAAAAGACCTCTATACTTGTATAAATAACATTTTGAGGTTATAATCATACTTTTTGCATTATTCCCATAATGTCTCAATATGCATCAATTTCATACAATCACTTCAATTCAACTAGCAATCATAACAAGCATAGCAATTTGTATTTACCATAATCAATCAAGATTTAACGATTCATTTCTATATTAATTTGCATGCAATCAATTCAATTTCAACCCAATAAATCATATATCAACTATCATGCATTTCTACTTCTAAATTAGGAAGCATTTAAGAAACACCCACCTAAAAATGAAGATTTGTTACCCAAATGAATTCCTAGAATTAGGAGCTCCTAAAGAAAGCTCCAATTGCAATCCTCCTCGAAATCCATGCACCAAAGCAAGCCTCCAAGCTCCACATTTCGGCAAGCATCCATCAATGAGCATCTCCATCTTCATTCGGCAATCATCAAGAACAACTCCCATCTTCTTTCATATACATATACTATGTGTGCACATATATATACATTAGTATATGTATATAGGCAAGTGGAATGGTTATAAAATGGAGGAATGGACAGAGCTTATGCTGTTTTGGGTTGTCTCGGATTGGCAAGAGAGAAGGGAGAAAAGAGATGAGAGAAAGAGAGGCTAAGAGTGCACTTTTATAAGAAAGCTAATGGGTAGTTAGTATAACTACCTCCACATGAACACCACTAACCCATTATAAATTTTGGTAACTTACTTTCCCTCTTGTTTTCAAAATCAAAACTCCAGGTTTTTCCTCCTCTCTAATCAGCCCGGTCCCCCAAAAATTGTGTGCACACCGCACGTGTGCACGTGCACGTGCTTTGTGTACAAAAACAATTTATTTATTTAATCCTTTAAAAATAATTATCTATATATGTAATAAATATATAAAATTAACTTAAAAATTATACTTTTCATGAACAATAAAAATAAACACTCACATTTTCATGAAAATTATTTTGAAAGAATAATACGCTTAAAACACGTGCACCAAAACACGTGCATTGCCCGGAAAATCTCAAAAATACAAAAATTGACTTTATGAACCGAAAAATATTTATAATCAATTGGAATGCAATAGAAAGTATATTTAATATACATATTTGATAATATACTCAAACGTACAGAAAACACGTGTATTGCACGTAGGAAATTTATTTTAATAAAGATAGTCAAAAATTGAATTTTCGTTTACAAAACAAATTCAAACATGTTTATAAAGATAAATAATTGAAATCCATTGAAAACTTTGCACGTAACGGTGGAATACCCGAAATCGACACGTGCATCGATAATACGTAAAAAGCACTTAAAACTCAAAGATTGAAATTTAGCATTTGAGTTGTCTCAAATGTGATTTTTAAGAATACAAGATTGTATAAATAATTGGAATTCAAAATACGTATCAAAATGCGTCATGGATATAATCAATAACAGTACAAAATGCACGTGCGTAACACCCGAGGGCAAAATTGTCATTTAAATTTTGCGGGGTGTTACGGAAAGACTTCAAGAACGATCTCAAACACAAGCGAAAGGAGATGTCTCTTGAAGACCTAATTGTCAGGTTGCGGATCGAAGAGGAGAATCGCAAGACAAACAGGTCCTATAGAAATCAGTCCATAGAAAAGGCCAACGTGGTGGAGCACGAACAAAAGGGCAAGAAGAGAAAATTTCTGCCACAGACCTCAAACAAAAAACCTCTTGCAAAGAGGTTTGCTGGGAAATGCCACAAGTGTGGTAAGCTGGGGCACAAAATTTTTGAGTGCCGCAGCAAGGACAGTAATCGTTCAGGAACAGGACATGTAAAAGGGAATGAAAAATTCATGCACATATAGCTGAGAACTTGTCCACTGGTCTCTCTGACCTGGACCTCTGCGCTGTAGTATCAGAGGTAAATCTTGAGGGGAGCAATCATCGTGAATGGTGGTACGATACTGGGGCCACCAAGCATATCTGCTCGGACAAGAAAATGTTTACTTCATATCAGAAGTGCAGCAAAGATGAACAGCAGTTCATGGGAAACTCTTCCACCTCCAAAATTGAAGGAACAGGGAAGATAGTGTTGAAAATGACTTCAGGAAAAGAACTAACACTCACAAATGTGCTGCATGTTCCAGATATTAGAAAGAACTTGATATCAGGTTCTTTGCGAAGCAAGAATGGGTTTAAGGTTGTTTTTATTTCTGATAATTTTGTATTGTCTAAGAATGGGGTATACTTGGGTAAAGGATATGTAAAGGATGGACTGTTCAAGTTTAATGTAATAACAGTCAACCCTAAAACCATTGTTCCTGCTGTTCCCAATGTTAATGAAATAACTCCTATTGCCTATGTTGTTGAGTCTTCCTCTGTTTGGCATAAAGACTAGGCCATGTTAATGTCAATTCTATGCGTAGATTAATTAACATGAATTTGCTACCAAAATTTAAGGTAGATAACTCAGAAAAATGTGAAGTTTGCACGGAGACTAAACTCACTAAAACTCCATCACGTTCTGTAGAAAGAAACACAGAAACTCTAGGTCTAATTCACACGGATCTGTATGATTTAAAATATTTGCAGACCAGAGGTGGCAAAAAGTACTTTGTGACATTCATAGACGATTGCACAAAATTCTGTTATATATATTTGTTACATAGCAAAAATGAGGCTTTGGATAAATTCAAAGAATATAAACTTGAGGTTGAGAATCAACTTGGCAAAACGATTAAAATCGTTAGAAGTGATAGAGGAGGAGAATATAATGTACCATTTAACATGTTCTGCTCAGAACATGGAATGTTTCATCAGACAACTGCTCCTTACTCACCCGAATCAAACGGTACTGCCGAGCGCAAGAACCGAACTCTGAAGGAGATGATGAATACCTTGTTGTTGAATTCTGGCTTACCCCAAAATATGTGGGGGGAAGCGTTGCTGACTGCCAACTACATTCACAATAAAATACCTCACAAGAAAACCGGCAAGACACCATATGAACTGTGGAAAGGTAACTTACCTTCGTATAAATATCTCAAAGTGTGAGGGTGTCTAGCAAAAGTGGTAGTACCTAATCCGAAACAAGTCACCATCGGACCTAAGACGATTTATTGCATATTCATAGGCTATGCACACAACAGTAGTGCATATCAGTTCTTGGTATACAAATCAGATATACCAGATATCCATGTAAATAAAATAATGGAATAAAGGAATGCTTCCTTCTTTGAACACGTGTTTCCGTGCAAGGATACTACGTACCCCAAACGTACACGTGAACAAGGGAATGCAAGCACTTCCGTTGATGAACCAGAACATGATACTGATGAGCCTAGACAAAGTAAACGTGCTAGAACATCAAAATCATTTGGTCCTGACTTTGTGATGGCCTTTCTGTTAGAGAATGAGCCCAGAACTTTCAAGGAAGCCATGTCTATGCCTGATGCTCCTATGTGGAAGGAAGCAATCAAAAGTGAAATAGACTCCATTATGCAAAATCATATATGGAAGTTAGTCGACTTGCCTTCTGAATGTAAAGCTCTAGGATGCAAATGGATTTTCAAACAAAAATTGAAACAAGATGGTTCAATAGAGAAGCATAAGACAAGACTTGTGGTACAAGGATTTAGGTAAAAGGAAGGCCTAGATTTCTTTGATACATATTCTCCAGTTACAAGAATAACTTGCATAAGAATGTTGGTAGCTATTGCATCTCTACGTAACCTGAAAATACATCAAATGGATGTTAAAACTGTATTTCTTAATATGGACTTACAAGAAGAGATATACATGAAACAACCTGAGGGTTACGTTGTTCCTAGACAGGAAAACAAAGTGTGCAGGCAAAAAAAATCTTGTACGGACTGAAACAAGCTCCAAAGCAGTGGCATGCAAAATTTGACAATATTATGATGTCAAATGGCTTCAAAATAAATGTATGTGATAAGTGTATTTACATCAAAGATACTCCAAATGGATACATTCTGGTGTGTCTGTATGTAGACGACATGCTCATTATTGAAAGCAATAATGACATTATCAAACAAACTAAGAGCATGCTTAGTGGCAAGTTTGATATGAAAGACATGGGAGTTGCAGACGTCATACTGGGAATCAAAGTTTCCAACACGTCTGGGGGAATTACTTTGTCTCAAGCTCATTATGCTGAGAAAGTCCTTGAAATGTTCAAGAATTACTCGAATAGAACTGCCAAAAGTCCTGTGGATCCCAGTCTTCACTTATTCAAAAACACAGGTGAAAGTATATCACAATTGGAATATGTACGTGTAATCGGTAGTCTGATGTGCTTAACAAATTGTACAAAACCGGACCTAGCTCATTCGGTAAATGTACTGAGTCGCTACACGAGTAATCCAGGATGAAGTCACTGGAAAGGAATAACTAGAGTATTGAACTACTTGCGACATACTCAGAGTTATGCACTGCATTACACCAGATATCCAGCAGCACTAGAAGGCTACAGTGATGCCAACTAGATATCGGACTCCAAAAACTCAAAATCTACAAGTAGATATGTCTTCACACTTGGTGGTGCAGCTGTGTCATGACAATCCTCTAAATAAACGTTATTGGCCAGATCCACCATGGAATCTGAGTTTATTGCTTTAGACAAAGCGGCAGAGGAAGAAGAATTGCTTCGAAACTTTTTAGAGGATATTCCTATGCAGGAAAAACTAGTGCCTACTTTATGTGTACACTGTGACAGCCAATCGGCTATAGTACGAGCACTGAGTTGTATGTATAATGGTAAGTCTCGTCATATCAGAAGGTGACACAAAACCATTAGACAACTGCTCTCAAATGGAGTAATCTCTATAGAATATATAAAATCGGCCGACAACCTAGCGGATCCATTTACTAAAAGTTTATCGCGAGAGCAGGTTGTGAGATCATTAAGAGGAATGAGTTTAAAGCCTATGACGAAAGAGGATACTTGATGGAAACCCTACCTAGGAATTGGAGATCCCAAGATCTAGGTTCAAAGGGACAACTAAATCGTGTTGAATCGACGGGAGCACTGAGAGATTAAAATCTCATACCCACTCTTAGGATGATAAAACAGTGCTGCCTACAAAGAGTTAGGATAAGTTTGGCTTTTAATGATTCCCATAGCTTTGAAATAAAAGTGAGGTATAGCAGGATACTCTTTATGGACAATCACCTTGTGAGTGTGAAATGAGACCGTTTCTAGGAGAATGAAGAGAGGCTACATTCTTCAAGTTCACTCACGATTAACCAGGGATATTCAAGGCCAAAATGAATACAACAAGAGAACTTAGTTCTGTGAGGAGATGAAACTGTGTGATAGTTATTGTCTAGGTTCACATCAAAGCCCGGGTAGTTCAAGACATCATGATCACTACCTGGTCAAGTGAATCCGATAGCTAATTACTAAGAGTGGTTCAAAGTTGAAAAATTACTACTGTAATGCCCCGATTTTCATTTATGAAAATTGCTTATTTATTTTGCACGTAGTGTGCATGCGCCATTTTTCGCAATATGAAATTTTATAATGAATGATGAGTATATGCATATGTATATATGTTTGTTAAATTATTTTTATTAAGGCCTTTGTTCAAACAAACTTAAGCCCAAAATCTAATTTAGTTATTTTGTAAAAACTAATATTTTGGTCCATCAATGTAAGCCCATTAATTAATTGTTTAAATAACAACTTGTAAGGTAAACATCTTTCAAAATATTATTTTTTTTATATATAAAAAAATGCATGTGTACAAGTTTTATTATGGAGACTAGAATAGCACGTGCATGCAACATGGTGTGCATTGCACACTATTCTTCTTTGGCCGGTTTTGGAGAAGTGGGTATCATGCATTGGGTGGTTACCTAGTTGTGGGTAGTTACTACAACTCCTACTTTCATCCTAACCCTCCATCTCATAACCATCTACTAAATCCTAGCCCTCCATTTCACCCAAGGATTTAGTATAAATACCTCCCTCACTCATTTGTTTCTTTTACACTAAGAATTTCATTTATAAGAGAGGCATATTGTAAGAGAGTTGAGAGTGAGTACTTTGGAGGCCGATCATCACTACAGAGGGAGCTTCGGTGCGGAGCAAGGAGCAAGGAGTCGAGCATCGCATTAAGAAGCTTTACGGGATTCGTTATTTCGTCAACAAGGTGGGTGTTTCTCATGACTTCTAGAATAGAATTCATGTTAGAATTGAGATTGAATTGTGTATGTATGTGTAAACTGAAGTGATAGAATGATTGCTTAATTGAAATCTTTCATGCTATATGTAATGTGAAGGATTGATAAAGAACTAATGATATTTAGAAAACTGACGTACAATCGACCGATTTGGGCTGTCATATAATATAAATAATTGCATTAAGGACTAAGTGCACAATCACAACACGACATCAATGAGATATTCCCTTTAATTTGATATGTGAACAAGTTTGTGATTTGTTAAGAAATGAGAATCGTTATACTGTCCCTGGCATAGAGAGGATCGCCATGTATAATTATCGTCGGTTGAATAAACTAACGTACCCACAATTTTATATGCAGGATAATTGGCTTGGTAAAGGTTAAAGGAGAACTGATGCTCAAAGATTATTATTTATTGTTGCATCTTTTGTATAATGTTGTAATTGCTTCCGCTGTCATTATTTGTAAATTATTGATGTATATGCTTCCGCTATAACATATAAAGTGTAAAATCTCTTGTAACTCTGATGTATAGTGGAAAGTTTCAATTCCTTGTAAATTGTACCGAATGAAACGAAAAGATCCTGTAGAACTCTCGAATTCAGTTGTATTTGAAATTCGGGGCGTTACAACTACAATTCCTGATGCAGTGATTTTCCGATTGTACTTTCAGAGATTTTCTGTCATGTTTTTTGTTTTTCTTTCGTGTCTGGATTACATGGTCTGGTAATTTCCATTCATGTGGGCGATTGTTGGAATTAATTTTTGCAGTTTTTCGGGTCGGATTCCGGTAGGCTCCGGCCACCGGCGGTGCCGGAAAATGAGTGGATTGCAATCCTCTTGACGAGTACTATTCCATGGTGTACTCACTTGCCAAAAACGAATTCCGTATGAATGAGAAATGTTGGTCCAAAGTTGAGTACTTGAAATGGACTAACTTGGCAACATGGAGAAAATGGATAGTCCCATATCGGAAATTGGAAAAGATTTTTTCTAGTATATATAATAGAAAACTGGACTAAAGGGCGTGGCCCGGGGGTTACCATTAACGTGTAGTGGAGAGAGGACTTAGCCAAAATGACAAACACACACACGCGCGCGCGTGCTCTGGCTTAATTTTTTTTTAACCATATAAAAACTTTTCCCCTACTGAACTGATAAGGCTTTTCAGATTCAGTAACTGGTATTATTACTCTGTAACAACAAAGTAATGGCTCACCAGTTATAAATCTGAAGAGTCCCCATTACTCTGCTGTTACAACGTAATGGACATCTGAAGAGTCTCCAGTCTCCATCTTCTTCTATAAAAAAGACTACTGAATCCAGACAGAGTCTTCTACACAGTCAGAGTTTTAATCTTCTTCTTCCACTTCTTCTCCTCTGAGTCAACTGAGAGTACATCACAGACAGCAGTTCGCTGAATCTCTGAAGCAAGAGTGCTGCTCTTCAGAGAAGGTACAGTTGTATCCTGGGAAGCAATTCGCCAGCCACCGTAACACTACGGGACGAATTCTGCTTTAAGGAGAGAGATTCTCAATCCGAACTCTGTACAAAGTCTTTCGTTTCCTGTTTTTATTTTCTGTAATTTAGTTCTTCACTGTTGCTGTTGGGATTTTTTTCATATTTATAAATTCGGATTCTAACAAATATGTATTTTATTTTACCTAGCAAAAAAAAAAACGGTGAAATGGATCCCTGTATATATCCAATAGTTCAGGACTTAAGCATGGGGCGCCGTTTCTCTTACTATAGCTTGTGAGTTTTCACTTTAGCTGTTAGCAATGTGATGATAGTTTCATCAAAACCTGTACATCTGTTCATTTCATCTACTTACGTATGCACATGTGCATAACAAAAAGCATTATATTTTACTTAATCGTTTATACACAAGCAAATGATAACTTTATAATTTAAAAGGATAATTCTTAACCAATGTCTTTAGCATGAAATTTTCTTCATTAATATTTTTTCCAAAAATAAAAACAAAAAAATTAGTAAAAAAGTTGCCAGAATTTATTAAAAGAACAAGTTAGTCCAACATGTCTAGCATTTACCAAACTTTTCTTTTCATGATTGTGACTGAATAAGCAATATATTTTCTCCATACCTAATGATAGTATATGCATTATATCTGTTTGGTTCAAAGAAGGCTAGGGGAGGAATTTTAATGGAGAGGAGAAGAGGGAGGGAAGGGAAAAGGAGGGGGTGGGGTTTTAATGAATACTCTGTTTGATTCAAAGGAGGGGAGGGGAGGAGAGGGAAGGGGAGGAAAAATAATAATCTTCTTGTTTGGTTCACAATTAGGGCTGCAATCGAGCCGAGCCGAGCTGAATACCTTCAGGCTCGAGCTCGGCTCGTTTACAAAACGAGCTTATTTTTGAGCTCGAGCTCGGTTCGAGCCGAGCTTTGACCGAGCTCGAGCCGAATAGCTCGCGAGCTTAGCCTAAAAAAAAAAAAAACTGAAGCTCGAGTTCGGCTCGTTTACTAAACGAGCTTGGTTTTGAGCTCGAGCTCGATTCGAGCCGAGCTTTGACCGAGTTTTGACCGAGCTCGAGCCGAATAGCTCGCGAATAGCTCGATTCGTTTGCAGCCCTATTCACAATGGGAGAAAAAGAAATTTATAATTAAATTACTTTTATACCCTTTCATATTTTAGGAGAGTCTATGTATTATTATTTCTAATACTAATTTTGTAATATAAACAAAATAATGAAGACCAATAAACAAAATAATGAAGGCAGATTGATTGATAGTATTTGAACATATTAAATCAGATTCTGGCCCCAAATGCTATATGCTCTGAGACCACCAGTTGGCTAAACCATTACTCTAAGTCCAATATTTATGTAATATTATATATAGATAAAAACAGTAATAAGATTCAACTCATCTAGCTCATAAGAAAAAATATTTTAATTTGTATTCTTTCAATTCACTTTTCGTGATTGAAGGAGGACTTCTTGCTGCCTATGTGGATGGAAAAGGAGATCAAAGTTCAAACTATGCAATGTATCCCCAACTGTTAACAGAGAGACCAAGTATTATTCAGACTTTTGGATTGCATGCTAAAGCTTTAACATACAATAATATTTTTGCTTAAAAAAGTTAAATAAATAAATAAATCAAATAAAACTAGAAATATCGGGAGAGAGACGAGTCGGGAGAGAGAGAGGATATCTGCTCCTAACCTCCGCGACCAGGAAGGGGAGAAAGAGAGAGTGCGAGTGGGGGAGAGAGTGTCAGGAGAGAGAGAGAATATCTTTCTTATTTTAGGGATTTAGATCTAAAAAGGACAGTTTAGTCCAATCACTTTAAAAAAGTTAGACCCAATTTCTCTCCCCTCCAAATCCCCCCAATATAGGAGGGGAGCCAAAATTGGCTCAGGAGGGATTCTGCACCCCTCCATTCCCCTCCCCTCCCCTCCTAAAAAATGAACCAAACAAAAAATGAATTAAAGCTTTTTGGCATCCGTCTTAACCGTGGCTTTGGCCCTAAATGAATGGCTTGATTCCAATCCAGACTTTTCTCTGGTACTTCATCGATTATCATTAATGGCTCGGAAGGTCACAAATTCAAGTGTAAGTGCGGCCTTCGCCAAGGCGATCCCATTTCCTCCCTTTTATTTTCTCTCATCGCCTATGTGTTTAGTAAATTGCTTCGCAATGCTTGGGATGCCGACGTTATCGAAGGTCGTGGGGGAACGCATAGTTTTTGAGGTGTGCTGAACCTCCAATACGCTAACGACACTATCATCTTTGCAAAAACCTATGTGTGTTCTTTACGTAACTTGAAGTTACTTCTATACATTTTTGAAAAAGCTTCCGGGCTTCCCATTAACTTTCAAAAATTCTCTGTCCTCTGGCTTGGTGGGTCGATCAATCGGCAAGCGGAAACAGCTCAGTTCTTTAACTGTGCTTCGACATCCTTTCCCATTCAATACCTGGGTATTCCCCTGTGATGGGGGAAGCTCCTCAAATCGGATTGGATTCCGATAATTGAGAAAGTCGAATCCAGGCTTAACGTTTGGATCGGAAGACACCTCTCTCGTGGAGGTAGACTAGTGCTAGTTAACTCAGTTTTGTCTTCTATTCCCTTATATATGATGTCCTTTTTTTGTCCCCTCTTGGGTTATTAAGAGGATCGACAAAATCAGAAGGAATTTCTTTTGGTCTGGGTCGGGTCTTTATGAGGCTGGGTCCCATCTTTGCAACTGAAAGGTGATTTGCACTGCTAAGGTTGCAGGTGGTGTAGGGGTTATTAACCTCAGACAACAAAATTTAGCTCTGCTGGGTAAATGGTTATGGAGAATTCTAGTTCATGACCAGCTGCCTTGGGCTAAGCTCATCTCTTCTAACTACTTCCCTCGGAAAAGAATTCAAGACTTTTCCCCCTCTTTGTCCCGTAAGGCCTCCTCCTTCTGGAAAGGGGTATGGAAAGCGCCTTCTCTGTTTGGTTGTGGGATCTCCCACGAATGCGCTTCTGGGGCCAAGACCAAGTTCTGGGTCGATCTAGGGGTTCGATAACATGAAGTTAGCTTTAACTTTCCCTTCTCTTTACCAACTGGCTTCCAGCCCATCAGCAACGGTGGCGGATTATGTGACCGTCATTGACCACCAAAAGTTCTGGTCTATTCCCTTCCTATGTGCCCTCCCTTCGCAACTCGAGGTAGATCTCAATGAGCTTTTTATTAAACTAAACCAGTACTCTTGGCATCCCACTGATAAACTATCTTGGCATTGGACTAGCTCAATAATCTATTCGGTTAAGTCCTTCTACAATTTTCTCAACTTTGGAGGTATCTACTCCGAACTGGCTAAACCTTTATGGAGTAGTTGCGCCCCTCTAAAATAGAAAATTCTCACTTGGCTAGCTCTTAATAACAAACTTCTCACCGTCGACCGTCTTCACAAAATGAACCTTGCTTTAGGTCAATTATGTGCGTTCTACTCGGTCGGACATGAGGACGCTAAACATCTGTTCCTTCGGTGCAGCTTTATCCAACCATTGTGGACTATTATGAGCCGGGCTTGGCAAGTACCCTCTACCCCCGTAGAATTTTCGTCCTGCTGTAGGGCGCACTTGCTTAGAAAAGAGTTTCTCTCTTCGTGGTTCCTCTCCATTATGGCCATAATCTGGGTGATTTGGTTGGAAACAAATAAACATATCTTCTTGCACTCTGCATCATCGATAGCTGCGATGATTGAGGATTTCTTATTTTTCATTAATTTGTGGTCTTCCACTTTAACTCCGGTTAAATTGGAGGATTTACATTTGGGTTGTCTTGAGGAGGCCTACCATTTCTTTTGTTCTAATCCTTTTATTTCTATTTAGCTTTTTTCGTTCTTATTTGTGATCCTTTTTCATTCTCTTTGCAGGGCTGAGAGGTCTTAACCTCCTTTTGTCTCGACTTCCTATGGGGAGCACTTGTTCTTTATTCTGGTGGTTGCTGCTAGGCTTTTGATCTCCGAATGTGTAACACCCCGAATTCCAAAATGCAACTGAATTCGAGTTCCACAGGATCTTTACACTTCATTTCGTACAATTTTACAAGGAATTTAAAATTTTTATTATAACAATGATTACTTCAGAGTCTTTTACATCAACAAGCAGCAGAATTAATAAAATACAACAATAATAAATGTACAACTGTATCAACTTTAACATTTAAATGATCATCAACATCAAAATCATCTTTATATCTTCTTATAAACTCCAAGTCCTGCATATAAAACTGTGGGCGCGTCAGTTGCTTACAACCGATGAAATATTATACACGGCCATCCTCTCTATGCCGGAAATAGTATAAAGATTCTTAAATACTTTAGCAAACACAAACTTGATCACAAACCAGAGCTACAAA
Organism: Hemerocallis citrina; assembly: GCA_017893485.1. Taxonomy (NCBI): domain Eukaryota; kingdom Viridiplantae; phylum Streptophyta; class Magnoliopsida; order Asparagales; family Asphodelaceae; genus Hemerocallis; species Hemerocallis citrina. The sequence continues at coordinate 115,784,960 of CM030363.1, forward strand.
GGGACTATCCTATTGATGTCGTGTTGTGTTGTGTACTTAGTCCTTAATGCAGTTATTTAATACTACATGACACTAATGCACACTTGTTCGGATTCTATGCATTCCATACTACATAGGTCCGAGGGCAAGCCCTTAATCGTACTTCATCTTATAGGGTTCAATCCCTCGCCATGACTTAAACTACTACGGTAACTACGGTAAGTATCCTAGATGTTCTATGATCTACGAGCCCATGTCCAGGCAGTCTGGAGGGGAATCCCAAGCACTGACATGACGCATCAGCAGGCAGACTATGAACAATTCAACCTCTACCATGGAACGATGGCACCACCCGCAGTCACCAAACACCCCACAAGCTTCGCCACCAGGGGCGATAATTCGGAGTAGTGCTCATGCCATGTCATGACGCATCAAGCAGGCAGTCTGTGAATCACTCTCACACTGCCAATTCGATGGCCCTGATACTCGTGTTTTTTTCTTACTTTCATCACATCTTCACTATATATATAATCCTTACAGTGTTTGTTTTAAAAGAAAATCATCACAACCTAGAGCTAGCTTACCCTACCGGACTTAAATCAAAACAACAGAGACAGTCAGCCTACCTGGCTACTTCTCAAGAGACGCTCAACCCTCAACGGTTAGCTCTTAAAATCATAAATAATACTGCCGGTCACTAGGGTCTCGCCTAGCCTCTAGATTCCAACAACTATCTCTTTCTGGAGATCAACAATGTTGCCATAATCAATCTCAAATAATCATTTCCATTTCTTTTGTTCACAAACTCTTTCTCAAAAATATTTCTTTTATAATCTCATAACATAAGGCAATTCAATCCCTTAATCAATTTAATCATTCATACAGTTGTCTACATTTTAAAATAATCTCAATCAAGTATTAAAAATCATAAAATCTCGTATTCAATCTTATTCAACTTTCACATGTCAGAACTCAAATCCAAACTCAAGAAAATCCATCAGTCAAGATAGTAGCAGTCAACTGTTAAAAGTGGCTTGTCGGCTATTCTACGAGACCTCAAAACTCAAGAACAAAAGCCAGTTCAGTCGACTGTCCTGCGAAACTTGAAACTCAAAAACACAGTCAGTTCAGTCGACTGTTGACAAAGGGTCAGTCGACTGTTCTGGGAAACTTTGAAACTCAAACACAAACCAGTCAGTTCAGTCGACTGTTGGCAAAGAATTAGTCGACTGTTCTGTGAAACTTTGAAAACTCAAAAGCCAATAATCAAGACAGTAATAGTCGACTGTGGATAAGTAGACAGTCGACTGTCTTACAGAAAATCCGGAATTTAATAATTTGACAGTCGACTGTCGACTCTAGCTCGGTCGACTGTCGACTCTAGCTCGGTCGACTGTCGATTGCACCAGGTTGTAGTTTAAAGTGGATCTTGAATATATTTTTGACCTTCCAATTGATTTGTACTTCTATAAAAATATAAACCATCCTTCGGAATGTATTCTTTTGAAAAACAACATCGTGCATGTTCTTAAATTCATAAGTTTCTCATTTTTGCAATATAATAAAATCGTTGCACAAAAACAAATATAATCAATTTTCCAAATAAAATGTTGTCTTTTATCAAAATTTCCTTTATAAGTTCCTACACTAATAAAATAAATATTTTCGAGGTTAGAATCAAACAATTCTTTTCTACGCCCTTGCATTATTTTCACTAATGTCTTAACATGCATCAATTTCATACAAATCACTTCAATTCTAGCATTCCAAACTAACAATCATAACATTTTAGAGAATAGATTAAGCACTTCACATCTACCACACCAATTAAAATTTAGCAATTCAACTCTACATTAATTTGCATGTAATCTCATCATACCAATTCAAATCCAACAAATAAATTTTATATTATCTATCATGCAATTTTTACTCCTAAATTAGAAAGGATTTAAGAAACACCCACCCAAAGTTAAAGAATTTGTACTCAAATGAACTCCTAGAATTAGGAGCTCCTAAAGAAACCCTGATTGCAAACTCCTCGAAATCCGCGCGCAACGAAAAAAGCTCCCCATCTCCTAATCTCGGCAGCACATCAGGCATCATTTTTCGGCAGCACAGTGGGCCTCTCCAACTCCATTTGCATCTTCATATATGCACATACTATATATATATATATATATATATATATATATATATATATATATATATATATATGGGAAAAAGGGGTATGAGCAACTTGCTCATTTACTAAATAAGCAATTGATGATGTGGCATACATGTGATTGAAAAATTCTTAAAAGGGTTAGTTGTCCAATGTATCACATGCATGCCACATAATCAATTGCTCATTTACTAAATGAGCAAGTTGCTCATATCCCTTTTACCCTATATATATATATATATATATATATATATATATATATATATACATAATTATGTATATGCATGGTAGATTAGGGTAAAGGTGTGGTAGGTGGATTCTGGAGAAAGCAACAGAGGGCTTTCGGAATGGATAGGGAGAGAGTGAAGAAGTGGTGAAAAGGTGATTGGATTGTTTGTGTATATGTATATACCTATACATCAATTGTATGTTGGAGAAAAGCTAAACATGAATGCTGGATTGTGTGTGGTGTGGTTTTGCTTTTCGGATTGGAAATAGGGAAAGAGAAGGTATGAGAGAATGAGAGAGTGAGAGAGACTTAGGGGTGTTTTATAGATCAATTAATGGGTAGTTAGAATAACCAATTGTCCACTTCTCCACTAACTCCACCACTAATCCACTGACAAATTCAACTCAAATTTCCTTCCTCCCCAAAATAAACAGCCCGGCCACTTTTCCCTCTCTTTTGCCAAACACGTGTACGTGCTCCGCACGTGCACACACTTCATTCATAAATTTGATTATTTTGTTTAATTTAAAATACATGTATGTAATATATAAGACGTATATAAAATTAATTTGATTAAAATTATACTTTTTTATGCACAGTTAAAATAAGCACACACATTTCATGAAATTTATTTTGAAAGAAGAATACGTTTAAACACGTGCACCAAAACACGTGCGTCGCCCGTAAAGTTTCAAAAATACAAAGTTGACTTTATCAACCAAAAAATATTTATAATTAATCGGAATAAAACATAAAAAATATATTTAATATACATATTTGATAATGTACTCAAACATACAGAAAACACGTGTATTGCACGTATAAAAATTATTTTAATTAAAATAGATGAAAAATTGAATTCCATTTACAAAACGAATTTAAACATGTTATAAAAATAAATAATTGAACCCATTGAAAACATTGCACGTAAAGGTAGAATACCCGAAATCGACACGTGCATCGATAATACGCAAAAACACGTAAAAACACAAAGATTGAAATTTAGCATTTGAGTTGTCTCAAATGGGATTTTAAGAATACGAGAATGCATAAATATTCAGAATTCAAAATACATATCGAAATACGGTACGGATATCACTAGTGACAGTACAAAATGCACGTGCATAACATCCGAGGGCAAAATTGTCATTTAAATTTTACGGGGTGTTACACTCTCTCCCCCTTAGAATAGTTTCATCCCCAGAAATCACTAGGGCAAAGGTTGTATTTTGTACACACCGAGAAAAAATATCCTTATTGTATATAGGAAACTGGAATCATTTAAGAAAATAAATGTAGTCTGTAATTAAGTAATGGAGAAAAACAAGACAAACACTATATAAGAAAATTACGAGTATCAAAATCTTATAAGGACGGGACAAGAAAACTAGAAAATAGCATAAGAAAATAAATGTGACAATAAAGGATAGTATATATTGAAAGGAGTTTTCATACAAAATACTATTAAGTAAATCATTAGATAAAATGATAAATAAACTTAGTCATTAATCGTAAAATAGTTCAGAAAACAATGCAAAAAGAGAAACATAGTCAATGGATACTTTATAAATAGATTTAGTAGTCAAAATTCATCAAAGTAATCGGTGGTAGAAAGTCGTAAACTAAATTGGTAATGTATATTACAAGAAAAATTGAATTAGCAATTTAAAAAGAAGACTACTGGGTAACAGTTTTGAAAAGTAAACGAGAATGAAATTTCGTTAAAAATATAGACACATCAAATGATCTTGTATACCAATTAATATCAAAAAATAGTTTGTATGGTAACTACATATGATTTGAAAATTAAAGATACGGAAGGCATACAACGAAATACTTTCGAATTGTCAAGTAGAGCAAGAAAACAATATACAAATTATATATGTACATAGGCATCAAAATTATAGGGGTGAAACAAATAGCATGATATGAAAATCATAAATGATTTGTAGGAGTAAAACAAGACATTGTAGTAGTAAAAATAATAACATATTATTGAAATAGTGCGAAGACTAATTATTATGAAGAAAAGTATAAATACAAATTTTATTTTTTGTTAGGTGAGTAACCACCAAATCTAAAATAGCAAAATACGATAAAGTGGTATGAAATGCTAACTCATACAAAAATACAAAATACTACGAAGAAGACGGCAAGATAGTTGAGATTAAGTAGTAAATATACAAGTAGGATAGATATAGGAATTAGTTTAAATAACACAACCTTAGGTTGTAAAATATTATGAAATATATAAGCTAGTACAAAAATGGAATAGTTTTAAGTGAATATTATAGAAAAACAAGATAGGGGTTATCTAAGTAAAAAATATCCTTTTGGAGTAGGTTCGCCTCGTTGGTATCCAACTACAGACTTGCCTCTCTCGACCTCAAGTTACAGAATTGCCTCTACAATATCCGGTTGCATTTTGCCTTCTGGACATTCGGTTGCAGACTTTGCCTTCCCGACGTCCAGTTGCAGTTTGCCTCCAATGATGTCTAGTTGCAGATTTGCCCTCTCGATATCAGGTTGCACCAAAACGGAAGATGGAAAGATGTAATATTCCATAAATATTTGGATATCAGATGTTTAATAAGGTATGATGTTATGTTTGAAATCAGTGATATAAAGAAATATGAGTAAAAGAAGTTACACGATGAAATATCAAACGTAAGTGTATAGGATATATCAAATATAGATGGTACTAATTAGTAGTAATGAAAAAATTTATTTATAACACTAAGACAAATAATGTAAAATATATATGCACGTGTTGGAAGGACAAATGAAAACAATAATGATGTAGTGTAGCAAATTAGGCACAATTGACACAAACAATTATACATAAATGTAGTAATGTAGTAATTGGAGGAGGGTAAAATTATATGTATAGTAAGTATCTTAAAATGCATGACACATATGGAAAATATATGTGGTAATCAAGAATGTAAAGACAATTTAAAACTTAAGAATAAAATAAAGTATAAATAGTGAGTATATGCATTATATTAGACAAATAATGTAAAATATATATGCACGTGTTGGAAGGACAAATGAAAACAATAATGATGTAGTGTAGCAAATTAGGACAATTGACACAAACAATTATACATAAATGTAGTAATGTAGTAATTGGAGGAGGGTAAAATTATATGTATAGTAAGTATCTTGAAATGCATGACACATATGGAAAATATATGTAGTAATCAAGAATGTAAAGACAATTTAAAACTTAAGAATAAAATAAAGTATAAATAGTGAGTATATGCATTATATTAAAGAAGTGTAAACTACAAAATTAATGAATATAACAAAACAAATTAGTAGACAATGTGCAACAACAGTAGTATCGAATGCAGGCAATAAAACAAAATGGTATGTCATATTTATATGAGTAGAATATTTCAATCTTGTTAAAAATATACTGAAATATATAAGACGACATAAGATAATGAAAAATATAGTATCACAAAATCAAATCATGTAAAATGAATGCACATAAGAAAATTCACAAGCAAAATTCAAAATGTAATAATAAATGAAAAAAATTAATAGTTGTAATATAAATTTAATAGAATACGTAAAGTAATGGCAGATATAGACGGATAAACATAAAGTGACATAAAAACACGAAAGACAAATTTTAAGACTGAAAGGCAGATAAAACTAGTTTAAAGAATCAAGACTACGGAAAGTAGACAAAATAATAGGTATTTAAGTGATTTAATAGTATAGGAAAATATTTATTTGAAAAATATTGAATATGGAAAAAGTACTATGATGAAAATCTACAAAAATAATTGGAGGGGAAAGTGTGTCTACGTGTAAGGTATCATGAACGACGGTTCAAACCAACCACGCTTTCACTGTGGCACTCTGATACCCTAGGGAAAATGTGCTCGCATACAATCTCACATCAATATATACGAGGAGGACATCATGAATGAATGTGAATGCAAGTAGTTGTTGAACCTTCATTCACAACTTCAGCCATCCAAAAGGAAAAAGGAAGAGAAAACGTCAGTGTATAGAGCAACACAAATGTAACTCACTTACATTTAAATCTCTATAGACTGAACTCACACTCTAATATCCACTCTAGGGTGTCGTTCCTTATAAATTTGTACTACTTATGAAGCGTGGCTCTGATACCACTCTGTAACACCCCGAATTCTAAAATGCAACTGAATTCGAGTTCCATAGGATCTTTACACTTCATTTTGTACAATTTTACAAGGAATTTTAAAACTTTTATTATAACAATGATTACATCAGAGTCTTTTACATCAATAAGTAGCGGAATTAATAAAATACAACAATAATAAATGTACAACTGTATCAACTTTAACATTTAAATGATCATCAGCATCAAAATCATCTTTATATCTTCTTATAAACTCCAAGTCCTGCATATAAAACTATGGTCGCGTCAGTTGCTTACAATCGACGAAATATTATACACGGCCATCCTCTCTATGCCGGAAACAGTATAACGATTCTTAAATACTTTAGCAAACACAAACTTGATCACAAACCAGAGCTACAAAGGGGCTATCCTATTGATGTCGTGTTGTGCTGTGCACTTAGTCCTTAATGCAGTTATTTAATAGTACATGACACTAATGCGCACTTGTTCGGATTCTATGCATCCCATACTACATAGGTCCGAGGGTAAGTCCTTAATCGTACTTCATCTTATAGGGTTCAATCCCTCGCCATTACTTAAACTACTACGGTAACTATGGTAAGTATCCAACATGTTCTATGATCTACGAGCCCATGTCCAGGTAGTCTGGAGGGGAATCCCATACACTGACATGACACATCAAGAAGGCAGACTATGGACAATTCAACCTCCACCATGGAACGATGGCACCACCGGGGCGATAATTCCGGAGTAGTGCTCACGCCATGTCATGACGCATCAAGCAGGCAGTCTGTGAATCACTCTCACACCGCCAATCTGATGACCCTCATACTCGTGTTTTTCTCTTACTTTCATCACATCTTCACTATGTATATAATCCTTACAATGTTTGTTTTAAAAGAAAATCATCACAACCTATAGCTAGCTTACCCTACCGGACTTAAACCAAAGCAACAGAGACAGTCAGCCTACCTGGCTACTTCTCAAGAGACGCTCAACCCTCAACGGTTAGCTATCAAAATCATAAATAATACTGCCGGTCACTAGGGTCTCGCCTAGCCTCTAGATTCCAATAACTATCTCTTTCTGGAGATCAACAATGTTGCCATAATCAATCTCAAATATTCATTTCCATTTCTTTTGTTCACAAACTCTTTCTAAAAAATATTTCTTTTATAATCTCATAACATAAGGCAATTCAACCTCTTAATCAATTTAATCATTCATACCTTTGTGTGCATTTCAAAATAATCTCAATCAAGTATTAAAAATCATAAAATCTCGTATTCAATCTTATTCAACTTTCACATGTCAGAACTCAAATCCAAACTCAAGAAAATCCTTCAGTCAAGACAGTAGCAGTCGACTGTTAAAAGTGGCCAGTCGGCTGTTTTGCGAGACCTCAAAACTCAAGAACAAAAGCCAGTTCATTCGACTGTGGAAGAATGTCCAGTCGACTTTTCACGCCCCGCTTCCCAAAAAGAAAACGGAATACGGGTACGAAACAAAAGCCCAGCGAATGATTTTCATCATCCATAAGCTGTTCAAGAATCTTTACAACATATCACAATATAATCAGAGTCGGAAGCCAGAAAAGTCAACCTCATGCACATATGAACCAAATACCAACAAGAATACTTGAAATAAAATATATTAATCTCAAATAGTCATGATTTGAAATACACAATTAATCCTGGGTCACATTGCCCAAATACAAGATAATAATTCCAAATACATGAATATAGTTATTGTTCAAGCAACTACTAGAAATAATAATATAAGCAAAATCTCCAGTATTTAAAACATCACCTCGCCAATACATTCAGGAACCTGTTCTCCAAAATCTGTAATTTAACGAATGCAGGAAAGAGGAAAAGAGAAAACACAAGTACCCGTCAATTGCAAGTCGCGGGTTACAAATAGAGTAGGATACAAGAAAATGGAATGGGGAAAACTAATTAGCACATGGTATAGGTATGATGTCAACCTAGACAAACTAGCATGGTAAAAGGGTCAAGTGTACACGGCATAAATCTAGTGTCAAATAAGTATCCTATAAACATGCATCAAGTGTCAAGTGTCGTGTAATCATGTATCAAGTATCATGTTTCAAGTCTCATGTAATCAAGTCTCGTGTATCAAGCAAGCAAGTATCATGTCAAGTCTCTTATTCAAGTATCAGGTTCGAGTATCATATTCAGGTACCATGTTCGAGTATTAAGTTCAAGTTTTGTGTGATTACTATCTAGGTAGCACGACATGCCGCCCACACCACATGGTTGCTACAAAAAAATAGTTTTGCTTTAGATTTCATAGTAGACCATAGAGGACAGTATACTCAGGTACAGGAAATAGAAAATAGGTTCATGAATCAAAATAGGTACACGAATCATCCGATTCATGCATCAATGAGTTCATGAATCAACAGGTACACGACCAACAGGTACGTGGATCAACAAGTAACAGGTACACGACCAACAGGTACGTGCATCAATAGATAACAGGTACATGAACCAATAAGTATCATTCAT